>CM031237.1:390296031-391496031 GCA_018340775.1 Taxus wallichiana var. yunnanensis | reverse complement strand
TCTAGGCTTATGAGAGAATTTGATTTATTTATTCAAGTCTTATTATATTTAGATATAGGTAATTTATAGGTACTTCTTACTTTGTTTGATTCAAAATAACAAAATGGGAGTTGAGTGATATTGGTTCTATAAGTCAAAACAATATAGTTTTCTAGTTATATCAAAATTGATAAAATGAGAAACCTTTAAACTTCTTATTAGAAATCATTTGATTAAAAAGGAGCAATTTTCCTTCAACAATGGAAAATAAAACAAATATAGTTTAATGACTATCATATACCTTTCGCTTGATGCAAAAAGAGTAACTATTTATTTCTTACAAATGAAATCCATTTCACAAGTAGTTTACAACAAGATTTCCCCAATATTTTTAAAGATGAACATGACACATTTTGCAAGCAAAGAAAACACTCAAATTGAAATCAAGATTATTTTCATTTTATCTCATTTCAAACTTTCTAATTCACCAACAACAATGTGAAATTTTGATAGTTTCCTTTCACAAACTAACTCATTTCAAATGTAATTTTCTCATTCAAGAATTCTTAGAATAGTCTACAATATAAAAGGGATTTCAAGAAATAAAATGGTTTTCTTTTCAAGCATAAAATTTTACAAACATCTACTCGAGTGGGAGTGATAAGAGGAAAAATTTATAACATAAGGCTTTCAATAAGGCCAAAATACAAGTTTTATATTTGCATGTCTTCTCCAAATGTAGCTCCAAATCATGTTTTCTTCAACTTTCACACGAAGGATCACAAAACAAAGTAAGGTGGAATAGGCCACACTCTCCGCCAAACCTTTAATCCATTAAGATGAGAAGCCATCCCCTTAATGTCCCATAAGCCCCAACTAAGAAACAATGAGGGGTATAGGGCAACCAATGACATCTTTCAACAAAATGGCTTCACAAAAACATACATTTCAAATACTCAACACAACAAAAACGACATATTCACAAGTTTGCAACCTTCTAAAAAAAAAAACACAAAGGTTTGAAATCAAACCAAATGGAGTAAGGACTATGGGAAACCACCTCCTTATGCCTCTCAGTGAAGTGGGAGTCTCACCCTAAGCCTCCAAGTGAACAAAACAATCAACACAAAATCTTTATCCCTCCTTGCAAGTATTTAACAAAATAACTATGATTTCTTTTTCAGTCCTTATAGGTGAAACTCCCTTTCACACTCCCTAAAAAGTCATGCCTCACAAAACTCCCTTTTCCCTCCCCAATGGTCCCATAAGTCCTTCTCCCACACCCAACTTAAGGCCTACTACCCAACCAACACACAATCACATTCACAAGACTTAAAAATTATAACAAGCACAACATTTCATGTAAACAACTATAATAAAAAATAACAAGGTGTAGATCCTACCACTCCATCAATCTCCAAAACAATTCACAAATATTTGACCCTTCAAGCCAATCATACTCCAAGAAATTTCCACAAACTCTAAATCCAAAAGTGACCAAGAAAAAAATTAACAACTAACCCCATTCCAACCAAAAACCATCAATAAATAGAAATGGAATGTGAGTATGATGAGGTGGCTCCATGTAGGATGTCACTTCATCATTCCTCCATTCCCACACTCAAGTCAACACACCAAGTCCAAGACAATCAATGAACTTGTAAGAACTATGAGAAAACCCACATGGCTCACAAACTTGCACACCATGCTTTCAAAGGACACAATTAATTGAGGTAGAAGGAAAGTGCAATTATTTTCTCTCTTTTACACTCAAAAAGGGATAAACAAGTCAAAATAAGCTTCCCAACCCATAGGTAGGGTTTTTGGGTAAATTTAAGAGGCATGGGACAAGCTTTGCTTGTCCCACAAGCCTCCAAAAATCCCCCCAAGTCAAAATCCGAATTTTGAAGTTGGGGTGGAGTAAAACACTCACAAATCAACATAAATTTCACTTACAACAAGGACCACCTAACCTCATTATTAACTATTTGTCACATCCCAAATTTATTTAACCAAATAAGAAGAATTTAGCTTAATTAAGACACATTACAACATGATAATAAAGTGACAACAATTACCAAAATTTAAATGCATAAAACACAAATAAAGCACATACAAAAATTAAAAGAAAAGGGAAAACATATCACCCCATGGCCACATATGTGAGGTCTCCCCATGGAGGCATGCAAAACATCACAAAACAACATTACACAAGTTGTCAAATTTTGTCCACGTTTCTCAACACTCTACATCCTTCTCGTGGTTGGTCCCCTATCCCCTTCAATGTACATGATAATATTATCTCTGCAATATGAAAAATACCTCTGTGCCTTTCGGCCGTATTAACAACATCGAGAAAATATACATATAAGATCAATAATCATCATTCAAAACTAGCAATTCTATTATCCATCAATATATTAAAAATCTAATCCTAACATCCATGAGATTATAATTCTACTCAAAACATCTAGAGTATAATGTGTTAGTATAAAATCCAAATCATGCAAATCAACATATACCAAATTTTCTATCATCACCATCTAGTACATCATAATAAAATGTAAACCACATAATTTCAATAGTCCAAATATCAATATAATGTATCATCTACTTGATCAATGTTTCATAAGAAAAAGTCTCGAGTATCACCAACAATATCAATATCAAAATGAAATAGTGTCAAAGAGGAGTGGGCACTACAAGATGGAATCGTCATCGGAATATGTAGGTGTTCATTGTTTACAAAAAGGACATAATGTCAATGTTGTGGCACCTTACATTTTAGAGAAGATAAGGGATGCATTATTTAATGGAGAAAGGGGGAAAAAACAAAAACAAAAATCAAAAAACTGAAAATAAAGATAAAATTCCAAGCCTTGTAATTTGTTTTATGTTGTTTGATTTATTTGTTTTATATGAACTATGGTAGCTGCACATCTGTTTACGTGAAATGCATGTTTTTAGTTAAATTGTATATGGTCTACATCCATCCTTCTCTGACATCTGTGCGTAAATGACAATCACTATACAACTGACCAAATTACAAAGAAACCTTTCTCGCATGTTCTATTGTTTCAGGTGGAGACCTCTCAAGCAACACGAATGCCACAAAGACATCATACCCTCAACCCACATCTGATGCCAAAATAGAAGGCCACGCAAAAAAAATTCCACTCAGATGAATAAGACCGAAATCATGTCAGAGGAAGAATTTAAGGAAATTAGGTGTCGTTAACATTTTAGTATTTTTTAGCAGCTTCTAGACATCCCTTTTGTGTGTTCACACACTTCCTTACGCCCCACAGTTCTGTTAGTATGCGAGAGATGCGTTGTCATCTCTCCTAATTCTTGAATTCACATATTGGTTGGTCATGTTTTGTATATTATCCATGGTGCTCATATTTATGGGGTCATCACTTTATTTTTTTCTTCATATACTTATGACTTTCCATTTTACATCTTGGTCAAATGAGGTATGCCTAAACTGTCACTTATGTTCGTATACATTAATAAATATGAAAATTTCAAAACTTTCATGGGAAATAATGTGCACCGCAGTGGTTGGTGAGTGGGTTAGAAGGCAGTCCTAGGTTTAAGTTTTTGGGGCTGTGCTAACATACGTGCTAGTTAGGCACAACTGGTCAAATGAGCTAGATTCATCCCCTCAATTCCCTTGTAGGCCTGACAGCTAAATCATCGGATATAGATCCGATACAAGAGCTTCAGTTTTGATAGTTTGACTAGGAGTCGATGGAATTACTGATAGATATTCCATGCATGTCTTTAATCCTTCCTTTAACAATATTTGATGTGAAGCAATAGATAAAATTTGTTAAGGCTTGCTTTGTGCTTGATAATAGGATTCAAGTTCCAATCTAATAAGAACAGATGAGGTGAATCCATTTAATGAAATAGTCACTTGCAACATTATTGGATATAGCTTTTGTTTTAATATTCTTATTTAATGTCACATCGGACCAACAGTTGGATAAGATGGCTTCAAAATATGCAAAATGTTTTATCAAGACTTGGGAATGCAATAGAACATGATTTCCCTTTTAGTTATATGTAATCACGTGGAAGGTGTACTCCAAATAATACAAAGGGATGGAAACCACTTGGATATGACACTTGTCATGTAGGTTGTTTCGTCACATCCTCAAATTCATTCAAGTGAAATTGATAATATCAAAAGTAAAAAGTGACACTTGTCATAATCAACCACATCTTCCTCTAATAATCCTTGTACATGGTGAACACCATGTCTTGTCCTTTTCTGGTGAAGAATTCAAATTCCACTTTGCGGGTATAGGACACAAACTACACCCCCTACGTGTATAACACCTCCTTGGAAAGATTTGGCATTGACACCACCACAAGATTCCTCTATCCCATATTCAACTGGTATATTTTTTCATAGTTCTTGATGAGGTCGTAGAGATTTCGGTGATTCAAATTGTCCCAACTAGGAGCTAATTTCTGAAAATGGGCACCGCCATGGGACGCGGTGGAAAATTTAGTTTTATGGATCTTAGTTTGGATAGAATTATGGGACTAACCAATGCAAAAATAGGGTTACTAACCCCTTAAAAAAATTCACATCATAAACAAAAAATCTAATGTAATTAACAACGTGGACTTCCCGATTACGAGAAAAAGATAGAGAATAAATTTATATAGAAACTATCTTATGTGAGAATTAAATGACATATTTCAAATCCGAATAAATTTCCACATATAAATTTAATCGAAAATAAACACATGGTTGCAAAGAATATCTTAATAAATAAATAAAACGTAAAATCCTTTTCATATATATGCATTTAAACCTCTATTTTAATAAATAAAGAAAAGAAAACATATCCTCTCTATGTATTGTAGCCTTTATCTTCACAATAACATTGTTAAATTACTTGGAAATGATCAAATCCTTGAGAATATTGTCGTGGTAAAATAGTCACATTTAGGCATGTGAGGAGTTCAAAACCTTTGAGAAAGAAAATTGGGAGGAATAATTTGATCCATAGAGAACGTGTGGGTTATTCGGGTCTTTATATTCACATGTCCAATAAAAATCCTCAATGACCCATACATGTCCCTTTTTTGGTTGGTGATTGTTGAAGGATGATGCCATCACAATTCTTGATGAGGAGAACAGTATATGAGGTCGTCTCCTTTGGATACTAATTTCAATCCACATCTTCCAGTCTTTCAATGCAAGGGATAAAGTACAAACACATTTTCACTTTAGTGAAAAAATCTATGACTCCTTACACTAACAAATATCTATATAAGTTGTTTATGCTTTTTCTTAAACAAAATCCATGGTCTCCTTCAAACTATCGACATAAATGTCATGTGGTTTTTCGATGGTTGAGATTCACATTATTTATCATTTCCATTTTCATGACCCTCACACTTCTCCACCCTCTAATGACTTCTTCTTCACCCCTCTTCCTCTCCCATTGTTTCTCTCCCTCCGGTATGACTCCTTCAAAAGATCCCATTGACCTCTCCATCGTAGAACCCATTAATTTCGGATAATGAATTTTTATAATGATAAATGAACTAAAAATAAATAGGATAGACAAGTGTAAGTTTTTTTGTTGTATGGTAGCCAACCTTATGAATCAATATATGAGATTTTGTTTGAGTTGAGTTTATAGAATATCCACAAGATAAGGTAAAGAGAGAAGAAGAATACTTAAACTTTATACTAGACACTTTGAAAGGAGAAATCTATTCCCTTATAAAAAAAGAATACACAATATAATAATCATGTACTATACATTACCTCATATTTTTATATTATGACTACTGCATAGAAAGACTATACTAATAATATGTAACCATATTTAAATGTTTGATGGAAAGGAAATATACTATGTAAGCTGCACGTTATAAGTTAAGATAGTAGTCTTACCCTTCGCTTTCAACCAATGCTTTATTTAAATGTTTACTAGACTTGGGTACCTCTTTAGGAACACTGCATTCTCCCATGTTGCATCCTTACATGACCAATTCTTCCATGGAAGGTGTCAATTTCCAGCACATGTTTGTGCTTCTACTTCCTATAATTAATTGACCTCACAATTGAAAATGGGTCCTGCAGAGTTCAAAAATTTATCGGTGGAGTCCAATTTATTATATATCTTTTCCGACTATTTCATCTACGTCTTTTGGAACATGAGCCTACCCCTTAATAAAAATGAAAAGCATGTCCTGTAGTTCTTAGAAAACATATTCTAGTGTTTCCTCCTTGATTCCTCTTCCCTTTCCCATACACTTCTTTAACCTCAAACACCTTTTCATCCAACCCTCTCCCACTCCAATTATTTCTCTTCATTAATTTTCAATTCTTCTTTAGATTCCATTCATTACAAGATACATTATGTACCTTGACTATTTCATGAAATCACCTAAAGTGACTCTAGGAAGGTATAGTTATGCATTTCCTCCCTCTTGTATCTTTCCCTTCACTTACAATTCTACACCATCAAAGACCTTCCTCTATGTGACTCTTCTACTCCCATTGTTTCTATCGATACAATTTAGTTTTTCCTAAATATCCACTTTAGTATTTCCATTGTAATTTTCACGTTACATTCTAGCCTCCCAATAACGAGGAATCACGCCTACATTCTCTAAACCTTTTCCCACTCATAAACCCCTCTGCATTTCCCTTCCCCACCCTTCTATACTACCATTCCTCTCTTCTTTTCTATCTTCTAAGTCTACCCTCCTCTTCGACTGCCTACGGGTGTCATTTTTATTCTCCATTACTTGTGCATGTCTTACTTAATATTTAACTAAAAAGATCATTTCTTTATTGCCTTTTTTTTTTCACCATACGTTTTTCTCATTTCCATGTCATTCACATTTCACATCCCCTTCGGAGTTCACATCACATTTCTCATGTGCGATTTCCGATTTTAGTGATCGTAAGTTATATATTTTGACGTTTAATTGATTTTCTATGGTTCATAATTTAAAGATGATAGTATTTTTGCATGTAATCGTACATCAACACAAATATAGCCATGACCTTTTATGTTGGGAACATGACCTAATTATTAGGATATAAAATGGGGATCTACTTCCTAAATAAAAATATATATCTTCTTTCTATTTTCAAGGCAATTGGAAACTCATAACATCGTTGTTTTACGAAAGGCAAGGAAGCTATGTTGGTGCTTATTTTTACAATTTCATTTTAGCCACTCTATACGTGATTGCATGTATATTTGTATATAAAATTAATTTCGTGTAATCCACATTCAAATTTAAACATATCTTAGGAACATAGTGGCTATGTAAAGTGTTACAAGAATAAAACAACATGGTTGGGTTTTGAACAACAAACCTTTTTGAATTCCCCTATTTTTAAATTTTAGACCCTTCTAACTCAAAAAATTAGTCTAGCCAATATCTCAAATATAAAATTGATCGCATACACCATATATTTATTGGGGATGAATAATCTCGGTTGTAGAAAATATGTGGTTCATGCAGGTGGTTAATTTACCCATCCAATCAAATTCCTCAATGCCCACAATCTCAGAGTTGTTGCTCTGTTTTTCCTTTTATTTCTCTTCTTGTGTCCTATTATTTGTTTCTATTTCTTAAAAAAATAGTCTACTGTGTTGTTGCACATATCTATTTCCAATAATCCTCTTTCTAAAATATTCTACGTATTATATGTCGTTGCATATATCTCTATTGTATATATTCGCTTCTCTGTATTTTCATTTTTTCTTCTTTGAGTTATTGCTCTTTCTCTATGTATTCTCTTCTCTTTTTTATGTGCTGCCACACACACATATATTCTTCTCTCTGTATTTTTAATCTTATGTTGTTATACATATATATATGCCCCTTTTTATATCATTTCTATATATATATATATATATATATATATATATATATATATAAAATATCTAATTTTCTCTGTTCTTTGAAAAATGCCAAAATATATATTTATATTATACTATTGTGTATGTGGGTGTGTATATATATAATATACTTGGGACCACTTAAACCAAGACCAACAAAAGAAATGGACCTAAAATTTTAATATATTGTATCTTAACTTGGGAGATTCACGTCCGTGGGGAGGAAAATAAAGGGAAGTCCACATAATCCTACCACAAGGAAAGGTGTTAAGTGGTTTTAAAAAATGGCTAAAAAAATAATTATTCCTCGTCGGTGAAGTGGTAAGAGGAGTGGGAAAAATGTTTACAATGGTGTGTGGGGCTAAAGATAATATGCAACATTAAATTTTGACACTCTCACTTAATCTTTAGCCAAACAATAAATTCATACAAAGACTGATAATTAATTTCTTGAGCTAT
Organism: Taxus wallichiana var. yunnanensis; assembly: GCA_018340775.1. Taxonomy (NCBI): domain Eukaryota; kingdom Viridiplantae; phylum Streptophyta; class Pinopsida; order Cupressales; family Taxaceae; genus Taxus; species Taxus wallichiana. Next base: position 391,487,698 of record CM031237.1, on the reverse strand, counting down.
GGGGTCCATTATGACGTCTAGATTTTATCTCGAATTCTCAAACCTTTCCTTTTACATAGGTTTAGTAAAAGTGTCAGCTAGCATCTATTATGAATGGTAAAATTTTAGCTCAATTTCTCTTTTCTCAACTAATTCTTGAATGAAGTGATATCTGATAGCTATATGCTTGCTTCTACCATGAAAAAATGGATTTTTAGACAATGCAATTGAAGACATATTATCAAAATAAATAACATAACCTCCTTATTTTTCTTCATGAAAATTTGAGAGGATTCTCCTTAACCATATCATTTGACAAGCAACTGAGTTTCTTGCAATAGACTCTGCTTCAGTAGTACACAATGAAAAAAATTACTATTTATTTGAAGCCCATGAAATGGATATCGACCCAACATAGAAAAAATATCCGGATGTGGTATTTCTATCATCAATGATACCGCCTAATCACATCGTATATCCAAATAATTTGAAATCATTATTTTTAGTAGCATATAGAATTCCATAATTCCTTTTGTAATTCACATACCTCAAAATACGTTTATCCACTTTCGATGCATCTCCTTTAGAGCCTCCATGAATCTAGAAATCGAGTAATCTGAGACATTATATCTGGTCTTGTTGTAGTTCAATAAATTAAGCTTCCTACCATGCTTTTTTACCTTGTAGGATCTACATTGCTAATGCAATCTTCTTTGGTTAATTTTAGACCTAATTCGGTTGGTGTAGATGTTGGTTTACTATCCAACCTTATGAATCTTTACAAAATTTCAATTGCATAAGACAACCAAATATGCCCTTCTTTGTTTTCATGACTTCAATGCTAAGAAAATACTTCAACAATCCCAAATCGGTCATCTCAAATTCCTTCTTCATGGATTATTTTAATTCTTTTATTAATTTACTTTTATTTGCGATAAAAAAATCATCTACATACAAAACAACCATTAAAATCTCACCATTATTTTCTTTGATATAGAGTGTGGGCTCACTACTTCTTTTGATAAATCCATTACTAATCGAGATAGGAATCTATCTATTATCAAGCTATGTTTGAGTCCATACAATGCTTTCTTGAGCTTCGTACCTTTATTTCATATCCTTGAATTTCATTACTAGGTGGATGTCCCATGTTTACTTTCTTTCTAACATTCCATTAAGAAAATCTTATTTTAAATCCATGTGATGGACCTTCCATTTGTGATGAGCATCTATGGCGATAATTGTTCTCACATTCTCTAACCTTGCTCTTTTGAATAAAATGTCTCATTATATTCACGTCCTATATTTTTGGTAGCCTTTGACAACTAATATTGCCTTATGTCTTTCAATTTTACCTTCAAGAATAGTTATGGTTTTATAAACCCACTTTACTCCATTGAATTTCTTTCCTTTAGTAATATGTACTAGTTTCCATTTCTAATTATTTTCAATTACATGCATTTATTCATCCATTGCTTCACACCATTTATTATCTTTAATCGCTTCCTCAAAATAAATTGGATTAGTTGCTGAAATAAAAGAAAAATTAGTAATTTCATCTTCATTTTCTTCATACATTGATTGCTCATAAATCTCTTGTACACTCCTCATTCTTCCTTCTTTGTTAGAATGAGTCGATGACAATGAAGATGCTTCATTTGTTGGTCCTTACATTCTTTGTTGGATGTTTTCATTAGAATATTCAGCTCTTTATGAAATCGGTGTCCAAATTAGTAAATTATTTATTACGCCATCTTGTTGGTTCATCAGTGATTATAGGTGTATTTACCTTTGCTTTTGGCTTCTCCACTTCTTTTTCATCTTTTTAAGATGCTTCCTCAATGAATTGAACATCTCTGCTGATTATAAGTTCTTTTGTAACTAGATTATATAATATATCATCTTTGCATTGCTCACTATACCCAATGAAAATACACTTCTCTCCTTTATTATCCCACTTTGATCTTATTTTCTTTCTAACACGTGAATATGCCACACATCCAAAAACTCTCAAGTGTTCAACATGTGGCTTTCTTCCACTCCTTTCTTCTTGAAGTATTTTATTTTTCACACTCTTTCTAGGAATTCTATTTAGCAGATATATTATTGTTCTTATTTGCTTCATCCCAATATTCGGTAGGCAATCCTCCTTCTTTGATCATGCTTCTCAAAAGTTATTTAATTTTTCTATTCTTCCTCTTAGCTATACCATTTTGTTGAATTGTATACCTTCTTTATGAATTGTATCTTGATCCCGTGCTCTTTTCGGAAGTTTAAAAACTCATTTGATATATACTTTCCCCCTATATCTGTTCTCGGTGTCTTTATATAATGGCCTTTGTGTTTATCAACCAAGGCCTTAAATTTCTTGATTAATTCAAATGCCTCTTATTATTTTAAATAAATAAACCTATGTTGTTATGTTGAAGTTATCTATGAAAGTATTAGAATACTCTTTCTTAGAAACGGAGGGAGTCTTCATGGGACCACACAATTATGAATGTATTAGCTCAATATCCGAGATTTCTCTCCATGATTTACATGAAGAAAAAACATTTCTATGTTGCTTGCCCAATATACATGCCTCACAAAACTTGGCTGGTTGTTAAATAGGAGGTAGTCCTTTAACCATTTTCTTATTATAAAGAACATGTAATCCAGATCACTCAAATGTACATGCCTAAGATACCAAAAATTACATTGATCAATTATTATTGTTTTGAAAGATGTTACTGCTGGTACTTCACTTAACATTTTGTTTTGACTCATCCTCACTGTTACAATCTACTTGTTATCTCCACTTCTATCATATATTATGCATTCTACATTATCAAACTTTAATTTTTATCATTTTTGCACAAGGTGCCCAATACTTAGAATATTATACTTCAATATTAGGACATAGAAGACATCATTGATCTGCCTCTTGTCTCCTTACTTGGTTAAAATAGATATACTTCCTTTACCCATCGGAACCTTACAATTTGTTCCCATATTCACTTCATATTTTATTGTTCCATCTATATTATCGATCATTTCCTTCCACACATATGGTTTCTACATGCACTATCAAAATACCATTTTTTTGTTTCCTTACTCAACTACATTGCAAGTTAAAAAAAGAGTTCCATTTTTTTCATTCTTTTCAAATTCAACTTATTTTGTACTAGAGAACTTGCATTATGATTTCTCAAATCATATTATTTATTTTACACTCACTACCATAATGCGAACACAAGATTCTCTCGCACCATCTTCAATAGGTATATTTTTCATAGTTCTTGATGAGGTCGTAGAGATTTCGGTGATTCAAATTGTCCCAACTAGGAGCCAATTTCTGAAAATGGGCACCTCCAAGGGACGCGGTGGCAACTTCAGTTTTATGGATCTTAGTTTGGATAAAATTATGGGACCTGACCGGTGCAACAAATAGGGTGACTAACCCCTTAAACAAATTCACATCATAAACAAAAAATCTAATGTAATTAACAACATGGACTTAAATGACGAAAAATATAGAGAATAAATTTATATAGATATTATCTTATGTGAGAATTAAATGACATATTTCAAATCCAGAATAAATATCCACATATAAATTTAATCGAAAATAAACACATGGTTGCAATAATTTCTTAATAAATAAATAAAACGTAAAATTCTTGACATATATATGCATTTAAACCTCTATTTTAATAAATAAAGAAGAGAAAACATATCCTCTCTATGTGTTGTAGACTTTATCTTCACAATAACATTGTTAAAATACTTGGAAATGATCAAATCCTTCAGAATATTGTTGTGGTAAAATAGTCACATTTAGGCATGTAAGGAGTTCAAAACCTTCAAGAAAGAAAATTGGGAGGAATAATTTCATCCATAGAGAATGTGTGGGTTATGCGGGTCTTTATATTCACTGTCCAATAAAAATCCTCAATGACCCATACATGTCCCTTTTTTGGTTGGTGATTGTTGAAGGATGATGCCATCACAATTCTTGATGAGGAGAACTGTATAGGAGGTCGTCTACTTTGGATACTAATTTCAATCCACATCTTCCAGTCTTTAAATGCAAGGGATAAAACTACAAACACATTTTCACTTTAGCAAAAAAAAATCTACCACTCCTTACACTAACAAATATCTCTATAAGTTGTTTATGCTTCGTCTTAAAAAAACCCATGGTCTCCTTAAAAGCGATCGACATAAATGTCATGTGGTTTTTGGATGGTTCAGATTTCACATTATTTATCCTTTCCATTTTCATGACCCTCACACTTCTCCACCCTCTAACGACTTATTCTTCACCCCTCTTCCTCTCCCATTGTTTCTCTCCCTCCAGTATGACTCCTTCAAAAGATCCCATTTGGTGTCTTTTTGTAGAACCCATTAATTTCAGATAATGTATTTTTCTACGATAAATGACCTAAAAATAAATAGGATAGACAAGCGGAAGTTTTTTTCGTTGCATGGTAGCCAACCTTGTGAATCAATAAATGAGATTGTGTTTGAGCTGAGTTTATAGAATATCCACAAGAAAAAGAAAAGAGAGAAGAAGAATACTTAAACTTTATACTAGACACTTTGAAAGGAGAAATCTATTCCCTTATAAAAAAATAATACACAATATAATGATCATCTACTATACATTACCTCATATTTTTATACTACGACTACTCCATATAAATACTATACTAATAATATATAACCATATCCAAATGTTTTATCGAAAGGGAAAATACTATGTAAGCTACACATTATAAGTTAAGATAGTAGTCTTACCCTTTCAACCAATGCTTTATTTAAATTTTTACTAGACTTGGATACCTCTTTAGGAATGCTATATTCTCCCATGTTGGATCCTTACTGGCCAAATTATTCCATCGAAGGTGTCAATGTTTTTCTCATGTCTGTGCTTCTAATTCCCATAATTAATTGAATTCACGACTGAAAATGGGTCCATTTGAGTTCGAAAAAAATTATCATTGCGGTCCAATTTCTTATATATCTTTTTCGACTATTTCATCTACATATTTTGGAACATGAGCCTACCCCTTATTAAAAATGAAAAACATGTCTTGTAGTTCTTAGAAAATATATTCTAGTGTTGCCTCCTTGATTCCTCTTTCCTTTCCCATACACTTCTCCAACCTCAAACACCTTTTCCTGCAACCCTTTCCCCCTCCCATTGTTTCTCTTCATTCAGTTTCACTTCTTCTTTATATTCCATTCGGCATTTACAATATACATTCTATACCTCGACTATTTCCTCCCTCTTTAGCCTTCCCTTCCCTTACAATTCTCCACCCTCAAAGACCTTACATAATTTCACTCTTCTGCTCCCATTGTTTATATCGCTACAATTTAGTTTTGTCTAAATATCCGCTTTAGCATTTCCATTGACGTTTCACATTATAATGTAGCCTCCCAATAACGAGGAATCACGCCTTCATTCTCTAAACCTTTTCCCACTCATAAACACCTCTACATTTCCCTTCCCCACCCTTCTATGATAACATTCCTCTCTTATTTATTATCTTCTAAGTCTACCCTCTTCTTGAATGCCTACGGGTGTCATTTTTATTCGTCGTTACTTGTGCATGTCTTACTTAACATTTAACTATAAATATCATTTCTTTATTGCCTTTATTTTTTTCACCATATTTTTTTCATTTCCATGTCATTAAAATGTCACATCCCCTTTCTTTGTTCACATCACATTGCTCACGTGTGATTTTTAGATTTAGTGATCTGTAAGTTATATATTTTGATGTTTAATTGATTTTCTGTGGTTCATAATTTAAAGATGATAGTATTTTTGCATGTAATTTGAAATCAACACAAATATAGAAATGAGATTTTATGTTGCGAACATGGCCTAATTACTAGGATATAAAATGGCGATCTGACCTAAAGAAAAATATATAGCTTCTTTCTATTTTCGAAGGCAATTGGAAACTCATAACTTCGTTGTTTTACGAATGGAAAGGAAGGTATGTTGGTGCTTATTTTTAGAATTTTATTTTAACCACTATATATGTGATTACATGTATATTTATATAGAAAATTATATTCTTGTAATCCATAATAAAATTTAAACATATCTTAGGAACATAGTGGCTATGTAAAGTGTTACAAGAATAAAACAACATGGTTGGGTTTTGAACAACAAACCTTTTTGAATTCCCCTATTTTTAAATTTTAGATCCTTCTAACTCACGAAATTAGTCTAACCAATATTTCAAATATAAAATTGATCTTATACACCATATATTTCTTGGGGATGAAAAATCTCAGTCGTAGAAAATATGTGGTCCATGGAAGTGGTTAATTTCATTGTCCAATCAAATTCCTCAACGACCACAATCTGTCCCTTTTTTTGTCAGTGAATCTATAATGATGGTTCCATCACATTTTTTAATGAGCTCACACATATCCACCCTGTAAGACCTTCTTCTTCACCCATTTTCCTTTCCCATAGTTTATCTCACTCCAATTTGACTCCTTCAAAATATTCCCTTTAGCGTCTCCATTGAACATTTCACGTACGATTGCTATTATATCCATTATGAGAGGAAATTCCATTAACAAAGAACATATCCATATTGGATGCTTTATTTATTTCTCACTATATTTATGTGAGAGTTTTTGCAGATTGTTTGGATCAAGAAAACATTTTGGATTTGTTCATACTCTCAAGAAAGAGTAATATGGTAGGAAGAGGAGGTGTTGTTGATGACAAATGGGATGAATTTATTCCTAACCAATGAAAACCTCAGCCTTCGATTATCGGGTTCACCTCATATAAAAATTGGGTGGAAGCTACAAAACCTCTACTTAAAGATATTAATACAATTAAGAATAAATTTATGGATTTAGTTCAAGTTAATAAGGCCCACATATCCACCGATATTGTAATGCAATCATCTTATGAATTTTATTTCATGCCAATTGACGGTATATAATTGTTTCTCTGTGTTAATTAAGGTTATTCGTAACGAGATTAATAAGTTGAGTCTAGGTAGTATTTTAACTAACATTTGAATAAATTACATTAAATGGTTTATGAGGTGTGTGTGGAGTAGGTCTTGGCATGCCTTTTGCAAATATATTGTTGATGCGGTATGAGGAATGTGGAGAGAAATATTATATGGGTTTGGTTCCTTTTGTTAGTGGTGGCATGACTATTAAAAATGAGAGAAAGGAACCATTATTTGCAATAAATTTACATAACAAAGTAAGACCTTGGATGCAACAATTGAGGTAATCATGTTTTAAGGGCTTTTCCATGGTATCAAGGTGAAAGTGATGATAACTTTGAAGAACCTACCAATAGTTACTAACAAAATATAGAGATATTCATAAATAGTTTCCATTTTGATCTACAACATCCCAATCTACTTTTCATCTTGGTGAACCATAATTACTACTTGAGGCTTTCTTATTCAATTGGCAATAATTTTTTTGGTGGCTAATAGTTCTATTTTCAACACTTTTAGAGGTTCTTTATAACCATGGGTGAGCATCTATATAATGAACTTCTATAAAAATGTTAGGAAATAACAACATGGTGTACACTTACCGAATGTATATTGTGTGGATTCCAATAGCCTTGTATTCGAGGAGGAAAAATTCACCTCAAAAAAATTTCACATGACTCTAGGAGAGATCTTAGCGGCTACATATGTAAAACATGGATCCACCTCTAACTTTTAAAAGTGTCAAAAAAATTTAATGCTAAAACAACCAAAACAGAAAAACACACACAAATATATATATTATATTCGAATTAAAAAAACATTACCATCTCGAGTCACCGATATGTTTTTCCTTTTATTTCTCTTCTTGTGTCCTATTCTTTTTGTCTCTTTCTTACAAAAATATTCTATGTGTTGTTGCACAAATCTATTTGCAATAATCCTCTTTCTAAAATATTCTATGTATTATATGTTGTTGCATATATATCTCTATTGTATATATTCACTACTCTGTTGAGGTATTCCTCTTTCTCTATGTATTATCTTGTCTTTCTTTGTCCGCCACACACACATATATATATTCTTCTCTCTCTATTTCTAATCTTATGTTGTTATACATATATATATGCCCCTTTTTATATCATTTATATATATATATATATATATATATATATATATATATATATATTTATATATATATATATATATATATATATAAAATATCTACTTTTCCTCTGTTGCTCAAAATTGGCAAAAACATATAGTTATATTATACTATTGTGTATGTGTGTGTGTGTATATAATATACTTGGGACCAATTAGACCATGACCAACAAAAGAAATGGACTTGAAATTTTAATATATTATATCTTAACTTGGGAGATTCACGTCCGCAAGGAGGAAAATAAAGGGAAGTCCACATAATCCTTCCACATGGAAAGGTTTTGGGTGGTTTTAAAAAATGGCTAAAAAAATAATTAATCCTCGTTAGTGAAGTGGTAATAGGAGTGGGAAATTTTTTTACAACGGTGTGTGGGGCTAAAGATAATATGTAACATTAAATTTTGACACTCTCACTTAATCTCTAGCCAAACAATAAATTCATACAAAGATTGATTATTAATTTATTGAGCTATGGGTTCCATCTATGATGCCTAGATTTTATCTCAAATTCAAAAACCTTTCCTTATACATAGGTTTAGTAAAACTGTCAACTAACATCTGTTATGAATGGTAAAATTTCAGCTCAATTTCTCTTTTCTCAACTAATTCATGAATGAAGTGATATCTGATAGCTATATGCTTGCTTCTGCAATGAAAAAATGGATTTTTAGACAATGCAATTGAAGACATATTATCAAAATAAATAACAGAACCTACTTATTTTTCTTTATAAAACTTTGAGAGGATTCTCCTTAACCATATCATTTGACAAACGACTGAGTTTTTTGCAATATACTCTACTTCGACAGTAGATAATGAAAAACTGATTGTTTCTTTGAAGCCCATGAAATGGATACTGACCCAACATAGAACAAATATCTATATGTGGTATTTATATCATCAAGGATACCTTCCTAATCACTATCTCTATATCTAACTAATTTAAAATCATTATTTTTAGCAGCATATAGAATTCCATAATTCCTTTTGTAATTCACATACCTCAAAATACATTTACCGACTTGCCAATGCATCTTCTTTAGAGCCTCATGAATCTAGAAATCAAATTAATTGCATACATTATATCCGGTCTTGTTGTAGTTAAATAAATTAAGCTTCTCGCTATGGTTTTTACCTTGTAGGATCCACATTGCTAATGCAATCTTCTTTGGTTAATTTCAGACATAATTCGGTTGGTGTAGATGTTGGTTTACTATCCAACATTATGAATCTTTGCAAAATTTAAATTGCATAAGAGAAACAAATATGCCCTACTTTTTTCATGACTTCAATGATAAAGAAAATACTTCAACAATCCCAAATCAGTCATCTCAAATTCCTTCTTCATGGATTATTTTAATTCTTTTATTAATTTTCTTATATTTGCGATAAAAAAATAGCTACATACAAAATAACAATTAAAATCTCACCATTATTTTCTTTGATACAGAGTGTGGGCTCACTACTTCTTTTGATAAATCCATTACTCATCGATAGGAATCTATCCTATTACAACAAGCTCTTTGTGCTTGTTTGAGTCCATACAATGCTTCCTTGAGCTTGTGTACCTTTATTTCATATCCTGGAATTTCATTATTAGGTAGATGCCCCACATTTACTTTTGTTCTAACATTCCATTAAGAAAATCTTATTTTAATTCCATCGATGGACCTTCCATTTGTGATGAGCATCTATGGTGATAAGCTGTTCTCACATTCTCTAACCTTGCTACTTGAAGAAAATGTCTCATTATAATCATGTCTTGGATTTTTTTGTAGCCTTTTACAACTAATATTTCCTTATGTCTTTCAATTTTATCTTCGAGAATAGTTATGGTTTTATAAACCCACTTTATGCCACTGAATTTATTTCATTCATTAATATGTACTAGTTTCCATTTCTGATTATTTTCAATTACATGCATTTCTTCATCCATTGCTTCACACCATTTCTTATCTTTATTCGCTTCCTCAAAATAAATTGGATTAGCTGCTGAAAATAAAAGAAAAATTATTCATTTAATCTTCATTTTCTTCATACCTTGACTGCTCATAAAGCTCTTGTACACTCCTCATTCTTCCTTGATGTTAGAATGAGTCGATGACAATGAAGATGCTTTATTTGTTGGTCCTTATGTTCTTTGTTGGATTTTGTCATTAGAATATTTACCTCTTTACGAAATGGGTGTCCAACTTAGTACATTATTTACTCTACCATCTACTAGTTCATCAACAATTATAGGTGTATTTACCTTTGCTTTTGGCTTATCCACTTCTTTTTCATCTTTCCAAGATGCTTCCTCAATGAATTGAACATCTATGCTGATTATAAGTTCTTTTTTAACTAGATTATACAATATATCATCTTTAGATTACTCACTAAACCCAATGAAAATAAACTTCTCCTTTATTATCCCAATTTGATCTTCTTTTCTTTAGAACATGTGCATATGCCACACATCCAAAAACTCTAAAGTGTTCAACATGTGGCTTTCTTCCACTCCTTGCTTCTTGAAGTATTTTATTTTTCACACTCTTTCTAGGAATTCTATTTAGCGAGATATACTAATGTTCAGAATGCTTCATCCCAATATTCAAAGTAGGAAATCCTCCTTCTTTGATCATGCTTCTCGCAAGTTCTTGAATTGTTCTATTCTTCCTCTTAGCTATACCATTTTTTATTTTGTATACCTTGTTGTGAATTGTATCTTGATCCTGTGCTCTTTTGAAGTTTAGAAACTCATTTGATATATAATTTCCCCTATATCTTTCTCAATGTCTTTATATAATGGCCACTATTTTTATCAACCAAGACCTTAAATTTCTTTATTAATTCAAATGCCTCTTATTTTTAAAGAAATAAACCTATGTCATTTTGCTAAAGTCATAGAATACTCTTTCTTAGAAAATGAGGGAGTCTTCATCGGACCACACAATTATGAATGTATTAGCTCAATATCTTAGATTTCTCTCCATGATTTACATGAAGAAAAAACATTTCTATATTGCTTCCCCAATATACATGCCTCACAAAACTTGGTGGTTGTTAAATAGGAGGATCCTTTAGCCATTTTCTTATTATAAAGAACATGTAATCCAAAGCATCACTCAAATGTACATGCCTAAGATGCCAAAGATTACTTTGTTCAATGATTATTGTTTTGAAATATGTTACTGCTTGCGGTACTTCACTTTGAATTCTTAATGCAAACATTTTGTTTTTAGTCATCCTAAATATTGCAATCTACTTGTTATCTCCACTTCTATAATATATTATGCATTCTACATTCTCAAACTTTAATTTTTATCCTTTTTGCACAAGGTTCCCAATACTTAGAACATTATACTTCAATACTAGGAGATAGAAGACATCATTGATCTACCTCTTGTCTCCTTTCTTGGTTAAAATAGATATACTTCCTTTACCCATCACTGGAACCTTACAATTTGTTCCCATATTCACTTCATATGTTATTGTTCCATCTATATTATTGATCATTTCCTTCCACACATATGGTTGCTACATGCACTATCAAAATACCATATTTTTTGCTTCCTTACTCATTTACATTGCAAGTTAAAAATAGAGTTTCATTTTTTCCACTATTTTGATTCAACTTATTTTGTACTAGAGAAGCTTGCATTATGATTTCTCAACTCATATTATTTGTTTTTACACTCACTACCATAATTCAAAAAAAAGATTCCTTTGCCCCATTTTCAACAGGTATATTTTTTCATATTTCTTAATGAGGTCGTAGAGATTTCGGTGATTTAAATTGTCCTAACTAAGAGCCAATTCTCAAAATGGGCACCACCAAGGGATGCGGTGGAAACTTAAGTTTCATGGATCTTAGTTTGGATAAAATTATGGGACCAAAAAGTGCAACAAATAGGGTGACTAACCCTTAAACAAATTCACTTCATAAACAAAAAAATCTAATGTAATTAACAAAGGTCGACTTCCAATTAAAAAGATAGATAATTCATCAATTTATATAGATATTATCTTATGTGAGAATTAAATGAAAGATTTCAAATCTAGAATAAATTGCCACGAATAAATTTAATCGAAAATAAACACATGGTTCAAGAATTTCTGAATAAGTAAGTAAAACATAAAATCCTTGACCTTTCTATGCATTTAAACCTCCATTTTAACAAATAAAGAAAAGAAAACATATTCTCTCTATCTATTGTAGCCTATATCTTCACAATAACATTATTCAAATACTTGGAAATGATCAAATCCTTAAAAATATTTTCGTGGTAAAATAGTCACAATTAGGCATGTAAGGAGTTCAAAACCTTAGAGAAAGAAAATTGGGAGTAATAATCGATCCATAGAGAGTGTATGGGTTATGCAGTAATTATATTCACCTCTCCAATAAAAATCATCAATGACCTATACATGTCCCCTTTTTTGTCGGTGATTGTTGAAGGATGATGCCATCAAAATTCTCTATGAGGAGAAGCTGTACATGAGGTCGTCTCTTTTGGATACTAATTTCAATCCATATCTTCCAGTCTCTAAATGCAAAGGATAAAACTACAAACACATTTTCACTTTAGCAAAAAAATCTACCACTCCTTACATTAACAAATATCACTATAAGTTTTTATGCTTCGTCTTAAACAAAACCCATGGTCTCCTTAAAATGATCGACATAAATATCATGTGGTTTTGGATGGTTCAATTTCACATTATTTATCCTTTCCATTTTCATGACCCTCACACTTCTATGCCCTCTAATGAATTCTTATTAACCCCTCTTTCTATCCCATTGTTTCTCTCCCTCCAATATGACTCCTTAAAAATATCCCATTCGGTGTTTCCATCATAGAACCCATTAATTTCAGATAATGTATTTTTCTAATGATAAATGACCTAAAACTAAATAGGATAGAAAGGTGGAATATTTTTCGTTGTATGGTAGCCAACCTTGTGAATCAATATATGAGATTGTGTTTGAGCTTATTTTATAGAATATCCACAAGATAAGGTAAAGAGAGAAGAAGAATACTTAAAACTTTATACTAGCCACTTTGAAGAGAAGAAGTTTATTCCCTTATAAAAATGAATACACAATATAATGATCATGTACTATGCATTACCTCATATACACACACTACTTAGGCTATGACTACTGCATAGAAAGACTATACTAATAATATGTAACCATATCTAAATGTTTTATCGAAAGGTAATATACTATGTAAGCTACACATTATGAGTTAAGATAGTAGTCTTACCCTTTCAACCAATTCCTTATTTAACTTTTTACTAGACTTGGATACCTCTTTAGGAAGGCTACATTCTCCCATGTTGGATCTTTACATGGCCCAATTCTTCCATCGAAGGTGTCAATGTTTTTCTCATGTTTGTGCTTCTACTTCCCATAATTAATTGACTTCACAACTGAAAACGGGTCTTTTTGAGTTTTACAAACATTTATTAGTGTGGTCCAATTTCTTATATATATTTGCTGACTATTTCATCTACATCTTTTGGAACATGTGCCTACCCCTTATTAAAAATGAAAATCGTGTCTTGTAGTTCTTAGAAAATATATTCTAGTGTTTCCTCCTTGAGTCATCTTTCCCTTCCCATAAACTTCTCTAATCTAAAACACCTTTTCATCCAACCCTCTCCCACTCCCATTATTTTTTTCATTAAGTTTCACTTCTTCTTTATATTCCATTCGGCATTTACAATATACATTCGTACCTTGACTATTTCATGAAATCACCTAAAGTGGCTCTAGGAAGGTATAATTTTGCATTTCCTCCCTCTTTTAGCTTTCCTTAAGCTTACAATTCTACACCCTCAAAGAACTTACTCTATGTAACTCTTCTACTCCCATTTTTTCTATCGATACAATTTAGTTTCTCCTAAATATCCCCTTTAACATTTCCATTATACATTTCACATTACATTGTAGCCTCCCTATAATGAGGAATCACGCCTTCGTTCTTTAAAAATTTTCCCACTCATAAACCCCTGCACATTTCCCTCCCCACCCTTCTATAATACCCTTCCTCTCTTATTTATTATGTTCTAAGTCTACCCTCTTCTTCGATTACCTATAGGTGTCATTTTTATTCATTGTTACTTGTGCATGTCTTACTTAATATTTAACTATAAATATCATTTCATTATTTCCTTTCTTTTTTTCACCATAATTTTTCTCATTTCCATGTCATTCGCATGTCGCATCCCCTTCGGCATTCACATGACATTTCTCATGTGTGATTGCAGGTTTTTAGTGATATGTAAGCTATATATTTAGGTGTCTAATTGATTTTTGTGGTTCATAATTTAAAGATGATTGTATTTTTGCATCTTATCCGACATCAACACAAATATAGACATGACCTTTTATGTTGGAAACATGGCCTAATTATTAGGATATAAAATGGGGATCTACAACCTAACTAAAAATATATATCTTCTTTCTCTTTTCGAAGGCAATTGGAAACTCATAACATCGTTGTTTTCCGAATGGCAAGGAAGGTATGTTGGTGCTTATTTTTACAATTTTATTTTAACCTCTGTATATGTGATTGCATGTATATTTATATAGAAAATTAATTTCATGTAATCCACGGTCAAATTTAAACATATCTTAGGAAAATAGTGGCTACAAAGTGTTAGAAGAATAAAACAACATGGTTGGGTTTTGAAAAACCAAGCTTTTGAATTACCCTATTTTTAAATTTTAGACCCTTCTAACTCACGAAATTAGTCTAAAAATATCTCAACTATAAACTTGATCTCATAAACTAGATATTTCTTGGGGATGAATAATATCGGTCGTAGAAAATATGTAGTCCTTCGCAGTGGTTAATTTCCTATCCAATCAAATTCCTCAACAAATACCACTGTCCCTTTTTGTCAAGTGAATCTATAATGATGCTTCCATCACATTTGTTAATGAACTCACACATATCCACCCTCTAAGACCATCTTCTTCACCCATTTTCCTTTCCCATAGTTTATCTCACTCTAATTTGACTCCTTGAAATATTCCCTTTAGTGTCTCCATTGACCATTTCACGTACGATTGCTAGTATATCCATTATGACAGGAGATTCCACGAAAAAGAACATACCCATATTATATGCTTTATTTATTTCTCACTATATTTATGTGAGAGTTTTTATAGAGTGTTTGGATCAAGACAACATGTTGGATGTGTTCATACTCTCAAGCAATAGTAATATGGTAGGAAGATGAGGTGTTGTTGGTGAAAAACATGATGAATTTATTCCCGACCAATGGAAACCTCAACCTTCTATTATCGAGTTCACCTCATATCAAAATTGGGTGGAAGCTACCAAACCTCTATATAAATATATTAATACAATAAGCATAAATTTATGGATTTAGTTCAAATTTATAAGGCCCACATATCCACTAATATTGTAATGTAATCATCTTATGAATTTTCTTTCATGCGATTGACGGTTTATAAACTTTTCTCTGTGTCAACTAAGGTAATTCGTAGCAAGATTAATAAGTTGATTCTAGGTAGTATTTTAACTAACACTGAAGAAATTACATTAAATGGTTCATGAGGTGTGTGTGGAGTACATCTTGGCATGCCTTTTGCAAATATATTGTTGATTCAAAGTATAAGTAATGTGGAGAGAAATATTATATGGGTTTGGTTCCTTGTGTCATTGGTGGCATGGCTATTGAAAAATGGGAGTAAGGAACCTTTATTTGCAATAACATGATTAACATAACAAGTAAGCCCTTGGATGCAACAATTGAGGTAATCATGTTCTAAGGGCTCTTCCATGGTATCAAGGTGAAAGTGATGCTAACTTTGAAGAACCTATCAATAGTTACTAACAAAATAGAGAGATATTCATAAATAGTTTCCATTCGATCTACAACATCCCAATCTCCTTTTCATCTTGGTGAACCATAATTACTACTTGAGGCTTTCTTATTCAACTGGCAATAATTTTCTTGGTGGCTAATAATTCTATTTGTGACACTTTTAGAGGTTTTTATAACCATGGGTGAGCATCTATATAATGAGCTTGTACAAAAAGGTTAGGAAATAACAACTAGGTCTACACTTACCGAATGTCTACTATGTGGATGCCAATAGCCTTGTACTCGAGGAGGACAGAATTAACCTCAAAAAAATCTCATGTGACTCAAGGAGAGCTCTTAGCAGCTACATATGTAAAACATGGATCCATCCCTAACTTTCAATAGTGTCGAAACATTTAGTGCTATAACAACTAACACAATAGAAACACAACCAAAACATAAAAACACGCATAAAAATATATATTATATTCAAATTAAAAAACTTTTACAATCTCGAGTCATTGCTGCTCTGTTTTTCCTTTTATTTCTCTTCTTGTGTCTTATTCTTTGTTTCTCTTTCTTACAAAAATATTCTTTGTGTTGTCACACATATCTATTTACAATAATCCTCTTTCTAAAATATTCTTTGTATTATATGTTGTTTCATATATCTCTATTATATATATCCGCTTCTCGTATTTTCTTTTTTTCTTATTTGAGTTATTGCTCTTTCTCTATGTATTCTCTTCTCTTTCTATGTGCTACCACACACATATATATATTCTTCTCTCTCTATTTTTAATCTTATGTTGTTCTACATACATATATATATATATATATATATATATATATATATATATATATATAAATGACATAAAAAGGGGAATATATATATAATATCTAATTTTCTTTCATATTTGAAAAATGCCAAAAAATATATTTATATTATACGATTGTGTATGTGTGTGTGTGTGTGTATATATAATATACTTGGGACCACTTAAACCATGACCAACAAAATAAATGGACCTGAAGTTTTAATACATTGTATATTAACTTGGGAGATTCATGTCTACGGGAGGAAAATAAAGGGAAGTCCACATAATCCTTCCACATGGAAAGGTGTTGGGTGGTTTTAAAAAATGGCTAAAAAAATTAGTCCTCATCGGTGAAGTGGTAGGAGGAGTGGGAAAAATGTTTACAACTATGTGTGGGGTTAAAGATAATATGTAACATTAAATTTTGACACTCCCACTTAATCTTTAGCCAAAAAATAAATTCATAAAAAGATAGATAATTAATTTCTTGAGCTATGTGGTCCATCTATGATGCCTATATTTTATCTCAAATTGTCAAACCTTTCGTTTGACATAGGTTTAGTAAAAGTGTCACTAGCATCTGTTTCAACTAGTAAAATTTTAGCTCAATTTCTCTTTTCTCAACTAATTCATAAATGAAGTGATATCTGATAGCTATATGCTTGCTTCTGCCATGAAAAATTACATTTTTAGACAATGCAATTGAATACATATTATCAAAATAAATAACAGAACCTACTTATTTTTCTTCATGAAAATTTGAGAGGATTATCCTTAACCATATCATCTGACAAATGAATGAGTATGTTGCAATATACTCTGCTTCATACAATGAAGAAATTGACGCTTATTTTAATCCCATGAAATTAATCTCTGACCCAACATAGAAAACATATCCAAATTTATTATTTCTATCATCAAGGATATCTTCCTAATCATTGTTTGAATATCCAACTAATTTGAAATCATTATTTTTAGTAGCATATAGAATTCCATAATTCCTTGTGTTATTCACATACCTCAAAATACACTTTCCTACTTGCCAATGTGTCTCCTTTAGAGTCTCCATGAATCTAGAAATCAAACTAATTGCATACATTATATCTGGTCTTGTTGTAGTTAAATACATCAAGCTTCCTACCATGATTTTGTACCTTGTAGGATCCACATTGCTACTGCAATCTTCTTTGGTTAATTTCAGACTTAATTCAGTTGGTGTAGATGTTGGTTTACTATCCAACATTATGAATCTTTGCAAAATTTCAATTGCATAAGAGAAACAAATATGCCCTGCTTTGTTTCCATGACTTCAATTCTAAGAAAATACTTCAACAATCCCAAATCAGTCATCTCAAATTCCTTCTTCATGGATGATTTTGATTTTAATTTTATTTTCTTGTATTTGCGATAAAAAAAATCATCTACATACAAAATAAAAATTTAAATCTCACCATTATTTTCTTTGATATAGAGTGTGGGCTCACTACTTCTTTTGCTAAATCCACTACTAATCATATAGAAATCTATCCTATTACACCAATATCTTAGTGCTTCTTCGAGTCCATATAATGATTTCTTGAGCTTGTGTACCTATATTTCATATCCTGGAATTTCATAATTAGGTGGATGTCCCGCATATACTTTATTTCTAACATTCCATTAAGAAAAGCTTATTTGACATCCATTCAATGGACCTTCTATTTGTGATGATCATCTATGGCGATAATTGTTCTCAAATTCTCTAACCTTGCTACTTTGAATAAAATGTCTAATTATAATCACGCCTGTATTATTTTGTAGCCTTTGACAACTAATAATGCCTTATGTCTTTCAATTTTACCTTCGAGTATAGTTATGGTTTAATAAACCCACTTTACTCCATTGAATTTCTTTCCTTGAAGTAATATGTACTAGTTTCCATTTCGATTATTTTCAATTACATGCATTTATTCATCCATTGCTTCACACCATTTATTATCTTTAATCACTTCCTCAAAATAAATTGGATTAGCTGCTGAAATAGAAGAAAAATTAGTCATTTCATCTTCATTTTATTTATACCTTAATTGCTCATAAATATCTTGTACACTCCTCATTCTTCCTTTTTGTTAGAATGAGTCTGATGACAATGAAGATGCTTCATTTGTTGGTCCTTACGTTCTTTGTTAGATGTTGTCATTAAAATATTCACCTCTTTAAGAAATGGGTGTCCAACTTAGTACATTATTTATTCTACCATCTACTAGTTCATCAACAATTATAGGTGTATTTACCTTTGCTTTTGGCTTCTCCACTTCTTTTTCATCTTTCCAAGATGCTTCCTCAATGAATTGAACATCTATGTTGATTATAACTTCTTTTTTAACTAGATTATACAATATATCATCTTTAGATTACTCACTATAGCCAATGAAAATAAAATTGTCTCCTTTATTATCCCACTTTGATATTCTTTTCTTTCGAACATGTGAATATGCCACACATCCAAAAATTCTCAAGTGTTCAACAAGTGACTTTCTTCCACTCCTTTCTTCTTGAAGTATTTTAGTTTTCACACTCTTTCTAGGAATTCTATTTAGTAGATATACTATTGTTGCAACTACTTCATCCCAATATTTAGTAGGCAATCCTCCTTCTTTTTCATGCTTCTCAAAATTTCTTTAATTGTTCTATTCTTCCTCTTAGCTATACAATTTTTTTGAATTATATACCTTGCTATGAATTGCATCTTGATCCCATGCTCTTTTTAGAAGTTTAAAAAATCATTTGATATATAATTTCCCCCTATATCTATTCTCAATGTCTTTATATAATGGCCACTGTGTTTATCAACCAAGGCCTTAAATTTCTTGAATAATTCAAATGCCTCTTATTTTTTTTTTAAGAAATAAACATATGTCGTTCTATTGAAGTCATCTATGAAAGTCATAGAATACTCTTTCTTGGAAAAGGATGGAGTCTTCATGGGACCACACAATTATGAATGTATTAGCTCAATATCCGAGATTTCTCTCCATGATTTACATGAAGAAAAAAAAATTCTATGTTTCTTCCCAATGCACATGCCTCACAAACCTTTTCTAGTTAAATAGAAGCAATCCTTTAACCATTTTCTTATTATAAAGAACATGTAATCCACCATCACTCAAATGTACATTCCTAAGATGCCAAAGAGTACATTGATAAATGATTATTGTTTTGAAAGATGTTACTACCGGTACTTCACTTTGCATTCTTAATGGAAACATTTTGTTTTGAGTCATCCTCATTGTTGCAATCTACCTGTTATATCCACTTCTATCATATATTATGCATTCTACATTCTCAAACTTTAATTTATATCCTTTTTGCAAAAGGTGCCCAATACTTAGAATATTATACTTCAATACTAGGACATAGAAGACATCATTGATCTACCCCTTGTCTCCTTGTTTGGTTAAAATAGGTATACTTCCTTTACCCATCACTGGAACCTTGCAATTTGTTCCCATATTCACTTCATATTTTATTGTTCCATCTATATTATTGATCGTTTGTTCCATACATATGGTTGCTACATGCACTAGCCAAATACCATATTTTTTTGCTTCCTTACTTAGCTACGGTAGCAAGTAAAAATAGAGTTCCATTTTTTCATTATTTTCATATTCAACTTATTTTTTACTAGAGAATCTTGCATTATGATTTCTCAAATCATATTATTTGTTTTTATGCTCACTAGCATAATGCGAAAACTTTTTCCACTAATATCATTACAAATTTTATTTGGCATACCTTTGTGTATAACCAACTCGGAAGTGTTTCTTCTCATTCCTCTTCCTCTTGCTTGTGCATCTTGATGATTGTCTCTTCAACATTTTGTTTGGTTACTAAATCTCCCTCTTCTTATGTTTTATGATCATCTTAGCTTTCCTCTAATTTTTTTTTGTTTTGAAGGATTTTTCATTTGAGGAGTTAGTTGTCCTACCGATCCTCTGTTCATGGATTTGCAAAGAACCCATTAGATCATCAACTACCATTTGTCTCAAGTCCTTAGACTCTATCATTGCAACCATAACTAGATAAAAAAAAATTATAAGGCTCCTCAACACCTTCTCTATGTTCATATGATCTTAAACCACATCTCCATTAGTCCTCATTTGATTGACTATGGTCATTGTTCTTGTAAAAAAATCATTTATTGATTCTGATTCTTTCATGAAGGGTCTCAAAATATCTCCTCAACATCTATAATCTAACTACTTTCACTTTATCACTTCCTTAATATACATTCTGTAAGGTATCCCATGCTTGTTTGGAGTTTATAGATGTTTCTATACTTAGGAAAACTAAATCTGTGACAAAATTTTGAATATAACAAAAAGCCTTTTCATCCTTTCTTCTATTTTCTTTTAAAGCATTTTTTGAGCTTTTGTTAATGTATTTAAAGCAACCCAATCAGCTACCTCTACATATCCTCCTTACACTAGTTTCCATAGCCCTTAAGAGGATAAATATGTCTTCATTTTAATGTACTAAATATCATATTTTTACCATTAAATATTGAGGTTGTTATCACGAGTTTATGCTACTAGAAGCCATTACAACTCAATCTAGAAAATAAAATATCAAACGCACAAATTATTTAGATTTTTATTTGATCTCATACATAACTATTGGAAAAGTTTAGTGCCAAAACAACTAACACAGGGAAAATATAACCGCACAGAAAAAAACACACAAAAATATATTTAATAATTGATTTAAACAAAACATTTACAATCTTAGAGTTGTTGCTTTTGTTTTTCCTTTCGTTTCTCTTTTTGTGTCCTATTCTATGTAAATATTTTTCTTACAAAAACACTCTTTGTTCTATGCACATATCTATTAACAATAATCCCCTTTCTAAATTTTTCTCTGTATTATATATTGCTACATATATCTTTATTATATATATTCCCTTCTCTGGATTTTCTTCTTTGAGTTGTTGCTCTTTCTCTTTGTATTCCCTTCTCTTTCTATGTGCTTCTACACACACATATACTCTTTCTCTCTATTTTTAATCTTATGTTTTTGTACATATATATCCCTCTTTTTATATACAACATATAAATAAAAACTATATACTCTTCCTTCATTGCTTAAAAATATGCCATAAATATATATTTATATCATGCTCCTCTGTATTTGTATGTATGTATGTATATATGTATAGACATATACACATATAAACATATATACATACATATGTATATATATATATATGTACACACACACACACAAGATACACACACCCACATATATACATACATGTGGAAAGGTGTTGGGTAGATTAAAAACAACAGCCAAAAAAATTTAATCCCCGTCAGGAAGTGGTTGGAGGAGCACAAAAAGGTTTTCAATAATGCATGGGGCTCAAGATTACCTATAGCATTAATTCGATAAATAGATAGTGACAAGCTTAAATATTCTATTTATGTTACCTTATAATCTGAAACAATTCATGATTGAATATGTTGATGTCTCTCTCTCAAAATAAATTATATATTTTTTATGATTATTTAACTTATCAATTGAATAAATAAAAAGGCCTTTAAAAAGTGTTTAAAATGGACTTGTAGACATCAATTGAGGATGACAACTAGTAGTTTTTAGAATATGCACTTTAAGAAGAGAATTTTTCTACAAGAAAGAAAATAAAGTAATGTAAGAAAGATTTGCATGGCTTGTATCATCAAAATGTTCTATTGGAGTGAGAAAATTATTGTTAAGAAATATTTACATGGCTTATATTGTTCTCATGTGCCATGAAATTCAACCAAAAATATTAACTTTCCATAATTCAAATGGATTTCAATCCGGGAAAAAACATGCTACTTAAACACACGTATAACAAGTGTTGAAGAATGCGCTACACATTCTTCCAACATATTCCTTCTCATAAACACCTGCATTTATATGAAAACCATTTCAAAGGGTAAACAAATGCACTCTGGAATCACTAGATATAAACTCCTTGATTCAAAATATATTTTTCAACAAATATGTCGAAAGTGCGTTATTCTAGTGGATGCTCACTAAGTGGAATACCATAGTTTTGGCTTACACAAGACATGGGTGTCATTAAATTTTTTTAACCAAATGCAATGAACAAGTTTCCATATCAATGGGTTCATCTTTTCTAGTATACTACCATCCTGTGCAAAAATATACATCCATCAAAACATAACGAAACATGAATTTGTAGATGTTGTAGTTGAAAGTGTGGAAGATGTATATGGAAATATGGAAGGATTCACACAACATATAAACTATTTCGTATAATACCTCAAATAATTGTGATCTCATGTAATGTTATTATTCAGGATATCCACAAAATGGTGTTCCCGAAAAATGTATAAAAGAAATTTCTTAAATAGAAGTGGTCTCTTGGAAAATCCTTTATATGCAAAAAGGGTATTTTTAATAAGGTCATGAATGAAAATACAAGGTCTAAAGCAATATTTTATAACCTTTAACAACATCATCTTAATTGGTGCCAAAATGGGAGCTTTAGAACAAGGGAGGAACATTAATCAAGACATAATAGAAAATGGCTTTTTCTCATATGTTATGCAAGCATCTTGATAGACTTATGCAAAATGTTGAAGCACACTCCTCCATTTCAACACTTTAATAAAATACCTCAAAGAGATGTGAGTTTAATGGAATGCAAAGATTCTAGTATATGCACGTAATGGTGTTTAGGAAATGCTCTAATGATTTTTAAAGAAACACCGCAATGATTATAGGGTGTGCATTCAATTGGATTGTTGAAAAATCATTTTAAATGAAGGGAAGAGGCCGGAAAATATAAAAAGACTTCAAATACATTCAGCAGCATTAAAACTGATAAACTAAATGTATAGCAATGGAGAACACAATACACAATGCACGTAATAAATCAGAAATAAAAACCAGCTGCACATATATTATATTTCGGAAAATATTCAAATGATTTTTGCTGTTATTTTTTTCTTCTTCTTTCCTTTTTCTATTTTCCTTCTTCCTCTCTTTCATACAAAAATGGAGCATGCCTAAAACATTCAATTATGAAATTAATTCTAAATAAAGCTGCATGTTAGAGAAAGATACTGAGACATTAATGTGTTTTCAACAATTAAAGGAGAATGTCGAGATCAAATCTAATCATTTCATTTAATTAAAATATTTTCCCTTTTGTCAAAATCTACATTTATCCGAATATTCTAGATTTCAAAGGTTAGAGTTAAATTCTGGGGTTGATATTACATCTCCAACACTCCTCCCTAAACTCACTTCGATGTCATCCTTTTCAAAACTATATGTACCATCTCCATAGCTACTCGCTAACATTTATAGAGATTCCATTATTTATTTCATCTTCAACATAGACACCCAAAAAAATTCTGAAATATTCAAATGCATATTTTCCCAATTTTTAGTAAAAATGTCAGCAAATAGATCTTGTGATATCCAAAAAATATAGGCATATTTCCTTGTTATTGTCAGTTCTCTTATAAAATGATATCCAGTGTCAACATGTTTTCTACTTTTATGAAAAACGTGATTTTTAGAAAATGCAACATTTGAGTTATTATCACAATAAATATTTGATGCTTCTTCTTATACATGCATCAACTCAGCTAACACTCTCCTCATCCATATGGCTTGACATGTCGCACCATTTGTTGCCACATACTCCACTTTTGTTGAAGAAAGAGTTACAATGGGTTATTTCTTTGAATCCCACAATACTACCCTTATTCCAAAATGAAAAGAATAAGCATATGTAATTTTATTATCATCAATTCTATTATCACAATCATTGTATGTGTGTTTAATGAGCTTAAACTCATCCACAGCTGAATACAAAATTCCATAGTTCTTTGTTCCACAAACATACCTCAAGTATTATTTTTCTAGCTTGCCAATGAGAGTCTTTTGGAGACTCCATGAACCTTGAAATAAGGCTCACACCATACATAATATCAGGCCTTGTGGTCATTAAGTACATGAGACTACCAACTAGTCTTTTAAACAATCTAGGATTAATAATTGAACCACTATCTTCCTTGCTCAACTTCGACATTGTAGTAACTGGTGTAGGCGCTAGCTTACAACTTATCATATTAAATATTTTAAATACATCACTTGCATAAATTTATTGAGAAATAAAATAATTTCATTTGATTTCTTAAATTCTATTCCCAAGAAGTATTTGATGAGATCAAGGTTACTCATTTCATATTCTTTCTTTATGGCGCGTTAAAAGAATTTATGGAAAAGTATCCTGTAAAATTAAATCATCTACATAAAGACACACAATCATCATTTTACCTTTCTCATCCATTTTGATATATAAATTACGCTCACTACTGCACCTACTAAAGTCATTTTTAATTAAATAAGAATCAATGTGGCTATACCATGCTTTAGGAGCTTGCTTGAATCCATAGAGTGCCTGTTATCACCAAATCACAACACCCCTGGATGTTGATCAGATTTCTAGGTTGATCACTCTAGCATCCAGTGTGATTGCACAACATGGAATCCTTTCTCCAAGTGTGGGACTTGTAAAAATGAGAAAGGAATCTCCAGAGAAGGCTGGTTCCTATTCCTCTGTTTAGATGCACACAAAAATGCAGAGGTTTTACTCAAAACCTAATCTAATCTGCCAAGGAGACAGGGTAAGAAAATGCATAAAAATAAACCTAAGCTAATAGAGGTGATGCACCGAGGAATGAAGAACACCTATCTTGCCAATAAACACAAACCATTCAAATGTGATGCAAGATCATGCACAGATAAAAAAATTTGCAGTGAAAGATCAAGAGGATGCAAATGAACACAGAGAGGGTTGAGAATCATCCACAGACATGCATTACTTGCTCCAAAGATCGATACAATACACTACAAAATGCCAAGAGGAAAAGTTGCATTACAGTTTTAAATGGGAGGTTTGAACTCCACAAATTCGCCTGCCAAAGAGAAGAAGGGAGGGGCAAAACAAGAATGTTCGACCCTTAGAAAGAAACCGCTCTTTACAATATATAGGAAGAATGAGAGAGGGAAGAGAGAGGAAAGTCAGATCTACCCCAACCACTTCTAGGTTGCATTTAGTTTATCTCATTATGGCGGTGGGTGAGACCCTTGGCAAGAGCGGTGAACTGTATTTTGCATTATAGCTGGTTGTTGAAACGTCAGTTCTGGCCATTACCACGCATCAGAGATGTTTCTTGATTTTCTCTCTCTAGACTGAACCAAAATGCAAGATTGACCCCAGAATCATGTAGATAATTTCACCAGCTTTCCATTGATATAAAGAACGTGAAAATCTGAGCTCTGGATCGAAAGTTATGGCGATTTGAAGATTTAGGGAAAAAACAGGCCAAAACGGATATTTGAATTTTTCCCGCACTCTGCCACTTGGACAACACGTGTCAGGCTCTGATTCATTCGCGGGTTCATCCTCGAAAATTCTGTCGGGCCCTTCCTTAATTTCTTACCACTTGGACATGTGGCACCATTTTATTGGCTCGGGCCTGAGGGGCGCACTTTGTCCTTTGAAAATTTGGTCTTTTTTTACTTTGCGAAAATTTCCCATTTCTCCCCCGCGCTCCGCCACTCAAGTGCCACATGGCACGACTTCATTGGACGCGGGCCCTTCCTGACCATTTCATTTTGTTTGCCTTTGGAAAAAATTTCAAAATTTTCCCACCGGGCCGATGAGGTGAAGACACGTGGCGAGATTTGATTCGTTGGCGGCTCTTTCGGCTTTTCGCGTCCCACGCGTACTTTTGGCCCAAATTTCACAAACTATCTGGGACAAATATCTCTGAACCACCCAATTCGGGCTTCCTTGTTCCTGTCTGAGGTGAAGACACGTGGCACATTTCCATTCGCTCTCAGCTCTTTCGGATTTTCGTGCCCCACACGTCCTTTTGGCCCAACTGTCCTGGATGAAAGTCTCTTGTTTCGGCCGAATCGGCCGGTTCGTGTCCTCCGCGTACTTTTGTCCCAAATGTCCAGACTACCTAGGAAAAATCTCTCTGAACCACCCGAAATGGACTGACTTGTGCCAAACCGGCCAACCCGTGTCCCGCGCGTACTTTTGTCCCAATTGTCCCAAACCGAGCGAAACAAGACTTAGGCAATTTTTTCCCTCTTTTCGGCCGATTCGGCTTTTCGCGTCCCACGTGTCCCGATGTCCCAACTGTCCCACAGACCACCTGGACTAGGACTTAGCTGATTTTCTCCATTTTTTCAGCCCCAAGTTCGGTACAACGAACCTCAGTTCAACCCGAACTAGTACGACCCGAGCCCTTCAGACCCGAAATGCCTCAAAAAAGCTTGATCCTGAGCCAAATTTTGCTTTTTTCCATTCTTTCTAACTCATTGGGATTTCTTCTTGGATGGGAGAGTTAGAAAAAGGCCGAGGGGACCTCAAAAAACATGATTTTGGGCCTTGAATCAATCTACTTGCTCATGACTGAATAATCTGATGTATGTTATCAAAATTACCCTGGGGTGAATTTTGGATAACAGATTTTGCAACTCAGTGGGTCATCTGTCGCAGGATGAAGAATGGCCAGCTACCTGAAGCAATCCATTGGGCATGGAGTCATAACCTGAAACCAACTTGATCTCTGATCCCGATCCTGATACCGCAACTCATTCCTCGAGAGCACTCTGAACTGTAGAAATTCAACCTGAGAGCGACAAAACCTGTGCCAAAGCACTTAGGGAAAAAGAAACCTAACTACAACAAGACAATGTGCATACGCACTTAGAGGAATTGAAATCCTAAAATAATATTTACAAGGGTGAAAATCTTTCTTTCTAGTAAAGCAATGTTTGAGATAGATCCCATTGGACGGAACTCCGCAATTCTTCACCATCCAACTTAGCTAGTCGGAAAGCATTCCTACCTTTGCATTCAACGATCACGTACAGCCACTCCAAATGGCATCGAACTTGGAATGCTTTCCTAGTTTTGCATGATCTCGCATCCCATTTCAACACTAGATCTCCAACTGGAAGGTTCTAGCCTTGGATTTCTTATCAAAAGTCTTCTTGATCAAGGCTTGATCCTTCTCTATTGCTTGGGCTGCATACTCTCTAACTTGGAGCTCCATTAATTATGCATATCTAACCTCCATGGGTTCAAACTCAGCTAGTTCCAACCATTTCATGAGCTCCAATGCTGGAAATTCTAATGATATAGGAAATAATGCCTCTTTTCCATAGACCAATTTGTAGGAGAACTACATGTAGACCTCTTTGGTGTTATCCTGTCAGCCCATAATGCTGATTTTAGCTTGGTATGCCATGCCCTTTGGTTTTCATCCAGAGTTCTTCTGATGATCCTTAGCAAATTCTTATTCGTGGACTCGGCTTGACTATTACCTTGAGGGTAATAGTTTGATGAAGTGCTGAGATACACACAATTCTTGACAGCCCATTCAGTGATCTTTGTGCCAAGGAATGCCAATGCATTATCTGATATGATAGTGGTGGGGGAACCAAACCTCGTGACTATCCCTTCATAGAAATCTAAGATATTAGATTCATTTTCCTCCTTGAGTGCCACTGCTTCGGTCCACTTGGTGAAATAATCCGTTGCTATAAGTATCCACTTGTGGCCTTGACTTGAATTGGGATTGATAACCCCAATGAAGTCCAATCCCCATTGCATGAATGGCTGATTTACTGAAATTGGATGAAGGGGCAGCGCTGCTAACCTCTCTTTCCCCGTGAAGAATGCACATCTCTTGCATTTTTGACCCATGAGTAGCAATCATTGAACACAGTAGGCCAATAGTAACCAGCTTTCATGATTTTGAGAGCTATCACTCATGGAGCAAAGTGGCCTCCTGCTTCCCCGTCATGGAACTCGTGCAAGATCTTCTCAACTTGACCTATTCCAATGCATCTTAATAGAACACCATGGATGTCTTTCTTGAACAAGATACCATTAATGAGTACATACGGGATAGCTTGTAATCTAAAGTATCTCCTCTTTGCTTTGCTCATTTCTGGAGGGCACAAGCCTGTTTGGAGGTAATGCACCAAGTCTTGAGTCCAACATGGAACGGGTGCATCATCAGTCGGTTGTTCTTGATCATTTTGTAGTAGCAGGATAGCATCTTCTTCACCTTCTGAGCCGTCTGGTTGTTTGGAAGCGAGCTGCTCACACAAACCTTTGCCACGAACCAGTTTGGTTACTCTGATTTCAATATCATATTCCATCACCCAAGTGATCCAACCTGCTCTCTTCTCGTTTAAATCCTTGTTTAGGAGAAATTCCTTGACACCAGCATGAGACACCAGTAGCTAAATCTTATTGTTTGAGACCAAATGTCTGAACTTCTTCAAGCTCCTGATGACAGCAAGGACGTGCTTTTCGATGAAAGAGTACTTTATTTCGTAATCTTCTAAGGTTTGACTAAAGAACGCTATGGGTTGTTTCGAACCTTCTCTATTCGGTTGTGTCAAGATAGCCGAGATTGTATCGATCCTCCAAACGCATAGAACATGAAGTCCTTTGAAAAATTCGGGTTGATAAGAGTTGGAGCTTGTGATTTGCACGCTTGATGTTTTCAAAACTCTCTTTTCCTTCTGCTATCCATTTGAATGCCAGATTCTTCTTCAACATCATTGTTAAAGGCTTTACAAGAGTGGAAAAATTAGGCACAAATATGCGGACAAATTTTATCCTTCCCAAGAAGATTTGAAGAGATTTCTTGTGGTGTGGCAATGGAAGTGTTCGGATGGCTTCAACCCTTTCAGGATCAATTGTTAGCCCTTCCCTAGAGACAATGTGACCCAACAATTTGCCTTCATGTGCCAAGAATATACACTTCTTTGGATTCAATGATACTCTGAACCTTCTACACCTCTGAAACACTTGTCTGAGGTGAAAGAGATGGTCTGCTGCATTCTTTGAGAAGATAGTGATATCATCTAGGTATACCAGCACTATATTGTTGATTAAGCCTTTGAATGCCATATCCATAGCTCGTTGAAATGTTGCTCCGGCATTTGACAATCCAAATGGCATCTTCTTGTAAGCATACGTGCCCCATTTTGTAGTGAAGGCCGTCTTGAATTGATCTTCTTCCTTCACCAAGATTCGATTATAGCCTGAATATCCATCTAGCAATGAAAACCTTTCTGAACTAGCTACAACCTGCAATATTTGCTCCATGGAAGGGAGTGGGTAATGGTCCTTGATAGATGCTCTATTCAAGTCTCTGAAGTCAACACACAATCTGATCTCTCCACTCTTCTTTCTGACTGGAACTAAGTTGGCAACCCAACTAGAATGCTTGATTGGGAATATGATTCTTGACTCAATCAACTTGTCCAATTCTTTCCTCATGAGAGGCTCCATGTGTGGATTGATTGGTCTTTGTTTTACTGACAGCTTAGTATTTGGATCCAATTCGATGGTATGCTGAGCTAAGTTGGGATTGAAACCTTTCAAGTCTTCATAGCTCCAAGCAAACACGTTAGGGAACTCTTGACATAGCTGTATGAACTCATACCTTTCTTGTTCAGTTGTCATCCTTCCAATTTGCAATGGTTTGTTCTCTTCTACCAAGATGGATACTAAATCCTCTCTCTTGACTTGAATGTTTTCTTTCTCCTTTCTAAACTGATCATTGGGATTAAAAATGGACTCCAAAGTGATAAGTCCCTTGGGCAGCTTGTTAGTTCTCAGTTGTACCACTTGGTCACCATCTGCTGTCCAATTTTTCTTGATTCTTGGCCGAGAACTCACTTCTTCTTGCAAGAAATGGATGATTTGCTAGTCATTTTCAAACACTTGCCAACCGACATTGTTATCCGGCATTCAAGGACTCAAAATCACATGGAATTTCATCCGGCAGCATTTGTAAGCACTTTGTCTTGCATCTAAACTTGCTGATTCAAAGTTGGCCGGGTCCTTCATGGCAGCTTCGCAGCAGATCTCTTTGGCGCCTCGGGATGGATAGGGATTCTACATTGATATATTGACGTTTGTCTTCTTCATCCGATCAATGATACTGAATGGTGATGAAGGATCTCTTTTTGTCCCTTGGTTTTTGCACATTCACTCCTTGCACGTGGGCAGCAACAACTGGTATTTGAGTTGGCCTAGGGGCTGTTCTTGGCTGCCCTTGTGCATTTGAAATTGGACTTTGCTTGCCAACCATTTGTGGAACCATGGAAGGTTGTGGATTAGTTGGGGCTAATGGCTGTTCTTCACCCAAATTCCTCATTTTTGACCTTGTGTTGGCTGCAACACCTTGAGAAATTGCCTAGTCCATGCCACAAAAATCCTCTGCTTGGCAATTTACCAATGTGGTGTCATTTGGGGCTGATTGTTGTTGGAATGTTTTTTGTTGTTGGTTGTTTCCTTGACTGCCCTCACCCTCCACACCAGTAGTTATCACCATTAATGCTTGATTGAAAGCACCATTGAAGCACATGGATTGGTTATGAGGCTCATTGCATGGAAAACACCAATCGTACTCCTGGGCAATGTTGTTTTGTGTTGGCACCAGTGCCTTAGAGGTAGATATGGCATTTGGATTATAGGGCTAGAATGGTCTATTGGCAGGAGGCCTTGTTTGATTCATATTTGCAACTGGATTAGGTGGCCTTTGTGGTTGGTATGGCTGTTAGGATGAGTTTGGGGCTGATAAGAAGGTCTAAAACCTTGGGCTTGTTGCCTCGAGAGTAACCAGCTCATTGCCCTGTGTTTTGCAATTGTTTCATGACTTCTTGAAGCTCATTTGGGGCACTTGGAGATGAAGTGGAAGCTTCATTTGAACTTGATTTCTAGGAGTGGGAGAAGGAGCCAAATTAGGTGCTTGATTGGTGTTTGGACTCTCTAAACTTGGAAAAATAGTGGCATGGGAGGTCTAGGGCAAGTTTTCCGGCTTGATCAAACAATTTTCAGCCCTAATGGCAATGCTATAAGCCATAGGGATAGTTATGCCTCCCATGGACTGAATCAACATAGAAATATCAGAATTTAGAGCTTTGAGATAGTAGAGAAAAGCACCTTCTGCTGTTGGCTTGACTGCCACTGGAATTCTCTCCCAAGTCTTTTGAAATCTGAAGTTGAAATCGGTCAGCTGCTCATTGGGAGCTCTCTTGATGGTTGTCAGCTGCTCCAAAAGAGACAAGTTGTCTCCCTTTTCTCCAAATTGCTCATGAAGTGCTATACACAGCTGATTCCAATTTGTGATAGAACCAACTCCAAGGCTTCTAAACCATTGCAATGCTTTCCCCTTGAATGAAGATGCCAAAGAACTTGATGTACCACTTGCATCTCATTGATTTCATGGATTGCACAAAGGTTAGCAATATCTTTAACATGATCACCTGGAGTAGTCTGATTTTCTCCAGTGAAGTATGGAATGTTCTTCAAGGCTGCAATAGGAATTGGATGTTGTGCATTGAGGGCAAGTGGGCTGCTTGCCTATGAAGTTGACATAGGGGTTGTTTTGTGCCATTCTAATTGGTCTTAAAACCCTTGTTGGCTGAATGAAAGGCCTACCAGGTGGAGGAGTTGAGAGAGTTATGTTTGGTGGAGATGGAGACCTTTGAATCCTTCTTCCTCTTTGCCTTCTTCTTGGAGATAATTGCAGGTATTCAAACAAAGACTTCTTCTTCTCCAACTCTTGACCTTGTGGTGACTCTTCTCATGAGTTTTCAAGCTTGCACCATCTAGAAACCAGTTGATTCTTCCCTTGGAGTCACCGGATATGCAAATAATAGCTCTTTTCAAGAAAGAAAATTCCAGCAAATGCACATCAACTTTCTGCGCAAGAAAATGAGACCTCTAGTGTCCCACCGGCATGCCAAAATCAAGTATCACCAAATCACAAAGACCCCGGATGTTGATCGGATTTCTAGGTTGATCACTCTAGCATCTAGTGTGATTACACAACATGGAATCCTTTCTCCAAGTGTGGGACTTGCAAAGATGAGAAAGGAATCTCCAGAGAAGGTCGGTTCCTATTCCTCTGTTCGGATACACATGAAAATGCAGAGGTTTTACTCAAAACCTAATCTAATCTACCAAGGAGACAGGTAAGAAAATGCATAAAAATAAGCCTAAGCTAACAGAGGTAATGCACCGAGGAATGAAGAACACCTATCTTGCCAATAAACACAAACCATTCAAATGTGATGCAAGATCATGCACGAGATAACTAAATTTACGGTGAAAGATCGGGAGGATGCAAATGAACACGGTTGAGAATCATCCACAGACATGCATTACTTGCTCCAAAGATCGAATCAATACACTACAAAATGCCAAGAGGCAAAGTTGCATTACAGTTTTAAATGGGAGGTTTGAACTCCACAAATTCGCCTGCCAAAGAGAAGAAGGGAGGGGCAAAACAGGAATGTTCGACCCTTAGAAAGAAGCCCCTCTTTACAATATATAGGAAGAATGAGAGAGGGAAGAGAGAGGAAAGTCAGATCTACCCCAACCACTTCTAGGTCACATTTAGTTTATCTCATTATGGCGGTGGGTGAGAACCCTGGCAAGAGTGGCGAACTGTATTTTGCATTAAAGCTGGTTGTTGAAACGTCAGTTCTGGCCATTACCACGCGTCAGAGATGTTTCTTGATTTTCTCTCTCTAGACTAAACCAAAATGCAAGATTGACCCCGGAATCATGTAGAGAATTTCACCAGCTTTCCATTGATATAAAGAACGTGAAAATCGAGCTCTGGATCAAAAGTTATGGCGATCTGAAGATTTAGGGAAAAACAGGCCAAAACGGATATTTGAATTTTTCCCGCGCTCTGCCACTTGGATGACACGTGTCAGGCTCTGATTCATTCGCGGGTTCATCCTCTGAAAATTCCTGTTGGGCCCTTCCTTAATTTCTTGCCACTTGGACACGTGGCACTATTTTATTGGCTCGGGCCTGAGGGGTGCACTTTGTCCTTTGAAAATTTGGTATTTTTACTTTGGGAAAATTTCCCATTTCTCCCCCACGCTCCGCCACTCAAGTGCCACATGGCACAATTTCATTGGACGCGGGCCCTTCCTGACCATTTCCCTTTTGTTTTCCTTTGGAAAACTTTTCAAAATTTTCCGTCGGGCCGATGAGGTGAAGACACGTGGCGAGATTTGATTCGTTGGCAGCTCTTTCAGCCTTTTCGCATCCCACGCGTACTTTTGGCCCAAATGTCCCAAACTATCTGGGACAAATATCTCCGAACCGCCTGATTCGGGCTTCCTTGTTCCTGTCTGAGGTGAAGACATGTGGCACATTTCCATTCGCTCTTGACTCTTTCAGCTTTTCGCGCCCACGCGTCCTTTGCCCAATTGTCCGGACAAAAGTCTCTTGTTTGGCCGAATCGTCCGGTTCGTGTCCTCCGTACTTTTGTCCCAAATGTCCCAAAATCGCCGGGAAAAATCTCTACGAACCGCTTGAAATGGACTGACTTGCACTAAATCGATGACCAAGCGCCCCGCGTATTTTTGTCCCAACTGTCCCAAACCGAGCGAAACAAGACTTAGGCAATTTTTTCCCTCTTTTCGGTGATTGAGCTTTTCGCGTCCCACGCGTCCCGACGTCCAACCTGCCCCACAGCCGCCCGGAGTAGGACTTAGCTGATTTTCTCCATTTTTTCGGCCCCAAGCTCGGTACAACGAACCTCAGTTCAACCCGAACTGGTACGACCCGAGCCCTTCAGACCCGAAATGCCTCAAAAATAGTCCTGCAACCAAATTTTGCATTTTTTCCATTCTTTCTAACTCGTTGGGATTTCTTCTTGGATGGGAGACTTAGAAAAAGGCCGAGGGGACCTCAAAAAATATGATTTTGGGCCTTGAATCAATCTACTTGCTCGGGATGAATAATCGATGTATGTTATCAAAATTACCCTGGGGTGAATTTTGGACATGGTGCTCTTCTTCATCTTTTATACCTTCTCTTCATGACTTGAAATTTCATAACTTTCGACTACTATATATAAACCTCTTCTTTAATATAACCATTTAAATTTTTTTATTTTACATCCATTTTAAAAATAGCTAACTTGTTTTGAGTTGTAATAGTAAAAATGGTTCTTACCGTATCCAAACGCGTTACGGAGAAAATTTTTCATTGTAATCAATACCAAGTTGTTGAGTGAAACCTCTAGCAAATAATCTTGCCTTATGCTTCAACACTTTACCATCCATGCCATGTTTATTTTTATAAATCTATTTTACACTTATGAAGTTATTTCCTTGAGGACGATCAACCAACTCCCAATTTCTATCCTTCTCAATGGATTCAATCTCTTCATCCATGGCTTCAGCCCATGATTCATCTTTTATTGCTTAATCAAAAGACATCGGATCAACAACTTCTGAAAATAAAGCAAAAAGTGAAAAAAATTATGTATCAACATTAAAATCAGATTCATAAATATCTCTTAAACTCCTTATTTTTCGTTGCAATAAACTTGCCAATGTAGGATCTAATGAATCGTTGATATCAACCGAGTTTTTGAATTGATTTCTAAAGGTTGTGTGATTGGTGTTCTTGGTGAAATCTGTTTCTCGTGTGTAAAATTTTGATTTCTTGAATATCTCCTTATTGTAAATAGGGGCATAGCTTGTCTATAGGTTGTGGTGCATGTCTAGGACTTGTGCTTGTACTATAGATCTCCTTATTATTATAACACTTCATCACCGATATCATCATATGAATCATCCATTTCTATACTTATTATTTTTCTACACTTTCATCCCATGCTTCATTCTCAACAAATTAAACATCTCTATTGATTATAACTTTTCTAGTACTTGGATTAAACAAATTGTAAGCCTTTGTATCTTTTGAATACCCAACAAAGATACACTTCTCACCTCTATTATCCAACTTCCTTCTTAGCTCTTTACTAACATAAGCATATACAACACAACAAAATAACTTGAATGTGTAACACTATGCGGGTAAGTGCACCAAGTTGGGGGTCCAAAAAGTGGACAAAAACCTAAGAACAGTCGAAATGCATGCGATCGCATTTTATTTTTCTTGGGTTGGTAATTACTGAGCCTAAAACATGTACGTGTTTTAGTTAAGGAAAACACATACGCGTTATAACACATACGCATTTTGTATAGTATGGACTATTTATGTGTATTTGGGGGCTTATACTTACAAAAATAAATGTTTAAGTATAAGAAATAATACTTTTACTTTAAATTTATTTTAGTAAATATAAGAAGTTAGGGTCAATCTACACCTGATGGAAGTGGTCCCATAGCTCCAACAATTATAATCTAGAAGATAGTTTTTCAAAATCTAATTTGGTCAGTACTTAACTCATTTTCAAGATTTTAGCAAAGTACCTAAAAATTTTAGGGAATATATATTGTAGTCGGTCTTTGTTTTGGGAAAGCATATACTCGTTTTGTAGGTTTTTTGATCTTCTAAATTGGATTTTGGCCCTACCAATTATTAAATTGGTACCAATTTTTAAATTTGGTCCATAATTCACTTTAGTGACCATGAATCAACTCTATGATGATTTTCTAATTCTTACTAAAATGACATCCTCACTTTTTAGATAAAGGATTGCTCCCTGAATGGGATTCCTATCCTATGGCCAAAATGATGTGATTGTAATGTACATCGTCCTTAATGTTTGATCACACTACTAGGATTTGAATGTTTTTTTATGAATAATACTAAGTGAATTACATCAAGTAAACTCATATGATTGCTCATTCTTAGAAACATGGTGCTTCATATAAATATCATTCCCTCACCTTTCCTAGCTCTCAAATTATCCTTTCATGGAATCAAATTCACAATTCTCATACATTTTTTTGTTCATATGTATCTCATGGAGACAAAAATGCCTTAATACTTCACACATGATGGTCCTGATACCTCAATGACATGACTAACTCATTTAAGCTTATTCTCGAAGGGTGTTCAATTAGCTACAAAATGACTAAAAATGGCCTTTTTAGGCCGTAAGAGGAAGTAATCTCTCATCAAATCTAAATGAGTTGATCAATCATCTTAGACACTATTCCCTACACATTGAAACACACTTAATGATGTTATTAGTACTTTCCTTTGTATCAAATTTTTTGATTTAGGGTTTAGGGTTTAGGGTTTAGGGTTTAGGGCTAAGGGTTCGGGGTTTAGGACTCGAGTTTAGGTTTAGGGCTCATGGTTCATATTTTAGGTTTATGGTTTATGCTTCATGGTTTAGGGTTTAGAGTTTAGGGTTTACAGCTCAGGGTTAAGGGTTGATGGTTTAGGATTTAGAATTTAGGGTTTAGGGATCAAGGTTTAGTGTTTAGGGTTTAGGGTTTGAGGCTCAAGGTTTAGGTTTTAGGGTTTAGGGTTTAAGTTTTAGGATTCGGGATTAGGTTTTAGGCTTTAGGGATTAGGTTTTAGGGCTTAGGGTATATATTTTATGGTTTATGGTTTAGGGTTTGGGGTTTAGGCTTTAGGATTTAGTTTTTAGGGTTTAAGGTTTAGTGTTTAGGAATCATGGTTCATGGTTTAGGGTTCAGGGTTTAAGGCTTAAGGGTTAAAGGTTTAAAGTTAAGGTTTCAGGGTTTAAGGTTTAAAGGTAAGGGTTTAGGGTTTAGGGGACAAGGTTTAGGGTTTAAGGCTCAAGGTTTAGTGTTTAGGGGTTATGGTTTAGGGCCCAAGGTTTAAGTCTTAAGGTTTAGGCTCACCCATTCACTCATTGTAATGTTCTATGTCTTACCCATTCTTATAAGTATTGAAATAGAGTATTGAACTAAAAATGGTTCATCTACTTTGAAGGTAGAACATTCAAAGGGATTCATCACAATTTGATGCCTTTTATCTACTGATATTTTGAAGGAGCTAAATGTCTAATATCCAAGAAAAATTCGTACAAATAAATGTTACCCAATACATCTATCTTCTTTTTCCCATCGCATGGGAACTATTTCACTCACTGTAATGTTTTGTGTCTTACCCATTCTTATTAGTATTAACATAGAGTATTCAACTAAAAAGGGTTCATCTGCTTCCTAGGAAGAACATTTAAAGAGAGTAATCACAATTTTTGCCTTTCATCTGTTAATATTTTGAAGGAGGGAAATGTCAGATATCCAGGAACAATTTAGTACAAAGAAATTTTTTTATTGCTGTTTTGAATAATTATTTCAGTTACAAGCTACTGTGAATGAAGGTTTCATTTGAAGAATAAAGCTTGATATGTCCATTGCTTGTGTAAGCTGGCAATTTCAGAGGATTTCTGAGGTTCAAGTTTATTTTCAAAGATGCATTAATCCAATGTTTGAAAATGTTTCTCCAGATGTAATAACATTCTAATTCAGACACTCAATGATTCTTGAATGTCCAATCCTACCACAAACCCAGTAGTCCTAGATCCTTGGGTATAAAGAGACACTATTACTTAGATTCCATTTATAATGATAGAGATATTTGTAAATTCATGTTATGACCTCTAAATCTATATGAATTTCAAGTTGTTTAGAAATCACATCACACCCTTCACTAGGATTGATGACTACCCCTATCTTTTTGAAGGTGATTTTGAAAGCATCCATGGGTTTATCATAGAATGAATTATCAATGAATGGAAGGTCACTAAGTCATAGGCCAGTTGAATCCCATTTAGAACTAAACAAGAAATATTTACTAGGGGATTGATAACTCCTTTTTGTTCTTAGCCATTCCCTAGTTTTTATGCTTATTTTGAACACTTCAAGAAGTTCTCACGTCAATTTTATATCCATTTAAGTAATAGAAGAGATTTCTATTTCTCTAAAGGAGAGGATACTACAGGTAATTTGGTTATGATCCTACACCTCTGCGTTGGTATAGTATTTGTGTTTCTTCAATTTCTTATGAGATTAATTTTTGTGTTTCGATGGTTATTATTTCCATCTTCCAATGGGTCATCCTTTCTTGCATAATACCATACATGGAAATATGAGAAATGTGAAATTTGTTTCAGAGTGTAAAGAAATTGAAATTCAATAATGCAAGTATATGTGGAGAGAAATAGGTTTGACAGAGATGTGTAACATGCATTGCAAGGCACAAGGTAGATGTCATATCCACTTAGTTTCTTATCCCACCTCTCATAAACAAGGTAGTTGTACAACAAGACTTGATGATGGTTATAGGAACAAGACTGGGAAATAAGGTCCTAATATTTAAATTCAAAAAGATGAGCTCACTCATAAGACCTATTGGAAATATGAGGTTTATAGGTTGGAGATTAGGGCTCTACATTTAGTTTTTAGAGTTTAGGTTCGGGGCTCATGGTTCAAGGTTTAGGGTTTAGGGTTCAAGATTTAGTGTTCAAGGTTTAGGGTTTACTATTTTTTTTTTTTTGGGTTTAGGGTTTAGGTCTAAGGGTTAATGGTTAAGGGTTAAGGGTTTAGGTCGTAGAGTTTATAGTTTAGGATTTAGTGTTTAGGGCTTAGGATTTATGGTTTAAGGTTAAGGGTTTAGGGTTTAGGGTTTAGGGATTAGGGTCTAGGGGTTAGGGTTTAGGGTTTAGGGTTTAGTTTTTAGGGTTTAGGGTTTAGCATTTAGGGCTCATAGTTTAGGGTTTAGGGTTTATGGTTTAGTATTTAGCATTTAGGCTTAAGGTTTAGGGTTTAGGGTTTAGGGTTTAGGGCTCATGATTTAGGGTTTAGGGTTTAGGGATTATGGTACATGGTTTAGGGTTTTGGGCTCAGGGATCAAGGTGTAGGGTTCAAGGATTAGGTTTAATGGTTTATCATTTAGATCTTAGGGTTTAGGGTGCATGGTTCAGGTTTATGGCTCGTGGTTCAGGGTTTAGAGTTACGGGTGTAAGGTTTACGGGTTAGATATCGGTGGCTCTGGATTTAGAGTTTAGGGCTCATGGTTTAAATATTAGGGTTTATGGCTCAAGGATGAGGGTGTTGGGTTCAAGGCTTAGGGTTTAGGTTTTAGGTATTATGGTTTAGGGTTCATCTTTTAGGGTTTATGGCTCAAGGTTTGGGGTTTGGAGTTATGGTTTTAAGGTTTAGTGGTTAGAAATTAGGGCTCAGGATTTAGTGTTTAGGGTTTAGGGATTAAGGCTCAAGGTTTAGGGTTTAGGGTTTAGGATTTAGTGTTCATGGTTGAGATTTTATTATTTTGGTTTCAAGGTTTAGGGTTTATATTTTAGGGTTTATGTCTAGGGTTAATGGTTTAGGTCGTAGAGTTGAGGGTTTAGGGTTTAGGGGTTGGGGTTTAGAGTTTAGGATTTATTTTTAAGGTTTAAGGTTTAGCATTTAGGGATCGTGTTTCATGGTTTAGGGTTTAGGGTTTAGGGATTAAGGCTCAGGGTTTAGGGTTTAGGGCTCATGGGTAAGGGTTGAATGTTTAATGTTTAAGGTTTAGGGATTAGGGATTAGGGTTTAGGGATGATGGTTTAGGTTTAGGGCCTTGGGTTTAGGGTTTAAGGTTTAGGGTTTTGATTGTAGAATTTAAACGCTAAAATATTTAGGTTGAATGTTGAAATCCTTAAAATTACCTATGTACTGACCAAATTATACTATAAAAAACTATCTCCTAAATCGTGACTAATGGAGTTATGAGACTAGTTCCATAAGGTGTAGAGTGGCCCTAATTTCTTATATTTACTAAAATAAATTTAAAGTATAAGAAATAATAATTAAACTTTACATATATAATAAAATATAAATAATAATTAACTTTTATTTTTGTAAATAAAAGCATGTTAGAAGCACATATAATGTTCATACTATACAGAACGCATACACATTATAACGCATACATGTTTTGTGTTTTCACTTTTTCCAAGCCATGCGTCAAGGTTTGGATCCATTTTGGATCCCTAAACTTGAGGCATGGACCTGTACAAAAATAGCAAACAACATGTTTTAACAAGAAAATGCAAAAATTCCATTTCCACCATGATAAATCAACATAAAATGATTGATTCATTTAAAAACATTATACCACGACGTAGAGGAAAGTTTCTTCTTTCTAAAAATATAATTTTTCAAATTTTTTGACTAATATAAGGTTTCCATATTATTTATTTTTCAAATATGCCTTTTTATAGCTATTTTTTGAAGTTTAAACATGCCTCTCTTTCATCGTGTATCTTTTTATTGGCTAATAAAAATTGAAAAACAATTATACTAGTGCAAACTAGGCCTAATTGATACATACTCAAAAAATCTAATTTTTGATATTTTTTGAGGTAGTTACTGAGGGGGCATCATTGAGTTTCGTTATTTTTCAAAACTTAAAATTTTTGTACTAGAAAAATCATTAAAAAAAATACTCGCTAAAAAAAAAAAAAAAACTCTAGCACAAACTAGATTATCCTAGTTATCTTTCTATAAATGGGTTTTCCAAAATACTAAATGGTGCTCAAAAAATTGTGTGGGGTACGAAAGTCACTCTATTATGTTTTTGAACAAAAATAGGAGCACCTGTTGGTATTTTAGTTATTTTACTGACTTAAACTGATCTATTTTCAATAACATTTAGTAGCTTAGAAACTAGACTCAAAATTCTACAATTCATGTTTATACAACATCTTCCAATTTCGAGTGTAACTATTAAAAAAACTTGTACAAGTTGAAGTTTTTTATTTTTCAAAAAAATGTGTCTACTTAAAACCCCATTTTTACCCCCCAACTTGGTGCACTTACCCATGCTTTCTACTACTCCAAGGTTCTTGATGAATTATATTCCTTAAAATTTTAGTTGGATATCTATTTGAAATATAAACAATAGTTGTTACTACTTCAACCCAATATTCATTTCGTAAATGCTTTGACTTCAACATATTCCTTTCCATTGCTTTGATGGTTCTATTTTTCCGTTCAGCCACACCATTTTGTTGAGATGTGTAGTGGGATGTAAACTTCTTGCGAATACCATGTTATATGTAAAAATTCAAAAAAACATTAGAAATATAATCACCACCTCTACCGCTTCATAATACCTTGATGTAGTAACCAATTTACTTCACCACAAGAGCCTTGAACTACTAAAATACTCAAAAGCATAAAATTTAAGTCTAAAAAAATATACCCATGTATTCCTTATATAGTCATCAATGAAAGTCATAAAATATAAAGAACCTCCAATAGAACTTGTTTTCATGGGTCCACGTAAATCTAAGTGTACTATCTCAAGAGGTGCACTTGCTCTTGCTCATTTTATAACTAGGAAATAATCTTTGTGTTATTTCCAAAAAATACAACCTTCACATACTCTTTTTGCTTTCTGAATCAAAGGTAAACCTTTAACCATATTCTTCATGTCAAATAAATTCAAACCTCAAAAATTTAAGTGATCAAACCTGAGATGCCAAATCCATGATTCATCTTTTATGACTGATTGAAAAGTTGATTATATTCCTTGAGCGCAAGAATCAACTGGATTAGCACAGGACTCACTTGCATTAGCGCAAACCTCATTTAATTTATCGTAGGACTCAGTGGACGAATCACTTATCTTAGCACAATACTCGCTTTTGCATGACTGCAAGACTCATGGGACTTGTTTTCTTGAGCACATGACTCATTTTCTTTAGCACAGACTCAAAGAAAAGATTTATTTGGGTTAACACATCACTAAGTTATGAACTAATCTATTGTTTTGGCTACAAGAAAATCTAATTTTCTCCTTTTCCTGGTTATAATCTCAAGGGAAATATTCTATTGTTACTCATCTTCACTTTTGTAATTAACTCGAGTGTTAAGGGATTTTTCCACAATAATGGTCTCATTATGTTCAATGTAAACCCTATATCCTTCTTTTACCTCATGTCCAATACTCATTAAATCATGGTTTAAACAAACAACATAAAAAAATCATTAATAACCTTTTTCTCCCCATTTTTTGTTAGAATGTAAACAATCCCTTTTCCCATTACATTCACATAATTATTGTTCCCAAGAGTAGTATTTGAGGTTACTAATTTATCCAAACTATAAAATAAATATAGATTTCTAGACATATACTTGATGTAACCTTATCTAGAGGACAAGACAGAGGCCATATGTTCCCTAAATCTCCTAGGATTGGCATAGTATGAAAGAACACTCTAAATCTTTCCGTTGACTATTTGAATGTCGCAAAAAGAGTCCGTATGTGGAAACAATTATTGGTCAAAGTTAAACTCAACCCTAGATGGGATCGGGTCAAGCTGGAAAAATTATGATGAGTAGATCCTCTAGTATTTGATGGTTGTTGTAAAAGGATGGCTACGTAATCCATAGCCGGTGGAATCAAATTTTGTATCGAAGGGGACCTTGCCACCATGAGGACTATTTTATTGACACCGATGTGGTGGGTCCTCAAGCCACCATAAGTTTGAATTCAACCAATATGTCTATCAAGGAGTGAGAAGTAAACTATACCTTACAAGTTTACATTTTCATTGCTGGGCAGGATTGATTTGAGCTTGGTGATCTATTATTTAGCTCGGTAGGGTGATCAATTCCCTACCAAGTTGATCACATTGCGTACACTATGTTCAAACCACATATCCACATTGTTCGGGTTCAACATTATACCTCCCATATTATTCAAAGCTTATCTATGGTTAGTTATCCTTATAAATTTCTTTGGCTAATCCCCTTATATATCATGGAGTAGATATATATTATCCCAACAGGTTCATATATCCCCAATGAGTCTACATTGGATGGTTCGAACATAGTTGATTGGGATCAATATAACCAACAAACCATAGGATTTGGAACATTCGTGAAATTTAAACTATGTTTGGTGGATCTGTTGAGACCTAAAATTGAATAAGTCCCAAGGAAGAAGTCAACGCGTGGGGGTAGCAGTAAAGAATGAAGGTGTTTAGGAAAAAAACATGCAAGGGAAAGGAGTGCAGTAGAAGAGGTTGACGCACGGAAAAAGGAATGTTTATGGACTTAGCCATATGTTTAAGGAGTTATCACAGGAGAAACATGTGAAAATACCGAGTAGGCATGGTGAATGGATAAGTGTGCCCTAGAGCTTTGAAGGTAGAGAAAAGAATATTCCACATGAGGGATATTCCCGGGATGATCATTTTGGTAGTGGAGGCATTTTCAAGATGACATAGACATTCGACTATGGAGGACCACAGCCCACTTGGCATGCGATTTTTTCATGAAGGAAACCAAGGTGATGCATTTAGATCCTATTTAAAAGAGTGTTTGAGTCTGAAATAAGAGAGAGAGGAGGGTGAGAACAAAGTGCTATGGAAATGAAGGGTTCAAGAGGGTTTTTGGTAGTAATAAGGTGTTGTAGAAATGCTTGTAAGTAGGATTTTGAAGCCTTTTTAGGCATGGATTTGGGTAAGAAAAAAGGGTTGTAATGGGTAGAATAGCTAAGAACTCTTCCTCTGCAGAGTATTTTTATAGGCTTAAAGATAATATCCCTTGAT
Source organism: Taxus wallichiana var. yunnanensis (assembly GCA_018340775.1). NCBI lineage: Eukaryota > Viridiplantae > Streptophyta > Pinopsida > Cupressales > Taxaceae > Taxus > Taxus wallichiana. The sequence goes on along the minus strand of CM031237.1, from coordinate 391,443,517 downwards.
GTATTCAATCTATATGACCCTTATGATGTAATGGAGCCATTATAAGTGATTATAAATCAATATATGATATGTGATTCTGGTTATTCATGCTCAAAAGTGTAAACCCTTATGTTCTTCATATTATTCTGAGTCAGATCTAGTTTCATTATGCTTATTTACAATGTTCATTTCCATTTATGATGCATTTGTGTACTGAGATCTCGTTGTCCGTATCTCTGTTTCGAGTGAATGTCTATGTTTCCATTTTTACAACTTCTTCTCCATCAATGGCGTACTCATTCTCAAAAATATCACATAAAAGAGGGGCTCAAGACCCACGTGCACCTTTGGTGAGCACTCAATGCATGTTGGGTGATAGGTGACATGTTTGTGGTAAAAGAAGGTCTATTCAAAGAAATGACTACATTTTGGTTCTATTTTTGGGACCTCTTTTGAAGATATTATGAGAGAAATGTGTAATGAAAGAGTGCTTGACCTTAGATAGTGTCGAATCATGGTTGAATAACATAGAGGATGATTTTTCTCGGGTTCAATACTACATTTGAGTTTGATGGAAAAAAATTGGTTGGAGGAGAACTTGTATCATGAGCTCTATGAGACATTCTTCTATTTTTTCCAAGAGAGTTATATGAATGGTTATCAACATATGCATCAAGGAAAAGTTATTATTATATACCTCCTATTTGGACCTGGGAGAAATATCAATTATTGCATGATTTCAATCTGACATGGATGCATGTTGTTGATCATTGGTGGAGTAGAGTGATGACTAGTTATACCTTTGAATACGTTATTTCTAGGTATTCTTTGCCGAGAGATTGTTGAGTTTGAGTTATTGAGGGAGTGTAGAGGATTGTTCTTGCATTTTATTCCCTTGGCTATCAATATCCTAGTCGTTAATTTGAGTTTGGAAGCCTTTCCAATGACTAGCTAAACTCCTACTAGGTGCAAGGCATGGAATTTGGCATGGTAGAGGATGAAGGACCTTACGGTGGAAATGGAGAGAGAGGAAAGGAAAATCAAGTAGAATGAGGCTCAAGAGAGGGAGTTGGAAAGACAACATGAATCTACAGGAGTGATGGATTTATGGAGGAAGACATTGCGGAAAGGATTTGAGGTTCGCGCGGAGGACATGGAACCCGAGCAATCTAAGTTTCTTGCATCTTGGCAAGTGTGGAAGAGAAATCCCCTTGGATTTTGGAGAGAGATCATCATATGAAGAAAGGATAAGATTCGTAGGCACGCATCTTAACCCACATGGTGATCATACCATTGCACTTAGTTTTCTAGTTCTCGAAATAAGTTTTTATAATCCGGTTGGTAGGTAAGTGCAGCAAGTTGGTGGACAAAAAGTGGACATAAAAACCTGAAATTCACATACCGTGATTGCGTCGTGAGACTATTTTCTGCTTTGGGGATTTTCAAACCTAAAACCATAATTATGGTTTAAATATCATGATCATGGTTATAAACCATGATCATGGTCCTCTGAGACAAAAAAATAGACCTGCGACCCCTCATTTTCCCCCATTTTCCTTTGCAAACCATGATTTCTCCATTGTTGGCACTCGAGCTTTGAATACCCCCTATAAATTTCTCTTCATACTTTTGAATTGCGAAATTTTTAATGATTCTACTGTTTTCACCAAATCACTGCACCCTCCGAATGGCCAGGATGTGAATAGGACATTCGGTGTGATTAGGACACATGGGATCACCTCTCAAGCTGTGGGACTTGGGCTCGAGGTGAACCTCCGGAGAAGGCCGACTTCCTCTTCCTAAACTAAGTGATGTACTACTCCTAGTGTAACAAAAATGATTATCTAGTCCTATGCTAACATTTTCATGGGGTTTTAGGGAAATAGATTTATAGAAATGAAACTATACTAGGGATGGTGATGCACCAAATAAAGGGTGTCTTCAGACTCAGGAAGGGTTAATTTGAAGAGGGTGTGTGCACCACAGGTCAACTTCACCTACTGCAACTTAGAGAGGGTACATGATACCACAAACTAAGAGACATGTGTTCCCTTTGTTAAACTTTATCAGACCAAGAAATATACCAGTTTCCCAATGAAGAAGGATGAACTCAAGAAGGGTGAACAGACACCACAACTCAACTACATGCAATACTCCACCACTTGATAAGCACATAACTCCAAGAACCTGCAATAGAAACTTAAACTTGCACATTGTACCTGCAAGTATGAGAAAGGCACAAAGAAGCATAGAAGGATGAAAGGACCAAGATTAGTCACAAAACACACACTTTTATTACTTCAATAACATGCACAATGCATCATACATTCGAGAAGAGGAAATAGTTGCCATTACACCTTGAAGAGGAGGCTTGAAAGTTCTCTCAACACACAAGAACAACTTGCGAGTAAGAGAGAGGATTCTTGAAAAGTATACACTTGTTCGAGATATCTAACCGTCCAACTTGTCTCGAATCAGCTATTTAGAACCCTTTGAAATGAGCTTCCAACTTACATTTATGGAAGAATATGTGAGAAAGAAGAGGAAAGGTCATAATTACATTCCTAAATTGAAGGCCCATGATGTATTTATTGGCAGCTTAGTGAACCACCGAGAAGGTTCCATCATGGGTCATTAATTGCCTGATGACCTAGTCTTCTCAATTAATTAAAAGAATATTTAAATAAAATATTTAAATAATAATAATAAATATTATTATTAAAATATTTAAATAAAAATATTAATTTAATTAACATAATGTGGGACCCCCCCATTGACCCATTTGACTTGAAGAGGAGGGGGGTCCATGTGGATAGAGTCTGCACAAATCTCAACTCGGTGAGTTTCGAATCCTCTAACTCGGTGTTGCAATCGATTTTGAACCCCACACTAACTCTTTCCTTGCTTTGGTAATCGCACTCTTTTGCATTGAGTCCTTCGAATGGTGAGCTATCAAACTCGATTCTTATCATTTTCCTCTGTTAACTCGAGGCCATTTATGCATTCCACGTTCAAACTTCATGAAACATCACCACGAGCTCCCTGCGAAGTCACCGAGCTCTTCATCTAGCAAATGATCTTACCTTTCCTGGGCTCAAACTCACTTGAATACCGAGCTTAACCCAACATTTCTTCCAAATGATGAGAAAATGCCATTACCAATAAAGACCTAATGCTGCCATGATGATGACCCAGGCTCATGCCCATAACATGTCGATAGACACCCTTAAGACTGATTCTTGGACAAAGAGCCCTTCGGTATTTTGGTAGTGCACTCGGCAATCTCAGCTCCAATCAACAATTATGCCACTATTGGGATCTTAGTATGGCATAGGTAGCTGTGAGCTACACCATATACTCATTTTTCCATAAACTAAAAGATCCTTTATGTTACAATTTGCAACACATAAAATAAGCCCTTCAAAAAAATACGTTGAACAACTGGGGCAACCAAAAGGACCTTGGAAAAATGTACAGGTAACAACCATATGAATTCTTCCTTAGTCGTGGATCAAAGCTGATAGAAATAAGCTAGATAAAATCAGCTTGAAATTACAGTATAATCGTCCATTGTTAAAACAAGCTTCTCTGAACCTGGTAAAAGAACACTTTTATTGTCTGATTGGATGTACATAATGGAAGGGTATAAATATTGCTTCTGCCCTCAGAGTTTCTCAAAGAGACCATTTACAAGTGACAAGGATGTAGCATGCAAAACGGCCGACCAGGTATTTCAGAGTTGACCTTCACATTCAATTCATTTTAGGAGAAGAAATGCTGAGCAATATGAATCGTTTCATTCTGCACCGTAATAAACCTTCATCTCCTGGTTCAGGGAAATTTTATGAAGCCTCAAATAGCGTGACTCCAATCCATCGTACACGGTAGTGAATATTTGTTTCCTGCAGCTGTCTGCTTGAAGCGCTAAAAACGGCTTCTACTATACTGCAACATGCCTGTGCCTGTGCGTGGGATTTTGCCTCGCATCCTGAATGATCAGAGCCCGAATCGGAGTTGGGAGAAGTATGCTGGCAAAGGTAAACTGATCAGGTCGGGCATCTGTCTGTTGCTGTAAGGAAACCTGTGTCTTCTGTAAGCTACAATTACGGTATTCCATGAGAAGGCGTTTTCTTTTTTGTGAGCCTGAAACTGGATACTGTTTCCAACGTCGACCCATCTTCAACCATCTCGCCATCATCCTCCCTTATCGATCGGAAGATTACTCAACGCCCAATTTGCAACTGCCACTTTAATTCTCCTGGTAACTCGCAAAAAGACTCGGACCACTCCAAGCTGCGCGGGGTTTTCATGACGGATAGCCATCATATTGTCTTCACTTGGCAGTTTGATCCGATTTCTCCCCAATTCCCACCAGCGCGCGGGATTTTCAGCTTGGCCTGCCATTCATAAAAATCCACTTGGAAATCAAGTGAAATATTTCCCATGCATGGAAATATCATTCTCTTGCCATGATCGTGCCTTCACTTGGCAATTTGACCCGATTTCTCCCATTCACGGAAGTTTGGTCATGGTTTGCCAAACCAATATTTCCACGCTTGGCAGTGTTTGCCTGAATCTCCCCGTTCCATGCCCAATCCTCCTTTTGCAAGTCAAATTGGCATGGCATTTGTATCAAGGAAGTCCGCAGGATATGTGTGGGGATCTCGGACTTATGAATCCAATTTCCATACATTGCCTTGGCAGGTCGGTTCCCAATTTCCGCTTCTTGACTTGGTCATACCACCCCCAAAACTCCCCACATGGAACTTCTTCTTTGGCTTGCCATCCATGAAAACCCACTTGGCATTAGGCTTCTCGGATTCCCATGATTTTCCTCCTGCCGAGTTTTCCTTCAACAGATTTGAGGATAACATTAAACTCTCAGTGCAAACATTTCAGCTGTAGCTTGTAAGGTGTGATAATTCCGACAGAAACGTTTATGCCTGACAACTTAGTGACTCGTTGAAGATGCTCATATAATTGCAAAGCAAATTGTGCCTCATGAATATTCTGATATGAAACAGTTCCACCTCTATGAGATTCGCTTCCATGAGTTACACCGTAAAACCAGTAAGGTCTCGATAGAGAATCTTTGTAATAAATTTCATCAGGTCTCCCGGTAACACTCTCACTGTCACTTAATCGATTTTCATAAAAATAACTTGAAGGAAAATCCTGAATTTGAGGATGCATTGATCTTTGAATAGATAAAAACGTAGTTGGACGACTCCTGCTTGGAAGTGCTCAAAAGAACTTCTGCTATACTGCAACATGTCAACTGCCTGTGCACCGAACACTCGGCCGAGGAAGGTCTGAACACCATTATAATTCGCAGCTCTTTTTAAAATGTCGGTTTGACTCAATTTTACATTGGTATTCTATGGTGCTTATACTATCTTCCTGGGTCGATAGAAGTCCTTCCATTATGTAATTACAAACCCGAGATTCAATGATGTTGAACCTCCCATATTTGCATAATTTCATATCATTTCTGTCAAACAAGATAATTCTCCCAAGTGGTTGGTCGAGCACTGTCTTAATGGATTAAACTTGGCATCATGTTAACTTTGACTCTCCCTAACTTGGCCTTCAGATCTTTTTGCATCGATCTCCACCGAGATCCTTGTAGAGTTCTTTTCATTCGTCAATTTTCAACGAGCTATATTTTGCATTAACAAGACCATCGTCGAGCTCTTACAACTGAGAGTCTCTGCTGAGATGATTTCCGAGATGACTATCAATTTGACACCGGATTCTCTATCAACTCGACCCCAAACTCTTCACTGAGTTGAGATAAACTGGGTGCCTTTCAATGCTAGGTGATCTCTCATATGCAATTTAAGAATTATTTTTAATTTTTTTGTATCTTGATAATAACCGGAGATGGGTTCCTGGGACTACTATTTCATTTTGAACGTGATAGGACCCTCTTGTCCAATCTTGCCATGTGTGCAAAATTGGATAACATCAACCAAGATGAAGAGGTAAGCCTTTGATTTTGATCAAATTTCTTTCATTTTAGGTTATTTTTTGTGATTTTTATGGGTTTTTCAATTTTTTGTTTATGTATACATTTTTGTTTTTTTAGTTGTTCAAATAATCGTAATCTTGTAAACCATCCAAATATTCCTCAAAACCCTCCAAAAATTCCTCAAAACCCTCCTCCAAACATAGATCCACCTCCTGTGGCTCCTTTTGTTCCCACGCAGAACCAACAGAACACAAGATGATATTGTTGGAAGAATCCAACAAAATAAAATTGCCATTGAGAACCTTATTCAGACAATAAGAAAAAATCATGCCACAAATCTATCCCACATGACTTTAGCCAACACATTGCAAACATTGATTGGAGAAGTCAACTCTAACCAACCAAATAGACAAATGGAATACCTTTAGAGGTGATTGTAGGTGGTGGTATGCAGATAAATTATCTCATACAGCCATAAAAGATAAAAAAATTGTACAAGACTACATTTGTTCATTATTTCTCGACCCAAGAACCATTTCCCCCTCAGAACTAATTGCAAATGGTTCCCAATCCATTTGTTCCATGATTACCAAATAAAGAATAATTTTTGGGACCAATGGTGGATGGTTTTTGATTATCCACCATGTAATAAAAATGAGGTTCCTCTCTATTTTTGAAGAATTTATATTACGAGTTCATGCTTAATGAGGTCCCAATGTTTTTTTACTTTTCCAAGTTTTATGGGTGAGGAGGTGGCTCTACACAGAGTAGACATGGTGCATGCGTTGTTCAACCAAGGATCCCCACTTTGCCTTTAGTTATCGCTCATATAGTGAAGGAGGTTGTGGATATTGACACACTACATGCATTAAGCAAGCTCATCGACACTCGACCCAACATTATGACCATGACCGATTATATCGGTGATGTTGGTGGAGGTGTCGATTCTAGTGCACCACACCACTTTGTGGAACATGTGGTTTTGTATGCATTACTGGTGAGACATTATTTTATAGATCACATGATTTATTTTCTCTAGATGAGATGATGGAATATTTTTTTGGGCGGTGCAAATGATCTTGGTCTTTCACAAGTAAATGTCGAGATAAATATTTAATATATATAAAATATTTTAATTAATTTGATATTTTAATATATGTGTGTGTGTGTGTATTTGAGTATGTTATTTACATGTAAAAACTAATATTTTTAATTTTAAACAACAAGATCCGGTGAAGGACACATCGCGTTGATATGCTAAATGATCACTGATTGGGTGAGTTACAAATGTAAGTTTCAAGTTACTTACATTTCAAATTTCATTTGATTGCACTTTTATTATTAAATACACATTTTTAATGTTCGTGTATAATGTTTCACATGTACATGTACATATTAATATGTTTTTATTTTATACGCAGGAGCTTGGTGGATCATCATCTACTCGGGCATTGAGTCTACAAAGCATGCCTCACGTGAATTTTACATAAGTTAGTTTCTCTTTACACTTTGTTTCTAATTGTGGAAGTTCAGTTGTGTATCTACTCTTGTAGGAATTTTAGAGACTCGAGTAACATCGAAGATTCCCTAGGATCATTAAACCTAGATTCCTACTCTTCTAGGAGGTCATATGACAATAAGCAGTATTATTAACCTAAAATGGAGGATTATTGAGAATATTGTGTCAACAAGATTAATGTTTATTACCAATACTTCTATAGAATGACATTACAACAAATAACAGAATTTCATCTCTAATGGGTCATAGAGGACATAGAATATGATGCTAATGAGTTGTTCAAAATGGGATACCTAGAGTCGATTCACTTCACACCTATCCCTCCTATAGACAGGTCATTTGTGAAGCCTATTAATACACTAACTCGTACTGCAAAAGTCCTCCAAAGATTGAAAAATTGGTTCATTCAAAATATGCATGAACTCAACTATACTACTTTGCCTACTTATAGACAATCCCCCAAAACAATTTAGCTTCCTGAACAATATATTTCAAGTACCCAACTTCTTAGTGATACAAGTTCAATTGTTTCCATTATTGAAATAAAATGATGTTTTAGTACCATGGCTTTGAGCCATGTTCCACATTGTAAACTAACTTCTTGTAGATTAAAGAATTATAAAATAGACATGTTGAAATTGATATCTTTCAAGACAAGTTGACTATACTAGACACATTCAAAATTTTCAAATAGTTGGCCAAAAATAGTCTCAATAAGGTGATTGAATTCCATATCTCACTAAATGTGTAGACTTATTATTTTCATGCATAAATAATTATGAGCCAAATTCTTGGGAAGTGAGAAAGGATTCACGTACTCCATTAGAAAAACTAAGCAAAGACTCTATTGATACTTACTTCAAAATCCATGTTTGTGAGGTTTACAATGACTTGAGCATTAATGGTGTGTTAAATTACTAGGAAAATCATCAAGAATAGTCTTTAAAGGAAATTAATTTTTCATGGCTCCAATTTTACAAATAGGGTAGATCCTAAGTCTATGAGAGACTCCAAAAGTATGATTTCAATGATGTTATTTTTAATGTCATCACATTTGTAATTTAAGTAAAAGGAGATAAGGTGATATGGTGTTTTGAGCCTTAAATATCTAGGTCATTTCCACCATCAGTAATGAGACAAAATTCATAGATTGGGGAAAGATAATCAATGATAAATCTCGTAAGAAACTAGTGGACCTCCCTCGAGCTCAAACATTATTTATGCCTTCTAACCTTATCTATTGCATTGTCAATCTTAGACATTGTTAGTATGTAAAATTTCTCTACATTTTACTAGACAACCTAGTCAAAGTTGTGAAATTGTCTCTTTTCAAAAATCAACTTTTACGGAAGGTTTTGAAAGCCTTGGGTGGTTTTAAAACACTAGGTTATATTAATTGGGAAGGTATATGATTCTACTTCATAATAATATGTAATAAGAAATCCATTAAGAGCATTGCACTAGTCTTGGGAACACATTCACTTCTGACACTTTTGTAGACAAATTACTCTCAATCGTAAAAAGGAAAATAAAGTTTGGAAGAAAATATTAAGAGCCTTGGTTGGTTTCTAGAAAATTAATACATTGGTCTCGTTATGTGGTAGTCATGTAGATTAATATTGATTTGTACATGTTTTTGTATAGCTTATGACTATCGAGAGACTCCTCCCTATATGCGGCATCGTGGAGGATACTTTAGATGTTGTCATAATCTCTCGTAGATCCATTAAATTAGGTATAATTTTTAGAATTTGTTAAATTTTGGAGGAATTTTTTCTTATTACTTATCTACAATATCAAATTTTATACATGAAATATTTAATTTGAACTATTTATTTGTATGTAGCCTACCCCTCGTGAGTCTACTATTGACCTTGCAATGCATCGATGAAAAATTGATAGGGATCATGAGATTGCAGTAGGATTTCACATGCATTATAAATTATAAGTTTCTAAATTTGGAATGTATTTTAAAAAATTGGGTGTTAATAACTTGATGTTTATGAATGTACAAGATAGGTTGCGGGCACGCTTAGAGACAGTGGGTCATGGCATTGAACCAATTTTTCCAACACATCCGGGTGGTAAGGTAAACACTAGAGGAGGCTTAGTTTTGATGCGTGACAATGTCATTGATTCTCGGGATACTTCATTTGGGCATAGTCCCTTAAGAGCCCTGAGACCAAAAATCCGTTCAACTTCGACGGGTGATTACTCGGTCTTCGTGGCACCTAGAGATGTCTCGTTAGATCCTACACCTCGGCATATGAACCCTCTATAAAATCTTGTCTTTGTTTTTTTTCATCTCTAATCAGTTCTATCACTGCCCTATTGTTTGCAAACACGTGAAATAGTGCAGTTTGAGCCAGTGTAAGGCTGTCAAATGCTATATTTTGCAAATAGTGCATTGTGGAACCTAACCGACTATTCCAAAACATCCGAGTAGAAAGGTAAATGTGAGAGAAGGAGTCATTTTTGTGCACGATAAATTCATTTCTTCCAGCTACTTCGTTGTGTGTAGTCCCTTAAGATCCCCGAGACCCAAAACTATTCAACTTCGAATGATGATTACTCATTCTCCATGGCACCTAGAGACGTGTCTTAGATCCTACACCTCAAAGTGTAGGAACCCTATACAATAACCTATCTCAGCTTTTTTCCATCTCCAATCGGTGTTCTCACTACCAGTATTGTTTACAAACGCAAAAAAATAGTGTAGTTTCAACGCATTGTAATACTATAAAACATTATATTTTGCAAATGGTGAGTCATGGCACCAAACTAACTATGTCAATATGTCTCGAGTGGCTAGGTAAACACTAGAGGAGATTTTGTTATCCAAAATAAGCCCATGCTTATGTTTGGCTAACTTCTCCTCCATTTCCCTTGCTGGTACTTAAAATGGAATTTTTCATGCTTCAGGGACTCAAAATTTTTTGGGTATGATTCCATTAGATAGAGAATTTCCTCACCTTTCTAGAAAGGTAAAATTTTCCTCCTAACTCCAAATATTTTGAGAGTTATGGCTCGACAGAGTTTCTTGGGAAAATTTTCCCTTATTAGTATGCGGCCAATAGGAATGCACCACGAGGTAGAGGAGGTCAGGCAAAGCGGGGCAAGGTTGAAAAAATCGCCAAGTTTGAAAAACCAACCCATGGGCCCATCGAGCCACAAGAAGACGACACGTGTCCAGTGCAAGCGGGGAATCGAACCAAGCGGGGAGGATTGGGAAATTTTGCCAAAATTTTTAAAAATCACCTAGGCAAAAATTTGAAGTGCATCCCCACCGACGAATAAAAATATGACATGTGTCTGGGCAGGCGGCGGGGGCATGGGGGTTTGGGAAAATTTTCCCAATGAAAATTTAAAGGAAAAGAACAAAGTTTCGACTGCTGCCGCCAACGAATCGAAGATGACATGTGTCCAGGGGCGGTGGCATGGGGATTTTTTGGAAAAATTTCCAAAAGTGAAAAATGTGAATTTTGACCTCATGGACCCATTTTTGAAATCTGATTTTTCTGCCTCGAAATTTGTGTCTGAGAATTTGTGCCCTAATTTTTCCCTAAATCTTTAGATGGGCATATCTTTTGATCCAGAGATCAGATTTTAACAAAATTAGACTTTTTGGAAAGGTCTTGATCCCTCTATACATTGGAGGAATAAAAACAATATTTTGTGTAGTTTTCCATGCATAAAAATGTTAAAAAGTCTTTCAGGCCTTTAATGAAAACCAGATTGCTTCAAATGAGTTGTTTTTGATCAAATCCTCCATGGTTTTCTTCTCCAAACACCAAGGATGGAGAATCAACTTGATTTGATGGGGAAAACCCTAGAATGTCTTCTCACACCTTGAATTCAATATCAGATTTCTTGAGTTATCATTTTTATTCCATTTTTCAATTTTTTCTTCTCCAACACGCAGGCAAAAAAGGAAAGATCAATTTAATGGTTTACAGGCTGATTTGACAGAGATTAATGGCAGGTGGTTGAATCAAAAGATCATATTTACTTGTTCCTTTGTTTACTCACTTGCTTCGATTATAAATGAACAATATTCATTATATTGTAATGTTGGACGTTTTTGCTCTGTATCTCCCTTTCTCTCTATTCTACAGTGAGTTTATGGAGTTCTCAAACCTTACATAAATCTGTAAATGCAAAATTTATGCCTTTTGGCCATTGTAATGCTTTGTATCAACTATGTGGAGTAATAAAATAAGCTTGTGGGTGATTTCCAGCCCCTTTCTTACTTCCATTGCATTCATTCTGATCTTTTCATTACAAATCTAGTTACTTGTGCATGTGAGTTGTATTATTTTATGGTTTTTGTTTAACAATAGAGTAGGAGTTCATCATTCCTTGGTGCATCACCTCCATTAGCTTAGATTTCATTATTTCTGCAACTTTTTCTTCACCTTGGTCCCTTGGAAAGATTTAGAGTAGGACTTAGGATAGATCCTCTATAAAAAATGAATGCATGCACCTGAATAGAGGAATAGGAACCAACCTTTAATCTGGAGAGTTTTTCCCATTTTTGCAAGTCCCACACTTGGGGAAAAATTCCATGTTGTGCAATCACACTGGATGCCCATTATCAAACTAGAAATATGAGAAAACATCCAGGGGTGCTATGAATTTGCACTAACAGTTTTGGCTTACCGGTGGGACCTTAGAGGTCTTCATCTTCATTACAACAAAGTTGATGTGCAATTGTTTTAAGTTTTCTTGCTTGAAAGAGCCCTGATTTGCTCATCTGGTGACTCCAAAAGGATAGAATCAACTGGTTTCGATAGTCCAACCCTGAATATTCATGAGAAGGATCCAAACAAGGTTAAGGACTATAGAAGAAGGATTGTGTGAGTGTCCGTAATGTATCCCCAAAAAGAAGAGAAAGGGGAAGAAGGATTTAAAGGTCTCCATCTTTACCAAATAGAACTCTATCAACTCCTCCACCTAGTAGACTTTTCATTTAATCAACAAGGGTTCTCGGGACAATCATAATGGCACAACCCAATCCTTATGTAAACTTTCTTGGTAGTAACCCACTTGTTCTCAATCCACAAAACCCATTTCCAATTTTAGCATTGAAGAACATCCCATACTTTACTGGAGAAAATCAGACCTTGTTGGTGATCATGTCCAAGACATTGCTAATGTGTGTGCAATCCATGAGATTGTTGAGATACAAATTACTGTCAAATTTTTGGCATCTTCATGTAAAGGGAAATCCTTGCGTAATGGTTTAGGAGCCAGAGAGGCAAGCTCTATCCAAAATTGGAACCGATTGTGGACATCCCTCCATAACCAATTTGGAGAGAAATGGGACAACTTGTCTCTATTGGAGCAACTGACAACTATTAGGAGAGCTCCCAATGAGCAGCTAACAAACTTTAATTTCAGATTTCAAAGAACGTGGGATAGAATTCCATTGGCAATGAGGCCAACAGCTCAAGGTTCTTTCTTATACTTTCTCAAAGCTTTAAATTCTAACATTTCTATGTTGATCCAATCCATGGGAGGTATAACTCTACCTGCAACTTATAACATCACCATTAGCACTGAGAATTTTTTGATCCAAGTGGTAAAATTTCACCTAAGATTTCTATGCCCTTATATTAGGATTTGGGAAGCCCAAGTACTATTCAAGCACCTACTTTAGCTCCCATTCCCACTCCTAGAAACCAGACTTCAAATGAAACTTCTACTTCATCCTCTAGTGCCTCAAATGAGCTCTAAGAAGTTATGAAACAATTGCAAAATTTGGGCAATGAGCTGGTTACACTCAAGAGATAGCAAGCTCAAAGTTTTAGGCCTTCTTATCAGCCTCAAACTTAGCCTAATAGACAACCATATCAGCCTAATAGGCCACCCAACCCAGCTGCAAATAAAAATCAAGTAAGGCTTCCTACCAATAGACCATTTTAGCCCTATGACCCCAATGTTGCATCTACCTCTAAAGCCTTAGTGCCAATACAAAATAATATGGCTCAAGAGTATGACTGGTGTTTTCCATGCAATGAACCTCACAACCAGTCTATGTGCTTCAATGGTGTTTTGAACCAAGCTCGATGGTGAAAAAACTAGTATAAAGAGTGGACATCTCAACAACAAGGGACATCTCAACAAGATACAACTCCAAATGAGACTACACTTGTGAATTTATAGGCTGAAGATTTTTGTGGTGTGAATCAAACACCTTCTTAGAATTTAGAAGCTAACACATTGTCAAAGAAGAGGAAAATTGGTGAAGGGAAGTCATCATGACCAAGTGATTCACAACCTTCCATCACTCCACAAGGTGTTGGCAAGCAAAATATAGTTCCAAATGTGCAAGGAAAGCCCATGCCACCTTCTAGGCTATCTTAAATGCCAACTATTGTGGCCCATGTACAAGAAAATAATGTGCAGACTAAAGGGTATCAAAGAGATGGTTCATCCCCATTCAATATCATTGAACAAATGAAGAAGACCAATGTGAACATATCTATGTGGGAGTCACTATCCATCCCAGGACAAAGGGATCTGCTACAAGCTGCCATGAAGAATTGGTCAACCCCAAATCAGCTAGCTCATGTGCAAGAGAAGGTACTCATAAAAGTTTGAAGCCCCATCCATTATATGTTTCATTGATCATTGGGGATAAACTAGTACATAATTGTATGATTGATTAAGGGCAAGTAGTTCCATGATGCCCAAGAAAATAGCTAATCATCGGGCCTTCAATATGAAGTCATACCCAAAGGGGTGGTGCAGCGAGATGGGACAGCAAAGTAAGCAACAGTTGGGGTAATTAAATATTTGAGCCTTAGTTTGCATGCATGCCCCAATGTCACTATTTTGCAAGATGTGTCAGTGATAGATTTGACACCACTCTTTGCCTTATGTTTGTTAAGGGGTTTCATAGCTAGAATTGGAGGCTACCTATCACCGATTGGTCACACATGCTGTTGAAGACAAGGTATGGAGCCAAGGCCACAATCAGGTCTAAACCTATTGTAAACTTTCACATTGAGCCTCATACTCCAAGCCCAATCAATGCCAGCTATTGAGAATTTGATCAAGAGGATTATAAAAAAACACATGAAGTGACACCAAAGTTGGAAGCATTCCAAATTTGATTGTTGACGAATGGGCCAGCAAGGTACATTATTTTGATCCCTATAAGGAAATGGAATAATCGAACTAGGATTCTATTACATACATGAAGAAAATCAACCTCTTCCCAGCATCACCAAGCCAAACCATAGAGATGACAATGAGGTATGGCAACTATTCTTTGATGGATCAAGAAGTAGAAAAGGTGTAGGAGAAGGAGCTATGCTTGTTTGGCCTCAAGGCATAAAGTATTATTCAGCTTTTAGATTTCAGTTTGCATGTTCTAACAACACTGTTGAATATGAAGCTTTGATACATGGATTGCATTGGTCAAGAAAAAGAGGCATCAAAAACTTACAAGTCTTTGGTGATAGTGAGCTGATTGTTAATCAAGTTAAAGGACAACATGCTACCAAGAATGACTTGCTCAAAAGTTATAGGAATAGGGTGTGGAATCTCATTGAGGATTTTGAAGGCTTTGGCATCAACTCCATTCCTAGGAAAGAGAACCAAGCTGCTGATAGACTTGTAGTAGTTGGAGCAACTTTTGATGTTGTGGAAAGTATCAAAAGAGATAAAATGCAGCCAAACATCCATGTGATTGTGAGGCCATCAATGCCAAACAATAATACAAGTTGGCAAGTGTTTGAGAGTGACTAGAAAATCATCAATTTTTTGCAAGAGGAAGTTGAATTCTCAGCCAAAAATAGGAAAAGTTGGGACAGCAATATGGTGATCAAGTGGTACAACTGAGAACCAACAAACTACAAAAGGACTTGTGACTTTAGAGTCTATCTTCAATCCTAATGATCAATTTAGGAAGGAGAAAGCAAACATCTAAGTCAAAGGAGAAGATTCATACCCAATCACAGTTGGAGAAGGAAAGTCACTTCAAATTGGCAAAGTGACAACTGAGAAAGAAAAGTATGAATTTATGTAACTTTTCCAAGAGTTCTCGGATGTATTTTCTTGGAGCTATGACGACTTGAGAGGTTTCAATCCTAAGCTGGCTCAACACACAATTGAATTAGATCCAAGTGCTAAGCCCATCAGAAAAAAATAGAGACCGGTCAATCCACACATTGAGCCTCTCTTAAAGAAGGAATTGAATAAGTTAATAGAAGAAAGCATCATATTCTCGCATCAAGCATTCAAGATAGGTTGCAAAATCGGTTCCAGTTAGAAAGAAGAGTGAGGAAATTGGGTTGTGTGTAGACTTTAGATATTTGATCGAGATCATCCCTCAAGGATCACTACCCACTTCCTTCTATGGAGCATATTTTGCAAGTTGTTGCTGGCTATGAGAGGTTTTCATTGCTAGATGGTTATTCAAAGTGTATAATCGAGATCATGGTAAAGGAAGATGATCAGCTTAAAACAGCCTTCACTACCAAATGGGGAACCTGTGCATATAGAAAAATGTCATTTGGGTTGTCTAACGTCGGAGCTACTTTCCAAAGGGAAATGGACATGGAATTCAAGGGATTGATCAATAAAATAGTGCTGATATACCTAGATGATATTACTGTATTTTCTAAAAATGTAGCAGACCATCTCTTTCATTTGAGACAAGTGTTCCAAAGATGTATAAGATTTGGGGTATCCTTGAATCCCAAAAATGCATATTCCTAGCTCATGAAGGCAAGCTCCTAGGCCACATTGTTTCCAAAGAAGGGTTAGCAATTGATCCAGAAAGGGTTGAAGCAATAAAAGCACTGCCATTACTAAGTCATAAGAAGGCTCTTCAAAGTTTCTTGGGAAGAATCAATTTTGTTCGAAGGTTTGTTCCAAACTTTACAGCCCTTGTCAAGCCAATAACTATGATGTTGAAGAAAAGTATGGCTTTCAAATGGATAGCTTAAGGTAAGGAAAGTTTCAAGGCAATCAAAGAGGCTATCTCACGGATCCAACTCTCATCAACCAGCATTTCTCCAAATACTTCATCCTTTATGCATTTGGCGGTGGTGATACAATTTCGCAATTTTAGTACGGTAGAACGAAGAAAATGTAGAAACAACCAATTGCCTTCTTTAGCCAAAGCTTGGAGGACTATGAAGTAAGGTATTCCTTCATTGAGAAGCATGTTATTGCAGTGATTAGGAGCTTGAATGGTGGGGGCGTGGGGGTTTGGGAAAATTTTCCCAATGAAAATATTAAAGGAAAAGGACGGAGTTTCGGCCGCGGCCCCCGAAGAATCGAAGATGACACGTGTCCTAGGGGCGAAAGGCGAGGATTTTTGGAAAATTTTCCAAAAGTGAAAAATATGAATTTTGACCTCGTGAGCCCATTTTTGAAATCTGATTTTTCGCCTCGAAATTTGTGCCCAAGAATTTTTGCCCTAATTTTGCCCTAAATCTTCAGATGGGCATATCTTTTGATCTAGAGATCAAATTTTAACAAAATTTGACTTTTGGAAAGGTTGGAGCCCCTCTATGCATTTGAGGAATAAAAAGTCATTTTTGTAGGTTTTAATGGAGAAAAATGTTAAAACATATTTCAGGCCTTTAATACAAACCAGATTGCTTCAAATGAGTTATTTTTTCATCAAATATGCCATGGTTTTCTTCTCCAGCATGCTAAGGTTGGAGAATTAGCTCGATTTTATGGGGAAAACCCTAGATTGTCTTATCATGCATTTAATGCAAGATTAGATTGCTTCGGAGACATCATTTTTATTCCATTTTTCGATTTTGCTTCTCAACACACAGCAAAAAGGGAAAGATCAATTTAATGGTTTGCAGGCTGATTTGATAGAGATTAATGGCAGGTGGTTGAATCGAAAGATAATATTACTTGTTCCTTATATTTTCTCTCTTCTTCTTTGGTTATAAATGAACAAGATTCATTCTATTGTAATATTGGACATTTTTACTTTGTATCTCCCTTTCTCTCGCTTACATAGGGAGTCTATGGAGTTCTCAAACCTTCCATAAATCTGTAAATGCAAAATTTATGCCTTTTGGACATTGTAATGCTTTGTATCAACTCTGTGGAGTAATAAAATAAGCTTGTGGGTGATTTCTAGCCCCTTTCTTACTTTCATTGCATTCATTCGATATTTTCATTACAAATCTGGTTATTTGTGCATGTGAGTTGCATTATTTCTATGGTTTGTGTTTAACAATAGAGTGGGAGTTCATCATTCCTTGGTGCATCACCTCCATTAGCTTAGATTTCATTATTTCTGTAACTTTTTCTTCACCTTGGTCCCTTGGAAAGATTTAGAGTAGGAATTAGGATAGATCCTCTACAAAAATGAATGCATGCACCTAAATAGAGGAATAGGAACTAGCCTTTAATCTGGAGAGTTTTTCCTTTTTTGCAAGTCCCACACTTGGGGGAAAAATTCATGTTGTGCAATCACACTGGATGCCCATTATCAAACTAGAAATATGAGAAAACATCCAGGGGTGCTATGAATTTGCACTAATGATTTCATTTGATTGCACGAAAGCGTCGTTGCTTCCTAGCTACTTCATTCAAGCGTAGTCCCCGAAGATCCACGAGACCAAAAATCTCAACTTCAACGAGTGATTACTCGGTCTCCATGGCATCTAGAGACATATCATCAAATCCTACACCTTAGTGTAGGGACATTCTACAATAGTATGTCTCGCTTTTTCCATCTCCAATCGGTGCTCTCGTTTCCCTATTGTTTGCAAATGCATAAAATAGTGAAGTTTGAGTTAGTGTAAGGCCATCAAATGCTATATGTTGCAAATGGTTGGTCGTGGCACCGAAGGCCCGATTGTGCACACGCATAGGAATGGCCTTGTAAACACTTGGGGATGTGTTGTTTTGGTTCCTATGCCGGGTGCTTTGAATACCTCCTCTTGAGCAAGAACCCCCTCCACAAGTACATAAATCATTGTTAGTTGCTTCTCTTTTCTTGTAAAACAATGAAAGCTTCTCTTAGCTTCGAGAATATTAAATTCTCTACTAATAGTGTTAACCACATGAAGGTGGAATATTTTTTGGCACCACTAACTGCATAAAATTGTTAGTCAAAGAAATTTAAGTTGAATCAAAACCATACTAGATATATACAAAATACAAAAATTTAATAAAATATATGAACTTGAATCTAGAACTAAAAAATTTAAACAATTCAAAGAAATTATATATATCAGATGAGCTCATGTAAATTCATTCCAATGTTCACCATCAAGATGTGAAAGTGGAATCTTTTCTAGCACCACTAACCTGCATAAAAGTGTTAGTCAAATAAATTTAAGTTGAATCAAAACCATATACTATATATATACATAATTTAATAAAATATATGAACTTGAATTATTTGGTTGAAAAATTTAAACACTTAAAAGATATTATATATAGACGTGAGCATGTAAATTCATTGAATGAACCATCGGGGATCAGATATACTTTGAATAACGGACAAGATTAGTTCATGATCTAACTCTCAAACCTTCCAAAGAATCTTGTTACTAGCCCTTCCTCAATATCTATACAACTGAATATTTATCGCTAGAACTACATGCGAATATAATAGTATTTTCCTGTGTGTCGCAAAGTATTCAAAGGGAATTTTTTATGGATACCATCAAAGCCATGTTCTAGTAACTACCACCGACCTTGTAGGGTACTCGATATCTTCACCATATATAACAGAGAAGTAAAATTCTTTCTTTCCTCGATGCAACAATATAAGAAATAGTATGTTCCTTCTTCATCATCTTCTATCACAATAACTGCAAACACATGTCCTATAAAAAACAAAGGTTTCAACTCAAATTTAAATTACATATTAATTTCAATGGACATAAATCAATACGAAAATTGTAAATAACCATTTACCTTGTCGTATCAAACTCAAAATTTTGTCAAATTCCTTGGATTTTGTAACTTCATCTTAAGAAAAAGGTTGTAATGCCTATGGATCAGGTTAATAACTGGGAAGCAGAGTTAGAGGCTTATAAATCCATCCATCCACCCATTTTTGTGAATCACACTCAGCGTTGATAAATTTGATACAAGATGCACAAAAACACACCAACTTTCTTGTCCATGTGGCCACGAAGTAGCGTATGAGCTACAAAATGAATGTATATCACTGAACCATATGAGTGTCATACAATCCTTGTAGTTAGTAATTTGTTTTTCCTTAATCAACTAAATTATCTCGTGAACTATAGAATTTTCTTGAGAACCTCAGCCATCTTGTCAATACACCATTCCAATAAGATCTTTTCATTTTTCAATTTAGTACCATCTTTGTACATTAAATCTTCTCTTGCAAGAGCTCTTTTCACACATGCCCCTCGCACCGTCATGCCCTCCTTTTCCATGTCCGGCCTCAATGAAACTCAAAATATGTTGCACACCCATCTTGATGTGCATTCTTCTCATCCAATAAAACATTCATGCATTCTTAAACCGAGACGTGTAATTATCTCGACCATATATAATGATCATTGAAGAGGATGTCCTTATCGATAAGTTTCCATACAATAACTAGAAATACCCTTACACAAATTAAGTAGAATGAGTACAATCATCACTGAGATAAAAGTGGTACTCTCTTGAAAAATTTCAATCATTCTTTGTCTTATCAGGAGAATGTATATGTTATATGCACAAAAATAGAAATTTGTACTATGTTGTAATATTGCGATTGAACCTCCATTTTTGGTTGCAATGTGTAATTCTCTGTAAAATCAACCACAAAAAAAATAGTACCAATAGGAAATGTGTCCTTACATATATTGAACTATTCATCCAACCATCGAGCTCTGTGTGTATGCCTAGCATACTCATAAAAATTTCATCCTTAAATTTTCTCATAAATTAAAAAAAAGGCATATGTTCTATAACTAGCTCACAACATTTAGAATCATTTTCATCTTTCAAATGGTATGGTATTGATTTATATTTATCAAACTCAACTAAATTATGTCCTATTACACCTCCAATTTTCTCATGGATGCAACTTTCTAATTTAGATAATCCTCGTACGTACCACAACCTCCATCTAAACAATCCCGATTATAAAAATTTATCTAACTTCTCTTTCACAAAATATCATAGGAATGAAATCCCTCAAAGATATTGGTGGAAATTTAAAACCACATTCCAATAACATAGTTTCGAGAATTAAAATCGAACGAATATGTAAAAATTTAGCATAATGCATCACAAATTCAACATGTTTCCTACAACAACAAGTGGTGCGAGTGTGGTTGATTTTCACATAGAATGGTTTCAACATTTCAAAAAAATGTTGACTAAGTTTAACTTTTAGATGATCCTATTCAAACTTATGAAAAAATTGAGTTTGAGTCATATCTAAGAATATTTTTAGATGTGGTTCACGATTAGTAGAACCAACTCTCCGTTTTACAACATTTCTTGTATTAGGTGAAAATCTAGTGTTATCATGCCAAAATTGAATAACACCTTCTCTTATAACATTAGATATATCTTTGTCCTTACGTGGTGCTCTAGTAGAAAATGCCCAAAAATCGTTGTTATTGAGTGATTGAAGGATATTACGTCTTTCAATTGCTTTCATTAGATTTTTCGATTAACTTTTAACATTCGACTTGTTTGTATAATCAGACATTACTTTCTTATTCACTTACAATACTAGTAGCAAGTACACGACACGCAATATTACTATCCCTTGTGTGTCTCTTGACACTAACAATGTGATATGCATCATGAAGGTTTTCAATAATTGTCGAGGTTTGACCACATATATTAGATGTTGTCAATCCTAAGGTGTTTAATGTAGGTCTCATTTTAATAAATTTCATCAAACCAAGCAATAAATGACATATTTGGGAATCATTTAAAATTTCAAAATGATTATCCCAAATTTTAGTGTCTTTTCTTCTGATTTTCCATTCAAAAAGTTTGTCAGACATTGGTTTCAAAATGTTCTCATCAATTTCAATAAAATAATTAGGTTTCTTATGTAAAATCCTAGGAGGTTTTTTTCAAATTCTACTTGTCTACATTTTCAACCTGAATTTCTTGATTCACATTTTCATTTCTCCTTCAATTTCAACATTGGCTACATCACGAGTATTTAATTCTTTTCAAAATTAACAAGTAAAAACATCTTCATCATGAGTATTTAATTCATCTTTAACATCGATGACAAAGATAAACATTATCGGGTTCCTCATTACTTACAATAGTAGGGATTGAAGATGAACCTCTTCTTGATTCACGAAGATTCCGCATTCGCTTAGCATTTTGAAATATTTTTACCTCTAATTCATCTAGTTTTTTTACTTATTGACTTCCTTTTTGACTTTTTTCTTATCTCCCATGATGTTTTTTCCGGTGATAAGAAAAATGTGTAGAAAGTGACAAAATTTCACAAGTAATTCATACAAGTAAGGCCAAATAGTAAAAATCACATGGTAATTCAAACGTTGGGATGCGTGTAAATATGATTTAATAACCGTGATCATGCTTTATAAAGCATGATCATGGTTTATAAAGCGTGGTCACGGTTTCTATTGTTAAGAACCGTGATCACTTTGTTTATAAAAGTGTGATCACAGTTCTATCTGTATTGTCAAATCTGACCCTCAAGGCTCGGAAAATCTTTTTTTTTTTCCAACCAGAGCTATGGGAGGTCATTATGGTGTGTAAAAGGTCAAAAACTTCAAATTTTCTCTTCCACGGACTTGAACCATGCTGAAAAATTGAAAACATCTCACAAAAATGGTACCATTACGTAGGGGAGACTATTAGCTTCATAGAAATATTGATTTTAAAGTGAATAGAATAAGATAAATATCATTTTATAATTTTTACTAACAATAGGTATTTAAGACATTTTTCCGCGAATGTTGATGTCTATGTTTAAGACTACAACTTTTGTTTCGTTTATCAAAATTTGATAAAACTTATACCATCCCAAGCATGATGAAATTATATACATGTTAAAAATATCTATTTTTTATTTCGATATTTTTATATAGTTATGGTAGGAAAATGGAAAGTGCTCTGTTTTCTTAATTTTTTAGACCACTTTCATGGAAAAAATCATTAAAAAATATTTCTTGAAATAATACAAAAAAATCCATCCCAAGATAAACAAAGTGACATCTAACTTTCACTAAACGAAAAAAATAACAAGATTTGGTCATCCAAATCGCAAGCAAACGAACTTCAATCTTATAGGTTTTTCAAAAAAAAAAACCAAGTCATATGATTTTGAGTGTTTAATATGGCTAAACTTGTTTTTTTTTTTTTTTTTTTAAATAGTAGTTTAGAAACTAGATTCCGGATGCTACGATTCATATTTATATAATTTTTTCTAATTTTGACTTTGCGTGTATTGCTAATAAATCCATACAAGTTGAGATTTCAATTTTTTTTTACAATATGACGTCCACTTATGACCCCTTTTTGGTCCACCAATTTATTACACTTACCCCGGTATCGGTATTCATAGTCAAGAAACACCTAGGAGGTATAATTTTTCATTTGGTAAAACTATGGATGTACGGTCATTCCTGTGTTTGGGGGTATTTTTTCTTAAAAAACATTTGGACAAGGTGTGTGATCACAAGGTTTGAGTATTACGTCTGGAAGTGGCATGGGAAACACATGCGGGAGTGGCTTGGTATTACAGATGTAGGCATGCAGTTTATCATGACAATGGGTTTGCAAGGCACAACTACATTAGGCACCTTTCCTATGATAGGAGGAGGATCTGGTGTATTTTTAGAAGTTGGCACTAGTGGATTTATTGGGATTAGTGTTGGAGGTAACCTCAAAGGGAATCAAGATCTTGGATCTAATGGAAAAGGTCCACAACACCATCAACGGGTGTTTTATGAGATGTTGCTCCACTTACTTGATTACAAGGGCATTGAGGATGTCATGAAATATGTACACAAGTGTGAGTTACTATGGTGCACAAAAGGAATCAATGCCCCAGTGAGTGGAAAACAATTCGAGTTTGCAACCACATTGAAAGGACGCGTACATAGCTGGTACAAGAAGTTATAACATCACCAGACGGTGGTGGATTACATTACACTGCGTAATGCCTTTTTGGAAGAGTTCCACATACTTGAGTTTGAAAAAAAAACATCAGGCACTTGAAGAAAATTTAGCAAGGAATGACAAAGAGTGTGTGGGAGTATGATGAATGTTTCAAGACTCTCATATTCAAGTTATCTTATAACCTTCACCCTCACAACATTATCGGTGGTTCGTCGGAAGACCGAACACCCCATCCAAGAGGGAAATTTCACATAATACTTTCATAGATCTACATGAGGCATTGTAGGTTTACTTGCACACTGAGGAAGTTGGAAGCATTGATATAGTAGTTAGTCCATTCCTAGAAGCCCAAATTGTTGCAATGGTAAAGAAGCTGGAGAAATTATCTGTGAACTCAACTTATGAGACTCGCAGTGGGTTATGGCATATGGATTGTGAGCTAGAAAATCATATGAAGCAAAATTGTCCTCAGATATTAGTATGGACAATGATGGTAGACTGTGAGATCTACCACAAAGATCATGATGCAAGTAGGTGGCCATTTTTGCAGCGTGTGATCCGTAAGAATGTGTCTTGCTATTACAAAATTTGAACCTCTACTACTCATGACACTAAGGATTGTAGGTTGATTAACCAAATACATGATGCCATTGATATTGGTGTGTGCTAGACTAGTATTGGGAATATCTCCAAGGATAATGGTCATCATTATGAAGGGCACGCGGATGAAGGAGGTCATGGAAGAAGCTTTCACTGAGAGAATTTATAGGTCTTGGAAACCACATAGGCAAAATAAGTGAGTTCCCATGTAGGACTTGTTACAATTGTGGGTCTATGGAAAACTATAAGCATGAATGCCCCAATTTGTCACAATGCTCTTATTG
This sequence comes from Taxus wallichiana var. yunnanensis, assembly GCA_018340775.1. Taxonomy (NCBI): domain Eukaryota; kingdom Viridiplantae; phylum Streptophyta; class Pinopsida; order Cupressales; family Taxaceae; genus Taxus; species Taxus wallichiana. The sequence goes on along the minus strand of CM031237.1, from coordinate 391,419,078 downwards.
TGAAAAGAAGCACAAGTATGAGGAGTGCCCAAAATTATTTGAACACATGAGCGAGAATCAATGAAGGGATAAGGGCACCGAGATGATAAGTGTGAAGAAATCTAACTCGCGGTGAATGCCAAGAATGGTGCAAGAGTGTGAGTTAGAACTGTCTTGGTGACGACGTGAGCTAAGGCTGCATGCACCAAGGAAATACCAAAGCGAGATACCATTGATTACAAAATAAGAGGTGGTATATGGTAAGTATTCAAACCCTACCCATCATAAGGAATTCTATAAAGAGACCATAGAAGTAATCGAAGTCTTCAAGAGGAAATTCGGTGTCTAAAAGAGAAATCCAAGAGGTTAGAGTAGAAGAAAATCATTGAGGTCCCTCGGTCAAATATAGATAATGTCGGGGAGGTGTTTAATATGTTACGTCCATAGAATATCATTCCTCTATTAGGATAATTGTTGAGAGATAAAGTACCCAAGCGCTGGAGGAGAGCGCGAGAGGAAGGTCTTACATGCTAACCTTCCCTTGGCTATGATAAGGATATTACCTTGAATGTATTTATTGATGGATGGATCCTAAGTAATATTCTGATTGACATGGGTGTGGAAGTTAATGTTCTCACCCTAGACACATGGAATCAAATGGGAAGGCCCCATTACATCCATCTTCAAATGTGTTGTATATGGATAACAAGACAAAAAAATGCCCATTGGTGTCTTACAAGATCTGCTATCACTATCTAAGGGGTGAAATTCACTAGAGACTTCAAAGTCTTGGCGCCATCAAGGCACAACTTATCGGCATTACTAAGGCACCCTTCGTGTTATAAGAACAATTATTACTTACATTTCAATAAGGGATATATAAGTTTTTAGAAAAAGGAGGAATGTGTTATCATTCCTTTGACGGATGGGAAGTTAATGCCCTATACTGAGCCCTTACGAGAAGAATACCTAGACAAAATCTATGTGTGCACTATCACGGACCCTGAAGTTGTGCAACCAATAAAAGAAGGCATTATTCAGTGGGAATATGCTCAATCTATAAGTGATACAACTAGTGTGGCATGTGACAATTGGAGTGCATAGGACGTATGAGATATTTGGAAGGTAGTTAAGAGGATTTGTGACAAGAGTAACAAAGGCATGCTCAGTCAATCACCCGGGAGGAAAATAGTTGCCAAGTTACATTGGGGAGATAACACCGATAATTTCTTGTGTGAAATGGAGACCTAGTAGAGCTATGAGGTTGAAAGGAGAAGTATGCTTAGCTATACCTTGCTTAGGACCACAACACATTTTTGGGCAACCCATCATGATGACCTTCTAGAGTAGCGGAAGGTGAGGATCACATTCTCTGTTAGGTTTCTCCAAAGAAATGCACTTGCTGTTATAAAAGATCATCATAGGAAGTAACTCGCCTCGTTTCATGTCTAGGCATGTGAGAAGGCATGGATGGAAGGCACAGAGGTATCACCTCCATCTTTATGGTTACATAATATTTACTCCACCTTAGGAGGCTGTACATGCATATACGTTCACTCAGAGTGTGCCATTAGAGAGGAAACTGGAAGGATTTTATGGCTGATCTCTTTCAAGAATTCGAGTATCGGAATACAAAACCATTTTTGAATGAGGTGTTATAGGTTGTTAAGCTCCTAACTATGGAGGATAGTGCCATGGAAGAAGATAGAATATTGGAATTGTTGGGATAACCTATCTTGGAAGCGTGCTTTAAATAAGGAAGAATCGGAGGAGGTAAAGCTTGAGCATGCATGCAGCACAAAGAGAAAGGAAAATTGGTCTATGTAATAGATGGTGAAGAAGTGAAAAATTAGATGTTAACCATATTGTGGGCACGCGTGAGGTTATGGATAGTGCTTTGATGAGCAAGTGCACACCTACCATGAACCCCTGAAAACCAAGAAGGTTAACATTGGTTTGGAGGCGTAACTTAAGGAGGCTACAATTTGAGATTACTTTGGATAGAAAAGGAGGTTTTGAAGATCATGGATATGTTGCATGAATTTCAGGATTTGTTTTCGTGTTGGTACCATGAGCTTAGAGGATTTCATAACTCCTTGGGAGAAATGAAGATCAAGTTAAAGGAAGGTGTTTTCCCAATTCAAAAGAGACCTTTTTGAATGAATCTAAATTTGTGTGTTAGGGTCAAGGAGGAGATTGACAAGATGATCACATTAGGCATCATTGAGGTTGTTGAAGAATTAGAATGGATAAGTCTAATGTTCATTAACATTAAGAAGGATGGGAGGATAAAGATTTGCGTTGATTATAGGGATTTAAATGTGGTATGTGTCATTGACCCTTTTCCAACCCCCTTCACCGAGGAGATCTTGGAAGGAGTAGCCGGGGCATTGGATCTATTCTTTCATAGATGGATTCTCAGGATATCATTAGGTTAGAATTGCAAAGGAGGACCAAGAAAATATAACTTTCGCCATTGAATGGGGAAGTTTTTCCTACACATCATACCTTTTGGGTGAAGAATGTGTGTCTGTTATGTTTTCACGCATTGTGGTTCAGGCATTTCAAGAATTCATCCATAAATTTCTACAAGTCTACCTAGATGACTAAATAATATATGGATTAGTGAGGGACCATTGTGACAATCTAAGGCTGATGTTTGAGAGATTTCGATAGTTGAGTATATCTCTCAACATTAAGAAATGTGTTTTCACCACCCCATTTGGAACCCTGTTAGGGCATATCATATGTAGGGAAGGCTTATTGGTGGATCTCGCCAAAGTTGTTGTTATTGTGGGATTGGGGGAGCCTACCAACCAGAGCATGGTGCATAGATTCCTTGGGCATATGGGGTATTACCGGAAATTTATCAAGGGGCATGCCAAGATAGCCACGTCATTGGAAATGTTATTCAAGCACAAAAGTACATTTCATTAGGGACAAGTGCAGAGATGACATTTGACACATTAAAGAATAGGCTTATCACCACACCCATATTACAATTTCCCTCTTGGGATAAGCCATTCCATGTACATGTTGATGCTTTAGGGACAACGATTGGAGAAATCTTAGCACAACCCGGAAAGGGAATTGTTGACAACTCCTTGTGCTTTGCTAATAGGAAGCTAACCCTAGTAGAAAAAACTCTACTATTATCGAGCATGAGGCATTATCGATGATCTAAGCATTGCAAAAATTCAAGAAATATATGTTGGAAACACCCTTTATATTCTACACAGACCACATGATATTGAAGTACTCAAAGTGAACAAGCCTCCGTCTTTAAAAGGCGCATATTCAGTGGGTCCTATTATTCAAGGAGTTTGATTTTATGATTGTTTTAAAACTAAGTAAGAGTAATCTAGGGACTAACAATTTATCAAGGATTGATTCAGAAGATGATGTGCAGAGCATTAAGGATACAATGCTAGATTCACAACTATTTAGATTACAACACACTCCCTCTGACTTAGAAGATATTGTTTTATTTCTGAAAATGGGTGTGGTTCTAGAGGGAATGGAGACTTTAGAAAGGAAGAAGTTATCCATACGTGCCATACCCTACATGTTAATTAGTGGATACTTATACAAGTTAGGCCGGGATGAGGTTTTGTGTTCATGCATGTCAAGTCATGAGCGCACCTGTAATCATGGAGGAAGCACATGGTTAAATTGCAGGAGGATACTAAATAAGGAATGTAACCACGTACAAGATCCTTCTAGCAGGATTTTGGTGGAAAATGGTTTACGAAGATTGTATCGAGTATTACAAGGCCTATGACCACTTCCAGACTTGGTAAACTAGGAAAAGATATGAAATTCCATTAAGACCGATTGTCGGTGTAGAACCATTCGCGAAGTGGTTAATTAACTTCATAGGCCCTATTTCTCCATTCACATGAAGGATAAGTTCACGCTATATCATTACATGTATATATTACCTTAAAAGGTGGCGAAGCGAAGCGGTGGCTACAAGGATTACACAGTGGTAAATACTGCTAGGTTCTTATGGGAAAATATAATTAGTAGGTATGGATGACCGATGCACTTAAAAAGTTATAGGGGTACTCATTTCTTAAATGAGGCTATTATAATATTATTGGTAGAGTTCATGGTGGCCCATCACAAGAATACCCCTTACCACCCACAAGTTAATGGGACTTTGAGACATTTGAAAAAAATTGAATCACACGTTAACCAATATCCGTGATATGGGAAGAAAAGATTGGGATGAAAAAATTTCTGATGTGTAATGGTCATATTGAACTACTTATAAGAGATCGAACAAGGCCACACATTTTCAATGTGTTTCGCGCAGAAGATGTGTTACCTATCGAATTTATGTTACCATCACTATTTATAGCGCGTGTAGGAGGGTTAGATGATGAACAAGAACTTGAGGATAGAATTGATAAATTGATGCGGTTGGATGAGAGGCGGGATATTGCTTGATGGTGTCAGAAAATAGAAAATGCAAGAAGAAGGCATGGCATGATAGAAAAATCAAGAACAAGTAGTTTGAGGTTGGGCAGATGGTTTTACTTTATGATTCTAAGTTCCCGTGCTATCCTGAAAATCTCAAGGTCCATTGGTTGGGACCATATTACATTACCCATATACTTGATTCAGAGCTTCCCATTACTGGTGTTGAATGGAACAGGACTTCCGGGTATTTCAATGGAAGTAGGTCAAATCCCTACCGTAAATAAGGCTTCGGGTGTTTTTAAATAAGGAAGTATTACTAGTTAGTTTAGGATTTCCCTTGAGTTATTTCTCTTTCCTTTTGTTTCCCTTTCTCATTTATTTTTCCTTTCGGTTTTTTTTTGAGCGGGTGTGTGCACGGTGGCTAATTACATCATCAAGATGTTACGTGTATAGGACTACACATATTTTTAGTCTGGGGTAGAACATAAAGGGGAAGTGAGTATGACATGGTAAGAGTTGGAAGACTTTCCTAGAGCAATGTTGATGTTGTGGCTCGGGTTGTGAAGTTGAAGGCACATGGGGTCAAATGAACGTGCATAACAAAGGTGATCATTAGAGGATATTGGTGTGAAAAGGCCTTGATCAACCACATACAAGGGTAAAAATTATAGTAAATATGAGGTAGGCAGCATAAAGAACTTGGTCCAAGACATAGAGGAAGAATTGACTTCGGCATGGGAGAAAGCACAAATAATTCTATGGTCAAGGTAGTTTCATGCCAAAAGGTTGCGAAGTGTTTGCGTAGGTTTGGGAAAAGAGGAAAAGTGTTGGATAGAACATGCGAAGGATGGCGTTGGAAAAATTTGAATTTAATGTGTTTGTACATTGGTAGGTGGCATCGGGGTTTGTGTGGAAAAAGGAAATGGTATCAATAGAAGGTCGGGGTGAGATATTCTTTCACCTTTCGTTTTGTTATTGAACAAGTTCTTACGTTTTAAGGAAATTCTAGTGAAGAAGTTGTGAAGAGTAGTGTGTGGAGTTGAATAAATCGAAGGACTTGTGAACTAGTGTGGAGGCAAATTACATGGGCATACGTGGAAGAGTTTTTAGTGGATTCATGTGGGTGGGTAGGTTGTCTTATGGAAAAGAAGTGCTCCAGGTTAAGGTTTACAAGCTAGGGCACGGGTTTTCATGGAAATTCCATAGAAGTAGAGCCAAGGGTTTGAGAAGTAATAGAACTTGATGCAAGGGAGAAACTACAGAGGACCAAGGAAGAGAAAAATGGCACCAAGGAAAGGAGTGACCACTTCACCGAAGAAGGGAAAGGGCAAGGGCAAAGGAAAACCAACCGTTTCCACAAGTTTCAATGAAGAATGGTATGTAGAGATGCAATACCCAGATGGTGTGCTACTAGGGAAAGAGTGGGTGTCGCATACAAGGAAGATGGCCATGAGTGATTATAATCATCACATGAGCACCATAGAAAAGGAGATGACCCTGGAGTTGGTTCACCCTATGGAAAAGAGGATGCCAGATGGGAAACCCATCTATCATGATGAAGTAAACTTGAAATTAAAGAAATATGGGCTTCTAAAAATTTATGAGTTGCCCTATTTTGGAAAACCAGAGGACTGTATTTAGTGGTTAATGTCAAATGTACATGAAGATTATTTCTATTTCGTAGGAAAGTGGATGCGCATAACCCCATAGTTGATTTCTAATTTCATTTTCTTTATCTACTAAGGAGAACTGTTGGATGAGGATTTTCGGGACAAGGAGTCCATCAAGAAAATGGTTGAGGTATATGATTAAAAGAAGGGTTCGTGGTAATTTGACATCACTGCAATCACCGACCCTATTATTAGGATGACTGCGCACTTGGTCAAAGAGTTGAATGGACACAGGAGATGGACACAGTAAAAATAAAAGATAGTTAAATGTCTACCGTAAGATCTCGTGGGGAAAAATTTACAACTTTTTAGCTTTCATTGTGAAGGAAATTATTAATGCCACTTGTGATGGGGAGAATATCATGTTCGGTAATTTCCTCCTTACCATTTTCTTTTCAGAAATTGGAGTGCTTGATGGGCTATATAAGTTTATTTGGGAGTACCCAGATAACAACCCCTCTCCCGTGAAGAGGTTTCAAGCCTATACTTATGACACCATGAAAACCACTCACAAGGTGCGCTTAGAGAAATGGTATAAACGGATTTGTGATACATTCATAGCTAAATAGAGGATACCATGATAGTTGCATGCACTAGTGGATGGGAGAAGTTGAATTCACCATATACCAACACTTTTGTATTGGTAATTTTACTTGTACATATGGCACTAAGGGTCCATGGTGTAAGTTACCCTTCACCTTCACAGTGTAGTATTTTCAAGGTGCGGTAAATAGGTTTAAGGAGGTGAAGAAGCTGAGATTTGATCTAAGTGTTATAGATCAAGATCACTGCGAGATGCATCGACCTTGGTGTATCCCAAAAAGTGCACCTATGTAGACAAGTACGCATTTCACGACTTGCACATGGTAAAATCAGTGACATTTCCTATTGCAAGTAGGATGAAGAAAAGTGAATATGTGCGCCTAAGGCCCAAGTGTGAGAAAGGAACTTATGTTAAGAATGACGTATCAATCCCTAAGGACCCCACTAGGAGGAAGAAAAAGGTTGTAATTAAGAAGAGAGAATGGGAAGAGACTCTTGCGTAACGTACCAAGCATGCATATAGTACAAATCGTAGGGTCTGTAGGAGTTAGGCACGCAGTACAAGCACCTATGCTCGATAGAAGAAGTCCCCATCGGGAATGAAGAGTCACCATAGAAGGAAGGTTCGCCACAAAAGGAAAAGTTTTCGATAAGGGGAGAGTCACTTGAGAAAGAAGAAATATATAAGTCCCCTTAGTTGGAGTCACCAAGAAGGAAGAATTATAGGGTCATAAAAGGGTCAAAATCAAGTGAAAGAGAAAGCATGGAGGTGACAAGGGATATACGAGATGATTAAGAGCATGATGAGGCTCAGAATCATCTTATGTATGATTTACACAAGTCGAGGAAGAAGGGGCTAAGGAGAAGGATGAGAACAAGGAAGGCACCCATGAAAAAGGTGGGAGTGAGGAAGTAAGCATGAAGGAGCAGAAGACCCCAACCCCGACAAAGGAGTAGATGGATAATACTATAGAGAGGAAGTGGTAGGAATTATCCAACATTTGGTAGAGCACAAAGTTGAGAAAATCCCCGAAGAAGTGCTGAAGGAAATCGAGGAGAGCACAAGTATAGGAAAGGAGTATGGGAGCATGGGTGGAGATCCCAGCTTAGTAGTAATCTTCCCAAAGGCAACACACACATGTGGAAAGGGATTAAGAGTGGCACAGGAACAAGAGATGACTTACATTAATGATTAAAATAAGGTACTATGTGCACACTTTCAAAGTACCGTGCCCACAAACCAAATCCTCACTTGGTCTTATTTTTATGATGAAGGTGCATACCCACACATAACAAAATTTCTATCTTGGGATTTTGAGTCCCACATTGATGAACCTAACTTCGAGGTAAGTTAAGATACATTAATGAAGATACCCGATGCAAAGGGAGTAAACCCTCGGTAAATTCCCAACAACTAGCGATGAGAAAGTTTTCAATGTGCTCAAGAAGGTATCAAAGCAGTGGAAGCAAGAATCTTTGTTAGAAACAATAGAATAAGGGTCTTGGAGGAACAACTTGAGAAAAATAATGAGGAGATAATTGAGCGGGATGAGGAAATAAACAGATGGAATTGATCGGTGCATAATTATGGCATGAACCGAGGGATGAAAAGGCACAAGTGTGCAAGGTCCACAAGAATATAAAGCCCATCTTCGATGCCATTATCTTAAAGCACTCAGACCTAGCCCCGCTTGAGAAGAAGTACAAGTTGACCATACACCGCTTGGAAGAATTGACTTACATCCTCACCATGGAAAGACAACCACTTGCATTAGAATTAGTGAAATAAGTAATGGTGCACAAAAAGAAGGAATAAAATTTGAAGATCGGGAGATACCAACTTGATAGTCCACGATCCTTGCCTTAGTAAAGACAATGAAAAAATGGAAAAAGTTGTATATGACAATTGTGGTGACAGGGATAGAGTAACAAGAATATTAGTTCTTTACCCATAAAGTGGATCTGAAATAATTTCAAGAAAATAATAAGGGTAATAAAGGCAGATCAGGGACATGATCTTGGCCAAGGTAGAGAAGAAATCATAGGAGATCGAAACCTTAAGGGTTTTGATTAAAATTAAAATGAAATATTTGTACCCCCAAGTCACTCATAGGATGGACACACTGGGATACCTTAGCAAGCAGATGGAAAGCATTGAAGATACATTGAAGGCTAAGGGGGATGAGATGATTTTTGACGAAGTTAGCGCGATGGTGGGTGACTTACTTCAACAAGTGTAGAGTGAGGTGGATTTTTTGGGTAAGATTAAAGCCCCCATGAAGAAATATTTCCCACTTCTCATGTAGCAGTAGCAGGATTCTTCCATTCTTCCATTCTTTATTCAATCACAAATTATTCCATTTTCCCTATTCTTTATTCTTTGGTGGAAGGGCAGGGTGTTTCCAAGGATGGAAAACACGCATAGTGTGGGGTAATGTTGGGCCCTGAAATTGAATAATTCCCAAGGAAGAAGTCAGTGCGCACGGGAGGTAGTAAAGAAGGAAGGCGCTTAGGAAAAAGTGCACAAGGGAAAGGCGCATGGTAGAAGAGGTTAGCACGCTGAAGGGAAGGTTTAGGGACTTAGCCATATTTTGAAGGATTTATCATAGGAGAAACACGTGAAAATCCCGAGTAGGCATGCTGAATGGATAAGGTACCATCCTAGATCCTTGGAGGTCAAGAAAATAATATTCCACATGAAGGATATTCATAGGATGATCATTTCGGTGTAGTGGAGGCATTTACAAGTTGGCATAGGCATTTGACCATGGAGGACCATAATTCCACTTGGCATGCAATCTGCTCATGAAGCAAACCAAGGAAGTGCATCCAGATCATTTTTAAAGGAGTGTTTGGGTCTGAAGTAAGAGAGAGAGGAGGGTGAGAATTAATTTCTTGGGAAATAAAGGGTTCAAGAGGGTTTTAGGTAGTAACAAGGTGTTGTAGAAATTCTTGTAAGAAGGGTCTTGAAGCATTTTTAGGTATGGATTTGAGTAATAAAAAGGGTTGCAATGGGTAGAATAGCTAAGAAATATCCCTCTGTAGATTATTTTTGTAGGGTTTAAGATAATATCCCTTGATGTATTTGGTTTGTATGACCCTCATGATGTAATGGAGCCATTGTAAGTGTTTATAAATCAATATATGGTGTGTGATTCTAGTTATTCATGCTCAAAAGTATAAAACCTTATGTTATTCATATTATTCTGATTCAGATCTAGTTTCCTTATGCTTATTTATAATGTTCTTTTCCATTTATGATGCATTTGTGCACGGATATGTTGTCTGTATCTTCTGTTTCTGGGTGAATTTATATATTTCCATTTTTGTAACTCATTCTCCATCAATGGCAGACCATTATCAAAAAGCTCACATAAAGGAGGGGCTTAGTTCCCATGCGTTCCTCAGTGGGCATCGCACATCTTTGGGTGATAGGTCGGCACTCTTGGGGTAAAAGAAGGTATATGAAGAAATGAGTACAGGATTCCATATAGTTCAGCCCTCATAGTTGGTCATTCAATAAACATCCACAGTGACTAGTTTAGCCACGTATTTGGTCCAAGCCACATTGAATAGCCAATGATTCAACCTTAATGAGTCGGTTCAAACTTGTGTGATTCAAACACTACACATAGGTCACCTGTTATGTGGAAAAATAAAAGAGCTAAGAAGTGGAAAAAGCCATGCATAGAGAGGGTAGCAAAGCCCCATTTAAACAACAAATGCATCCGTCTCCCGATGGATGTGGGATCTTACCCACTTGAAGCACAAAGTGGTCCATGGAAAAATGGCAAGCGGGAGTTACAAACCGGCGACCTCGGTGGGGAAGACAAAGTAGCCCAACTAACTCGGCCAATGAGTTGGTTGGGATAAGAGTTGGTAGATATTAATACTATCCACAATACATGGGCTATCTAAGCCTTATAAAAGGCCCTTCCCACATATTCATTCAACATTACAATGAAATCTATCAAGCCTTATGAAAGGATCCCAAGGATAGAAGGAAGAGCTACCATGATCATTCGAAGGAAATAAGGAGAATAAATCATTGTAAAACCTTATATTAAAAAAGGTAATTTGTTGAATTACGTCATATTTTATTAGGCACTAATTTTTAGAGATATGACCTATTTATATAGGCAAATTGGGAAATAGTGAAAACTACCCAATAGGCCCATAGCGCCACACTATTGACTTGCAGAGCACGGAGTTTCGACCAAAGTTCCATAGGGAGTATTAATAGCATCTTGATGGCCAATCAAGTTCCATATGATTTTGTGCACGGGAAGGTGGAGGACAATTCCCAACCGATCATCGAGTGTTCTTGAATAATTAGAGTACGATAAGAATGTTTAAAGTTCCATTAATTTTTATTATAAGAAAATATTTTGTACTTAAAATTTTTGACTGGTGGAACATTTATATCGGAATCCAAAGATGTATGCTATTGTCAAACTTCGTAATTAACTGTGTGCCTTTGTGTTTGAATATTTTCATTAATTTGAGTTGATTTATTTCAAAATAGATATTTTATCGATATAATTTAACAAGCATATAGGTGCCTAAAGTTGGTTAAAATTTTGACCTTATACTTTTGGATCAAGTTGGTATCAAATATAGTTTCTCTCGATATTTTCTTCCAATTGAAACTAATTTAACGGTGTGATTTCTTCAAGTTGGTGCGGTTGGTTCAGTTTGTGTGAACAGGGTAGAGGTAAACTACTGGGTAGAATTTCAAAATAGGATAAGCTAGAGGAAATTGAGGCTTATAATCAACAGATCCAAGAAGAGAACTCTCTCCTGAGATCCATGTATTACTCCCTAGAAGAAGAGAATGCTTGAGTGAAATTAGAATTGCAAGCCAAGGATGAGCTCTTGGCAAGATTGTAGAATGGTGAGTAGAAAGGGGAGAGACCCTTGACTATAGATGCAGAAACAATGACAGATGAATGTACTGTAAGTATGTCACCATTAGATTCCTCATCCCATTCAGACTCAAATTTAGGTATGCTTGCTTTTGGTGGTTTTGAAAGATACACTAAAGGTATAGGATCTAAGTTGTTGGATAAAATGGGTTTTAATAGAATCGGCCTTGGTAAGAACAACAAAGGAATGGCTAACCTAATACAGGTCAAGGATCATCCTCGTTATGTAGGTTTGGGTTACTCTAACTGGGTATGGATATTGGAGAAATCTCCAAGAATGCTTTGGAGGAAGACAAGATTCTAATAAAGAAAGAGAAAACTCCACTAACACAATAGCGGAATGGGAATGGTAAGAAATTTCAGAGAAGAGGTGACAAAATTCCACCTCCTAAATCTTATCATAAAGATAAATATGGAAAATGAGGTAAACCTTTTAAGGATCCACTCTTTCTTTTAAAAATATGGGTATGATATACAAAAGATGATGAATGCTTTTCCATGCATGTTTTTGGAGGTACTAATCATTATGTAGCCTTTTGTTGGAAGAGGAAAACATTTTATAGAAGCATTTTCCAGATGAGCTGAAAAACCAATCTCGTAGCTTTTAGGTGAGAAATGGTAAAAAAATTCCTCATCCCGAAGAAGGAGAAAAAGAGGAATTATTGCACTCATTATCATATGAGTGGACACATGGTTTATAACTCATCGGGAACTCCATCCAACAAGCCATCCATTACATGGTAAGAAAAAATTGGTATATAAGGTAAAATAATTTTTTAAACCATTAGTTAAAAATGAGTCAACCTTTGATCCATCCACAATTGAACCATAGAAGAGTCTATTCTATTTTAATATAGAAAATATAAACTCATGTGAGTTGGATAGATTTATATTTACATAGTTGTAATTGTTGAATGAATGCAGAATTATTCAGATCATTTTGTGGGTTTCCGATCTAAATATTCACATATTTTTCTTTCTTTAAAATTAGGAGATTAGAGTCTAGATTGGTGGAATAGGATGAGGGAGAGGTTCATCATACTACGTATTTTTCTTGCATTTATATTTAGATTACTCTATTATATGTCCTAATCAGATTTTGAGTGCATGTTACAGCTTGGATACAGGATTTAACTCATATTTATAAGCTTGGAGATTTTTCATCCAATTGTGCAAACACAGCTCATTGGTGTCATCTCGGATCTTTGTTACGTGTAGAGGCATTATGATCATGAAGTAGAGTGGAAATTGATCATCGTGGATGTGACATCTTCCAAAGTGTAAGACCCTTAAAGGGAAGATATGGTGATGTTTCAAAGTATTGCTCAAGTGTATGACCTATTGAAAGGAAGATGTAATAGTACATATTTCTAGGTGTTGTTGAAGTGTAAGACCCCTAAAAGGAAGATGAGGCAATATCTACTTCCATGCAGACTATATTTACTAAATTTTAAGACCCCAGAGGGCACATATAGTAGTATATTCCTCCTATGTTTCTAAAGAGTAGGACCTTAGCAAGAAAATGTGGTAGTACAATCATGAGGAATTTTTGAAGTGTAATACCCCTAAAGGAAATATGTGGTAATCAAGACAAATAAAGAATCATGGTGGAACTATAACCTATAGGGTCAGGATCAGGACTAAGTTCTTGAAGTGAGAAGAATGCAGCATAGTATACCAGAGAATGTACTATAGTAGTACTTCCGATGTGATAAAAGAATATTCAGATTTAGGGCAGATGACAAAAATTCTAGAGATATTTTGGTGTAACAAAATACTTTGCATTAGGGATGTGTGATCCGGAGGATAGTATGGAGGACAGATGTTCCCTAAATCTCCCGAGATTGGCACAATACGGAAGAAAAATCTAAGAGATTTCTATTGACTATTTGAATTTCAAAAATGGAGTACATACATGTAAACAGAGGCTGGTCGTCAGAGTTAAAGTTAACCCTAGGTGTGGACCGGGTCAATCTGGAAAATTCAATGAGTGGTGAAAAGATAAAATGGGGTTTCGATCCTCAGGTATTCGACGGTCATTGTAAAGGTCAACGATGGAATCCGAGCGGTGGGATCGATTTTTATCGTAAGGGGAACTCCGCCGCCATCATGACTATTTTACTAATGCCGACATGGTGGGTCCTCGTGCCACCACAAGTTCAAATTCACCGGATATGTCTATCAAGGAGAAAAAAGTGGACTATACATTGAAAGTTTACATTTGTATTTTAAGATTGATTTGAGCTCGGGAACTATTATTTTTCTCGAGTGGGGTGATTAATTCCCCACCGAGTTGACAACATTTCTTACACTATGTTCGAGTTAAATATCCACATTGTTCGGGTTCAGCATTATACCTCCCATAGTGGTCGATCTTATCTATGGTCGGTTATCATTATACATTGCTTGGGCTAAGCCCCGTATATGTTGTGGAGTGGATATATATTATCTTGGGAGGTTTATATATCCCTGACGAGTCTACATTGGATGGTTCGAACATAGTTGATTAGGATCAATATAACCATTAAACAATATGACTCAGCCCATTTGGGAATTTAAAACTATGTTTGGCGGATCCCATATAGTTCTTCCCTCAAAGTTGGCCATTTAATAAACATCCACAACAACCAGTTCGGCCACATATTTGGTCAAATCCACAATGAACAGCCAGCAAGTCAACCTCAATGACTCGGCCCAAACTTGGGCGATTCAAACATGCATAGGCCACTTGTTATGTGGCAAAGAAAAAGTGGTAAGACGTGGCTGAAGCCACGCATAGAAATGGTAGTGAAGCCCCATTTAGAAAATAAAATCACCCCTCTCCCGATGGATGTGGGATCTTACCCACTTGAAGCACAAGGCAGTCTGCAACAAAATCGCAGATGGTAGTTTTGAACCCACGATCTCGGTGGGGAAGAAAAAGTAGCCCAACCAACTCAGCCAGTGAGTTGGTTTGAATAAGATTTGGCATATATGGATAATATCCATAATATACGGGGTGCCTAAGCCTTATAAAAGGCCCTTCCCACATATTCATTTAACATTACAATGAAAGATATCAAGCCTTATAAAAGGAGCCCGAGGATAAAAGGAAGAGCTACTAAGATCATTTGAAGACAATAAGGAGAATAAAGATTTGTAAAACCTTATATTAAAAAGGTAATTTGTTGAATTAAGTATTATTTTATTAGGCACTAATTTTGGGAGCTAAGACCTATTTATATAGACAAATTATAAAATTGGGAAATAGTGAAAACTACCAAATAGGCACATAGCGCCACACTATTGACTTATAGAGCTTCGAGTGTCGAGGAGTGCCATACGATGTATTAATAGTGTCCGGAAGACTAATTGAGTTCTATAGGAGTTTTTACACCAGAAGGTGGAGGGCGATTCTCGAATGATCATCTATGTTCTTTGAAGGACTGGAGTACTGATAGGTAAGTTTAAAGTTCCATTAGGTTTTATTGTAAGAAACTATATTGTACTTACAAGTTTTGACTAGTGGAACAATTCTATAAGAACCCAAAGATGTAGGCTATTTATGAACTTCATGATCAACCCATGTGTAGTGTGTTTTAATATTTACATTATTTTGAGTTGATTTATTTGAAAATAGGGTATTTTATTGGCATAATTTAACAATCCTATATGGGTCTGAAGTAGGTTAAAATTTTGACATTAGATTTTCAGATCACAACCTGAATCTAAATAGTCGATACCATGTGGACTTTATTAAACCATATTATATTCAACCGATGATTTTGTGGATGCAATAAACATAGAATTTTTTGTAGAACTTTGAGGAAAATTTTGATTTTGTTTTCCTTGGTCATATTGTTTCTTCTTACATTCAAAAGAGTAGTGTCCATAACTTTTGTAATAATTACACAGTAACATAAAACTTGTCTTTTCTATGATAGTTTGTTGAATGATTATGATCATTTGAATGATCATGGTTATGTCCTCTTCGCCTTGGTTTGCAGGATACTGTTGTTGCATCCTCTAAATGGCTTTCTACCTCTTCTTATAGGAGTGAATATACCTCCTCTACCTCTTGCACGACTTACAAAATCCCGAGATGAGAATTCATTTTCTATGGTTATATGTGATCTACCTAGCCTCTGCTCATGGTTTATCAAAGAGGCATGCAACTCACCTATTTTCATCGATTTAAATTGTTAGTTTCCTCTATAAAAAAAACTGAAGGATCAAACTTAACAGGTAGAACTATCATATTTTTTGAACTATCCTTTGATCTTCTATGGTTTCCGTGTGTAATTTTATTTGATTCACAAGCCAAAAACTTGTGTAAAATAGGATTCTACACAATCTAAATCTTTCATATTTATATTCTCAAAATAGTTTCTAAGTAACTAGAGTTTTGTAGCTTTAAATTCATCCTTACCTTAATACACCACTTTGAGAGTTTCCAATGCACCCTTTACTTGGTTTGTTGTCGTAACTCTTGGAAGAATGCTTTCACGCATAGCTTGGTGAATATAAAAGAGTTATTTTCTATCTTTCTTCCTTTGTTCTTTCAAAATATATTTTTCTCTCAAAGTGTGAGTATGTTTAATGTTGTTGCATTTCAGAGGTTCTCGCATACCCATTTTCAACAATATCCCAAACATCGTGGGATCTAAAAATAGCTTTCATAGTCAAGGACCAATATTCATACTTTTACGAGTGAGCTATGAAGTTTGCATACTTGAAAAATGTGCTCTAGATGTGGAAAACATACATGGTTTTCCATGAACTCTATAAATATATGGAAGCAAAATAACTTAATCTCAATGACTAAGACCGTTTGCTCCGATACTAGATACAAGGAAGAGGAAAAGGAAGATAATAACAAACTGAAAATGCATTCAACAATAATGAAACTGATAAAATATATGCACAACAATGGAGAACACAACACAAAAAATGCATAACAAAAATCGAAATAAAAACTAGTGCACATATATAATATTTATGGAAAATATTCAAGAGAGCTTTGCTTCTCCGTTTTTCTTCTTCTTACCTTTTCTATTTTCCTTCTTCCTCGCTTTCATACAAAAATGTTACACACCTAAAACATTAAATTATAAAATTAATTCTAAAACTACTACATGTCAAAGGCAGATACAAACATTAATACATTTTCCAGTAATCAAAGGAGAATTTCAGAGATCAAATCTAGTCATTCCATTTAATGAAATGTTTTTCCCTTTTACCAAAACATGTAGTTGTAAGAAAATTCTAGCTTTCAGAGGTCGAGTTAAATGCGGGGTTTATATTATATCTCCAACAGAAATTTGTAAGAAAATGGAACATGAGAAGATGTAAATCTTGTCTCAACAACCTTTACGGGATCCTTCCACCCTATGCCAAAAATGGGAGCTATGAATTAAAGTTATGGACATCCATGAAAACTATAATTGAAAGAATATTATTGTGACATGTTGTAGTTGGAAGTTACATAGTATACAAGTATGCAAACCCTATTAATATGAGAGTATTCTCATTATTCTAAGTGTCATGGTAGATGTACACAAAGTATAAAAGCTTATAAACAAGCTAGATAAAATATATAAAACCAAATGGCTTGAAATATTATTGATTTTGGTGAGACTTTTATGTTTTCTTGAGTATCATATAATGGAATAATTGCAATGTAACCATTAATGGTCCTGTTTTAGTGGATCCAAACCCATTTTAGAATTGTAGTTCAAGAATTACCACTTAAATAAAATAAAAAATCTTAAATTTACTTTTTAGTTATAAAGGGAAAAAAATTTGAATAGTCCGGCATGGAGAGCAAGCGAGCAAGAGAGGAGAAATTTGAAATAGGTAGTGGGTGGGAAAATTCGAGGATTAGAGAATCACTAATTCATGGAGAAAGGAGGTGAATTTGTAGCAGGATCCAGTCACGGGGAAGGGATAGGATTCCTTTTCGGAGAAAACAACAAACCATCTCGAGTCTAGCCCTATTACATGGGTGGGAAGAGTCCTGGGTAAGAATACACCTTTGGAAGGTCCGTAACTAGTTCTTCATCCTACGGTAAGTGACAATAGAATCATGTTGGCCATTCCTAACATGATCTGTAGACACGTTAGGGTGAAGATGAAGAATACTATCTTGGTTGAGA
Organism: Taxus wallichiana var. yunnanensis; assembly: GCA_018340775.1. NCBI lineage: Eukaryota > Viridiplantae > Streptophyta > Pinopsida > Cupressales > Taxaceae > Taxus > Taxus wallichiana. Next base: position 391,401,402 of record CM031237.1, on the reverse strand, counting down.
TCCTGGGAGACCTAACATCGATGACTTCAGAAATGGGCCACCAAGAGGTGGAAACCGAGATGTTCTATGGGCGTTGTGACTATTCCAATGTATTTTTGTCATAACCATGGCCATAAAAGAGGACACTATGAATATTCTTGTAGGTGGATCATGTTTTACGGGATGAGCCAAGTATTTTATTTTAGAACTGGAAACCTAGATTCAATCCTTTGGAATCTCGAGATAAAGAATGCCCTATCTGGCTATGACTACATGGCTTACCATTAGATAATTGGGATCCAGATATTGTTAAAGGTATTGTTAGAGGGATTGGGGATATTATTTGATTGATCCCATGACCCTTGCAAATTCAATACTCTTGCATGCATGATTTTCCATTAATGTGGCCATGGATAAGGAAATTCCTAAGAGTGCTACATTGACCTCACATTGAGGAGAACATCATCAAAAGATCGAATATGAGCCCATCCATTTGATGTGCCTCTCATGTCTTAAGGTTGGTTATCACTCAAAAGTGTTCCCAAAACATAAATAAAATAAAGAGGAAAAGGGAAATAAGATAAATCATGCCAAGGAAGGTCCAAGTAAGAAACCAATGGGTGGATGGGTGAAATTGGGTACTTCATCCAAGAACCAGGATCCAAGTAAATGCAACCATTGGAATTGATACATACCAGAAAGTAAATATTAAGGAAAAGGAGAAGATTCATGGGGGAATGATAGGAGAAACCTCACATCCTACCACTATGGATATCTCATTTCTATTGGAGGCACCCTTGTGTACGATTATTGAAGAGACTTAATAACTTGAAAGGAAGGAAGGAACAAAACTAGTGGATTAGCTAGTTAGTCAGTCTTAGAAGAATGTTGAGGATTCAAAAATAGTAAAGTATCCGGAGACAATGTGGAAGAGGGGTTGGTCTTATATTTGGTGTTTGAGGAAAATTTTGATAGCCTTGGTTTTTGTGCTCAGAGAGCAGGATTCACCTTCGGTTACGTAAACAACATGTTTGAGGCAACTAGTTTAGAAGAGATTGAGCCTATGTAAGCTAGTCTAACTCTAGTATCTACTTCCCCATCTCAACATTCCATTTTCCCTAAGATAACAAGGTGGATATGGGTGCCTCCAAGCAAGGAGTGGGAAGACCACCTGGAACGAGTCACCAGGGAAAGAATGACAAGAAAATACATAGAGAAGGAACCTAGAGATCCTTGACACGTAAGGGAGGATCTAAACTCAAATGATTATTATATCATAGAACATTATATGGCTGAATAACCCTATAAAACATAGAACTATCGGTGATATTAGAATAGAAGAACCATGTATATATTATCATGATTCAAGAAACCAAAATGAAAGGAGAAAAATTTAAAGAAATCAAAGTGTTTTTGGAAATAAGCGACTTGTTTTTGTGATGACTTTACAGAGCTTCAAGCATCTAGCTTGTCTTTGGAAAGGAAGTTAGGTTGAATGATAAATTTTGATCCATAAAAATATCATCTTGTTATTTATTTCACGGAGTTGATCTCAAAAATGGATTCTCTCAAATGTCTATGATCTGAATACCACTTCGGGAAGGAAAGAACTATGGAATGAAATGACTCTCTTTAGGAACTACTTTAAGGAAATGGATTGGGTGATAGGTGAGAACCTGGATACCCCTTTAACCCAATCAGACAAGTTAGGAGGATTCATTACATTCACGTAAAGCATGGATGATATTTTTATTTCCTACATACTAATGGGTTCTTTGATCTAGAACTTGGTAGATTCTTTGTGAATATTTAGTGGGTTTAGGACCAAGTGTATTCACTATCTACTCTTGTTAGAACTGGATCTAATCATAACCCTCGTTATTTAAGTTTGAAGCCCGGTGGTTAAAGGAAGGCCTTTTAAGTTTGAAAAAAATCAAATTAACACCTAGAGCTACATGATAGAATTGAGGAATGGTGGAACCAACCATGTAGAGATAATAGTATTTTTAGGGTGGTCTCAAATCTGGAGAATATCAAGAGAAAAATCATAAAATGGAATAAAGAAGTGTTCGGAGAAATTTTCCTCCAAAAACAAGGTGAGGAACGATTTGAGAATTATTGAAGATATTTTGGAAGAGGGGATTAGAGATGTTAGGAAAAGGATAAAGAGAAATATATTCTTTCTTAATTCCACAAATTTCTAGCTAAGGAAGATATTTATTGGAGGAAAAATTCTAGGATTATCGGCTCAAGGATGGGGGTAGAAATAATAGGTTTTTTTTAGGTATAGGCCATCACCAAGGAAAATAAAACCAGAATTATAGAAATTGATAAACATTATGGATCCCTAGCCATAGAGGAATATGATCTAGATAATACTATCACTAGATTTTTAAAGAGTTATATGTTAAAGACAATCAATGGGATGAGATGAAGATGGAGAAAGATTTAGAGCTCTTTGATAAAGTCATCAGTGAGGAGGAAAACAGATCTCTTTTAGAAATACCTTAGGAAGAGGAAATCACATCTATCATCTTCATGATGAAGAGGGAAAAGATTATTGGTCTAGATGGGTTCCCTACCTTTTTCTTCCAGATATCTGGGATATATTTAAAAATTATGTGGTGATTTTAGTTCAATATTTATTCTCAAGAGGAAGAATGTTAAAAAGGTGAGCCATACTTTCTTAGTTCTAATTCCCAAGGTGAATGGAGACAAAGACCTTAAGGAATTCAGACTTATTAACTTGTGTAACACTCTTTATAAGATATATTCCAAGATTATTTCCTTCATAATAAGGGAGGTCTTGTAAAATTTCATCTCTCCTAATGAGGGAGCCTTTGTTCTGGAAGGAAAATCCTAGACAACATCATTTATATTCATGAAACGGTGCACTCGGTGGAGAAATCCAATAGGGAATATTTTTGGTCAAGTTGAAAATGCACAAATCCTACAACCAGTTTCTTGGCAGCTTTTACACCTTATTCTAGATAAAATAGGTTTTAGTTCCAAAGCTATTCAACTACTAAAGGAATGCACTACCACTTCTAGCTTTTCGGTTCTTATTAATGGGAAGCCTTATGGTTTATTTAATTATGGAAGAGGACTCCACTAAGGGGGCCTCATGTCCCCTTTTTTATTTATCATATTGGCCAAGACCTTGAGTAGAATCACAAAAAGCGGTCAGAGAGAAGACTCAAAGGAATCACTGTTACTAATGGTGTGGACCCTATTTGTCTATAATAATTCGTTGATGATACGGTCCTCCTAGCCCAAGCTAAGGTGAATGAAGCTAGAGCGATTAAAGATATTACTAAAATATGAGGATTTTTCAAGACAAATGATTAATTTCCACAAGGACTCTCCTTTTTTATTAATGTTCATCCTAATCAAGAAAGAAGGCTAGAAGATATCATGGGGTATAGAATTAAATATCTCCTGATAGCTATATAGGAATGCCCTTGTGTGGCAAAGCAAGATTACACTTGAAATTTGGAATCCTTTGATTGAGAGGTTCCAAAGGAAACTAGCCTCATAAAAAGGAGCTCTCCTTAACCAAGCGGGAAAGGCTCAACGTCTTCAAAGCTCTCTTCAAGGATTTTATACTTATATTATGTCTATTTTTAAATTAACTGGAAAAATTAGAAGCACTATTAAGAAAATCAAAATAATATTTCTATGGTCGGATCTGAAGATAAAACAAGAATTCTCTTGGTGGCATAGGAGAATTCTATTAAGCTTTAACGATATGGTGGAATAGGTTTAAAAACCTAAAAACCATGAATGAGTACTTTCAGTAGCCAAGATAGGATAGAGGATCTCTAAATAATAGGGGCTTTGGGTGGATATTCTAATAGGAAAATACTACTGACTATAGGTAGAAGGAAAAGCTCTACTAACTTAAACTAAACTTCCAAAAGGATTTGTTTTTGGAACACCCTTAGTCGAGTAAGCACCTTATCATTAAGGGAATCTAATGGAATACAAGAAATGGGAATGAGGTTAAGTTCGGGAAGAATCTTAGATGGATAAGAAAACCCCTCGTGATTGGGAGCCATGAAAAAATCTAAAGATACACTCGTAGCCAAATCTATGGGGAGAAATTAAAGGACTATTGGGTTCCCAATTCTCAAGAGAAGAAGTGGGTGACCATACTCCCTCGGCTGATTGAAATGACCCAAGTAGACCTTTTGAGGAGTTAAAATATAGAATTAAAGGAATCCTTATCCCCCATTATATACTTAATGATGAAATTATCTAGAGCAAGTTCACCTCAAGGGAGTATGAAGTGAAATTGGTCTATGAAATCTCCTTGGAAAATGAGGAAGAGAAAAAAGACTATGCAAGAATATGGAGCATTTATATATTTGTCCCAAAATCAAATTCTTCATGTGAAAGGCCACTTTAAATATAATTATGATGTGCAAAACCTTAAGAAGAGAGGCATGATCATCATAAACAAGTTCTCTCTCTGTGAAGGTAATGAAGAATCAATTTACCAATTTTTGTAGAGTGAAGGCTTACCTTTCAACTCATATAAGAGTTTTTAAGCATCTTCAAGGTCTATCTTCCCCTACTAGGTAGTTTAAATAACATTGTGGAACAACGGAAATCCCTTATAAAATCCAAAGTTATCAAACTAACATGAAGTTGCGCACTTCCTTTCAATCTCTAAGGACTTGGATTGAAAGGAATGACATGGTTTTTCAAAACAAATCTGCGAATATCCTCAAAATTGTCAAAAATTTTAAGAAAATATCACATGCAATATAGGGATTCATAAACATAAGTGGTAAGATTCCTTATCTTGAGAAGATTCTAAAATTTTTCAATCCCTGGGATTAGTCCAAACAAACGGTGGGATACAAAGGACTAATAAGGATAGATCCAGCTTTGAAATGGGAAGCCCCGTGGATTAGGTTAAAGTTAAATTTGATGGATCTATGAAGATAAGAGAAGGAAATGCAAGGGAGGGGGTCTAATTAGAGACCACTTGGAGAATTTCTTGATTGCCTTTACAGGGCCACTAGGAAATAACTCCAATAATTTTGCTAAAGCTAGTGAGGTTGTGAGAGGCATTAGGATAGCTAAGAGACACGCGTTCAATAAAATTATTATAGGAGACTCCATAGTAATTATTAAATCCATAAAAGGAAAAATAAAGGCGGGTGGAATGTCAATAACAATATTCGGAAGCCCAGAGTATGATGGATAGCTTTGATGAATGCGCTACATCTTTAGAGAAAGAAATCACAACACGGATGGGTTAGCTAATCGGGGTAATGATTTAGTAGATTGGGGTAAATGGGGACATGTAAACAATATTATTAATCATGAAAATCTAAGGCATGACAAATCAAATGATCCACAAGAGATCTAGTGAGGATGTGGGAGGATCTTTTGTGAATAGCTATAGGCCAAATTTGATGGGGGTGAAAAGTGGTAATTACAGATGAAGTGGATTAATTTAAGCTATCAAAATCGAGAAAGCTAAAAAAATATGGTTTCAAGATGGGGGATATCACTTGAGAACAGATCCCACATTGTTCCTACAGAATAAATAAGATGCTACCATCTAGAAGTTGGTTCATAAGAGTGGTTTCATTGAGTTTATCAAACTAATTAAGGGCAAAAAATCTGAAATTTCCCTTTATTTTTTCAATGCTTGGGATCATGTCAAGGTAAAGCGCAGAGGCATTGAGATACATGTCACACAAAAATTTATTGTTGATACCAGGGGAATGTCTATGGAGGGCTTGAATTTTTTCAAGGGCAAGAAATGAAGAAACCAAGAAATCTCCACTTTCTTCATCCCTAGAGAAACGGTCCACTTGTTTCATGATGGCATTGCTCGAGATGTGTCTCTTGGAGCGTTGGGCAGATGTTTTCAAGGTTTTCATGATGTATTTAACTCTTGAATGTAAATATCGTCATATTTATACCCACCAAATGTCCATGCAAAATTATTTCCACCACAACCAAACCATGAGCTTCCAATTTTTTTGTGCTTCATGATTGTGTCCATCTCATATTTCAAGGTTGAAAAGGTTGAATCACCCTTCCATCATGGCCTTATCTTGTTGCTATTTAAGAATTTAAATCCTTGCATTCCCCCTATCCCTCAGACCAATAGCTTAGATGAGGAGGTTCTTGTTAGTAGCTAGAGAAGGATAAAAACCCTAGGGAAGACTAGCAAGGATGTTGTTGTAGAAGCACTTTCTAATTTTAATAAGGGTAATCTTCCAAAGGAAAAGGTATTATGGGGGAAAACCCTTGGGATGGCAGAAAAGAATCAAAATGGATAATATGCAAGTGGTCATTAATACCTTGCTTAAAATTACTAAACACCTTGTGCAAGATATGAGGAAAGGAACCTGAAATAAGTGGCTAAAGATAAAAGAATTAACAACATCCAAGATAAATTTATTATGCATAAAAATGGCTATCTATCTTACAAGATCAATTAGAAAATCAAGAAAATCAAATGAGGCAATCTGTGATAGATTCCAGAAGCTCGGAGGAGGAAGAGAAACCGGTGGTGACTAGATAGGATAATCTAAAGAGGAAAATGGTGCTTGAATTCAATAGCTCGGAGGAAGGAAAGGATACTATGAGGACTAGGAATTTTAGGATTCAATTGAACTCGATACATGAATTTGTTAGTTTGAACCATGGACCCAAATCTTGCACTAAGAGCAACAAGAGAAAGAAATTTAAGCGAAGTTTTGGCAGACTGGCCTGGTTTATCTTGTCTATTTTGGTTTGGGTTGTTGTTGGTTTTGGTAAAAAATAAAAATTAGTATGTTGATATGTAAGGCCTTTTGTTCCCTCCACCTTGTTGGGCACTGTGTCTTGGTCAATTTTTTTGGTCCTTGTTTAGTCTGTGTTGGTTTTTTTGCTAAATATCTACTCCGACTCTTTTTGTACTGATCAGGTTTTTTTGGTCTCCTAAAAACAAAGTATTAACTAATCTAAAAAAATAAAGGGAAACAATTTTTATAAAATTTCAAAAGAAGGGTTGTACTTTGGAATTATTCCACTTTAAATGTGTTGGTTATTGATGTACTCATAACAATTTTATTTCATGACAATTAACATAATAAATCTTAATTTGAAGAGTTATTTTATAAAAAAGAAAAATTATTGACAATATTTTTGGGGTGCAACCAAATTTACTACTGAGTTATATTTTGGCTTGAATGTGTGAATAAAAAGTAAGTAGTCATATTGTCTACCATTGTACCCAAATTCTCTTAAATATGATATGTTATAAATAGTAAGTATCTTCCTCCATCACTTCATATCAAAAATATCAATCCTCCCATTTATCTTCCTTAGAAAAAACTCAAATTGGGATAACTTTGTCCATCATATTTCCTTCATCCCCATTCACCATTTGGTAAGAATAATATTTCTATTTTGATGACATCTTATCTAATAGATTATATTAGTAATAAATTTTATTTGAATTGCATGTTTTTTTATTACTTTTTTTTTTTTTTGTGACTAAGAAAGCGATTTTTCTATGACGATTTTGATGATCAAATAAAAACAATCAACATGGCCCAATATCCAACATGTTATCGAGAAAGACACTTATTTTTAATTAAAAAATTGTATAATGTCTCTCTCTCTCTCTCTCTCTCTCTCTCTCTCTCTCTCTCTCTCTCTCTCTCTCTCTCTCTCTCTCTCTCTCTCTCTCTCTCTCTCTCTCTCTCTCGACATGGTTGAGTCAAATATGGTTTCATCTTGGTTTCTCCTTTTTAGTTTCTCTCTATGAATTTTTGGGTCGCTTCTAGGGTCATTTGTCAACACATACCAACTCTTCTATAATTGTGCCAAAGGAGTGCCAAATTCTACACTTTCTTAGTTCACCCTCGGTGCCCAAACTTCCTACACCTTTTTCTTCATGGATAAATACAATCTTCTAATCGATTTATCTCCATGTTGAGCCTTAATCAAATGAAAATGCATGCCTTTTACAAGTGATTTGAACTCAATCTTCACACCTCTAAATATGAAGACCTAACATGGCTATGTCATTTTTACAATAGTTAAAACATAACCTTTATTTTCCATGAGGGTACGAGATCCTCCGAAAATCTCTAGACATAAAAAATATTTTATCCTACCTATTGTAAAAGACTTGTTTTTAATTTTAAAATTATGCCTATTATGATCCTACTAACCTCATTAAATTATTTGGATTTGATTATCTCATTAATTTCAACTACCATCATTGAAAACAATGGAAACTTATTTTATTGTACACCTTGAGTGTTTACCCTCACGCAACATTTATAAGCTTAGTTATTGATGAAATTGTAGTTCTAACTTATAGATTATGATTTTTTGTGCTTGGATTTTCTTTATGTATAGTTGTTTATCAATTGCACAATAATATTCCTTTGCTTTCTCTTTCATGCATGTGTATCTTTCTTTTTAGTAGTTGTACTTTACTTTTCGATTCAACTATATGTATACTTATAGTTGTTTACAACTAACTAAATTTAGCGGAGAAATCCCTAATTTAGGGTAAAAAAAATTTCTCCCATCTGGTCTGTTTTTTCATTCCAGACATTTTTGCAAAAGGAGACCCATCTAAAAATTGCATTTTCAGCTATTTTTTTGCAATTTTTAGCATTTTGGGTCGTATTGGGCTCAGGAGGCCACCAGGACCCCGAAACTGAAATTTTTTTCCTGTCATTCAAATTGTACAATTTTTTGAATGTAAATTGTATACTGCTGCATATTGTACTAATTTGCAGGTTGCCATAGTCAACTGCAAAACTTTGTAACTGCTCAGAAACTGGCAGAATTGTAATAAAAAACAGTAAAATTGGTTCTGTAACACTCACGAGATCCTAGATCTCATTCGCAGCGTTCGGTATATACAGTGCCTCTGGGAAGCGCTTACGGGTAAAGCCGTCGCGACTACTACTGCACTTAACGCCTAATATAGCTGCAACAACGTCGTCTGGGCATCGTCCCTATAAATCGACGGGGAGTAATAAGGTCACAGTGCACACACTATGAACCATCCCATCATCTATGAACGATTGCAAGACATAAATCCAGTGAGAAATTATCCGAGTATATAGTGAAGTTACGCGCGTATGAGGATATTTCTTTGAGCCGGTGTCAATAATCACACAGACCCCATCAGTACTGTCTTGGTACCACGTATTGAATTCTTTCACGTACGTTAACACCTCTTTCACGTACTCGCCGGGTATATAGAAAGGGAGAGCTTCTTCCACGTATCGACGGTATATCGGAAGGGCGCGTATATAGAAAGGTTCGGTATATCGGAATTGACGGTATATAGATTGGGAGACCTAATACCTGGAGTGATAAGAGCCAAACCCTGTCAGTGATCTCTGCAAAATGGGCACCAATGCCCCCAAATTTTTTCTTCCGGATTCACAATTGCTCAGAGGAAGCAACTATGCTGCATGGAAGACAAAAATAAAGACACAACTTGAGTTTGAAGAAATCTGGCCTGTTGTGACTGGTACTCTAACCAGATCACCAACTGATGCAACACAACAACGACAGTTTGATAGAGCAGATCAGAAAGCAAAACTCATCATCTTGTTTGGAGTGTCCGACGATGTGCAAGCCCACATTCGAGATGCCACAACAACAAAAGAAGCGTGGGATAAGCTGAGCACAATATATGAGGCCAAGAACAAGAATGTCATACTAAATTTGCAGAGTCAGTTACATACATTGAAGTTCAAGCAGAATGAGAAAATTGAAGCTTTCTTAAGAAGAGTTGCAGAGTTGAGGGCTTCACTTCTAGCCCTAGGAGAAGAGGTCAAAGATGAATCTCTCGTTCCCATTGTTCTGAGAGCTCTCCCTTCTTCTTACCGCATTTTTGTCACAACTCTAAACTTGTCAGATACGACAATTAGTTTTGACAAGCTAGTAAACCTACTGCAACAAGAGGAAGCAATGCACAATAAGGATGATGAAGAGGAGCAGGCATTGTCTTCACATCAAAAATGGAAAGGAAAAGGTAAAGGAAAACCTAAATCCTATCAGAATTCCCCACATCAGAATCAGTATCATGGGGACAATCAACAGAAGAAGCGATGTCCAATTTGCAAAAGAGGACATGACTTGCAAGAATGTTGGTTTAACACTTATAAGAAAGGTTCATCAAGCAATTCTGGACCACAACAACAACAATCTTACAAGGGACATTCAAACAACTATCACGGGCAGAAAAAGGGGAACTGGAAAAGAAGACCCCACCAGCAAGGTAATATTGCTGAGCAACAAGAACAGTCAGACAATGAAGACTTCTTGTTCACTGCTCGATCAAGTGAACCATCCACGTCATCTAGTGACGTCTGGTATGTTGATTCGGGAGCCACTCGACACATGACCGGCCACAGAGACTGGTTTATTTCAATGAGGGACACGCCATCGAAAAATCATGTTTCGTTGGGAGATGATTCTTCATATACAGTTCAGGGGATTGGAAACATTTCTCTACCCCTTGGTTCACGCAAATGCAGACTATCAGATGTTCTATATGTCCCTGGGTTGACAAAGAATCTTCTTTCGGTCAGTCAACTCCTAGATCACAACCTGAAAATTGACTTTGATAGTCAATCCGGCAAGAAAATGTGTTTTATTCGAGATAAATCCAGAGGCTCAAAAATAATTGCAAAAGCCTCAAATGTGGGACGAATGTTTCAACTTTATTTCATTCACAAAAATGATCAAGCACTTGTGGCTAAAAATCCACCTCACCCGGTTGTGGCATGGAGATTTGGTCATGTAAGTTTCAAATATCTCAAAACACTTCACGGTGTAATATGGTACATGGGCTACCATCTCTTGAAGGATACGAGACAAGTGTCCTCACCGCTTACTAGCAGGAAAACAACACGAGTTTCATTCCAAAAGAGTAATTTTCGAGCTCATGGTAAACTTGACTGGTTCATACCGATCTGCAGGCGATCCGATCGCACCAAGTCATTGTGGTTCCAGTGACTTCATGCTCTGTGTTGATGACTATTCACGAAAAATGTGGATTTTTTGTCTTCGCAAGAAAAGTGAAGCCTTTGAAACATTCAAAAAGTTCAAAGTTGCAGTTGAGAAAGAAACTGGTCGTCACATCGAGAACTCCGCTCGAGATCGAGGGGGGGAATTCACCAGTGACGAGTTCAGAGACTACCTACAAACTCACGAGATTCGTCGACAAATGCCTCCTCCACACACACCGCAGCAAAATGGTGTTGTCGAGAGAAGAAATCGTACTATCATGGAAATGGTGCGATGCATGATCGATGATTCGGACTTGCAAAGACATTTTGGGCGAAAAAGAAAAAAACAAAGTGTATTTGTTAAACAAAGCGCCCACAACTGCTCTTGATGGAATTACACCACAAGAAGCATGGTCAAAAAGGAAACCATCCATTGCACACCTCAGAGTATTCGGGTGCAAAGCCAGCATGCACATACCCAAACAGAATAGAAAGAAACTAGATATGAAGTCACAAAATCTCATCTTCATTGGATACAGTGAAGAGACTCTTGGGTATAGATTGATGGATCCTAAGACCAGAAAAGTCTACACAAGCAGAGATGTTGAGTTTTTCGAGAAGAAGGAAGCAGAGACTCCTCCTCCGGACTCGCAAGATGTAGATTTTTCACCTACTGTAAAAGTTGAAGCTAATGTTCCCTCAGAATATGAAAGTGATGATGAGGATGATGGTGTTAATCAGATAGAACCACAACCCATGGGAACAGTTCAACATATGCCTAAATGGTGTACAAGTACATTACAAGATGCAAGATTGGATGCTCCACCGGATACATCCACCCCTGGACCATGGACTCGCAGTAAAGCAAGAGAAGAAGTTAACTTTGCTTTGATGAGTAGAGTTATTGAATCAGACGAGCCCTCTACAGTCCAGGAAGCCCTACAGTCAAAAGCTTGGAAAGATGCCATGGATTCTGAATATCAATCAGTGATGAAGAATAACACTTGGCAGCTTGTTGATCTTCCACCAGGGAAGAAACCCATTGGATGCAGATGGATATTCAAAACTAAGTACAAAGCAGATGGGACAGTGGACAAGTGCAAAGAAAGACTTGTAGCAAAGGGGTATGCACAGAAAGAAGGCATTGACTATGAGGAGACATTTGCTCCCAAACTAAGATCAAAAGCGATCGGGATGATCTTTGCTCTAGCTGCTGCACTGATTTGGATGGAAAGTTCACCAAATGGACGTAAAAGTGCCTTCTGAATGGAGATTTACAAGAAGAAGTCTACATGACTCAACTTTGAGGGATATGTTGTACTGGTCAAGAAGAAAAGGTATGAAAACTCGGGAAATCTCTGTATGGCCTCAAAGCAGGCACCCGGGCATGGTACATCAAGATTGATGAGCATCTCTACAACATGGATTCGTCGAGAAATCCATACGATCCCAATCTCTACCTCAAAAAGCAAGGGGAGATGGTGATTTTGTAGTTTATGTCGATGATCTAGTCATCAATGGCGATTCGAGTGAAGATGATTGATGAAACGAAGAAAGATCTTAAGCGATCATTCGACATGACAGATCTCGGGCTTATGCACTCTGTCTTGGACTAGAAGTATGGCAGAAAGAGAATCATATCTTTGTTTCTCGAGATGAAATATACCAAGAAAACACTCGAGAAGTTTAGGATGATGGATTACACACCAATTCCTACACCTATGGAGAGCAGATTACAATTATCTCGTTGAGATCCATCTCCTGAGGTCTCTCTATCGGCGGTGATTGGGAGTCTCATTTACCGACCTACACTAGACCGGATATCGGCTTGCGGTGAGCTATCTATCCGAGGTTCATGTAGGAACCCAAAATTTGTCATTGGAAAAGCAAGATAAAGTGCATTTTGAGATATCTCAAAGGATCGGTGGATCTTGGTCTAGAATACAAGAAGAATGAAAACTTCTTCTGATTGGATATCGGATTCGGATCATGCAGTAACATTGATGATAGAAAATCCACTTCCGGATTTGTATTCTTTATGGGATCTAGACCAATATCATTAGGAAGTAAGAAACAACACTTTGTTTCTCGCTCTTCCACAGAAGCTGAGTATCGTTCTACAGGAGAAGCTGTTTGTGAAGCGATTTGGCTATGTCACATACTGGAAGGACTTGGAATACCATAGGACAAACCAACCACCATGTATGTTGACAATGAAGGTGTTCTCAAACTTGTTCGCAATCCAATTTTTCACGAGAGAACAAAGCACATTGAGGTTTAGGTTCATTTCATACGTGAACATGTGTTGAAGCACAACATCTAGCTTCAGTTTTGTCCAACGGCTGAACAACGAGCAAATATTTTCACAAAGTCACTTGCACGTGACAAGTTTGAGTTGTTCAGAGCATTTCTCTCCTCATCTCTTCAGACAATGCACAATTAAGGGGGGGAATGTTAGGATTAAATATTATTATCCTAATATTAATTATGCATAGTTTAAATTATTTAATTTTATTAATTAAATAATAATTGTTATTTGGTTATATGGTTAATCAACCATATTTGTCTTTTATTTCATCTTTGTTATATTGTTGTAAACAATATATTTGTATCTATTCATTTCTCGCTTCGGATGTTATTGTAAGCTTGTTTATTCTGGCATTTGGTTGCACTGTGCAACTTATTCTCCGGATGTATTTGGGTCATGCAATATCTATAAATATTGTAGCCCATTCTCTGTAATTCTTTAGTTGATTGAGATTAATAAAATTATACATGCTTAGTCCTGTTTCTCAATCTACAAGTACGGAGGAAAATCAGTTTTCACAAGCTAAAGCTAAAAGTAAAAAGAATTATAAGTGAAACAGGATGAGAGAGAAGATTCTACGAAAATCTTGAGGGGCTTCTCCATGTGAAATGGACATTTCCAAGTTTTCATCATACTGTTTTCATTTACTACATGTTTTAAAAGAACTATGCAAATAAAACAAGTGGTACATGAAGTAGAAAAGCATAATATGATCAAGATAAATAGTTAACATCTTTCATGTTGTCAAATTGCTATACCAGTCCAACAAGAAAGGTGTTATTTTCTATGTTCTAGATTAGGAAATACAACCACTATTTCTGGAAATGCTTTAAATGAAAGATTCTAGAAAAATTTTGCCAGGGCTTCACCATAAAAATCAACATTTCAAATTTTCCAACAAGCATATAAGTAAGAAACAATTGTAGAAAGGAAATAAAGCATCTAAATCAAGGTATATACCCTGGAAATAATATCTAAAATAGTTAAGATATTGTTCCTATTTTTAGAAAAGCACTTGCAGATTACATGTTCATAGATAGAAATAATGCAACTACTGTTATACTTTCATAGTCAAGTATTCTAGATCTGAGTGAACTGAAGAGAGCATCAAAGGGAAGTACATCTATTTATGGATCAAAATAAGTAAGAAAAGTAGACATCAGTTAAAACCTTCAGAAAGCTTCAGATCATGTAATCAAATGTAGAGATAAGCTATAGTCAGTTTCAAGGATGTGTATGGAATAACTCAACAAAAGAAATACTTTTCAAACAAAGAAAGAGCAAGTTATTATTATACAGACCACAGGCTCCTAAAAAGATATTCAATATTAATCGGGACATATTTGATATATGAATTTCCAGTGGGCGATGTTATGACTAACAGTTTAGAACCTACATTAAGGAATTGTAGACACCTAGAATATGGTTTCAACGTTTGATTTCTATAAAGTGGTTAAAGAAAATGAGAGGCCGTTCGAGAGTACTTGGAGATTGCAAAAATAGATATAAGAGTTCGAGCTCACTCAAAGAATGATAAAACCCTCATGAAGTAATAATCATACTCAAGGGAGATCAAGTTTGAAAAGAGAAACACACAAAATGGAGAGAAAAGGTGGATCTCTAAAGCCAAATGCAAGCTACAGATTCACAAAAGATCGAAGATCGAACAGATAAAGAAAACAAGAGATCAAAACAGTCCAATGGCGGCCAACCAAAGTAGAAAGAAGCACACTAAAATTTTTAAATTGGTGTTTCAGTGTCAAGTGAGATTCGCAAATACCCATATCCATAAAAATATATAGATCTAGAGGTTGACTATGGTAGTCATTGTTCTAAGTAAAAACCAACTCTATACTCAAAGAGAGAGATTGAAAAGATTCAGGTAGCAAAATTGAGCTCGAAGGCTCACCACAAAGGAACAATACGAAAGCATAGCTCAAGTAAAGAGAAAACAGTATTTGAACTCTAAAATGTCACTTACCGGAAAAAATTGAGACACGCAGAGTCCTCACAGAGCTCCATGGAACATAGAAATGCAGATCCAAATGAGTAACCAAAACCGAGTTCGAAGTACAGGTTGAGATAAAAGATCAAGAAAACATTGCTCATAAAACTATTGTAGGAGCAAAAGATGGAAGATACATGTATAAGGCTTCAGAAAGCAATAATTATAGAGTTCAAATGGAACAACCCATATGGCTACCTCAAAAAGAACTTACAGAGATCAATATACCAGTACTCGAGCTCATTTCAACTTCTAGACCTCACAGAATATAAATATAACTAGAGATGTTGGCCATTAGATCCTACAGAATAGATCAAAAGAAGCAAAGAATGATGAATAATCATTTCCCAAGGGCTGAGCTTAAATCTCCAACAATGGCGTCAAAAAAATTTGTGAGGGCTTCGCCGCCCTCTACAAGAAAGCTAAATGATCAAACTGAAAGAGCTCAAGCTTTTAACTCTTTCACTTTAGCGAATGTAACCTAACTCAACCACAGTTGATAATCGATGGTTCGAGATCAGAAGTACAGAGATCGAGGGCCAAGGATCAAACACAGAAATCAAAGCAAGCAAACCACGGTTAGTTCCTCACCTACCAACATTCAATGCACATGAAAACCCTAACCGCAGGTCGTAAATCAATGAAAATCAAATACAAAGGTACAAAGATCAAAGGCCCAGTTTCCATTTCAAATATCCAAGCTAACTCGACAAGGGTCAAGTTTCCACCAACAAAGTGCATGAGGGGTGAGTCACCGTGAGGAAGGGGACAGCCCACGTGTCCTCCAAATAATAATCATGGTCAACCATCATATTGTTAATTATCACCGAAAAGATGAATCTCTAAAGTATATACCATGCAATGTATCAAATAAACCAAATGTCGGCCATATATTGCTGGCGCCCAATGATCACCTACAAGGTGAATTTCAAACTACATGCTACCAACTATGCAAAAACCGACACATATATACATGTGTATAATTATCAAAAGGTGGTGGATATAGTGGCATGTGCCATATCAAATGGTCGACCCCTTAAGTATTATGCTAAGTCCACACAGTGGCCAAACCATGGTGGAGTGCGAGAGGTGGTCCCCACTTCAAGGAGGTTGGGTTGAATTTCAAATTTTATCCATGTGATCACTAGCAAATAGAATGGGTGTCAGCATCAGAGATAGAGGTGGTCCTAGTCAGATTGTTTTGGATGAATTATTTTACAAAGTATTGCAAATAAATGTAATTATTTTGCTCACATACAGGGAGTTGCATTTTTTCTTGCCTTCACAACAGGATAGAATAGAGAAGAAGACAAAGTTGCATGTTCATGGAGAGATGCTTTCCTAGCAAGCAATCTTATTTTTGGCAAAATTATTCACCCATCCTTATTAAAAATAGAACAGTCAACTTCAGTTGACTGAAATGTAATCAAAGGCTATTAATGCCTCTTGCACTATTTTGTATTATTTTATCCTTTTATTTATTATTAAATAAAGGATAAAATTAGGTTACATGGGCGAGTACAGCCTTAGGCTATTTTTAGGAAGGGTGGGAAAATTTATTTTGCTATATATTGTGTGCCTTTGCAAGCACAAGGGGAGGGAGAGGACTTTTGGATATACGAGTCTTCAAGAATATTTTACCGATTTTGCCCTCCGAGTGTGAAGTGTTTTCTATCTTTCCAAAGTTACTTTGCGAGTCTTGTGTATGTTATATTAATCTTGTGAATGCAAATTCACGATCAACCACCTTACCCTACCTGCAAATTTGCAAATTTTAGTTCTTTCTGCTTAAATTTTAATGTGCATGTTAACTTATTAGTACTTTTGTGACCCTCCCTCAGTACAATCAAGTGTTTTTCCCTTGAATATTATGTAGAAAAACTATTGGTTTGTGCATCAAGAATCCTTCATGGATCAGTTATGCATATACTCAATCAAAGCCCTCATACAAATTTAGTGTATCACCTTAGTTTTAATCATTTTTTCAATTATCTTTACCCTCAAACTCCTAGAAAGTAGTTTAGGATACACCAATAAGGAATTGGCCTTTATACCAGAGACTCACCTCAAAATAGGTATACCCATAGACCTGAGGTGTTTCCATTGTATCTACGAAAGAGAGAGATCATTTGTGCAAGCTTAGAAAACATGCAACCATCTCTCTACAGGGTGCACTTTCAAGAGATAACTTGACTTTTAGCGCGCCGGTGGGACCATGAATCAGATCTGCATGCAAGTTACAAATTCTACAACAAATCAACAGCAAATTAATAGTAGTTACAAAGTCACTTTCGGGAGCACGTTGCAAAAACTTATTTTAAAGGTTTGAAAATATTTTGGCGACTCTACAGAGTTGATTTTAGACCAATATTACAAAGCATCTTCCATGCCTAAAGTGACTACAAGATCATTGGTAAAAGGAATTCCTCCCGAATTTGTTTATTTAGCTTTGAATTTTGCTAGAAGGAGAAGATTTTCTAATACCTTACCTTACAATAGACCTAGTTTTGATAACCCTCCTCCCGATATTCCTTCACCACATATCAATTTCTCTATTAACATCCCAATTTTTCAAATGGTTATTCAACCTCCTAGGAATTTTGTGCCCTTTACTAATGGCATTCCATTAGTAATCCCAGTTTACCATGACATCCCTAATGTTGCCATGAAAAATTTGCCATCATTCATGGGTGAAAATCATGTCACACTCTTGAACATATCAAATATGTTGCAGCCATATGTGTAGTCCATAATGTCACTCATGAAGATGTGGCTCTAATCTTTATTAGATGCATCTTTTAAAGGGCAGAGTCTTGCAATGGTATAAAAACCTAGAAATAGGGAGCATAAGGACTTGGGATGACTTAGATGAAAAATTGTTGAAACAGTTCGAGGACAATTCGGATCATTTGTCTCTCATTGAATAGTTGTCTACTATTAAAAGAGCTCCAAATGAATTTATGTCCAGTTTCAATATCTATTTTGCGAACTTGGGAGAGAATTCTAGTAAGTGTTAAGCCTCAAGTTGATCATACTTTCCTTTATTATCTCAGAGCATTAAATAGTGATATTTCAACTATGATTGATCAATTGGTAGAGAGACACCTAAAGACTTATGATATTGCTATCCGAGCTAAAAATAGTCTTTTCAAGTCAGTAAAATTGGCACCAAGGCCTTCAATGCCATTTTGGTAGACCTAGCACCTATTCCTCGGCCTATTACAATCATAGAACCCTCATGTTGTAGCCCCATCAGATGATGTATTTAAAGCCTTGCAAACTATGGGCAATAAATTGACTTCTATGGAGAACAGAATTACATTACCTAGTAGACCCTATTAGGCTCCTTATCAGCAAAATCAAAAAAACCAACAAAATAAGCAACCCTATCAACAAAATTAGAATTATAGGCAGCCCTACCAAAGAAAGGCATTTTGACCCAAAAGCTCCTAGTTCCTCTAACACTTTAGTTCCAGTTAATATGGCTACAGAAGAGTGGTGTCAACCTTGCAATCAACCTCATTGATTCTTAATTGCCCAAATGCTTTTTTGAATCTGAATCTTGTTGCACAACCTCAATCTGAAACATTGTTCATGCCTCAAATGAAGGGTGGGTAGTAAGGAACTCATGTTCAGAAAGAACCTGAACATAATTTAGTCAATGAGGAGGATTTTATTTTAGTCACTACTAGGGCTCAAGGGAAAGCTGTTGAAAGTCAAAAATAACAAAATAGGCCTATCCTACCTACTATCACCGACAAGAAAGACGGCCTCTACGATTCGGAAGTCAATCAATGACCCCTGTTGTTCCTCAAAAAACAACAAGTTTTCCAATTGATAGAGGTCATCAAAGACACTCTGACTGATCCAAAAAGAATGTCTATACCTCATATATCTAAGGCAACTGAAGCAGAATCAATTTTCACTAAGGCCTACTCTAAGATAGTTGAATTTGTCTCTAAAACAGTTTCTTCTTTTAACATTATGGATGTAATGAAAAATCATAATGTTAACATCTCAATGTGGGATTCTCTAAGTATTCCTAGACAACAGGATTTACTCTCTCAGGAACTAGCTAAGCTGTAGATCTCTTCAAATACAATAGAAAAGAAAGTTCAGAAGACAAACATGGTCCTTGGAACATTTGAGCAAGACCACATTAAAGAGGTTAAGTGGATGGTTTAGAAATTTCTGAATGCTCACGATATCAAGAAACCACCACCATTTTATTTTTCATTGATTATTGGAGAACATTTAGTTCATAATTGTATGGTGGACAGTGGTGTAAGTAGCACAGTTATGCCAAAAGTGATCACAGAAAAATTAGGCTTGTAGTATGAGCCTCCAAAAAGAAGTGTTTTACAGCTTGATGGAACTGCAGCTAATACAGTTGGTATAATTAAAATTTTAGAAGTGACGTTACATGCTTGCCCAAATGTTTCTATTCTATAGGATGTTCTTGTTGTGGCTTTACATCCATACTTTGTCGTATGCTTGTCTAGAGATTTCACAGCAAAAATAGGAGGTTATCTCTCTTCAGATTAGTCTTCTTATTTTTCACTACTCGTTATGGTACTAAGGTTACTATCAATTCAGAGCCATTGGCCAGATTTTACATTGAGCCTCACTCTTCAAATGTAGTGGCTAATTATTCGATCTGGATCAGTCTAATTTTGATAAGGTAGCTCATGTTTCAGCGTTAGATGGTGTTTCTAACATGTTTATGGATGAAAATATAGTGGAATAACATGTCCATGATCCTTTTAAAGAAGTTGAAGAACATATTTTTAGTGTGTATTGCATGCATGAAAAAATACACCACTTCCCTTGTCTAAAAAAAAAAAAAATAGTAGAAGGGATTTGGAAGCTTCATTTTGATGGAGCTAAGAAAAAAAGGGGACAAGGAGCAGGTCTAATGCTCACTTCCCAAATGAACGAAAATTATTTCTTAGCTTTGAGTCTACAATTTTCATGTACTTGTAACGTGGCTGAATACGAAGCATTAATTCATGGATTACTTTGGGCCGAAAGAAAGGTATCATCACATTACAAATCTTTGGTGACTCGAGTTGGTCATTAATCAAGTAAGAAGTTTCAATGTCTATAAGAATCCACTAATGAAGTCTTACAGGATACGAGTTTGAGTTAATGAAATATTTTGATGCTATTAACATTCAGTCTATTCCTAGAGCTGAAAACAAGCATGTAGATAGAATTGCAGTAGTTGGGGCTAGTTTTGAAGTGCTAGAACATATTGATAATAGAAAAATCCAGCCTCAAATAAAGTTAATTATCGGGCCTTCAATACCTGCTAATGATTACGATTGGAAAGTCTTTGAAAGTGATGATCGGATCTGATTTTTTGTAGCAAGAAGCTAAGTTTTCGTAGTAAATCGGGATAAATTACAAGCACCTATATGGTGATCAGATTGTTCGATTGAAGACAAATAAAGCGCCTCAAGGTCTGGTCACATTGGAAGACATCTTCAAGCTGACCGACGATCAGTTAAGAAAGGTCAAAACTAAAATGTCAACTCACTCGACAATTACGAAGAAATCTTGGTTAATGAAGGGAAAAAGCTCCTTCTAGGAAAGGTATGTTCCTTAGAAAAATATTCATTTATTAATCTTTGCAAAGAGTTTAATTATGTTTTTGCTTAGAAAACCAAGACTGAAAGGATTTGATCCCAATCTAGCACAACATACAATCAAGTTACAACCAAATTCTAAACCTGTTAGACGTAAAGCAGAGGCCTGTAAATCTCAAAATAGAACCTCTAATGAGAAAAGAATTATCTAAATTGATTGAATCAGGTATTATCTTTCTAGTTAAGCATTCAAGTTGGGTAGCCAATCTTGTTCCTATTAGGAAGAAGAACGATGAAATCAAACTATGTGTAGATTTCAGAGATCTTAATAAAGCTTCATTAAAAGATCATTACCCACTCCCGAATATGGATCAAATTTTGAGAACAGTCTCAGGTTCAGATAGACTATCTCTTCTCGATGGTTACAGTGGCTATAATCATATTTTAGTTCGAGAAGAAGATAGATACAAAACAACTTTTACCACCAAGTGGGGTACCTATGCTTACAAAAGAATGCCTTTTGGTCTTTCAAATGTTGGTGCAATGTTTCAACGTGCAATGGACATGGCTTTCGAACTTGTTAAATAAATGTATTCTTGTTTATTTGGATGATATTACCGTGTTCTCAAAAAATCTAGAAGAACACTTGATGCATTTAAGGCAGACGTTTCAGTTGTGCAGGCAATTTGGAATATCCTTGAACCCACTGAAGTCTATCTTTTCAGTACATCAAGGTAAATTACTTGGTCATATTGTTTCTAAGCAAGGTTTAGCAATTGATCCTTTCAGAATCGAAGCTATATCACAACTATCATTTCCTCATCATAAGAAGGCATTACAGAGTTTTCTTGGAAAAATCAACTTTGTTAGAAGATTTGTCCCAGATTTTGTAGCATTGGTTAAACCACTCACAACTATGTTAAAGAAAGAGAAAACTTTCTCTTGGACCAGTGAAGGAAGAGAAGGTTTTGAAGCAATAAAAACATCTATCTCCCAGGCTCCCACTCTTGCAAATACCAATTTTGATAAGGATTTTACAATGTATGCACTTGTAGGGGCTAAAACAATCTCAGCTATTTTAACTCAAGTTAATGATGAAAATATTGAGTAGCCAATTGCTTTCTTTGGACAGAGTTTGCATGATTACAAAACAAGGTACACATTTCTTAAAAAATAAGTACTTTCAATAGTCAGAGGACTAAATAATTTTAAATACATGCTTTCAAATAATAAAATTCATGTTCTTATTTCTCATCCAAGTGTGAAAGCTTTCCTTTTAAATAAAGAATTGAATGAGAAAAGAGGAAACTGGATAATGAAGGTCATGGAGTATGATGTTGATATTCGGGTTGCTAAGACAGTCCGAGGTAAAGGTTTATGTGAACATCTAATTATTTATATGGAAAAATAGCAAGCTGCAAAACCCAAAGATTTAGAACAACATGCTGAAATTGTGTATCAACAATCAAATATCATAGTCCAACCAGGAAATCAGCAACCTGAACTTGCTCAAGAGATCCTAGAGTCAAGGTGGATGACTGATTTGGTGAACTACTTACAACATGGCACCTATCCGGAAGGTATGGATAAGAATAAATGAAGATATTTCAGATTACAAGCTATCCCTTATCTTTTCATTGATGGTGTATTGTTCAAAAGGGATATAAATGGGATCTTGTTGCGATGTGTTGATTACGATAAAATTCAGAAAATATTGTCGAATTTCATGAAGGAACGCAAGAGGTCACTTCTCAACAAGTACTATAGCTTTAAAAATTATAAAAGCAGGTTACTATTGGCCTAGCATATTCAAATACTATTTTGAATGGATTATAAAGTGTAAGAAATGTGCTTTCTTTGTTGGAAAAGAACGTCTTTCTTCGTTTCCTTTGCTGACCTATTTCATATTATCAACCTTTTATGCAGTGGGGTCTTGATTTTATTGGCATGATAAACCCTCCTTCATCATAAGGATATAAGTGGATCTTAAACTCACTGATTATTTTACATGATGGAATGAAACAATAGCCTTGAAAGATGCTAACGAAGCTTCAATACTATCCTTTTATGAAGGAATAGTTTACTGATTTGCTCTTCCAATAACTATCATATCGAGAAAATGCTTTAGCATTCCTTGGTGCAAAGGTAACAAATTGGGCATCAAACATGGAATATATCTAAGTTCTTCATCCAATTATTACCCACAAGGTAATGGCTTAGCTAAAAGCATTAACAATAATCTGTAAGAACCATGGAAGAACACTCAAGGATAATCAAAGAGCTTGGCATCTGATGTTGAATTCCGCACTTTGGGCTGACAGAGTGACTCCTAAAAGGTCAATTGGAAATTCACCATACAAGCTTGTGTATGGAAAAAAAGCAAGAATTCCTATTTCAATTGAGTTACCAGCATTAGATTTGCTGCATCAAATGGAGCTACTTGAGAATGAACCATTGCAAGTTCATTATGCAAAGTTAATGGAATTACAAGAGCTGAGAGATCAAGCTCATTTAAATATGGAAAAGAATTAGAAAAAAATCAAGAAGACTTTTGACAAGAAAGCCAAATTCAGAGTCTTCAATGAAGGAGATATTATGTTAAAGTGGGATGCTAATCGTGCAAAGCCAGGAAGACACTCAAAGTTTGATACACTCTGGAGTGGCCCTTACATGATTTCAGCTTACAAGGAACACAATGTTTTTTAGCTTTCAAAGTTGAATGGAGAGGAACTTCCCATTCCTGTAAATGGTATTTTTCTCAAACACTGTTATTAAAAATCTTAGATTGGTCGCTAAATTAGGATTTCCCTTCAATAAGTGCAGTTTCTATACATTGCATTGTTTTTCAATTCAATAAGTGCATTTGTGCACGTGGTTTGGTTTACCAGATCCTTTCCCAACTTTAGCTTGTTTTGGAACGGTTGGACCTTTCAGAAAGGTAGATTTTAGTTATATGATTCAGACTCCATGCCCAATGGACAAGAGCAAGACACTAGTATATAAGCTAGTAGGAAGCTTTCCCTACAAGATCGTAATAAATAATGACAATTTTTACACTTGTGTAAAAATGGGCAACTCGAAAATTTGTTACGATTGATAGAATATGTGAATTATACCTTAGCTAGGGGAGATAACATCAGATTATGTCATTGTTACTGATTTATTTAAAATATTATATGAAATCTGTAAATATGTGTGCTGTTACAAAACATAACAGATCACATAGTTTGCAATTTCATGACCATCCTCAGAAAAAGAACACAAGCCCGAAGGACAGTTGTGTTGTCTTGATGAGGACATCTAATTGTAGAATAGGTGAAGTGTAAAGTTTTAGAACAACAAACATAAGTGCAGATCACAGGAAATCAGAGTTCATTACTGAATGTTACAAGTTCTATTTAATGTTCTTTCCTTTATGATTAAGACATTCAATTATGTTATTGATTTGTTTAGTTCATTATATAATCCATACAGAAAGTAGAAATGCAGAAACATATATACAACTCATTTAAAGAATTCAATGCTTTATTCACAAGGAGAGTCAAATGTTTCCCACACAAGCCGTGAGATGTAACTGAAAAGTAAAATACAGCTACTAAAAAGAAAGATACACATGCATGAAAGAGAAAGCAAAGGAATATGAGTGGACCCATCATTGCCTTGGGGTTTCTATTTTCGATTGAAGCATCCTCATCTCCATCTTTGTTTTCTCCTTCATCTTCATTGTAGTAGCCATTGTACCTGAAAAGGAAGGAAAGGAAAATTAACTATCAGTTACGAGCTCAGGGTTAATCCATATTCCTACACTATCCTACTTCATGCATATGAATCTTCCCCTAAGTAGGAGATGTATTCTACTTGAAGGACAAACTACATGCATACTTTATTCACTCACAAGAAGAAAGAAATAAGAAAGAAAGAAGAAAACAAGGATATAAGAGAGGCCAAAAAAGCCTAAATATTTACGTTTGTGTAAGTACGGAGGTTGTAGAGCAAACAAAGACATATAAGTCATAAGTACATGCTAAGAAGAAGGAAGAGTACAACTCAAAGTTCAGCAAGCAATCTGCAAATGGAAGAGGTTAGAGCTCAGAAGAGAGAATGGAAGATAGAAGTACATTATTTTTCAGTTGCAAGTAAGGGGGAGAATCAGTTTTCACAAGCTGAAGCTAAAAGTAAAAAGGATTACTGAGTAAAACAGGATGAGATAAAATATTATGGGAAAATATTGACAGGGCTTCTCCATGTGAAATGGACATTTGTAACTTTTCATCATATTGTTTTCAGTTACAACATGTTTTAAAAGAACTATGCAAATAAAACAAGTGGTACATGAAGCAGAAAAGCATGATATGATCAAGATAAATAGTTAACATCTTTCCAGTTCTCAAATTGCTATATCAGTCTAACAAGAAAGGTGTTATTTTCTATGTTCTAGATCAGGAAATACAACCACTATTTCTGGAAATGCTTTAAATGAAAGATTCTGGAAAAAAATTTCCAGGGCTTCGCCATAAAAATCAACACTTCAAATTTTCCAGCAAGCATATAAGTAAGAAACAATTTCGAGAAAGAAAATAAAGCATCTAAATCAAGTTATATACCACAGAAGTAATATACGAAACAATAAAGATATTGTTCCTATTTTTCAGAAAAGCACTTGCAGATTACATGTTCATAGATAGAAATAATGCAACTACTGTTATACTTTCACAGTCAAGTATTCTAGATCTGAGTGAACTGAAGAGAGCATCAAAGGGAAGTACATCTATTTATGCATCAAAATAAGCAGGAAAAGTAGACATCAGTTAAAACCTTCAGAAAGCTTCAGATCATGTAATCAAATGCAGAGATAAGCTATAGTCAGTTTCAAGGATGTGTATGGAACAACTCAAGAAAAGAAATACTTTTCAAACAAAGAAAGAGCAAGTTATTATTATACAAACCACAGGCTCCTAAAAAGACCTTCAATATTAATTAGGACAGATTTGATATATGAATTTCCAGTGGGTCATGTTATGACTATCAAATTGGAACCTACATTAAGGTATTGCAGACACCCAGAATATGGTTTCAACGTTTGATTTCTGTAAAGTGGTTAAAGAAAATGAGAGGCCATTCAGAGAGTACTTGGAGATTGCAAAAATAGATATAAGAGTTTGAGCTCACACAAAGAACGATAAAACCCTCATGAAGTAACAATCATACTTGAGGGAGATCAAGTCGAACAGCAGAAACCCACAAAATTACAGAGAAAAGGTGGATCTCTAAAGCCGAATGCAAGCTACAGATTCACAAAAGATCGAAGGCTGAATGGAGAAAGAAAAAAAGAGCTCAAAACAGTCCAATGGCGGCCAACCAAGTAGAAAGAAGCACACAAAAATTTCTAAATTGGTGTTTCAGTGTCCAAGTGAGATTGCAAATACCCATATCTAAAAATATATAGATCTACAGGTCGACTATGGTAGTCATTGTTCTAAGTAAAAACCAACTCTATACTCAGAAAGAGAGATTGACAAGATTCAGGTAGAAAAATTGAGCTTGAAGGCTCACCACAAAGGAACAATACAAAAGCATAGCTCGAGCAAAGAGAAATACTCAAATGAAAACGGGTATTCAAACTCTAAAATGTCACTTACCGGAAGAAATCGAGACCTGCAGAGTCCTCACAGAGCTCCATGGAACACAAAAATGTAGACCCAAATGAGCAACCAAAACCGAGTTCGAAGTACAGGCCGAGCTAAAAGATCAACCAAATATTGCTCATAAAACTATTGTAGGAGCAAAAGATGGAAGATACGTGTATAAGGCTTCAGAAAGCCAAATTTATAGAGATTCAAATGGAACAACCCAGATGGCTACCTCAAAAACGAACTTGCAGAGATCAATATACCAGTACTCGAGCTCATTTCAACTTCTAGACCTCATAGTCCCTTTCAAAAACTATTTGCCAATAATTAAAAAAAACTTCTAGACCTCATAGAATATACGAGATAACTTGAGAGATGTTGGCCATTAGATCCTACAAAATAGATCAAAAGAAGCAAAGAACGATAAATAATCATTACCCGAGGGCCGAGCTTAAATCTCCAACAATGGCGTAAAAAAAAATTCCAAGGCTTTCTTTGCCCTCTACAAGCAAGCTAAATGATCAAACTGAAAGACCTCAAGCTTTTTAACTCTTTCACTTCAGTGAATGTAACCTAACTCAACCACAGTTGATAATCAACAATGAGAGATTAGAAGTACAGAGATCAAGGGCCAAGGATCAAACACAGAAATCAAAGAAAGCAAATCACGGTTAGTTCCTCACCTACCAACATTCAATGCACATGAAAACCCTAATAGAAAATCGTAAATCGACGGCAATCAAATACATAGGTACAAATATCAAAGACCCATTTTCCATTTCAAATATCCAAGCTAAATTGACAAGGGTCAAGTTGTCACAAACAAATTGCATGAGGGGTGAGTCACCATGAGGAAGGGGACAGCCCACGTGTCCTCCAAATAATAATCATGGTCGACCATCATATTGCTAATGATCACCGAAAAGGTGGATCTCTAAAGTATATACCATGCAATGTATCAAATAAACCAAATGTTGACCACATTGTGCCCAATGATCACCTAAAAGGTGAATTTCAAACTACATGCTACCAACTATGCAAAAACCGACACATATATACATGTGTATAATTATCAAAAGGTGGTGGATATAGTGGCATGTGCCATATCAAATGGTCGACCCCTTAAGTATTATGCTAAGTCCACACAGTGGCCAAACCATGGTGGAGTGCAGAGGTGGTCCCCACTTCAAGGAGGTTGGGTTGAATTTCAAATTTTATCCATGTGATCACTAGCAAACAGAATGGGTGTCAGCATCAAAGACAAAGGTGGTCCCAGTCATATTGTTTTGGATGAATTATTTTGCAATGTATTGCAAATAAATGTAATTAATTTCCTCACATACATGGAGTTTCATTTTTGTTATCTTTTAGAATAGGATAGAATAGAGAAGAAGATAGAGTTGCATGTTCATGGAGAGATGCACTGCCTATGCAAACAATCCTTTTTTAGCAAAATTATTCACCCATCCTTATTAAAAATAGAAACAGTCAACTTGATTGGATGAAATGTAATCAAAGGCTATTAATGCCTCTTGCACTATTTTGTATTATTTTATCCTTTTATTTATTATTAAATAAAGGATAAAATTAGGTTGCATGGGTGAAGTACTGACCTTAGGCTATTTTTAGGAAGGGTGGGAAAATTTATTTTGCTATATATTGTGTGCCTTTGCAAGCACAGGAGGAGGGAGAGGACTTTTGGATATATGAGTACTGAAGCAAATTTTTTCAATTTTGCCCTCTGAGTGTGAAGTGTTTTCTACCTTTCCAAAGTTACTTTGCAGTCTTGTGTATGTTATATTAATCTTGTGAATGTAAATTCCCGATCAACCACCTTACCCTGCTACAAATTTCAGTCCTTTCTGCTTAAATTTTAATGTGCATGTTAACTTATTAGTACTATTGTGATCCTCCCTCAGTACAATCAAGTGTTTTTCCCTTAAATATTATGTAGAAAAACTATTGGTTCGTGCATCAAGAATCCTTCACAGATCAGTTGTGCATATACTCAGTCAAAGCCCTCATACAAATTTTGTGTATCACCTTAGTTTTAATCATTTTTTTAGTTATCTTTACCCTCAAACTCCCAAAAAGTAGTTTAGGATACACTGATAAGGAACCGGCCTTGATACCGGAAACTCACCTCAAAACGGTATACCCACATACTTGAGGTGTTTCCATTGTATCTACGAAAGAGAGAGATCATTTGTGCAAGCTTAGAAAACCTACAACCATCTCTCTACATGGTGCACTTTCGAGAGATAAGAGTTAATCAATCAAGAGTTGATTAATAGGATTGAATTGATACTACTGAATTATTTGATGGAAATTTAGGATTTATTTATGAGTGATTTTATTATGTCTACATTATTCCTCTTTGGGAAAATATTATGGAAGTGTCCCTCTTTCAAATAATGTCAAATTGGAGAATTTGTGGGGAAATATGAGGATTTGATGGAGTGGTGATGTAAGGAAATTACTTGGATTAATAATAATATCAGAAGAAGAGAACGAAAAAACACAAGATTGTAGATAAATGATCACAATATGCAAGTAGAATAGATTATCCACTTCGAGGGATCAACCTCAAAACAATGAAAATGTTCAATATGATGACAAACTACTACTACTAACCTCCATATATATTATTCCTAGTGTATAGCCATCATCAAGGATGACCCACTAATGATAATATAATACATATGAAAGAGATACATCATAATAAGAAGTTATGATAGCCACATGTTCGCTATATACATCTAACGTAAGATATATGATTAAGGGTATAACATGACCCTCCCCTTCGAAGCAACATTTTCTTTAATGTTCAGAAGCTCTGGATTATCTTTGCAGGAAATATGCATCCTCCCAAGTTCGTCTTCATTGTCTAGATTTTTCCACTTGATCAAATACTAGGTGATGACCCTTATCCTCAAACACTTAATATGTGTCTCGAAGGATGCATTCAGTTCCAAGATGATTCTTCCCTCCTCGTTAAGCTTCAAGTAACACTGTTTGGGATGATATTGTCTATCTAATTACATTCTTTAGGTAAGAGACATGGAAGACTGGATGTATTCGAGTGGCTAGAGGAAGTTCCAGTTTGTTTGTTAGATTACCAATCTTTTGTAACACTTTACAAGGGCCATAAGACTTACATGAAATCTTATTATCATATTTCTATTGCTTGAAGGACATTTTCTTATATGGTTGGTAATGCACAAAATCCCAATCACTAACTTCAAAATGTCTTTCTCTATGATGTTGGTCTTCCTACTTGATTCACACGGTTTGGTGCCAATTTCAAGTTTTCCTTTAGACTAAAATGTACCTCTAGTTGGTGTTGAAAATTATCTTCAACTACTCGAACCCTTATTTTGAATCTCAAAGATAACATGATGAATGGCGGATGGTACCCATATAATGACAAGAATTGAGAAATTTTAGATGTAGTATGAAAGGATGTGTTATACCACCATTCTACCAAAGTGGTAACCATTGGACCCATCTCACTTGCTTACTTGATGTAAAACAATGAAGATATCCCTTCAAGAAATTTTTACCACATATTTTTTCCGATCGGTTTGGGGATCATAAGATAAACTATGAGCTAGTTACGTGCCAAAACATGAGAACAAGTAAGTCCAAAATTACTAGTGAAGATAGTGCCTCGATCACCGACTATAATCTTTGGTGTCTCGTGTAGCTTCTGAAATGTATCCATGAAGTTCTTTGCTATTGTACTCATAAAAATGGGTGTTATAAGGCACAAAAATGGGCATATTTCATGATTCTTTCCACCACCACTATGATTACATTTTCCCCTTTTGATTTAGGCAATCCTATGATGAAGTCCATGGACACCTCTTCCCATCCTTTGGATAGGAAAAGATAGAGGTTGTAAAATATATGGGGACATAATTTTTAGTCCATATTTTCACGATAGACCATGCATTCTACTAAAAAAAATTTAGAGATCCCCTTTTAACCATTTCCGAGAATAAATCATTCTTGATTCGATGATAAGTCTTCAAGAAGGCGAGAATGCCCTCTACTAGTGAATTATGGATCTCAAATAGAACCCTATTTTAAAGGGTTTTCTTCTAACAAAGGTATAATCTATCTTTGTACCAGAAAGCATCTCCTTTCCATATAATTCTTTTTGACATGTTTGGATCTGGAATGTAAGACATCGAACTTAGCCAATAATACATCTGCAAGAAATAGGAAACCCAAGAAGAATAGTGATAACCCCCTATCTACAAAAATTTATAAGTAGTGTTTGATTACATAGGGTACAGTTATGGGACATTATAACTAATCACCTCATAGTAGGTGAAAATTCACATGAGATTTAAGGCCATAATTAAGTCATAGTCGGGAAGAAGAGGAATGATATACAATCAATAAAAAAAGATGAAAGTAAAAAAATGGGTATAGTACTCATCATGAGAGAAAGGCATATCGCAACATAAAAAATAAGGCTCTCTTGCCACAAGGTTTTCAAAAACTCATTGAATAGCTGCATGAAAAGAGGATCACTACAATGTAGTAAGCTAGAAAAAATGGCCCGAAAAACACAAAGTAACCCTATATAAGGATCCCATAAATAGATGATCCCTCTTTTGTACAATGAATTTTTTTATTATTTTCCTTTTACATGACCATACAATGTGGAAAAGGGAGGAAAATGCCAAAAAGAAAATAAGAAGGGGATCAAAGAGGTGTCTTGAGGCTCTAAGTAGGGTGACCTTGAATCATCTTGAGCGAGCTCTATAGGCAGCTCGGTGAGATGGCTCAATGGGTGAGTGTTAAGGTGGTGACTCAAGTAAGATGACGAAGTTGTATACCAACTTGGGTGAGATGAAATGGACTTGGCGGCCCGAGTTGGCTCGGCTCGGTGAGTTGCTTTGCAAGCTAGTAATGAGGTCCAAAGCAATTGGGCGGTGGGTGAACTCGCGGGGCTAAATCATGACATCAAGTAGGTGCAACTCGGTGGGTCGAGCGGGTTCATCTATGAGCTATGGCACCATATTGGATATTAACTTGGGGTTTGAGAGGAGGGGTGGAACCAAGTTCGTTGGATTATAGAGGGTCGTGGTGGTCACTTTGAGTAGGGAATCACCACCTTGAGGTAGGACGAACCTTCGGGCGGTATCCCCAAGTTAGGGGCTCGGAAGATGCATAGATTCAACGGGGTGAAGTGCTAAGTAGGGAGCCACCTCGATGTAGCCGAGTGAGTGGTTTTAATACCAAGTAAGGTGATCACTATGTGGTATTAATTCATACCAAGTAGCTCAATGTGACAGGTGAGAAGAGTAGGGCACATGTTTGACAAACAAGAGGTGGGAAAGTGAATTTTACAAGATTCTCGGATGGAGCGATGAGGTGCAACCAAGGTGTTACATTAATGAGGTGTCTGTTAGAACCACGAAAGATGCTATTTTGAGTAGCACAAGGGTTTTGGATGTGTGGAATTTAGACATGAAAGCACTCAAAAAAGTAAATTAGACAACACATGAAGGCTCGGCCCGGGTTGAATACTTTTAGGACTTAGCCACATTTTGAGCCACATGATGAAAATGGAAGATGATGCGTTGCAGTATCGACCAATAAATATCCTAAAGATAATGTTAAGTATGAATACTTGGAGTCCAAAGAAAGTATATTTTAAGGAATAACGCATGAAGAAAGAAGATATAACTTCATACGAGTTTGAGCTAATAATAGGATTAGATTTGAAGTCTATTTATAAGATGATCTATTATTAGGAAAAGATTTCATGCTTTGTATTTTCCTTGTAATGCATGCATGGCTATTATGGAGCATGTGACCTATTTTGAGGGTTCATGAGAAGTTAAGGGAAAGTACCCTCTTCCTATTTATATGTATTGATTTGCATGGATTTATGGATGACATATATCAAATATGTAATAGATTTATACTACTCTTGGTATGAGTTTACGTGCATAATCTTGGAGACATTATGTTTTGTATTCAACTATTGTGTTTTGGATGAATTAATAAATTGGATATTTTTGGATGGATAATTTTTGTGGATTTTCAAGAGCATGGTAATTGCATGGTAAATCGATAATAATTCTTATGTGATCTGTTTATTTTGTTATTATATGTGTTTCCAATTTAATCTCATGGATTTTTTTTTGTAAAGGGATAACTACCTAGATGAATATGAATGCTTATGCTAAAATCCTCGATAAAGCTAAAATAAAAGAGGGCCCTAGTAGGCTTCCATGCTTTAGGTGAGAGTTCAGTTTATCTAAATGATGTGCCAATGGGCCTAAGCTATTAGGTGGGGAAAATAGACTACGGTGTCAAGGAGGTAGTCTCGAGAGGTAGAGAAAAGGTGAAGGAAGTGAAAAATGCATCTAAGGTTGAGTGGGTAAGGAAAACTAGGTACGAGAATACAATGAGTTGGAGTAGGGAACACATCTTAAAGGGGTGAGAACAAGTTCCATTGGCGGGAGGAAAAGGAGAGTTTTGAGCATCCAACTCAAGAAACCGAGTAGATGGAGTCATGCAACTAGGGACAAAATGACCACAAGCAGTCAAAGATTACAAGATCGGACACGTGCAGAATGTAAAATCTATTGCAAAAACCATATGGTAGATTGATTGAGCAGATCCAAGGATGAATGAAAATCGAGTTAATGTGGCGAGAAGGTTTAGTGTACGAGGTAGGTCTAAGATGAAAGAAAGCAGAGTGCGAGTCAAGAAAGAAGGTGGAAACTCAATTTATAACTCGGTGAGATAGGGCCAAGTTGATCCCAAGAAACAACTCTTGCACCTCTAAAAAAATAAACAACCAAGAACTTGAAAACCTGATCTAACACGAAGCTATAGAAACACTTTGAAACACATGTAATGCACCATAAAACACAATTTGGAAACCACGAACAAGATGTAAAACCCTAGAATCAATGCAATGAAGGCACAAACAGAATAACCATTACGAAGAATGTTCACGAAACCTTTATATCACAAACAAGGATCCGAGAGTAGTAAAAACTTAAGATTTGCATGAATCCACACAATTTGCACTCTTATACCATGAGGAGAACATCAACACATGAAGCACAAGTATCATGTAAAATAGTGTGAACATCGACCTAGTTGTAATCGACAAAGCATGATGAGGTCCCATAAGCGAGAGATCATTAACTATAGGTGCATGAAAAGATTCAAAAAGGGGCTCAAAAAAATCTCATCAACCTTTTCATAGATATGAAGGAGCTTTACATATAAAGGGTGTTGAACAACCCCTAGTACTTGTAATGATTACCTCTAAAGTGGAGAGGGGGAGTTACATTCCCGAGAATGGGAAGTATTTCCCATATGAGGAATATGATGCACCGACATGTAAGGGAATCTCATGATGGCCCTAAAATGAAACCTAGACCTATGACCTCACTTAAGTGAGATGACCTGCCTAGTGATGTTGAAAATGACTCACACCAATATTACTCTTCTCAATGTCTCATATAATAAAATAAGAAAAAGAAAAGGAAAATATAATTAATCATCACCTTCCTCTCATTATCTATATTGAATAGATTGGATTCATTCAACACATATACGATCTAGATAATGTTATAGCTTCTTTGGAAGGCATGAAATGGACCAAGGTCTTTGACTATAAATATTTTTTTGCGAAAATTGATTTTGAGAAATATTATGACTAGAGACAATGTCCTTTCATTATTTTCATTATCTAAGCTCTTGATTTTAGAGCTCATGTTTTTCCCTTTTGTCAATATGTTTTTTCAATATGAAAGAGCATTTAACCCCATCAAAGGATCCCGATTCTCCATATTGAGTATAATTAGATCCATACGACAAGGATACCTTCTTACTACATCTTTATATGTTTCAATTGCGGAGAAGGATTCAACTATCTATTGGACAACTATTTTATTGATGATTTCTTTAGAGTTATCGAACTCGCTCATGAATGATAACTTATCAATGGTAAATTTACATATGAGTCCTTCCTCACATTAATTGAGGAAGAATATTCAATGAGGAAAGTAGTGAAATGCCTAAATATTTATTTTGTTACCTCTGGTTCTTCCATTCAATAAAAAAGACGAAATGTTGCAAACAAGAGCTCACTCTCAAGCCTTTATGGTTATAAGAAAATTAATGGAAATGGATTCATCCTGGGGTGCAATTTAAATTTCTAGGAAATACCTTTGCTTTCGAGATCTCACCCGTCTGATTTACGTACTTATGTTTTTCAATGAGTGGTAATAAATATAGTTTATTGGATTACTAGATCACTATATATCTTATGGAAATCCTATATTTTTATAAATACTTTGCAGCCACGTATGTATATTCTTCTTCTTCTTTTTAGGCTCCTTCTAAAGTAACATATGCTAAGTCTAAAAACTTCTCAAAAACAATTTTTGTGCCTATTTTGAGGGCCCAAAGGGTTTCGCATAGTCACATGGTACATTTTGTATATGCCTAAAGAAGCAAGAGGCTTGAGGATTTCGACATCAAGCTCTATAAGGATCCTCCTCAACATTAAACACATAATTTAAAGCCTAGAAAATTCTTCTCGAGATAATTCATTAATCAATGGACACCTTTGGGTTAAGCATAGATAGGGATGGGGCTCCAAATCCTCCTTTCACATGTTTTTATAAATATTTGCAACCATTTTGTGGATAATATCATATAAAAAGATTACAAATTTCTCAAATGTAACCTCATTTAGGTGGGGCATAATTTCATATCACGAATCTTGATAAAATATCTTTCTCTCTTTTGTGATCTCTCACTCTTAATTTCTATAACATCCCATTTTATAAGGTCCCTTAGATTAAAAGTCTTTGACTTTTTAAGAAGGAAATTAAAGTAATTGGTGGCATATTTTACAAAGATTCCTAGGATGGGCTACCATGGCGGGATTATTAAAGCTAAAATTCAGCTCAAAGAATAGGATCTAGGTTATGTTTTAGAAGTTACGATTTCCATACAAGATACTTGCCTCTAAATAATTGAGATATGCTCTATTTTTCCCTGGTGGAGAGATTTTCACTTGTCCACTTTTAACCCCCTTTTTGTTGATATAAACCTCATATCAACTACCATCTTCTTTCCCCAAAGAATGTTCGGGTGATTCTTTCAATCATTATTAAAATCTTGATTCTAGCGATGGGGTCTCATTTAGAAGGTTGAAAACATTTGCAAGTATTAGATTGATCCCAAAAATCCCACTTTTATGGTTCTTTTTATATTAGCATCTCCTTGCTGTAGATAAACTCAAACACATATGAACCGCAAATCCTACTTTCCCATATTGCTAATAATCGAGTCGATTAAATACCTCTTTTGTTTTTCGTGCAATGCCTAATCTTTATAGAATTGGAGTTACTCCCTTTTCCAACCTTTCATCCCTAAAATTTTCACCTATTAAATGTTTCTTCTAGGGGATTATGCCATTCTCCTGCAAAGTTCAATAATTATTGCTGAATTCTTAGAGTAGATGTTCAATTTCATATTTGGAATGATAGACATTTTTTTATTGTTTTAACATTGTTATTGATAGAGATTTCTCTATTACTTATAAAGTTAATGTGATCTCAAATTTTATTATGTAGATTCGAGTTCAAGTAGTTAAATTCCTCCTTGATGTGAAAAACATACAATCCCTTCTCTTACATTAAGGAAATACCCCATGTGTTGTCACTCAAGTTCCTTCAAATTCACCGCACCATCGTTATCCCTCATACGATCATTCTTTGGGGTTTTCACAACCACTTTACTAGAAGTTGGTGGAGGTCCTCTCCCTTACATTTCGATCTTTTCCATGATCTTGATATTCACCTCCCATGCTCATAAATGTTAGTAATAATTGTGGAAGTGGGTGGGATTCCCTTTCTTAGGGAAAGTTTCTGCATGGTTGGTGTTGAGCATCTCTCCACACCACCAATCACAAAAAATGAAAGACAAAGAGAAATAAGAATATTATAATGGGTGGCATCCTATCACTACCATGGACCACTAATTAGTCACCGGTGGTTGGGGGACAAGCTAGATAGTCCTATACCTCCTTGAACCACCATGTTCACTATTGTGGCATAGTTTTCTATGGGATTCATTTCTTTTAGGTGCCACTTGATTTTTGCACCTATCTTTGGTTGAAAATCACACTTTACTATGTATACATGTATTTTGACGCTCATAAGAGGTAAGATTGGCTTTGTCAAGGTTGTCATCGGTCGATGTGACTTGCATTTTGGAGTGTGACTTGCATTTTGGAGTGTGACTTGTTCTACCATTTTTTTGTATGATCAGCAGTGTACTATGTCCTTTTTATAAATCAAAGTGTGTTTTTCAATTTTAAAAAAAAAAACATTTTGAATTTTAAATGAATTATTTCCCTTCCTATCCCTTTTTAAGTTGTTTATCTTCCCTCTAAGTGAAAAAAAGAGAACAAAAACACCTATAGAGCATTAAAATAATTCTTTTAATTTCAATATTTTAGAATAATAAATTATAATATGATAGAAAACTCAACTATAAAGACTCGTCCGTAAAATATATAATCTCTAACGTAGTTACCACCTCAAAATATTAAACCACATACGATAGTGCCGGAAACAAACAACATTTCCACGAGAATCCATCACTATTTAAAACTATAAAGGACTATCATCCAAATACATCTTTGGCACAACTTCCACATCAAAATGTTCAACCACAAAAGGTAGAATTGGAAATTAATAACATTTCCATGAGCATCTATCACAATTAAATAATATAGTTGTAGACCTTATATAGAATTGGCAACGTGTTTTTAAGTTAGTGGGATAAATCGTATTAACTAAGTGTCGATAAAAGCATGTCCCTATTGTAGTAGATTATTCAATTTTAAATTGAAAGAATACTTTGGTTTAACATTTACGGAGTCTAGGGATTAGCACTACGTGATGTTTAATGATGATTGTTGTTCCAGACTTGAGCGTACTTAATTATTCTTTTAAACACGTTTAGTGCACCAAGATATATTTACGCCGTAAGGCTTACTATTTGAAGTATAGCCTGGGGTCTCTGACACATCTCAGTGAATGGATGAACAAAAAAGCAGGAAAATGATGCGTTGAAATCAGAGGGCTTAGGATGCATGGTTCAAAACCAAAAACCACGTTTCTGGTGCCCGTTGTTTTGACATCCCCAATTTGTCATGATGGTTTTGGTAAATAGACATTCTTCAGCAAACAAAATAGTCGCACGCAGTAGTTTCTTTGTTAGAGACAATTGAACACGCTTCAGAATAAGATCCAGATCAATAAATTTGTATACAGTTAAATGAGGAGATATTAGCGTTACTGATTTATCTCCGCAGTTGTGATTTAACCCATAATGGTTCTGATTTTAGAACGGCATGGTCCCATGCTGGGGGCTACTGCTCCTATTTATTTGGGAAATATGGTCCCATGCAAAAAAAAATTATCGCTGCTGCCAAAACCCAACAAAATCCCTGAAATTTCTCAGCAGCTATAACTTAGGGAGAGGATTTCCAGCCCCATAAAGCAGCTAGGGGCACAAAAATAAATCTGTTGCTTAAAATTTTTAGGGAGCTTTTTTGACACTTGGCATTTAGTTTAAGCTTCCCTCTCAATTTTCCATCCAAAAGTTTATTTCGGATTCATGGGACCCTATTTTTGCTAGTGCTAAAGCTTCCTATTTTATCTCTGCACAGAAAAATAAAAAATCATGGGACCCTATTAATGCTAAAATATCCTAATTTTTCTCTCCCTCAGCTGCTCAAAATTTTTAGCTTTCCCCTTGCATGAACCATGCTCTTAACACCCTTTATCGAAGTGCGTGCTTATTTATTTAATGTATCTCTAGCTAAATTTACAACGTTAACTTGGGTTTCAACGTAGTTGACGCCTCTGATCTCAAATAAAGTGCTTGTATTATTATGCAAGGAAAATAGCAGGTGTGCAAGGCCGTTTAGGATGTGTAGCTCTCTGTGTTCTGCTTTGGGTTTTGAAGAGAGGTTAACCCAGTTGGTGGGTTTGTTTGACATTAGTTTATTTTTACCACTCAACTTTTATTTCACCATTTTCTTGGTGCATTTTGCTGAATTTTATGCTATGTTGAAACTGTTTGATCGGATTCATAGCCTAGGGGTTTATTATGTTTAATTAGTAGAGATTTTAGTGAGGATTATGCTCTATCGGCTATCTACTGCTGATTTTTCGTTGAAGAATGCATTTGAGTGTACTAATCGGTGTTCTCATTAGGGTTTCTAGATTTCCATGCAATGTTTCACTGCCAGTTATGGAAAATGTTGTTTAATTCTTTGGTTTTGCTTTGTTGGTTTTGATTTGTTGCGTAGATTATTTCATTGTCCTGCTTCTTAGGGTCTTTGAGTTTTGGAGTTTGGTTAAAATGTTACACCGGTGTTTTTACGGGTTACTAATCGGCCTCATTTATAAGGTTTTGGGGCCTACTTAACTAAATGCTATTGTATGTACCGATGTAGATATATACACTTTTAGAAAGAGGAGAAGTAACTCCAGAGGCTGAAGAACTCATTAAATGTGGAAAACTTAATCTTGTTGATCTGGCTGGTTCTGAAAATATTTCACGTTCTGGTGCACAAGAGGTATGCCAGGAGGGAAGGATAGCACAAAATGGAATTATGGTATTATGTAACTGACATTAGTTTAAAAGTGGTTATAGTAGATCCTAGGTCGGTTACCATTCTTTTTAAAATGTTCT
Source organism: Taxus wallichiana var. yunnanensis (assembly GCA_018340775.1). Classification (NCBI taxonomy): domain Eukaryota; kingdom Viridiplantae; phylum Streptophyta; class Pinopsida; order Cupressales; family Taxaceae; genus Taxus; species Taxus wallichiana. The sequence continues at coordinate 391,362,127 of CM031237.1, read as the reverse complement.
CTCACAAGAAAAAAATTCACAGGGAAGAGCAAGGGAGGCAAGGGAGATCAATAAAAGCCTGCTTACTCTTGGGACAGTGATTCTTGCTCTGCTTGAACATTTAGGCCATATACGATACAAGTATTGGATTATCAACTTGCAGTTTCTTATTTCATTTTCTCTTGTTTTTGACGTTGACGGTTCATGGTCTATATTATTAGCATTCCCTTTGTGGGAAAACAAAGAGACATTATTGCCAAGTCGACAAGATTGTTGAGAGATTCTTTGGGTGGGGAAACAAAGACTTGCATTATTGCCACTGTTTCACCTTTAGTTTATTGTCTAGAAGAAACTCTCGGCGCATTAGTTGATCTATATTCAAAGATTGAGATTGATAGGCTTAAACAAAGGTCTACTTCTTGAACATTTCTATTTGAGGGATTTTGTCACTTACTTCCTTTTGGAAAGATCATTTAATAGCTTAAAAAATCAGCTAAGTTTTAACTAAACATTAACATTTATGTATGTGATGACAAGCAGAGGTCCATGTTGCAAGGGAGAAGAATGGTATATATCTGCCACGTGAACATTTCATCCAGGACAAAGCTGAAAAAAAGGTTAGAACTATATTGAAATTGAAGCGGGTTCCCTGTGAACGTTTATTCTTGTGCTTTTTACCTGTGTTTAGCAGATTAAGCAAGTACACTCTATATTACTCATGGTATCACATTGTTTCCATTTTTCCAGGCCATGACAGAGAAGATAGAGCATCAGGAAATAGAAATGGAAGCCAAGGACAAGGTATAAGCTAATATCTGCAGTATTTGTGTGGTTAATTTATAGTTTTACTTTTATCTATTATTTGTGGTCTTTCTTTTATGATCTTTCTCAACAATTATATCTTTTCTTGACTGCAGCAAATAGAGGAGTTGTAAGGACTATACAATTCTCATAAACTTCAAAGTGCAGATTTTTGCAGTAAGCTTGAGATAACCGAGGTGTGTGAAAGTGGATATTAGGTTTTTTGCCTCAACGATAATTTTTTCTAATGTGTTCCAATTTTATTGGCTAAAAATATTTAAGCTGGCTTGCATATGCATTTCTTGCAGAAGAAGCTTGAGGATACATAGTATGAGTTGAACGATCTAGAAGAAAAGCACATGTAGCTAAATGCAGCACATGATGTATCATGGTTGTTTACTAAAATTGGTACCCATGTTTCCTTGAAACTTTGTATCAGGACTGTTTGCTAAAATTGGTACTCATGTTTCCTTGAAATTTTATATCAGGACTTCTGATTTGGAATAACAAGTTGCTAATTGGATGCTAACTCTATTTCTTTTGATTTTTCAGAGCGCAAAGATAAGATAGAGACAGGAAATAAATTTCTTGTCCAAACATTTTCGAGCTCAGTTAACTCAGGAGCTTGAAGTTTTGCATAAGACTGTTGAAGTTTCTACAACTCAACAACAACATCATCTAACAACTATGGAAAAGCACATGCAGTCTTTTGTATCGACAAAAACTGATGTAGGAAAAACATTGGATCCAACAACAACCTTATTATTTTGGCCTCTTTGAATATTTTTAAATGTATTTCTAATGTATAGCTATAATGTTTTGTTACAGGCTACAGAAGAACTTAGGAACAAGATTGATAAACTGACAGACAATTTACATGACCTAGCTAATGTGTTGGATGGCAGTTCTCTTTCTACTTTTGGCAAACTCAACACAACAGTATCCATGCATGCATCTACTCTAGAGAATGTAATATTTCTTGATTTCTTCCCTTACGCCGACTCCTTCAGGTCTCCCTCCCTCACCGACATTCTAGAGTTTTTCTTGAATTTTTTGCACCCTCATTTTTATTCCAACAAATTCATTTCATCTGAAAGATGGCACATGATTAAATTTGTTTTTATTGAAATTATCCAAATTAATTAATTTTTTTGATTACGGTTTTGATAGAATTTTTCTGAAATTATATCCCAAATTTAAAACTTATCACACCTTTATTTAAATCACCACACTAGAATAATTTATAATATGGCTATTTTGAGTTCTAATTTCCAGATCTCTCTTTACGTTGGGTCTAACTACGTTGTTGTCCGGAAAAATACATTTCAAGTTGCGCTCCTTTCAATATTTGGGCGGATGAAGTTTTTGACAGAGAAGACCTCAAACAATCATACTATGTTGTGGAGAAGGGCTACAATTCACTGCCCATTAATCTTCCTGGTACTCTTTTCAACAAGGCAATGAAGGTAAAACAATAACAAAAATGAAAATTCTGTAAAAAATAAAAAAATTAAATTTATTTATTTATTTTGGCTTTGGTTTAATTAATAAATTCTTTGAATTATTGGCTCTAGAGCTCCCAATCATAACCTCACAGGTTTTTTCTTGAATTGATTGCAAGCCAGAAAACATCTCAAGTATTTCCGGATAATCTTTGCAAGAAGAGCCATTGGGAAAGTGATGAACACGAATTTGTTGGGCTCCCTGATGCAGTCGAAGGATGGAAACTTGCAGGCCCTGACCGATGAGCAGATTGCAGATAAAATCATTGGAGTCTTTTTGCAGCTCAAGATACCATTGCCAGTGTCTTGACATGGATTGTCAAATATCTCCGAGACCACCCATCATTCCTCCAGTCTGTCACAATAATAATTGAATATTCATATGGTTTGTCTTCATCACTAAATTAACATCTTATGTTGTATTTTCAAGAATGTGGATTCATCAGGTAGTGGTTAATTTCATTTGATGGGTAAATGTTGCAGACAGAACAAGAAGCTATTAGAAGAGCCAAAGGCGGTGATGGGCACCTGACTTGGGAAGATACAAAGAATATGCCCCTGACATGCAGGTAAATATCTCTCATCTCTGTCTTGTCTTATGTGATCTCTAGCCTTTCCTTTGATGATATTGTTAGCTTGACTTCAAATGGCTAATAATCTTCTTCATTTTCTCAGGTAATTCAGGAGACATTAAGAATGACAACCATTTTATCCTTCACATTCAGAGAAGCAGTCCAGGATGTGGAATACAAAGGTGGGCGGATCTTGCTAAGTTATAAAAGAAACAAATTGGGTGTATATAACCTTGACTAGGAAAAGTGTGGGGGTGTTTATTCCAAATTGATAGTAGTTGTGAGGCAAGAGGAAGGTTTATAAATCAAAACATCTCAAAGTTTGTATAATTTAGAAAAACTTTCCACTGTAATATCTTATCTATCCAAGTCATGTACAGGGTACCTTATTCTGAAAGGATGGAAAGTCATGTCACCACAGACACATGTCCCAAAAGTTACTTTTTTTCAACCTTGGTTGCACATGATCTGATTAAATTGAAGGCACTGTCTTTGTTTCTAATGTTTCTGATTTTGAGTCGAGGCTCAGGGCTAAATTTATTTCAAGAGTACAGACCATCCTCCAAAACCAGTGATTACACCTTTTATTGCTCCGTGGAAGCTTGATAGTTTGACTTGTGTGCCTACCGTCAAGAGAGCTTACCATGTTGCTTGTCTATGTGAAACCCAACAAGTTTGGACTTGTGTTTCCTTTAATTAATCGAAGTTATAACATTCCTCTCTTGAGAAAATTTTTGTAAAATAGAGACATGACTTCCATCTTTTGATTAAGCCCAAGAATTCCATTGTACTAACACAAACAATTCATTTGTTTTGTAATGAACCAGAATGGATGGAGGAGAATGGACACAGTCAAGCAGGAAGTCCTACAATATGTTCGATCGCTGCACAACATAGGTTGGTAATCAATTTGAAATCAAATTCTATTCAACATTGATATACATACATACCCATAAACTAAGAATTAATATGGTTGTGTTGTTTGTTCAGGTATATCCCAAGTCTGGATAAAAAACCTACCAGAGGGTAAAATCTCTAGTGAAATTGTTGAGAGACGTGTTGGAAATATGCATGTGATGCATATTTAATTCCAACTATAGCTTTTTTAGGAAAGCTAATTTTAGCTTTAGTCTTGTTTTAGTTTGCTTTAGTTAAGTTAGCTTTATCTTATTTTTATCATTAGATTTAATTCAAATAAATCTGTTTTAAATCATGCATAGCATGCAACTGTTTTAAAGCATGAGTTTAGATTTAGAATGCTCAGTTGAAGAGCTGTTAGTGGGTGAGTTATTCTATTTAAATAATAGCAATTGTAATTGCTTTGGATGCACACACAAAGGTGTGATATCGACACAAGCAAGGAAGGATGTGCATTGAAAGCACACGGTGCACGCATGACTTGATTGTAAAGAGCTGAAGCTCGATTATGATGAAGCTTTTATTAATGGAGATTATGCATAGCAGTGCTGGTTCGAATATTCATCTATTTATGCAAGTTATATAAGTATTCTGTTTATTTCTTTTATGTTGTTTGTTGTATAAGACTACAGATTTTCTACAAATTGGTATCAGAGCGAGGTTATTCCAGCAGACTTATTAAATTGGTAGCAAGTTATGGATTCTACATCCGGCATGCAGACGCCGCAATTTAATGGAAAGAATTACGAATACTGGTCGTTGACCATGAAGGCGTTATTCAGATCTCAAGATGTGTGGGAGATCGTTGAAGATGGGTACACAGAGCCCACAAATGCAGCAGCGTATACTGCACTTTCTCAAGTAGAGAAAGATACTTTGAAGGAGTTATGAAAGAAGGACAGAAAAGCTCTTTTCTATATTCATCAGGCAATGCATGAAAGCATTCTTCCAAGAGTGGCAACAGCTAGTCAAGCAAAGATCGCATGGGATACTTTACAAGTTGCATATCAAGGTAAGGAGAAAGTAAAAACCGCCAAGCTACTGATTACTTTGTAGAGATTTTGAGAATTTAGCAATGAAAGATTCAGATTCTGTAGAATCATTTTTTACATATGTAGTTGGCTTAGTCAATCAAATCAAATCCCATGGTGAGACTCTTGAGGATAGAAGGATTATTGAAAAATTGCTTAGAAGTTTGCCTACGAAATTTGATCCTTTAGTTATTATTGAAGAAACTAAGGATCTGAGTCAGTTTTCTATTGATGAGTTGCATGCATCACTAATCAATCATGAACAGAGGATGAATAGATCACATGCAAGTGTAGATCAGGCTTTTGCATCTCAGACAGCAGGTAGTCGTGGCAAAAGAAGAGGAAGTTTCAGCCCAAGAGGAAGAGGAAGAAGTCCATCTAGAGGACGTGGCAGTGGTTCATCAAACTCAAGTGGAAGAGGATATAATCAAGAACAGAGTTATGGTCAGAGACAAGATAAATCTCATATTCAGTGTCATTATTGCAAGAAGTATGGGCACTATGCTTATGATTGCAAGAAAAAGCAATATGATCAGGAGAGACAAAATCAAAATCAGGTTGGAAGTTCTATTTCTAAACCTATGTTTATTGCATGCACAAGGATTGCCGAAGCAATACCTTCTTTATCCCCTATTGAATGTAATTTGTCAAAAGAGAGTCCATGTGATGTATGGTATTTAGATTCAGGTTGCAGTAATCACATGACAGGTAATCTAGATTTGTTTTCTAGTTTGGATGATTCAGTTAAGAGTGATGTAACTCTTGGAAATAACAATATTGTGTCTGTGAAAGGAAAAGGCACGGTTAGTATTCTAACAAGACAGGGGGAGCAAACAAGTATGCAAGATGTTTACTATGTTGCAGGTTTGAAACATAACCTTATGAGTATTGGACAACTGGTACAGAAAGGATACCGAGTCTATATGGAAGACAATGAGTGCGTGATTGTGGACAAAGCTCCTAGCACTCAGTTGATTGCAAAAGTGAAGATGAGCAGCAATAGGATGTTTCCATTGATTTTGAAACCTGGAAAGAAGAAGAAATCAGATCTGTTTGCAGCAAAGTCATGCGTTAAGCCAAATCAGTCTTTTGTTGAGTCCTGCGCTCAAACAGATGAGTCCTGCGCCAATGAAAATCAGGTCTGCGCTACAGTAAGTGAGTCCTGCGCTGATTCCTACGTAAATATAGTTGAGTCCTACGCTGAAGGAACACAATCAACTTTTCATTCAGTCATGAAGGATGAAACATGGCTTTGGCATCTAAGGTATGGACATTTGAATTTTGGAGGTTTGAATTTATTACATAGAAAAATATGGTTAAAGGTTTGCCATTGATTCAGAAACCAGGAAAGGGTATGTGAAGGTTGTATTTTGGGAAAGCAACACAAAGATTCATTCCCAGTTGGCAAAACAACAAGAGCAAGTGCACCACTTGAGATTGTACATTCAGATTTATGTGGACCTATGCAGACAACTTCTATTGGAGGTTGTATTTATTTTATGACATTCATTGATGATTACACAAGGAAGACATGGGTTTATTTTCTAAGAAATAAATCAAATGCCTTTGATACATTTCAGCAGTTCAAGGCATTAGTGGAGAAGCAAAGTGGATACTACATCAAAGTTCTCAATGCAGACAGAGGAGGTGAGTATGTTTCTAATGAGTTTATGAATTTTTGTAGATATCATGGTATACACAAGCAATTTACTACCAGGTATACACCACAACAGAATGGTGTGGCAGAGAGGAAAAATAGAACCATCATGGAGATGGCGAGAAGCATGTTGAAGGCAAAACATCTTCCAAATGAGTATTGGGCAGAAGCAGTAGCAACTTCTGTTTATATTTTGAACAGGTGTCCAACGAAACTTGTTAGGAACATGGTTCCTCAACAAGCATGGACTAATAGGAAACACAAGTGTTTCACATTTCAAAGTTTTTGGTTGTGTAGCATATGCACATGTACCTGATGAGCTAAGGAAAAAGTTAGACAACAAAGGAGAAAAATGTATTTTTGTTGGGTATTCAGAGAATACAAAAGCATACAAGTTGTACAATCCAGTCACTGGAAAGGTTGTGATCAGCAGGGATGTACAATTTATTGAGAATGAAGCATGGGATGGAAGTATAGAGAAAACAGTGAGTATAGCAACATCTATTCCGCATGATGATATGACAGATGAAACTTTAGAGCAACAAGCTACTGTATCTACAAATCTTGGACATGCACCACAAGTTGTAGCACAAGCTACACCGCCATCTACAGTCAGAAGGTCACCAAGATTTCAGCCATCTTCATCCATGCAAGAGACACCACAGGGAACATCAGAAGCTACTCCATCACCAAAAAGTAGTCCTTCATCAAATGCTCCTACGCAGCGGAAAACAAGAAGTCTAAGTGAGATTTATAATGTTGATACAACTAATTCATTTTCAGTTTTTGCATTATTTTCTCAAGCTGCAGATCCAGTATATTACGAAGAGGCTATAAAGAATGAAGTTTGGGAAAAAGCCATGGATGATGAGATTGATGCTATAGAGAAGAATCAGACATGGGAGCTAATGGATCTTCCAAAAGGAAAGGACGTGATAGGAGTCAAGTGGGTCTACAAGACAAAATACAATGCTGATGGAAAAGTACAGAAGCACAAAGCAAGGCTGGTTGCAAGAGGTTTTACGCAGCAATATGGAGTTGACTACAACGAAACATTTGCACTAGTAGCACGTTTGGATACGATAAGAATGGTTTTAGCAATTGCAGCTCAAAACAAATGGCCTATTTATCAGATGGATGTTAAATCAGCATTCTTAAATGGATTCCTTGAAGAGGAAGTTTATGTAAATCAGCCAGAAGGTTATGAGATTGAAGGTCATGAAGGAAAAGTATACAGATTGAAGAAAGCGCTCTATGGTCTCAAGCAAGCACCTAGAGCTTGGTACAACAGAATAGATTCTTATTTGATTGAGAATGGTTTCAGTAGGAGCAGCAGTGAGCCTACCTTATACACCAAGATAAATGAACAAGGTAAAATTTTAATTGTTTGTTTATATGTAGATGATTTGATCATTACTGGAAATCTATCTACAGAGTCATTCAAATCAGCCATGAAGAAGGAGTTTGAGATGATAGATCTTGGTCTTATGCATTACTTTTTGGGTATTGAAGTTCAACAATCAGAAGGTGAAGTTTTTATCTCACAAGCAAAGTATGCAAGTGATGTTTTGAAAAGGTTTAACATGTTGAATTGTAAGCCAACACCAACACCAGTTGCAGTAGGTTTGAAGTTGAGCAAAGAGGATGAAGGATCGTTTGTGGATCCAACATTGTTTAAAAAGTTGGTTGGAAGTCTTATGTATTTGATGAGCCACAAGGCCTGATATCATGTATGGTGTGAGCCTCATATCAAGGTTCATGGAATCTCCAAAATATTCACATTGGCAAGCTGGAAAAAGAATTTTGAGGTATGTACGTGGAACAAGAAATCATGGAATTCTTTATTCAAGTTCAGATGAGTTCAAACTCATTGGTTATACAGATAGTGACAATGTTGGAAGTATAGATGATCGGAAAAGCACATCCGGCTATACTTTTCACTTTGGAATAGGAGTGGTTTCATGGGCATCAAAGAAGCAGCCCATTGTCACGTTATCTCAATAAGAGAAGAGTATGTAGCAGCAATAGGAGCAGCATGTCAAGTTGTTTGGATGAGAAGAGTGTTGATAGATTTACAACAGAAACAAGAGGAAGCTACACAGATTTTTGTGACAACAACTCAGCCATAACGTTGTCTAAAAATCATGTTTTTTATAAGAGAAGCAAGCATATTGATACGAGGTATCATTTCATCAGGGAGCTAGTAAACAACAAGGAAATTCATCTTGAATTTTGTAGATCCGAAGATCAATTTGCAGACATTTTTACAAAGGCTTTAGCAAAAGAAGTTTTCGAATATTTGAGAGATTGTTTGGGAATATGGCATTCCTCATAATGCTCTACTTATTGGAAACGCAAAGGGCCGTCCCCACACTCCACGTCCTTAAACAACCATTTTTCCATAACAATTATTTTTGTGCATGGATTCTCTGCCTCCCCTGTTACAGTCATGATAGGGTGACTGATTATTCATTGTTAGCGTGTCTCCAAAGTGGCCACAATTTTTATTTTTTGGCCCATATGAATAAGAGTTTCCTCCTTCAATAGAGGCCATCCGGTAGTGCATTTAACTATTCTAGGTTTCATAATTTATAAGTTGGACCTATATTGTTTTGATCATTTCCTTATGTTATTAAATGTGAGGATATGAACGAAGAGTGTATTGAATATTTATATTGTTCCCGATACTACCGAGTGTTGGTTGTGCTCTTCTTCCATTATAGTTAAAAATGAGAAGTATTCATATGAGTATGAGTGTCTTTGTTGATAAATAAAATCTGAAGTTTTCAAAAGTTTATTGCGATTAGTTTTTTGTTTTTGTTTTTATATTACATATGCTCTATATTGGATGGAGAAGGAACTTGCAAAACCTTATAACAAAGACATTTGTCTACTATTTTTGAATTTTCCTTTTTGTAAAGTAATTTTCATATGCGAGTAGGAGTGAGACCGAATGAATATAGGATCGACTATGTACAAACCATGTTACTTTGATTGACAAAGCAAATAGTTGACAATGTAAATTGAAAAAGACAATGTATCTGTTACTTCGTGGATTTCATAACTATTGGTTTTAAATGTGGTGCTTCTCATTTAGATATTTGTAACCATCACTTAACAGATATTCATTTTGGTTCATTCATACACTCATATATACATGATCCTCACTAATCAACCCCTAATCCATCCACATAGACTTACTAATACATTTCCTACCTACGTTGTGTTCCACTCCCGATGCAAATATAGCCACAAAAGTATAGAACAATACATGCTCCAATCCCTTACGAAATCCACATCGCATGCTCCATCATGTGATTGCTAGTATGTATACATTTACATATGATAATGAGTCCATCAACATTGTCACTCTCATAGCCTTTCGCACAAACATTTTCGGCTCATCACGCCACTCTCCTCCAACTAAATGACAAGGGTAAGAAAATAAACTCCTTTTACAACAAAGCATCGTAATGTTTTTATTTTATAGTTCTTTTTGTGTTGGATTTTTTTATTGTTTTCCATGCCTTGAGAAAAATTTGAATTAGAGGCATACTTCCATCGCTTACATTTTTTTGGAAATAGTTGATATATATATATATATAGATATAATTTTTTTAATGAATAGGCGTATTGAATGTTGGAGTTAAACTACTTATATAGTACAATCCTTGACTCCTAATTCATTATACACTCAAGAAAAGAAAAAACAACATTAATTGAGGCATGAATATTATCCACAACTACAATCATTCTCTCATTAATCGCATTGGCTTAGAATGGTTTGATCATTATATTATTTAACAAATGAAAATAATGAATAATTTATTTTTTAAACCTTGAAGAACAAGAATAATTTTTTCCAATAAAATCAAGTCATTAGTTGTAAAAATCACCAATTTGATACTAAAAATCGATTCTTAAGAATTATTGAAACACAGATATAATAAGTGTAGATTATTCACATAAACACATGGCCAAACCATGGTGTTCATTAGCTGGGAAACACATTTGATTCATCATGGGAGCGTCTTCACCATGCATCAGCCCCAACCATCACTCTGAAAATATAATGTGAGAGTCTTAAGCATCTTCACCATGTATAAAGTCTAATTTAACATTCATTTCTTATTTGAATTTGACTGGATGAATGTCACACTTTTGTATAAAGTAAACTCTTCAAATTATCGAAAAATGACAAACACCTCATAATCCCTCTAAAATATCCTTTCAATGTGGGTGGCTTTCAAATTGTGTGCTTGAGGATTCGCACACAATTGAAACTCCCTATTTATGAGTTGTTTTGTTGTTAATTGTTGGTGATGGTGAAGTAGTTTATGTGATATTAGTTTCGTATCTCTTCTATAGTGTCTCTAACCAATGGAAGAGACGTTGCTATAAGTAAAATTAAACTAACAATCGTATATGAACCGTACGATGGAAATTGAAGGGATATTTTAGAGGAGTCATATTGGAGGGAGAGAAACAATCAGAGAGGAATATGGGTGAACAAGAAGGGGTTAAAGAGAGGAGATGTGAGACTGTGGCGAAATAATGGAGGAGAAACAATTTAAAATCGAAGCATAAAGAAATGAGAAGACATTTATGTAAATTCTTTGAGGATGCACGAGTTGTTGTCTCGAACGATGTGGAAACAACGTAAAGAGATATTTGTCACTTTGTAAGGAACGATGGAAATGTTTTACGGAAGTGAAACTGTGGTTGTAGTTTTATCCCTTGCATAAATATAGAGAGGAAGATGTGGAGTGTAAGTAGCATCTCAAGGTGGCGACCTTATGTAAATTTCTAGTCATCAACAATAGTTGTTATTCAATAATTACTTTGGAAAAAGGCATAGGATCGGTGTGTCGAAATTTTTGATTGTATAGGGCAAATTAATCATTAGCATGGGACATGCAACGTGTCCCTTTCGAGTAGGGCTCATGGTGGAAAAAACAATGCGAAGAAGCCATGGGACAGGGGAAAGAATCATTAATACTAGAGCGGAGGGGCGAGCTTGATTACAATTATTTAAGAATGATAATATTTTTAAGGATTTGATAATTTTTGAGTATTTCAACATTGTTATTGTGAAGATAGAGGTTGAAATACATAGAGAGGAGAAATTTGCATTACTTTATTTGTAAAAATGGATGTTTAAATGCATATAAAAGCCAAGGACTTTACATTTGATTTATTCAAAAATTATTGCAAGCATGTGTTTATTTCTGGCTAAATTTATTCATGGAAACCCCTTGTGCATAGGTTTTGAAATCGTGACGTCATGGATTTGAAATCTGACATTTAATTCTCACACAAAATGGCTATATAAATAGATCTTCTCTCTATCTTTTTCCATCAGCATCACCACACTTTGAATTGCATTGGATTTCACATAGACTATGTATATCACAAACCATATAAAATATATATGTCCCACTACTGAGAATTAGGAAAGTGACAGAGGACGAGGAGGAGATAAATAATATCAATGGCGTGAAATACAAAGAAAATAATAACCTAATACACAACCATATGCTTTTGTGTTTTAAAAAATTGTAAAAAAATATACAATAGCTTTTTTACATTAAACTTCACTTGGAAACGTTAAGGAATTTATGTGATTTATGTTGTATTTTTGAAATTATGGTTTTATAAAAAAATTCGGGGAGAAAAAAGTAAACAAGGAATAACTTATCAGGTTGAAATTCATCGAAGAGGTGAAATTACACAACTTGTTATGTTGAATGCCATCAAAAATTTAAGTGAGATTACGACTTTCAACCTATAATTCCTAGAATCAGGGTTTTGTGATAAGCTTCAAATTTGTGTCGTTATAAAGGACAAAGAAGCTGCAAGATAGCCTATCAAATAAAATTTAATTGTGAATTGTGGAGGATGTCATGCAATATAAATACAAGGTAAGTCATCGAGTTTCCCACTCGTAGTAATATTTTGAATAGTGGACAATCTATATAGTAGGTAGATTTATGAGCAATTAAAGGATGTCACCGAGGAATTTTTGTGAATTCATTATGCGGGATGGGAAGTTATATGGATCAAGAATTTATGGTGTAAGGTTTAATGGAGAAGAGCGTGGCCGGAGTAGTGAAAACAATACAAAGAAGCCGCACGAAGTGGGGCAAGAATGAGTGTTAGTGGAGCAAAGGTGCGAGAATGCAATCGTAAGTTGCTAGAGCATTTGATAGCTTGGGAAGGTTAAGGCTAGGGCCTTATGGAACATATAATTTGATGTAGGGGGCTATGAATGGGGTATAAGGGGCTACCACTGTAGGATGCAACAATACATCTAGCATGACCGATGTCACACTCACATGGTTTTCCTCCCCTTTATATTATTTGTATTACACCTTCAATGTATTTGTAATGCTTCACCAAGTTTCCACTAGTGGGAATCAATCATCATTTACAAGAAACTGGGGGATGCGAAGACTACCACTAGAAGAGTGAAAACCAAACATCGTGTACATCAAAGAAAATCTCAACCAAAAACTAGTCCATATCTTCATGGGATTGGCGAGCGGACAATAGGATAAAATTTGATATAGAAATCGGGATTTCCCTATCGCTTTCGCGAGATGTCATATTTGTCATGAAGAAAATAAAAGTGTTGAATCCCAAGGTCTTGTGCACTTGAAGGCTCTAGCATAGTGATGCGAACTGTGAAGAAATTAGAGCCTTATTTAGGCCACATAGAAGATGTCGTGACATTAGAGAACAATTATTATCGGTGCCCAAAGGCTTTTAGTCCCACATAGAACACACTCTTCAAACATTAAGTTACATTGAAAATGCATTCATAAGATGATTATTTATGTGTTTGACTATGAGGATAATACATTCAAATGATTTGAAATACGGTAAAGAACTAACAATATTGAATAATAATAATTAATTTCTTTTTATTTCCCAAGAAAATTTCTCATCTCCATGAAGAAAGTTTAACCCCCTCAGTAAATATTTCATGGTCACCACTTGACTACAAAATTCACCAATCATGCGAATTTTTATTACCACTATTTTTGTGGTTTTCAATGTTATACTAAAACTACGTCTTTGGTAACTTGTGGGTGGAGAAATTAGGGTTGACTTTACTTGAATGGGTAAATTTTCAGGCCGTAGACATCAATCTAAATATGGATGCAATATTATTTACCCTTAGATTTAAAAACATGTACGTAAACTCCGCTCAACTCCATTGATTTCCCGAAATTCATCAATCCCTCTGCAAGCCTCCACCCATATACATTCAACTGTAGGCATAAACATAAAATTATTAACTTAAACTAAATAGTATAAAAATGACACATCATGAGATAAAATACATACACTTTTAATCAACGGACACACTTTGTACATTGCTTATTCGACTCGACTCCATACACATAGGATACTTACGAGGCATGGTAGGGAGTGTCGAGATAACATCTCTCTACCTCCGATTACACCATTTTAATAGGGAGGACCTAGATAAATATTTAAGATGTCCTTGATTGTGGCTAGACCATTATGATATTAGGGTAAGTGCAGGAAGTTGATGGACAAATATAGGGTCATCCGTGGACGTCATATTGCAAAAAAAATGAAATCTCAACTTGTAGGGATTATTAGCTATACATGTACTCTAAATTAGAAAAATGGACATGAATCGTAGCATTCGGAATGTAGTTTCTAAAATACTAATTTTTCGTAAAAAATGGACAAGTTTAGCTATATTAAACACTTAAAATTATATGACTTAGTTTTGTTTTTTTTTAAAAATATTATAAGATTGTAGTCCGTTTGCCCGCATTTTGGATGACCAAATCTTTTTTTTTTTTTTCCTTTGGTGAAACGTTAGATGTAGTTTTCTATCTTGGGATGGATTTTATTTTGTATTTTTTTAGAATATTTTTTTAATGATTTTTTCCATGAAAGTGGTCTGAAAATATTTAGAAAACGGAGTGCTTTCCGTTTGCTCACCATAACTATATCAAAAAATATCAAAATCAAATTTTATTTTTTTAACGTGTATAGAATTTGTCCACACTTGGGATGGTATAAGTTTTATCATATTTTGATAAGTGAAACAAAAGTTACAGTCTTAAACGTAGACATGAACATTCATGGGAAAAAATGTCTTAAAGACCTATTGTTAGTAAAAATTATAAAATGATATTTATCTTATTCTATTCACTTTAAAAACAATATTTCTACGAAGCTAAGAGTCTCTCCTACGTGATGGCACCATTTTTGTGAAATGTTTTAGTTTTTTTAGCATGGTTCAAGTCTTTGGAAGAGCAGATTTGAGGTTTTTGACCTTTTACACTTCATAATGACCTTCCATAGCTTTGGTTGGGGAAAAACAAAGATTTTCGAGGCTTAGGTTTGGCAGATAGATCCACGATCACGGTTTATAAAGCGCGATCACATGGGATTTTTTAAACATAAACCATGAGCGCGCTTTATAAACCGCGATCGTGGTTTATAAAGCACGCTTTCACGGTTATAAATCATATTTACACACATCCCAATGTCTCGAATTACCATGTGATTTTTACTCTCTGACCTTACCGTACGAATTACTGTGAAATTTTGTCTTTTTCTACACGTTTTTCTTATCACCAGAAGCAAAACATCATGGGAGACAAAAAACGAAGTCAAAAAAGAAGTCATTAAGTAAAAAAACACCAAATGAATTAGAGGCCAACAAAATTCAAAATGCTGAGCAAATGCAGAAACTTCGTGAATCTAGAAGAGGTTCATCTTCAATCCCAACTATTGTAAGCAATGAAGAACTAGGTAATGTTTCTACTGTCAATGTTGAAGTTGAATTAAATACTCGTGATGAAGAAGTTTTTACTATCAATGTTGAAGAAGAATTAAATACTCATGATGTAGCAAATGTTGAAATTGAAGGAGACAATGAAAATGTGAATAAGGAAATTCATGTTGAAACTATAGACAAGCAAAATTTGACAAAAACACCTCCTAGGATTTTACGTAAGAAACCTAATTTTTTTATTGAAATTGATGAAAACATTTTGAAACCAATGTCTGACAAAATTTCTGAACGACAAATCAGAAGAAAAGCCATTGAAATTTGGGATAATCATTTTGAAATTTTAAATGATTCCCAAAGATGTCAATTGTTGGTTAGTTTGATGAAATTGATTAAAATGAGACCTACATTAAACACCTTAGGATTGACAACATCTAATATACGTGGTCAAACCTCTACAATTGTTGAAAACCTTCATGATGCATATCACATTGTTGGTGTCAAGAGACGCACTAGGGATAGTAATATTGTGCGTCATGTACTTGCTACTAGTGTTGTAAGTGAATCAATAAAAAAACAACGTTTGATTACGCAAACAAGTCGAATGTTGCAAGTTAATCAAAAACTCTAATGAAAGCAATTAAAAGATGTAATATCCTTCAATCACTCAATAATGCCGATTTTTGGGCATTTTCTGCTAGAGCACGCGTAAGGACAAAAATAATTTTGATGCTATAAGAGAAGTTGTTATTAAATTTTGGCATGATAACACTAGAGTTTCACCTAATACAAGAGATGTTATAAAACGGAGAGTTGGTTCTACTAATCGTGAACCACATCCAAAGCATTTCTTAGATATGACTCAAACTCAATTTTTTCGTAAGTTTGAACAAGAGAATCTGGAAATTAAAATTAGTCAACGTTTTTTTGAAATGTTGAAACCATTCTATGTGAAAATCAACCATGCTCGCACCACTTGTTGTTGTAGGCAACATGTTGAATTTGTGATGCATTATGCTAAATTTTTACGTATTCATTCTAATTTTCATTATGAAACTATGTTATCAGAATGTGGTGTTCAAGTTCCACCAATATCTTCTAGGGATTTCATTCCTACTATATTTTGTGAAAAAGAAGTTGGACATTTTTTTATAGTCAGGATTGTTTAGATGGAAGTTGTAGTACATGCGGCGGATTACCTAAATTGAAAAGTTGCATCCATGAGCAAATTGAAGGTACAATAGGACATAATTTAGTTGAATTTGATAAATATAAATCAGTTGCATACCAGTTGAAAGATGGAAAAGAGTTGAAACGGTGTGAGCTAGTTACATAACAAATGCCCATTTTTCAATTTATGAGAAAATTTAAGGATGAAATTATTTATGAGTATGCGAGGCATACACATAGAGCTCGATGGTTGGATGAACAATTCAAGCTATGCAAAGACACATTTCCTATTGGTACTATTGTTTTAGTGGTCGATTTTATAGAGAATTACACATTGTAACCACAAATGGAGGTTCAATCGCAATATTACAACTCAATACAAGTTGTCATTTTTGTGCATATAAGCATTTCTACATTCTCCTGATAGTACAGAGAATGATTGAAAATTTTTTTAAGAGAGTACCACTTTTATATCAGTGATGATCATACTCATTCTACTGAATTTGTGCAAGGGTGTTTCCAGTTATTTTATGGAAACTTGTCTGATAGGGACATCCACTTCAAACAACATTATATATGGTCAGATAATTACACGTCTCAGTTTAAGAATGCATGAATGTTTTATTGGATGAGAAGAATGCACGTCAAGATGGGTGTGCAACATATTTGGAGTTTCACTGAGGGACATGGAAAAGGAGAGCATGACGGTGCAGGGGCATGTGTGAAAAGAGCTCTTGCAAGAGAAGAGTTGAAGTACAAAGATGGTGCTAAATTAAAAGATGCAAAGAGCATAGTGGAATGGTGTACTGACAACATGGCCCGAGGTTCTCAAGAAAATTCCACAGTTTGCAAATATTTTTGGTTGATAGAGGAAAAACATATTGCTAACTACGAGGATTGTATGACACTCACTGGGTCCAGTGATATGCACTCATTTTGTAGCTCAGACGCTACTTTGTGGGCCGTATGGACAAGAAAGTTGACATGCTTTTGTGCATCTTGTATCAAATTTGTCACTGCTGAGTGTGATTCACAAGAATGGGTGGAAGGATGGATTTGTAGGCCTCTAACTCCGCTTCCTAGTTATCAACCTCCACAAGCATTACGACTTGTTTCTGCAGATGAAGTTACAACATCCAAGGACTTTGATGAAATTTTGATTTTGGTGCGACAAGGTATTTATGGTTATTTATTTAATTTTTGTATTGAGTTATGTCCATTGAAATTTTAATATGTAATTTAAATTTGAGTTGTTCAACCTTGGTTATTTTTTGTAGGACATGTGTTTGCAGTAATTGCGACAGAAGACAATGAAGAAGGAACAAACTATTTCTTATGTCGTTGCATCGAGGAAAGAAAGAAGTTGACTTCTCCTATTATAGATGGCGAAGATATTGAGTATCCTACATGGTCAGTGGTAGTTATTGGAACTTGGCTTGACGGTATCCATTAAAAATTCCTCTGTTTGGGTGTTTGAAGACTTTGAGACACACAAGAAAATACTCTTATATTCACATCTAGTTCTAGCGACAAATATTCAGTTGTATAGATATCGAGGAAGGCCTAATAACAAGATTCTTTGGAAGGTTCGAGAGTCAGATCATGAAGCAATCTTGTCTGCTATTCAGAGTAGATCCGATCCTGATGGTTCATTGGAATGAATTTACAATGCTCATGTTTGGTATATATAATTTCTTTTCAATTATATATATATATATATATATATATATATATATTTTTAGTTTAAAGATCTAGATTTAAGTTTGAATATATTTTATTTTAAATTTGTGTATTTTGTGTACATATATAGATAGTATATGGTTTTGATTTGAAACTTAAATTTCTTTGACTAACACTTTTATGTTTAGGTTAGTGGTGCCAGAAAAGCTTCCACCTTCACGTGGTTGGCACTGTTAGTAGAGAATTTTAAATTCTCAAAGCTAAGAGAAGCTTTCATTGTTTGAAAAAGTTGTAAATTTTGAAAAAGTCAAGTAAATTTTGAAAATGTTGTAAATTTTGAAAAAGTTGTAAATTTTGAAAATGTTGTAAATTTTGAAAAAGTTGTAAATTTTGAAAATGTTGTAAATTTTGAAAAAGTTGTAAATTTTGAAAAAGTTGTAAATTTTGAAAATGTTGTAAATTTTGAAAACAACTCCTCCCCAAGTGTTTACAAGACCATACCTACGCGTGTGCACCGAAATGAGAAGGAAAAAACGAGAGAGGCTATTGTAGAGGGTCCCTACGCCGAGGTTTGGATCAGACAAGGCCTCTCTAGGTGCCATGAGTCCGAGTAGTCACCCGTCGAAGTTGAACGATATTTTGGTCTCAGGGCTCTTAAGGGACTACGCCGAATGAAGTAGCCCGGAAGCAACGACCCTTTCGTGCACTAAAACACCACCTCCTCTAGTGTTCACCTGGCCACCCAAACATGCGGGTGCAGTTGGTTGGGTGCCACGACCACCGTTTGCAAAATATAGCGTTTGACAACCTTACACTGGCTCCAACTACACTATTTCGCGCGTTTGTAAATAGTAGGACAACGAGAGCACCAAAATGAGAAGGAAAAAACTGAGAGAGGCTATTGTAGAGGGTCCCTACGCCAAGGTGTTGGATCAGACGAGGCCTCTCTAGGTGCCACAGAGTCTGAGTAGTCACCCATCAAAGTTGAACGATATTTTGGTCTCAGGGCTCTTAAGGGACTACGCCCGAACGAAGTAGCCCGAAAGCAACGACCCTTTCGCGCACCAAAACACCACCTCCTCTAGTGTTCACCTAGCCACCCAGACATGCTTTGGCATAGTCGGTTCGGTGCCACAACCCACCGTTTGCAAAATATAGCGTTTGACAACCTTACACTGGCTCCAACTGCACTATTTTGTGCGTTTGCAAATAGTAGGACAACGAGAGCACCAAAATGAGAAGGAAAAAACTAAGAGAGGCTATTGTAGAGGGTCCCTATGTTGAGGTGTCAGATTAGACGAGGCCTCTCTAGGTGCCACAGGAGTCCGAGTAGTCACCCGTGAAGTTGAACGATATTTTGGTCTCAGGGCTCTTAAGGGACTACGCCCGAACGAAGTAGCCCGGAAGCAACAACCCTTTCGCGCACCAAAAACACCACCTCCTCTAGTGTTCACCTAGCCACCTAGATGTGCCGGCATAGCATTTGGTTTGGTGCCATGACCCACCGTTTGCAAAATATAGCGTTTGACAACCTTACACTGGCTCCAACTGCACTATTTCACGTGTTTGCAAACAAGTAGGACAGCGAGAGCACCAAAATGAGAAGGAAAAAATCGAGAGAGGCTATTGTAGAGGGTCCCTATGCCGAGGTGTAGATCAAAGACGAGGCCTCTCTAGGTGCCACGGAGTTTGAGTAGTCACCCGTCGAAGTTGAATGATATTTTGGTCTTAGGGCTCTTAAGGGACTACGCCCGAACGAAGTAGCCGGAAGCAACGACCCTTTCGCGCACCAAAACACCACCTCCTCTAGCATTCACCTAGCCACCGGATGTCATTCCATGTAGTCGGTTGGTGCCATGACCCACCATTTGCAAAATATAGCATTTGAAAACCTTACACTGGCTCCAACTGCATTATTTCGCGCATTTGCAAATAGTAGGACAACGAGAGCACCAAAATGAGAAGGAAAAAACCGAGAGAGGCTATTATAGAGGGTCCCTACACCGAGGTTTTAGATTAGACGAGGCCTCTCTAGGTGCCATGGAGTCCGAGTAGTCACCCGTCGAAGTTGAATGATATTTTGGTCTCAGGGCTCTTAAGGGACTACGCCCGAACGAAGTAGCCCGGAAGCAACGACCCTTTCGCGCACCAAAACACCACCTCCTCTAGCATTCACCTGCCACCCGGATGTGTTGGTGCGGTTTGGTGCCATGACCACACCGACCATTTGCAAAATATAGCGTTTGCTTGACAACCTTACATTGGCTCCAACCGCACTATTTCGCGCATTTGCAAAACAAGTAGGACAGGACAAGAAGCACCGAAATGAGAAGGAAAAAACCAAGAGAGGCTATTATAGAGGGTCCCTATTTTGAGGTTTTGATTAGACGAGGCCTCTCTAGGTGCCACGGAGTCCGAGTAGTCACCCGAAGTTGAACGATATTTTGGTCTCAGGGCTCTTAAGGGACTACGCCCGAACGAAGTAGCCCGGAAGCAACAACCCTTTCGCGCACCAAAAACCACCTCCTCTAGTGTTCACCTAGCCACCTAGATGTGCCTAGCGTAGTCGGTTTGGTGCCATGACCCACCGTTTGCAAAATATAGCGTTTGACAACCTTACATTGGCTCCAACTGCACTATTTCACGCATTTGCAAACAAAGTAGGACAGAGAGCACCGAAATGAGAAGGAAAAACCCAGAGAGAGGCTATTGTAGAGGGTCCCTATGCCAAGGTGTTGGATCAGACGAGGCCTCTCTAGGTGCCACGGAGTTCGAGTAGTCACCCGTCGAAGTTGAATGATATTTTGGTCTCAGGGCTCTTAAGGGACTACGCCCGAACGAAGTAGCCCGGAAGCAACGACCCTTTTCGCGCACCAAAACACCACCTCCTCTAGCATTCACCTGCCACCGGATGTTTCAGTGCAGTCGGTTTGGTGCCATGACCCACCGTTTGCAAAATATAGCGTTTGACAACCTTTACATCGCTCTCCAATCGCATTATTTCACGCATTTGCAAACTAGTAGGACAACGAGAGCACCAAAATGAGAAGGAAAAAACCGAGAGAGTCTATTATAAAGGGTCCCTACATCCCGAGGTGTTATCGGATTAGACGAGGCCTCTCTAGGTGCCACGGAGTCCGAGTAGTCACCCGTCGAAGTTGAATGATATTTTGGTCTTAGGGCTCTTAAGGGACTACGCCCGAACGAAGTAGCCGGAAGCTAATCGACCCTTTCGCAAGCAAAACACCACCTCCTCTAGCATTCACCTTGCCACCGAAGATGTTGTGTAGTCGGTTGCCGGTGCCACGACCACCATTTGCAAAATATAGCGTTTGACAACCTTATACGGCTCCAACCGCACTATTTCGCGCATTTG
Organism: Taxus wallichiana var. yunnanensis; assembly: GCA_018340775.1. Taxonomy (NCBI): domain Eukaryota; kingdom Viridiplantae; phylum Streptophyta; class Pinopsida; order Cupressales; family Taxaceae; genus Taxus; species Taxus wallichiana. The sequence continues at coordinate 391,340,659 of CM031237.1, read as the reverse complement.
CGTTTGCAAAAAGGGACAAGGTGAGAACACCGAAATGAGAAGGAAAAAACCAAGAGAGGCTATTGTAGAGGGTCTCTACGCCGAGGTTTCGGATCAAACAAGGCCTCTCTAGGTGCCATGGAGTCTAAGTAGTCACCCATCGAAGTTGAAAGATATTTTGGTCTCAGGGCTCTTAAGGGACTACGCCCGAACGAACTACCCTTATAAGCAACGATCCTTTCGCACATCGAAACACCACCTCCTCTAGCATTCACCTAGCCACCGGACATATTCTACAGATCGGTTTGGTGCCACGACCCACCGTTTGTAAAATATAGCGTTTGACAACCTTACACTGGCTCCAACTGCACTATTTCGTGTGTTTGCAAATAGTAGGACAACGAGAGCACCGAAATGAGAAGGAAAAAACCGAGAGAGGATATTGTAGAGGGTCCCTATGCTAAGGTTTTGGATTAGATGAGGCCTCTCTAGGTGCCATGGATTCCGAGTAGTCACCCGTCGAAGTTGAATGATATTTTTGGTCTCAGGGCTCTTAAGGGACTACGCCCGAATGAAGTACCCTCGGCAAAGCAACGACACTTTCACGCATCGAAACACCACCTCCTCTAGCATTCACCTAGCCACCTAGACATGTCGGCGTAGTCGGTTTGGTGCCATGACCCATCGTTTGCAAAATATAATGTTTGACAACCTTACACTGGCTCCAACTGCACTATTTTGCGCATTTGCAAACAAGTAGGACAGCGAGAGCACCGAAATGAGAAGGAAAAAAATGGAGAGAGGCTATTGTAGAGGGTCCCTACACCGAGGTGTCGATCAAACGAGGCCTCTCTAGGTGCCATGGAGTCCGAGTAGTCACCCGTCGAAGTTGAACGATATTTTGGTCTCAGGGCTCTTAAGGGACTACGCCGAACGAAGTAGCCCGGAAGCAACGACCCTTTTTCGCGCACCAAAACACCACCTCCTCTAGAATTCACCTAGCCACCCGGATGTGCCATCACAGTCGGTTGGTGCCATGACCCACCGTTTGCAAAATATAACGTTTGACAACCTTACACTTATAAAATATAAAATATAGCGTTTGACAACCTTAAATATGAAACTACATGCCAACAATCTCCCCCTTTTTCATTGATGAAAAACCAGTTATACTTATCCCCATTTTTTACATTAATGACAAAGGCATACATTTAACAACATGTTCTTCATCTTTCTCCTCCTGATAGGATCACCTCTTCATTAGAAACATCAACCAAATGTCTTAAATAAGCTCAAAATCTTGAAATTTCACTCAAAAACTGATTTTAGCCTCTTTTCAAGCATAGAGACACTAAGCTCCCCTGGGAATAACATATGCATGATCTGAACATGTTGATAATCATTGATAAATCATCATCATATAACTTTTCTTTGAGTAAGAGCACCATCATTCACCTTGTAGGTATGCAAAAAATTCATTCAGCTCACAAAAGCTTTTTTTTCACCTTCAAGAATCCACTATACCAGACCTGTACCTAAAACAGTCATCTCTATAGTTCATGCCAAAGATGATGCATAATAGAAAAATGATCCTTCTTACCTTCATCTTTGGGCCAACTCTACTTGTTAGGCACCAAAACTTGATTTAGTCACATGTTTGTAGCCTTCATATTGGGATGAAATAATGCATTCATGACTCATACCTTACTTGTTCTTGGAGAATACACTCATCACAGACCTCAAAAGCCTTTAAATAAACAATGTCCCCCTGAGTGTTTTGTATCATACACATCATCATGTATAGCTCTATAGAATCTCCTTTTCATATCATTGTAAACTGATTATCATAAAATCATCAACCTTCCCTCCAAATCTAGCTTCATCTTGTCGAAAAAATGCCTTTCTAGCACACGAAATCACCTAGAGTACCTTCAAGAAGATCATGTATATGTACTCCTGTCAAGATTAGGCATTGAGCATTTTTTTCAAGCACTAAGTAACACCTACAGGCATGTAGGTTACAAAATTAGAGAAAATTTGAAAATTTCAAGTCATGTAGCACAATGGACACTAGACAGATACTTGTATTTTGGAATGAAACACACTTCTAGACCTGATTGACCACTTTGAATGCATCATAACATGCCATGGTTGGGCTTGACATATACACATTTCACCTGTGAAATTTATTCTTTACAGACAAGTTGTAGCATTATATGTATAAGTACTGATTCAAGAAACCTCTTCATAGACCAAACTAGCTACCTGCCTCACTAGCTTATTCTTATATAATCATCACAAGAACAATTCTTGGAGCATATTACCAATTTAAGAGTATACTCACCATATTCTTTAAAATAACGCATGCTCTACCTCTTGAAAACATTTTCCATACTATCAGATAATCCCTATAGATCTATTGGTTTGAATATTGCACAAGTGAATGATGCGATATGTGAATTGTTCCAAGACAAAACCATGCAAGCATCCAAGATTGTAAATTATGAAAATACAATCTAGATATAATTAACTATTTCAGTTTTACAGATCTAGCATCTTTATACCATTGCTCATAAGAAAATATTATATAAAACACTTATGAGTTACTTGGGGTGTCGACAAAAATAGATCTCACACACCTTCAAGAAATTAGTACACACCTCAAGACTCCAACGATCATATCTCTTTTCATCAAAATGCAATCCCATGCAATAACCAAGAGAAAAAGTTACCCATAAACATAGAGCTCATTGTAACTCATCGTCAGATCAAAATAGTGCTTGTGGTTTGCAGGTCCTATCTAAACATCTGCATATTGAAACTGGTGAAACAACTAGGCCATTCAGAAACTGATTTGGGTACAAAAACTATTATAATCACATCAAGTATTATATAATGAAGAGTGAGAGTCAATAGGTACTATAGTGGTTCCAATATAAGTAGGGCCAACATGTATCATGATCTAAAAATTCCATGTCCTTGAATTGGATATTCTTTACAACATGCTCTTAGGGTGCCCATGGATCCATGTCATGAAGGCCATTTTCTCCACCTTCCATCAGTGTATGAATTTATGGCATGAAGGTTAGATAATCACCATCCCAAGTGATCCAGAACCATTCACACATTGTAGAGAATTGCACATTTTTTTTCGTGAAATTTTGAATGTCCTTCTATCCAGATATTGTTGTCCCATTATAAAAAAAAGTTATCAAAGAACATTTGGTTCCAAATGTACTCACTCAGTTGTAATAAGAAATTTCCATCATTGGTCAATCCCTTAACATTGTTGGAGGAAACATATCAAAAGAAATCTAGATGATAAATTAAGTCCTCAACATGCCTTATTAATATAAGATCTCTCAGTGTCTCTCATAACACGTGGAAAACCATGCTTCCAATTCAAAATCACTAGAGATAGATGCCCTAAACCATTGGAGAAGTTTATTTCCAGTGGTCTCCTATCTGAGGAGAATATGATAGAAGATCCCACTAGGAGGGTACCTTAGGGTACCATGGCATGATGTCATCATGTCATCAAGATCCATAGTATATTAAAGTCCACTGCATGGTATATGTCATGGACCTTATAATGGATTCAAGGATGCAAAATCAACGCACAAAGAAGGTTCCAGAACCTATTCCCATTCCTTATTTTAAATTGAACTTGAACATGGCCTTGGAATCAGGCCCCATAATGATCCACCTTATGAGATATACACAACCTATTCAAAAAATGAGGATGGCTCATCTCATTTTGACAACGATGCATATTCCCAATGGAGACTATACGAGGATCTTTACTCAAGTAACATATTTCCTAATTGAGTTCTTTTTACCTTGTCATATAATTAGATACTCCATCCAATTGAAAATTTACCCTACTATATCCTGAACCGATAGATTGGAATAAAAAATTTCACATGCCAATTTATTTCTTTGATAATGATGAGACATTTGCAGAATTCATGGGAATCAGGGATTCTATTTTGAAGGGGGATCATAAGAAATATTTTCCAATCAACCTAGATGATTGTGCATACTTTGGATAAAAAGTACAGATGTGTGAACACTTGAATAAAAAGAGTATAAGAAAAATCAAGACTACTTCTGAAAATCCAAGTGCAAGAAAAACAAACATAAGTCTCATAGTGAAATCCTCTTTGAGTCATTAGTAAACAAACAAGACAAAGAACATATAGAAAAATTGGTATATACCCATTCAAAGATGATGATTAACCACGTTACACTGCTTGTTAAAGAAGAACTGAAAAATTCATAAATATGATTTAACCAACACACATATATATATATATATATATATAAGAATCAAACAAAGTGTGCTCCAGACGCACGTCTCTGAAAATATATATGTACATAAGTTCATAATGTATGTGTACATCTCGAACTAAGCACGTGTCATAATGTACATATGGGACCACATGCGGTCGCAAAAGGCTATATATATACAATGGACTGTGAATCTACTCATGACCACATATGTACATCCAGGTGGACTATAAATCTACTCATGAAACATCTTCCCTCTCTTCGCCCTACTAGAAGTAGCACGTCCATGACCTGGGGATGTAGTGGAGGGAGATGCCACTATGGATTTCATCCGTGTGGTCCTAGGTGTCTCTAAGCATGCCTGCAACCTAACTTGCACATTCATAAACAACAAGTTTTTAACACCCAAAATTTTAAAATACATTCAAAATTTAGAAACTTGTACAATTTAGTTAAAATGCATGTGAAATCTTACCGCAATGTCATGATCCCTATCAATTTGTTGTTGACGCGTCGCAGGGACAACAATAGACTCACGAGGGGTAAGCTACATACAAATAATTAATTTTCAAATTAAATATTTCACATATACCTACAAAATTTGATATTGTAGATTTAAGTAAATAATAAGAAATAATGAACCTCCAAAATTTAACAAATTTAAAAAATTGTGTACCTCAGTTAGTGGATCTGCAGATGCTATGGCAGTATCTACAACAACCTCCACAGTCTGCATATATGGAGGAGTCTCTCTAGCAATCATAAGCTATACAAAAAACATGTACAAATCAATATTAAAATCTACATGACAGAGGTCCAAAGCATGTAATCCACGTGAACTTCCAGTAATTAGAAACAAAGTGTAAAGAGATTTACTAACCCGCGTAAAACTCATGTGAGGTGTGCAAGAGCCTCGTTCCTCGAGCGAGATGATGACCCGCCAGGCTCCCGTGTATAAAAGAAAAATATTAATATACATGTACAACATACACGTGAAACAAATTATAATAATAATCTAGTGCAATCAAATGATTTATTAAAAATGTAAGTTTGTACAACTTGAAACTTACATTTGAAACACGCCCAACCGTAGTAGCTAGCATGTCGACGCCGGATGTTTCCTTCACCGGCTCTTGCTATTTAAAATAAAATAAAAAATTAGTTTTTTACATGTATGTACATGACGTACAATCATATATATATATATATATATATATTAATATCTCAAACATGTGAATTAAACTATTGTATATATATATATATATATATATATATAATTTAAATTTATTTGAAATTTACCTGTGAAAGACCAATATCAGTGGCACCAGTTCCAAAAACATTCCCCAACATCTCATCTATAGAAAAGAAATCCTGTGAACCAGCAAATGATGTCTCGCCGCAAAGGCATATGGCACCACATGATCCAGTGGTGTGGTGCACTAGAACTGGTGCCTCCACCAACATCACCAGATGCAATCTGGTCACTATGTTGGGTGAGAGTGTCAGTGAGCTCCCTCAATGCATGCAATGTATCAATCTCCACAACCTCCTTCACTGTAGGAGGGATAACTGAAGGCAAGTGGGGGTTTTGGGGCATGGGGGATCCTAGGCTGACCTACGTGTGCACTAGGTCTGCTCTGTGCAGAGCCACCTCCTCGACCAAAAAATTCAGAAAAGTCAAAATAATTCGGGACCTCATTGAGCACGAACTCGCAATATAATTTCTTCAAAAAATAAAGAGGAACCTCATTGTTGTTGCATGGTGGATAATCAAAAACCATCCACCATCGGTCCCAAAAATTGTTTTTGATTCTGTCATCATGGCACCAATGGATTGGGAACCGTTTTGTAAGTAACTGCAGGGGGCATTGGTTCTAGGGTTGGTAAATAATGCACAAATGAGGTCTTTTCCAATTTTTTTGTCTTTGATGGCCGCATGGGATAGTTTATCCGCATACCACCTCCTGATCACTTTAAAGGTGTTCCATCTATGTATTTGGTTGGTTGTAGACTCGACTTCACCAATCAATGTTTGCAATGTATTGGCTAAAGTCATTCAGATGGATTTGTAGCATGATTTTGTCTTATAGTTTGAATTAGGTTCTCAATGACAATTTTATTTTCTCAGATTCTTCCAATGATATTATCTTGCATTCCTGCTGGCTCAGTGGGGACAGAAGGAGCCACAAGAGGCGGATCTATGTTTGGAGGAGGGTTTTGAGGAATGTTCGGAGGGTTTTGAGGAATGTTTGGTGGGTTTTGAGGAATGTTTTGATGGTTTGCATGATTTCGAGCTTGCCGACCAACTGATAAAACAAGAAAATTGTATACATAAACAAACATTTCAAAAAACCCATGAAAATGCAAAAAAAAAACCTAAAATGCAAAAAAATGATTACAATCGGGGACTTACCTCCTCGTCTTGGCGGCATGGTTGAATCTATCACTATCCAGAAGTCCGATGAGCAATTTTGAGGTGGTATTGAAAGCGCGAGTGAAAAATGTTTAGGAAAAATCGTGGTTTGAAATGAAAAATGAGGAAAATAAGGAGTCGCGGGACTGCTAAATTTTGTCTCAGAGTTCCGCGATCATGGTTTATAACCGCGCTCATGGTTCTAAACCAAAATTGGTTTTAGGTTCGGTAATTACCGAACCTAGAATTCAGGAACCGCGATCGCGGTTTTAAAACCGCAATTGTGGTTCCTTTATTTCGGGTTTTTATGTCCACGGAATTGTCCATCCCTCTCCAACCTTCAAATCACTCTACACTTCCAAAATTCCTACACACTACGAAAACTAAATATATACTTTTGTCATAAAGATCAAGGAAGGCAAGACACACACACACACACACATATATATATATTATGTTGTGATAAACATGGATTACTCTTGGTCCATATTGATCTCTAGTCTAGAGATACATGAAGCTTTGTTGAGGCCTTCTTCCCATCTCTCTATCAATTGTGTTTCCACCCTGCCATCGTGGCGGTGTTTTTGAAAAGCCTGGGCATAAATTCCATTGTCATCAATATGGCGGAGGTCTAAAGGTTGGATGCCATAGAACACAGGGATAACCTTTGCATGATGAGATTGTAACATCTCGAGGAGCTTATTCAAGAACCAAATAGATTCTGCATATCTTATATAAAAATGGCAATATGAATGAACGCGCTCTAAATGATAGATAACATATCGGGGATAACGAATCTCCATCTTACAATTCCTTTTTTATAAAGAGAAACACTTGTATTCCGGACCTTCTCGAGCATAATAGATGAGGCTCGAGAGAGTTGTCTTGAAATTCCTACATCTGCGTTCCATGTCATGCCTTATAGCCACACATGATACGTCCTCGCGAACACCCGCAACAAGGTGTCAACGCACGACATGGTAAGCAAAGCATCATCCAAATTTACGAAATATCGAACTTGATGGCACAATGTTTCTCCCCATATAAATCCCCTTAATCAAAAGCTAGGTGTCTAAATTTTTCAAGATGGCAATCGAAATATGGATGATGGGGTAATCTCTACTATAATTAGATTTCAACATATGCATGTTAACCTATTTTTTTTTTGGGGGAGGTCGGGGAGGGCGACTATCTATATGCGCTCGACCGCCCCCCTCCTCCTCCCAGATAGATCTATATCTATATGGCGACGGCCTACTCTATATAGCCGAGGCCCTATCTGAACGGAAGCTCTATACTCTTTAATCTATAACTCAAAGTAGAAAGAAACAACTAAATGAAGAAAAAATTTAAAGCAACAAAATTTGAGAGATGTACTTTGTACTTCTTCTTGGATCTACCCTCTAAACCCCATATCAACGTATCTTTTGGATCTACACACCTTCATGCTTCTCCTTCACTCTTTATTTTTTCTTTCTTAATCTTTGTTTATCTTAATCATACATCCTCTCGAAAATTTCCAATATTATTAATATTATTCAAATGGTGGCTATAACAAACACATCTTGTTATATCTCTTTTAATAACATAATTTAGTAACAAAATCTATATATCATCACGTTTTCATTTTGAATCCTTCCTCTTTTGACATTTCATTGTTTAACGAATAATTTTAGGTAAATTCTAATTATTTATTTAAACATTACCACATAATATGTAAGTATAGGTTAATAGTTACATAACAATCTACTCCATATTCCCCATGAATCGCATCTAATAACAATTGTAAGGGAACAATGAGATATAAATACATTCACCTTTTTGGATGCTTATAAAGAAAGGGTAAAATCACATTGAAGTACATTTGGTGGATACTTCAGCTACCTATTGTTGACATATCTATTATGATGGATAGTGATATTGATATAGGTGATCGGTTTAATTTTAAATGTGTGGTAGCATTGTCATATCTATCACTTTTTATATATACTTACTAGCAATCACACGTGAGGTGTGAGATGATAACGCCTGAAAGAGAGGTTGCGGAATAAGTTGAAGGAAGTGGAGAAGAAGAATGCATTTGATGGAAAGCTTAAAAGAAATGAAAAGGGGGTATAACAAAGTTATATTAGACTCAAGAAGAAGTAGAGCGCAACAAGAAACTTTGGACGTCTTTTTAAACAAACATAGATCTAATATGGAGTTTAATTTAGTTACAGATAATACAGAACTGAGTGAAAAAGTGGTTATCGATACAAAATACACGTGAAATCTACATGCATGATTGTTATAAAGAAGGTTTGGCAGCAACACTGCATGGGTCCGGAGGATACCCCATAGACTATGTCGATGATAGAACCAGTAGCGTCGTTGACAAGACCTTTCTCAACCCACAAGTTTGTGGAAAGCATTACTTTCTGGTTGATGCAGAGAAGAACCTTGGGCTTCAACTGGTCATCTTCGGTATCGCCAGATGTAGAACATCTAGTTTTTTTCGGCAATTGATTTGGCTATAGGAGAGTTAAGGGACTTCAACATAATAAGGTTGTGCGAGTGCACAAGGTCATTTTGAGCGAAAAGATGAGGGCCATTTTTAAAATCAATGCTTTCTTGTTCGGTAAGGGAGGAATCAGATCTTGACATAAGAGCTTCCCAGTCCTAGATCAGAGGGACAACATTACGAATGTTAAGCAGCAAGTTCCGGAATGATGCCTGTGCTGGATCAGAGCCTTGTTGTCGGAAGATTGAATGAAGGGAGACAAATATGTTGAATTCTCACCAAAGGGTAGCTCCATAAGACTTGCTGGCATAAAGCGGGATGTCCATAACCAGATGAAGTTGACCGAGGTCTCCAACAAGGATCATAGATCTACCTCCAAATGTTGAATTTTTGAAGTGCGGGAAAGCCTCCCTAAGACGGTAGTCGATTCTGGAAAGCAACTTTGGTCCGATGAAACTCATTTCATCAATTAAAATGTATTCGATGTGCTTGATGGAGTCTTGAAGAGATGATAAAGCTTGGCCCTCTAAGGGTTTGAGTTCTTTAATGGGAATCGGAGGCTTGCGTGTATTGTCGAAGCTGAAATGTTGAAAGCAACAACTCCTGTTGGGGCGAGAAAAAGGAGAGGTGAAAGGCTCTGGTTGGATGAAGAGGCAAATGAAGACTTTATAATGTTAATGAGGAATGAATTTCCAGTACCTGTAGTCCCTTGTATAATAAGTCTTAGCAGCACGAAGGCTAGATCTATGTGTGAAGTGCTAAATAATTATGTTGAAAGTTTGTTGTTGTTCTGGAGATAAACCTGAAGCTGGAGGGTCGAATCTGTCCACGAAGGAAGCTGCTATATGTTCTGCCTTATTATCTTCGATGAAAGTGGCACCAAGAGACTGTAGAGAAATAGGAACACGATGTGCATGCCAATTGTGAAGGGTGTCAAATTCATGAAATAAGAAATAATTCAATTTTTCACATGTACCTGATATAAAATAGTTTTGCTAAATTTATCGGTTGGGGGTTTTAAAGCATAAGTGGAGGAAACCATGGGCTCTACATCTAACCATTCCTCAACTAAATATGGCGATGAGGAAAATAACTCTCTTGGTGACATGAAGTCCATAAACACCATCCATTTAGGTAGCTATAATTTTCCTTATCATATTCCCATTCCCGATGCAACATAGACAAGGTAAGATTTCATGTAGAATCTTCCCGTCACATGAACCTCCTTGATTTTTTTATGCAGGAAATCACTAATTAGCTCTCCCCATCTAATATATTGTTGGTTCTTCCTTATGATGTAGATGAATTAGTACATACATTCTTGAAAATCCTTTGCTACAGGAAGACCTACAAATATTATTAGTATGGTAATGATGTCATTAACTTCAGGAATGAAGTCACTCCGAGGTAAGGTTTTAGAAAAACGGTTGATGGAAGGCTTTGGATTTTTAAGATAATTCTTGTTCAAGTGTTTTGTGCAAGCTGAATAATTATCATCCCAAGTCTATTGAGATTTCTCTTGATTAATGTCTACATACTCATTAAAGTCGGGGAGTTTGAGTAAATCATAAAAATAATTTACATCTAATCTAGTCGTGCCACTTCCCCTTCATGATTCTTCACTGACCTTGTGTCACCATCATAATGACTTATAGTTGTGAGCATGAATTCTAGACATTGTGTCGAGGTTGGAAAATTTGCTTTAAGTGTCAATCCACTATCATAAATGCCTTGAATCCAAGGTGAATTTGATGGGTTATTTATCCTACTCCAAAAATCAACAAGGTTGATATGCCCCAACTTTGTGTCGCTTATCTGATCTAATATTGGAATCAATATTGGAAGGGGGCACCACCCCTTGATAACTATACTTCATGGTTTTATCTTTATCCTTAGATAATTCTGACTTCTCTTTTCCTTTAGTTGATTCTGACATTGAAATAAGAAAAAACAATGAAAACTTGCAAAGAAATTCTCCTGAACACCTCTGAATTCAAATTGAAAATGTACTCTTGCTCGACAACCTAAAAATCCTGAAAGACCTCTTGGCAGGATTTTGTTCTTGTTTAGCACTTTGAAAACCCTAACACACACTTGTCAGAAATTTATACTTGTTTAGCAACTTCCAAATCCCGACACACTATTCGGAAATCCAGACTTGTCGAATACCCTCGAAAACCTGTCTCAAACACTTTCAAGGTTTTCTCCTTGTTTGTCAACATGCAAATCCTGACAAAGACCAAACAGGGTTTAGGGAATGTTTAACACCTCTAAAATCCCAAAAGACTCGTGTCGGGTTCTTCACATGTTTTACAACATAGAAATTATGAAACACTAAGGTGGGGTTTTTACCTTGAAAAGCAGATCAAAAATCTCGACATGAACTTTGTCGGGGTTTTCAACTTGTTTATCAAGTTAGAAATCCTGACTAGTGTTGGAGTAGGAATTTTCACTAAGGCCCCTTTTTGTTATGAAAAGTAACAATCAAAAGCATGGAGAAACAACAAGTAAATCTTTGAGAAACAAAAAAACTTGGAAGAGGAAGGAAAATAAAGGTTTTACCACAGTCGAAGAAAACAAGGCCAAAAAAAAACATGTAATGTAGCTAAATCATAGAAAAGACCCACGAAGAATGATAACTCACCAGATTTACAAATGGGTATGAGAGATTTGATCAAAAAGACAATTGGAAGAGGAAGAGGAAGAACTACGCAATCAGAGTTTTGAGGGTCGAATGCAAGTCGCGGTAAAAATTTGAATCGTACAAGGTGAAAATGACGTGAAAAATCCTGATTTTATAATGAGCTTGGAATTTTTTACAGGTTTTTTTACACATGTCAGGGTCAAATCTTAGTTGTCATTTATTGCGTTGACCCGGGATCGGGGGTTTGACCGTGTCAGACATGACTTGACTTCGTGCACTCAGACTCTGAAAACCTGACACACCAGGTCCATGTTCATTTCGGAGTTCGGGACTTTCTTTGCACACAACATGCTTTCGTGCTCACATGTTCTGATGTTCCACAATCCCTAAATCCCGAGAAACTGTAGTGTGTCAAGGTTTGGGGTTCAGGGGGACATCCGACATTTTACATGTTTTTTTGCTAATATGTCTTGATGTTCGGAAAGTCTAAAAGTCTGAAAAAATTGTAGTGTATCGGGTTTCAGGATTCGGGAGACATTACATTTGGTTGTTTGCGTGCTTGAAAAGACTGAAATTTTAAAAAATAAAAGACAATCTACAACTTGGGCAAAAACTCTGGTTTTTTTGGGAAGATGACAAACTCCAAAAACTCCCAAAGACAAAAATTTGGTAGGTTGTACCAAAATTATCGTGAAACTTGATTTTGGGATAAAACAATCATGTGGAATGCGTCTTTGATTTACATCTTGTAGATGACTAAACAAAAAGGGAAAGATTGCAAACAAGGCATGTTGTCACAAGGTCATAGACGCAATACAATGGAATAGGAGAGCATGTCTAAAATAAAGTCCAGGCCTAAAAGAATGTGATAAAGTTGTGGTGATGATCTAGTTTATTTGTTCATGAAAAGTATGTGAAACTAAATGTATGAATCACTATGTTCCCTAAAGACTATAATGTTTTAATGAGTTATCCAACACTTGTTGGATTAGGCCAATAATTTATTTGATCTTTGAACCATCTTTTTAAATTTTGAATGTTGGTACACAACTCATACTCTCAGACTTTTCCAAGAAAAGGTTCTCTTGCACATCAACCTTTGCATCCCCACAACAAACATAGAGAGAAATCAACCTTGACGTGTCCTTTTATGCCACATCATGTTATATTGACTTCCTTTGTCTTCACATCCTAGTTACATTGGAACTGTAGAGACTTTAAGCTCTATTGTCAATTGGTAAAGTATTCTATTTCCCCACAAGAAAAAAATTTAAAATGCCCATCACTTTTTCTACCCCTGCATGACCTCCTCCTTATCCCCTTCCTCACCAGCCCTCTTCCTCCTACACCATCTCACTTCTCAACTTTAACATCTTTTATGCATCCCATTTCATGTCTCCATTGCACTACTCACATGTGATTCTCACTAGTATATGGTGATTGAGATTAGGTTTGTCTCTAATACATCAAATAACCACTTCCCCTAGCCCCCCACTAATATGTTTGGCCCCATCTTATCTACATATCACTATCACCTTAACTCACTCAACGATCTTGATGATTTTTCAAGTGCCATCATGTAGGTCGAGTGTTCTTTTCTTCTTATGTAATGGATTTAACTTCATAATGCTTTTAATTGGTGTCAAGTGTAATCTCTCCAAGCTTATTGCCTTTGCTCAAGTAGCTCCTTCACAACCCTAGGTCACCTCAAATCCCTTTTCATATTGACCTCCTAAATTTAACATCATGCAAAAAAGATGACACATTTGAAATAAGTGATGTAAACAAATAACATGTTCTAACTTAATCATTGTTGCCATGTCTTTTACTTCCATAGTCACACCTATCAAACCTTTATCATGGTCCACCAACCACACCAAGGACACTAACATGGATAGCGGAACTTCTTCGCTAGGTATCATCATCATGATCAAAATGTGTTTCCTGCATCAGTTGCAACATCTTGTCCTCAACCATGCTTTTCATTACATAGCTCACTTTGAGCCCCTCCAATATTGTTTGGACTCGATCTCATTTCATTCATTCACTTCCCATTGTCTCATCCATCTAAGGAAACTCAGTTCATCACCTCTATCATTCACGAGCTGAATTTCTCTCCAATGCAACTCACTTTGTTTGCAATGTAGTGCCACCAATGTTTTGCCTTTCTCAACTCATATTAGATCAACAATCTTTCCCCACCACAAATAGTTACTTGGCCTGAATTCCTTCATACTACACACTTATCTCATGAGCTTTTGTTGGTTACGAAAAAAAATATCCTTGCTCGTGGCAATGCGAGAAGATTCATCCACTTCCAACTCGTTATCTCCAAAGTGATGTAGATTGATTTGTTTGGCGATGTAATGTGTGTCAATTTCATCCACATGGATCCCACAAACTTGAGTATACACAACAAAGCAACCCACCTACGACTGTAACTGTGTTGTTCACGTGTCCATCTACTTGGAAATGACGTGTTTTTATACCATATTACACTATGTTGACTTCCTCTGTCTTCACATTTGATGTATGTTACAACAGTAGAAACTTTAGTATCTATTCAAAATTGGTAAAAATTTTGGTTTCCCGACAAGAAAAAAATACACCGCCCATCACTTTTCATGCCCTTGCAATCCTCCTCCCCATTGCCCTATTCACCGGCCCTCTTCCTCCTTTACCACTTAACTCCTCAACTTTAACATCTTATATGCATCCCGTTCGGCGTCTCCATTACACCGTTCGTGTGTAATTGCTAGTTAGTAAATACCATGGCCTTGATTCCACTTTACTGACCCAACAAGACCAGGAATCGAGCCTCGTCCAATACACCGACAAGGAACCGGCGGCTCTTATGGCCCTAGACGACCAGGGTGCAAGTCCCGTCCAACGAACTTTCCTCGCCATGGACGACAAAGCGTGGATCGACTCTTGCGTGTTATTTAAAATTCTGGATTCCATGTTCGAAAATGAGTAAATTAGAAGTAACAACTATGGGTGTGTTGGAATGCCCCAGGGATTCCATGGCAGAATACGTAGCATCAATCATGGCGTCAAACAGGCTCCTGTAAATCTAATGTTCGTCCTTCACAATGGGTGTCGTAGGTTTCAACAAGACATAATCTAAGCTATACGACTCCCTGTTGTTGTTGTAGATGAAAAATGGTAAGACATTGGCCAAGAAAAGAGAGTCATTATTCTCCAGGAAGTTGAGAACAGAGCTTACATCCTTCTTCAGTTAATCAGTGAAAGTTCCCTTAGAAGGAGCCTGAAATGACATTGCGTCTTCAATCGAACACGTAGACAAGTTAATCTCCTCGCTTAAAATTACATGTCCTCTGCGTTAAAGCACAAGTGTCATTAACATGTAGGTATTCTGCTTGAGCTTCACATAGGAAACCACCCAGGCTTCTAGCAGCAGCAAAAGATTTCAGATATTATCACATTCCAGCTATTTCGCTTGATTTTTGATGCAGAAAAATTAACAAGAATGAATAAAAAGAATGAAATGGATCCGATATCTATTACTTTCCACGCCAAAAATGAAACTGGTCCAGCACGATGCCTGTGCAGGTAGGGGGACGAGTGATGATGGTGTGGCAAGGGATTCGAGGTGGAAAAAGCTGACATGGAAGGGATGGCAGGCGACGTGGCCAGAGAGAACCGTTAGCAATTTCAAACTCACACGTGTAAGGTAGATGACACTCCGTACATCATCGACCAAAAGATCACAGACATTGATGTCTTTTCGGTTGTCAGAGGGGGTCGGGCTTTCTAACTTAGTACATGCCTTTCAGCGTAATAAATACATTTGTGTGTTAATTGGTTTTTAATAGTTGGAAACACGAATGGGGTTTCGTAGTGGGACACATGAATGGGGTTTAAATCTCATATAAGATGTTATTAGTTATTCAAGATATTGAGGAGGTAGGTACATGGTTTATTTGGGGTCATATAATGTTGATCTATTTGGTTTTATTTAAGATGACCTAAAACTATGTCTTTACGGTGAAAGTTTGAAATTGTTGAGAAAGTTGTGGTAAATGTTATTGGGGAAACTTGTAAAAATGGGTTTGGAATATTTGTATGGTCTTGACCATACCGCACATTTTAAATATTATTCCTATTTTTTTGAATGTTTGTATTATTATTTGATGATGTTTTTGAGTACTTTTTTCCCATGCCTATCTTTGTCGATCCTGAATTATGTTTGTATCTTTTGTAGGTATAGAATATACCTTGATAAATGCCCCCTCTTTTGATGCGTGTGTGATAAAGATTTTGATCATGTGGATCAAGAGAATATATGTGTAACCATTTGTTATAATTTTAATAATCTACGTAGTAAACACATAAAGGGTTGATGTGGTGGGCACCAAGAAGACCTGTTAATGCAAATAGGATGTGCATGGTGGAGACCATGGCACGTAATAAGAGAAACAATAGTAACAAGAATAATTATAGAAATAATGTCAACAAGATAACTAATAGAAACAAAAATAGTATTTTGCATATGTAAGTAGAAACAAGTGTAAATATAGTAGTTCAAATAATGTCACACAAAAGGCTTAAGGCCTCTAAACATGGGATACCCACGGTGTTGTAACACAATCAAGGACCGAGTCTACAATGAAGCAATGTCATGTAACAAGGCATGATTCCAAAAACATGGGGACACACACATTATCTCAAGAAAAACAAGTCCCTTAGGCCAAAAGCAAAGTAACAAATAATTAACTACACACACAACTATCAAGAATGTATACAAAATAAGAGTATCATAATGTGATGAAATGAAAAATTAAGTGAGATATAAAATTGTGTAAAACATATTAAAAAAGATACTAAAAGTATATTTTGGTGAAGAACTCAAATGTTGGGAACATTCAGAGCTTAGTGGTCTTGGTTCCAATTCATTCAGATGAAAAATTAAACCTAATAAGAGTGAGGGTTGGACAAATGGGAACAGTAAAAGAAAGGTAGGCCTCTCACTTCTCCTCTTCAGATGCACTTTAGATCCCATGGATGTGTGCATCACGGTAATCATATATTTTATTTGATGTTACTAGGGTTGTTGTATTTTGGTCAAGGACCATGCTTCACTTTGTACCCTTCGTGCTTTGTTGCATATCTTTTGGTTTTTGGGGTGGTCGTTCCTTTCTTTATTGTGGTTTTTTTGTGGTTCAACCTCTTGTAGAGGCCTCTTCATTTGATCTTGATAGCTATATATATCCTCCCTTTGTATTTGGGGTTTTATTGTCCCCTTAAAACCAAGCCATTTTTACCAAATCTAAAAAAATTGTGTAAAACACTAGATTTCAAATACGACACAAAACACAATATTTATTCTTGTTATCTCAAAAGATAAAAACTAAACTATGCGTGTTAGTAAGCACAATAAGGAAGTGTAGAATATTGTATAATTAAATAATAGCACATGGATTGTGTGGAGGGATTTTGTTAGAAAATGTATGTAAGGAATGATGATAGTTTGCCAAAATCATGTGTATATTGTATGTCCTCCATCATGCTCAATATACCTCATGAATACATGTTTGTAAAGAAGGAAAAAAATATCTATCAAACTAGAAGGATAAAGGAAATGTATAATATAAAGTGTTAACAATGTATGATATATTAAAAAGTCTTTATTTTTGCATTTTAAATCATATTTGAATGTTTTTTTTTTCTTTTTGTGATTATATTATGGTTTTTGTAATTTTATTCCATAGTTATTTACTCGGATAAGTAATGTAGGATGATGAAACCTATTTTTAAATATTAAGGAAGTGTGATCCACAAATATGTCCAAAATTTTTTTGGTGAAAGGATAACGAACATGAGAAGTACGGAATAGGGATGTAATGAGTAAAAATTAGATGTGAAAATACTTTATGTGCATGTTATTGAGTATTCATATGGGGTATTGAAAATGCACTATGGACTTTAAACACAAATATTTAGCTTGGTGGAATGCAAAATGAATGGTTTTTTGAGGTTACGATTAAATTTTTTTGGACAATCTCTTGGTCATTGTTGATCCATTTGTTAATAGGCTTATATTTCCCCTATGTAGGAAGAACTTTGGTGTGAAAAACATCACAGATAGACATTATAAGAATTTTCATCAAATCTAACATTTTCGAAAGTCATATTCTGTGGAGGAGGTGAAGTAGATCTATTTGAATGTTATATCTCATAAGATATAAGGCCTTTGTCTTCTAATAACTCAAGTTTTTTATCCAATTCATAACAATTTTTGTCATGGTCTCTATTCATATGATGAAAATTATGAAAGGGATGACCCTTTTCTCACTCAAACCGATGAGGAGGGTGATGATCATTGTCTGGTAACCAAATTAACCTCTTATATATTAGTGTTACAAAATGTAATGAGGATGATTAATAAATTTGTAAAAATAGATCGGTATCATTTTTATAGGGGGTGGCGTCTTAACTTTTGGTGTATGATGAAGATTGTAAAAAGTGTCACATTGATGTTATATTTTGACTATGTGGTCATTGGGTATATATTCTAGTTGTATATCCTAATCATGTATAAAAGGAGGGGTGACAATATTTGTATCCGAGTGTTGAGGCTTTGGTTTTTGCCACATATCTTACTCTAATTCAAGAACATGTAAGAAAATCTATTTAAATGTGTCACATATATCATAAATTAATTGATCCTTGAGGGACCATAGGAGGCTTCTACAGAATATAAATTGCATTTCTAAATAACTTATTTATCCTAATAATTGTTTTTAGGATAATTCTTGCACATATGTTAGCTCTACACTTGTTGTGTTAGCTTTCTTAGGTGTATTAGTTGTGTTGAATTAGCTTACTAGTTGTGTCAAGAGTTAACTTACTAGTTATGTGGAGTCATCTCTATTGCCACTATCAATTGGTGAGAGTTATTCACCACTGATCGAGGTGGTAGTCTCAATTTCCTCCTCCTATATGTACACCACACGCATCATTTTATTATGAAGCTTTGATTTTATTTTATGTGCACTTTCATGGTTGGGGAAGTGTTTATTCTATTGAAATGATCTTGTGTTGAGAGTCATTGGATTCTCTCGACAATATTTAAGTAAACACGTGTTATCGTTGAAGTGTAGAAAAGAAACAACTACATGTTCAATCTCACCTATATGTAATGAAGA
Organism: Taxus wallichiana var. yunnanensis; assembly: GCA_018340775.1. Lineage (NCBI taxonomy): Eukaryota > Viridiplantae > Streptophyta > Pinopsida > Cupressales > Taxaceae > Taxus > Taxus wallichiana. Next base: position 391,321,664 of record CM031237.1, on the reverse strand, counting down.
TAGACTCTCATATGTAGCCCTAGGAGCTCTATTGCAACTAAAGTGTGCTATAAAAACATCTTTAATGTTGAAATAATTACCTAATGATCCATTAGGAAGTTTGGTAAAGAAATAGAGAGTGTCACTTGTAATACTTTGAAATAAGGAATTTAGAAGTCATCTATCATTTTCATATGAAGCCATAAGTGTCTGATAATGCATAAGATGCCTATATGGACCCAAAGTGCTATGGAAAATTTTTAATGTCAGAATATAAAAATTCCTAGGGAAAGGAGCAAAATATTATTTCAGGGGATGTGATTTCAATAGATTGTATTAGCATCGACACTATCATTAGAGGATTTTCTTGCTAGATTCAATTTATGAACCTTTCATTATAAATCACCAATCACATGCATAAGAGAAACCACCTCTTAAGAGGGTATCCAACATAGACATTTAGAGGATCATTTAAAGGTTGGAATTTTGTATTAAAGTTATCCATGGGATCATTGGTTGTTTTAGAATCAATAATGGGTAATATGTCATTAGACCCTAAATTAGGTAAAACTTGAGTCTCTAAGGGATAAATCTCAAGAGTGGGACCTAAAGGGATATTATAATTATTAATAGAAAAATATTCACACTAGGAGATATATCAATAACATACATGTATCATATGCAACCAAAGAAGAAGAAACATGTATATTTTTGATAATATTATCATTATGTATACTTTCATTTACAATTGGAATAAAATAAATAATCATAGAATCATTTCATTTTATTACAAGAGGAATATTATGAAGCACAATATGTACAAGAGGAAGAGAAGACCTTTAATCATTATTACATATGTATTTATTAGTATAAACAATATCATTTTTTCCGAGAAGAAATATAAGAAGAAACATGTACAATATAGGTAGACATGTTATATTCAAGCTTTCCATTTTTGCATTCAAGAGGAATAACAGAAACATAAGTATGTTCAATTAATTTAGTTGCACTATGTATTCATCACGATGGCTATCACTAGGAATCAATTCTATCTCATTCTTCAAAGAATAATCAATGTCATCAATCATTGTATAAAAGGAAGGAATATCATCTCGTATGTCAAATATAAAAACTTTTATCGTCACTAGAATGTAAAGCATCTATGGAATTATCACCTACTAGTGGGAAAATTTGTGTTTGTTCATCATCACTAATCCAACCATCTATATGACCTAAAAAGTAATGATTAACATCATAGAGATTATTAGAAATAGGAGGTAGACACTCAGTTCTTTCCTTTATAGTAAAGTGTTTGAAAGCAAAACCTAAAGTAGGGGTATGGAAATAGAGGATAGGATGGTTTTAAATATTAGAGAAGTGGGACCTATATCAAATTTAAATACTATGTCATCTATTGGGGAATATGAAAAAGGAGTAACATTCCTTGCATCCTCATAGGTGGTATGGATATGAGTAGATGGATAATAACCATTGTGATTCCACAAGGCATGAAAAGAATCCATGATCATACACAAATTCACATAGACCAACCAAACATGCTCCATAACGTAGGCATAAGGTTTTGAAATAAGAAAGGCCTAACCTATAAAAACTTGGAAATATCTTAGATTAGGTGAAGGATTCGATCTTTCGGAGTTCACCGAATATTTTAACCCTCTTTATATTTCATTATGATTTACACAACGAAAAAGGAATGAAATATAATCTATAGGAGCATCTAATTAATAAAAATCCAAAATTAGGGTAAGTGCACCAAGTTGGGGGCCAAAAGAGGGTCTTAAGTGGATGCATTTTTCTAAAAAAAAAAAAAATAAAATTCAACTTGTACAAGTTTTTGAAATAGTTACACTCAAAATTGGAAGATGTTATAGAAATATGAATCATAGAATGTTGAGTCTAGTTTATAAGATACTAAATTTTATTGAAAACAGTTAAGTTTAAGTGGGTCAAACAACTAAAATACCAACATATGCTCCTGTTTTTGTTAAAAAAACATAATAGAGTGACTTTCCTGTCCCCCACCATTTTTTGAGCACCATTTAGTATTTTTGAAAACCCTTTGGTAGAAAGATAGCTAGTAGAATCTAGTTTGCGCTCCATTTTTTTAAAGATTTTTTTAGCAATATTTTTTTATCTATAATTTTTTTAGTATAGAAATTTTAGGTTTAAAAAAATAACGGACTCGACTATGCCCACCCCCCTAACTACCTCAAAAAATATCAAAAATTAGATTTTTTTTTGAATATGTATATAATTATGCCTAGTTTGGGATAGTATATTTTTTTAAAATTTTGATCACCCAAAACAAAGATACACCATGAAAGATAGACATATTTACACTTTAAAAAATAGCTATAAAAAGGCATAGTTAGAAAATAAATAATATGGAAACCTTATATTAGTCAGAAAAATTGAAAAATTATATTTTTAGAAAGAAGAAACTCTGCTCTATGTCGTGGTATAATTTTTTTAAAATGGATTGATTGTTTTATTTTGATTTATCATAGATGAAGTGACATTTTTACATATTCTTGTAAAAACATGTTGTTTGTTGTGTTTGTGCAGGTTCATGCCTTAGGGTTGGGGATCCAAACCAGATCCGAAGCCTTGAGGCATGGCTTAGAATAAGAGAAAATACAAAACGCGTACGTGTTATTATTTTTTTATATATTGTGGCCCCCCAACGTCCATTTCTTCTCTTTCACAAGAATTCTCGCAAAACATTCTGTTTGTCTGTAATTTTCTCTACATTCTTGCACTATTTTTTAGTAGTTCATTTTTTCCCCTACCCCACTAGTTGATTTTTTATAATCATGCGTGATAAACGTCAAGCTAAAGACAAGAGGAAAGTCAAGAACAAGACACCAAAGCAATTGGAAGAGAAGAGAATAAAGAAATTGAAGAGAATGTAAAACTTCAGCAGGGCAAGGTACATCCGCTATATCAAATGTAGCTTATGTATTATAAAATAGGGATGAAATACATAATGAAAATGTAGAGATTAATGATTTTGCAATGAATAATGATATTTAATTGAATGATAATATTGGTATGGATGAAGAAATTGATATGAATCCAATTGTTGAACCCTTACATGAGAATCCAAATGTTAACCTTGAAATTTGTATGAAAACACTGAATGAAGAAAGTAACCTTGTAAATGAATCTTCACCTCTAAGAACACCTCCTTCAATTTTGTGAAGAAAACCAATTCACTTAATTGAAATTGATGAAAACATTATAAAACCAATGCCTAACAAAATTTCTAAAAGAAATGCAAGAAGAAAAGTTAGTGGAATTTGGGATAATTACTTTGAGAATTTAAATGACACACAAATATGTCAATTATATGTTACATTGATGAAATTAATTAAGATGAGACCTATAATGAAGACCCTGGGGTTAAGAACATATAATGTTGTTGATCAAAATGCGTCAATTGTTGAAAACATACATAAAGCATACCAAACTATAGGTGGAAAAAGATGCACCAAAGATAGTAATGCTACATGGCGTGCACTTACTAATTGTATAGTAAGTGATAAAACAATTAATAAACGCTTGATTAGAAAAATAAGCAAAGGCTTTGAAGCGAAACAAAAAAATACTAATGAAAGCAATAGAGAGACATAAATGTCTTGAGTCAGTCAATAACACTGACTATTGGGCTTTCTCTATCGGACTTCCACGAAAATATAAGAATACACTGATATTCTAAAAAAATTTATTGTAAAATTTTGGAATGAGAACACAAGGGTGTCACCGAATAGAAGAGATATAGTAAAAATAAGAATAGGTTCTCGTAATCGTGAATTGTGTGCAAAACATTTATTAGATATGACTCAAACATAATTGTTGTCTAAGTTTAAGATTGAAAATCCATAAATTAACATTAGCCAAAGATTCTTTGAAATGAGAAAACCCTTTTATGTGAAAATCGATCACTCATGTACCACTTGTTGTTGCAGGCATCATATTGAATTTTCAATGCATTATGATGGTTTTTGTCAAATACGCCATGTTTTGCATACTAACATCATGTTGCGCAGGAGTGTGAAACAAATGTACCACCAAAATCTTCAAGGGAATTTATTCGACAATATTTTGTGAAAAATCAACTAGACAATTTTTTTATAACAAAGCATGTTTGGATGGAATGTGCAATGTATATGGTGGCTTTCCAAATCTGAAAAGTTGTATCCATGAGGAGAGTACAAATTCAATAAGAAAATAATTTTTTGATTTCACCAAATATAAATCGGTGGCATATCAAGTAAAAGATGGAAAAGGATCTAAGAGGTGTGAGTTTGTTACAAAACAATTACTTGTATTAGAATATATGGTCAAAATTTGGAGAGAAATTTTTTTATGAGTATGTAAGGCACACACATAAAGCTTAATGGTTGAATGAACAATCCAAGTTGAGTAAGGACACATTCCCACTTGGTACTATTGTTTCAAGAGTTTACTTCGTAGAGACTTACACATTGCAGCCACAAATGAAGGTTCAGTCTCAATATTATAACTCAGTACAAGTTTCTATTTTCATGCATATAACATTCATGAACTCTCCCGAAAGCACCGAGCAAGATCAAAAATATTAAGAAATTATATTTTCTACATCAAAGATGATCGGACACATTCTACAGAATATGTACAAGGGTGTTTCTAGGTGTTTTATGCAAACTTGAATGAGAGGAACATTAGTTTCGATCAACATTACATTTGGTCGGACAACTACACATCACAATTCAAGAATGCACAGATGTTTTATTGGATAAGAAGGATGCACAAAGAAACAAATGTACAACATATCTAGATTTTTACTGAGGCAGGGCATGGAAAAGGAGAGCATGATGGTGTAGGAGCATGTGTGAAAAGAGCACTTGCAAGAGAAGAGTTAAAGTTCAAGGATGGTGCTAAATTTACATATGCAAAAAACATTGTTGATTGGTGTGTCAAGAATATGGGCCATGAATCTCAAGAGAGATCAATGGTTCATAGATATTTTTGGTTGATAGAGGAACAACATATGGAAAACTTTGAAGATTATATGACAATTACAGGATCAAGTGATATGCACTCATTCCGTAGTTCAGATGTAAATTCTTGGACTATTTATACTAGGTGCATAATATGTTTTTGTATATCATGCATTGATTTTGCATGGAATGAATGTGAGTCACAATAGTGGGTGGATGAATGGACTTGTAGACCACTAATTCCACTTGACACACATCAAGTTCCATGAGCATTACAACTGCAGTGGTCTTGAGATCAAATGTCAACATCACCCGACTTTGACCAAGTCTCGATTTAATGTAACAAGGTACATACATATATGTACATGCCATCTTTTAGATTTATACATTTTTAAATTGATGAAGAGTTTTACTTTGTGATACATAGGGCATGTTTTTGTATTTATTGCGATGGAATTTAACGAAGAGGGAATAAAATACTTTTGTCTCATTGTGTAGAGGGGAAAACATTGACTTCCATAGTCATTGATGGTGAAGACCTTGAGTATCCCACTAGGTTAGTGGTAGTCACAGAACTTGGCTTCGACGACATCCTATCAAAAAATCAAACATTTCGTTGTTTGAAGACTATGAAGTACGTCGAAAAATACTTAACTATTCAAATTTTGTGCTTACAACAAATATTAAATTGATGAAATATCGAGGTCGGCCATCAAACAAGAATATGCGGAAGGTTTGTGAATCATATCATGAAGCAATTTTTTTTACTGTCAAGAATAGAGTTGATCCTTGTGGTTCATTAGATTGAATTTGCAAAGGTATGTTCTTCATGAATTTAATTTGAATATTTACTTAAATGATTTTGTTTAAAAATTTTATGATTTAAAATTCTATTTAATTGAGCTTACTAAAATGTTTAGGTAGTTTAATGGTGCCAAAAAAAGCTTCCACCTTCACGTGGTTGGCTCGTCACAAGAGAGAATTTATTATTCTCGAAGCCAAGTGAAGCTAAGAGAAATTAAATATTAGAAAGGAACAACAAATAGAAATTCTCATTTCACCACCTATATTGTAAAAATATCTTATTAAAATTCTCATTTCACCACCTATATTGTATGAACCACCTATATTATTTAGGTGATTGGCAATGGAAAACCTTACACTAACTCAGACTACACTATTTCACGCATTTGCAAACAACAAGATAGCAAGAGAACCGAATAGAGATGGAGAAAACCACGAGAGGCTTTCGTAGAGGGTCCCAACGTGGAGGTCTCAGATCTAACGAGATGTCTCTAAGTGCCATGGAGTTCGAAAAATCACCCGTTGAATATATAGCATGTTTTGGCCTCAGGGATCTTAAGGGACTATGCCCAAATGAGGTAGCCCAAAATCACAGGGAGTGTGTTGGCCTAGACGTTTTGGTCACACACATCATGTTTTTTGAATTCATCCAGGTTACTACTCCAAGGATAAAGGAGTATTTCCTTTCATCTCCCATTTGTACGACAGAGATCAAGATAACTCTATAATTTATACAGTCTCAACTACTCATGTTGTTCATATTTGCAACAAATTTCGTTGAACGACTACATAAATCTAACCTAAATAGTTAGAGTAATACACTAAATCAACATTCTATTTCTCACATATAAAATGAATTTATTCCTTCAAAAAATAAATTACAATTCTAAACAAATTTCGTGCTCAATTATCAATACTTGATTGCAGTTTTTATTGCCGCTTTTCTACTTTTGGAACTACCCGGTTTGATTTGTGAAGTTGAAGCAGCCGAGATTAATAAAAATAATCAAATTGGCATGTTGTCCTTAATATTATCCATGATTCTATCGACAACATCAAATAGATCTTCCATTCTAGTTAAGTTGTGATCCTTCCACGCTTCCCATTTTTCCTTTTCTTCTTCTCGTATCTTCTCTTTAAGTTCTTCCATATGTTTTGGGTAATCAAATTGACTCTTTATGACTTTGGAAGGCATTTATTTTTGAATCATAGTGACATCTTAACCTAATTTTTTTCTTCACAATGTTCGTTGTCATCTAAAGTTGAAGACTAAAAATTTATATGGCCTTCGGCTTCTTTTCGGCAAAAACAACCTTTAGTAATGTCCAAAAAAATTTAGGCTCTTCATTTCTCTGTTTGATTGAAGATATTCATTCTTTCAAAATGAACAGTTAGAACATTGGTGGTCTCCCAATGAAACTAAGTTCATTGTATACATAGTTGCATCCCGTGGAAAAATCATTGAACATTAGTGGTTTCCTCCACTAGTGCTTTCTGGCTACCTCGTTCGGGCGTAGTCCTTAAGAGCCCCGAGGCCAAAAACACACTATATCTTCGATGAGTGATTTCTTAAACTCCTTGGCACCTAGAGATGTCTCATTAGATCCTATACCTCCACATTGGGGCCCTCTACGAAATCCTATTGCGGTTTTATCCATCTCCATTCGGTTCTCTCGCTGTCCTATTGTTTACAAACGCGCGAAATACTATATAGTCCCGAGTCGGTGTAAGGCTTCCAGATAATATATTTTGTAAATGGTAGCTTGTGGGACCAAACCGTCTATACAAACACATCTAGATGGCCTAGTTAATGCTAGTGGAGGCTTTGTTTTGGGTCCCTACGCTTCCCATGCTTTCGGGCTACCTCATTCGGGCGTAGTCTCTTAAGAGCCCTAAGACCAAAACACATTATATCTTTAACAGGTGATTTCTTAGACTCTATGGCACCTAGAGATGTCTCATTAGATCTCGAGACCTCCATGTCAGGGCCCTCTACAAAATACTCTCGTGGTTTTCTCCATCTCCATTCGGTTTTCTCGTTGTCCTATTGTTTGCAAACGCATGAAATAGTGTAGTTTGAGTCAATGTAAGGCTGCCAGATGCAATACTTTGCAAACGAAGCTCTTGGAACTAAACCAACTATGCCAACATGTCGGGGTGGCCAGGTGAATGCTATTGGAGGATTTTTTTGGTTCCCTATGCTCCCCATGCTTTTGGGCTACCTCATTCGGGCATAGTCCCTTAAGAGCCCTGAGGCCAAAACATGTTATATCTTCGACGAGTGATTTATCGGACTCTGTGGCACCTAGAGACGTCTCGTTAGATCTAAAACCTCCACTTCAAGTCCCTTTATGAAAGACTCTCGCAGTTTTCTCCATCTCCATTCTATTCTCTCATTTGTCATATTGTTTACAAACTTGTGAAATTGTGTAGTCTAAGTCGGTGTAAGGTTTCCGGATGTAATACTTTGCAAACAGAAGATCTTGTCATTGAACCAACTATGTCAACATGTTGAGGTGGCCAGGTGAATGCTAGTGGAGGATTTTTTTTGGTTCCCTACGCTCCCCCTGCTTTCGGGCTACCTCATTCGGGCGTAGTCCCTTAAGAGCCTAGAGGCCAAAACACGTTATATATTTGATAGGTGATTCCTCGGACTTTTTGGCACCTAGAGACATCTCGTCAAATCCAAGACCTCCATGTTGGGGCCCTCTATGAAATTATATTGTGGTTTTATCCATATCCATTCGGTTCTCTCGTTGTCCTATTGTTTGCAAACGCACGAAATAGTGTAGTCCGAGTCGGTGTAAGGTCGCTGGATATAATAATTTGCAAACGGAAGCTCTTGGCACCAAACCAACTACACCAACACGTCGGGGTGGTCAAGTGAATGCTAGTGGAGGATTTTTTTGGTTCCCTATGCCCCGTGCTTTCGGGCTACCTCGTTCGGGCGTAGTCCCTTAAGAGCCCTGAGGCCAAAACATGCTATATCTTCGATGGGTGATTTCTCAAACTCCGTGGCACCTAGAGACGTCTTGTCAGATCCGAGACCTCCATGTTGGGGCCCTCTACAAAATTATCTTGTGGTTTTCTCCATCTCCATTGGTTCTCTTGCTGTCCTATTGTTTGCAAACGCGTGAAATAGTGTAGTCTGAGTCAGTGTAAGACTCCCAGACACAATACTTTGCAAACATAATCTCTTGATAATAAACCAACTACACCAACACATCGAGGTGGCTAGGTGAATGGTAGTGGAGGATTTTTTTTGGTTCCCTTCACTCCATGTGCTTTCGGGCTACCTCATTCAGGCATAGTCCTTTAAGAGCCCTAAGGCCAAAACATGCTATATCTTCGACGGGTGATTTATTAGACTCCATGACACCTAGAGATGTCTCGTTAGATCTGAAACCTCCACATTGAGGCTCTATAGAAAATTATCTCATGGTTTCTCCATATCCATTTGTTTCTCTCGTTGTCCTATTGTTTGCAAACGTGTGAAATGTGGTATGAGTCAGAAGGGTCACAAACGCAATACTTTACAAAAGGTGGAACCAAATACGCCAACATGTCAAGTGAATGCTAGTGGAGGCTTTGTTTTGGTTTCCTACGCTCCCCGTGCTTTTAGGCTACCTCGTTCGGGCGTAGTCCCTTAAGAGCCCTTAGGCAAAAACACGTTATATATTCTACGGTTGATTTCTCGACTCGTGACACCTAGAGACATCACGTTAGATCAAAACCTCCACATTGGGTCCCTCTACGAAATCCTCTCATGGTTTTCTCCATCTCCATTTGGTTCTCTTGTTGTCTTATTGTTTACAAATGCGTGAAATAGTGTAGTTTGAGTTAGTGTAAGGTTGTTGGATGTAATAAATTACAAACGGAAGCTCTTGGCACCAAACCAACTATGCCAACATGTTGGGGTGGCAGGGGAACACTAGTGGAGTATTTTTTTTAGTTCCCTACACTCCCCGTGCTTTCAGGATACCTCGTCGGGAGTAGTCCCTTAAGAGCCCTGAGGCCAAAATACGTTATATCTTCGATGGGTGATTTCTCAGACTCTGTGGCACCTAGAGACGTCTCTTCAAATCCAATACATCCATGTCAGTCCTCTACAAAATCCTCTCTCGCTTTTTTCCAACTCGCATTTGGTTCTCTCGCTGTCCTATTGTTTTGCAAATGCACGAAATAGTGTAGTTTGAGTCAGTGTAAGGCTACCAGATGCAATACTTTGCAAAAAAAAAGCTCTTGGCACTGAACCAAATATGCCAACACATTGGGGGGTGGCTAGGTGAACATTAGTGGAGGATTTTTTTGGTTCCCTACACTCCCCATGCTTTCGGGCTACCTCATTCGAGTGTAGTCCCTTAAGAGCCCTGAGGCCAAAACACGCTATATCTTCAACGGGTGATTTCTTGGACTCCATAGCACCTAGAGAAATCTCTTCAAATTTAAGACCTCCACATAGAGGCCCTCTACAAAATCCTCTCGTGGTTTTCTCCATCTCCATTTGGTTCTCTCGTTGTCCTATTGTTTGTAAATACATGAAATATCGTAGTCCGAGTCGGTGTAGGGTGTTAGATGCTATAGTTTGCAAACGGAAGCTCATGGGACCAAACCAACTACACCAACACGTCGGGGTGGCCAAGTGAACGCTAGTGGAGGATTTTTTTGGTTCCCTACACTACCCATGCTTTTGGGCTACCTCATTCGGGTGTAGTCCCTTAAGAGCCCTGAATGACTAGATTGGCTTAAGAATGAATTTGATAGGGGTATGTCTAAGAACACGGGAGTTATCAATCACCTAGTAAATCTTTCTTGTTTAGTTTTGGATGGGAGTTAGCTAGCCTATGACTTAGTGACCTTCTATTCATTGATAATTTATGCTATGATAAACCCATGGATGCTTTCAAAAGTGCCTTCAAAAGGATAGGGGTAGTCATCAAGCCTAGTGAAGGGTGTGATGTGATTTCCAAATAACTTGAAATGCCTATAGATTTAAAGGTAATAACATGAATTGGATAGGATTAGACAATCAAGAATCATTGAGTGTTTGAATCAGAATGTCATTGCATCTAGAGACATTCTCAAGCATTGGAGTAATGTATATGGAGAGACATTCTCAAAATATTAACAGATGAAAGGCATCAAATTGTGACGACTCTCGGGTGTTTTAACAGGGAGAAGACTAAGAAGCACAGAATAATGTAGTAATTGCATGATAAGATAAGAACTAGTACAAAGAGACCATGAGCAAGAAGAAGTGCAAGTAAGGTAAATACACATATACACATTATAATAAATTGAATGAATAATTACTCAGATAGAGCGCAAGTAAGGTAAATACACATATACACATTGATAAATTGAATGAATAATTACTCGATTAGGTAAATCTTTATATACATATATTATATAAATATTGATTTCCAAAGTTTGATGCATATTATACATTGAAAATGCTAGTACATGTACATCACCAATAAATGAAAAAATAATCCATAATGTTTTAAATATTGTCAAGTGCACATCATATTAGTTTCATGCATAAATAATCTCAGAAATGTAAGCTCTCATACAAAATTATGAAGTTACAAATAGTATTTTAATGTGCATAATAAATATTAAAATTCCCAAATAGGTCATATAGCATCAAGTTCAAATGTCATATAGGTGTACATATAATGCCATGCACATACGCATACAAAAAAAATGTCATGTAAGACATATATATTTCCTAATCATCAAAATCTATCCATCTCTTGGCCTTGCTCGAAGAAGGCCCTCCCTTAGATGAAGATGGAGATCTATGAGATAAATTTGGATCGTCCGAGCCCATGCTTCGAGTCCTCTTCCGCTAAATACTCTCCTGTAGATGATCTTGTAAATGCAAACAATGTTTTTTTGTCAAACTTAATTTATATATGTTTTCAACATGTATTTAAGACCATGTTAGAATGAAAGTATTTACATCAATACACAAACTTGCTTTGTAAGTTGTCGATCACGCCGAATTTGCATCTCATGCTCGGATGAGTCATCGGGAGCAAATCTGCAGATTTAACGGAGGTACGAAGACGATGAGATGGAGGAGTGTGTGCCCTCGAAGTCAAAATGAAGAGGGTTGAAGTTCCCTAAATACACATAAGATAAAAAAATCTAACATCGAATTAGCAAAATAGAACTAAGTACATGTATGTACATAATGACAATATTTTAACTAATTTTATCAATTTATAAAACTATTATTTTTACCTCACCATGCCCGTGAATCAAATGAATAGGGCTACTACCTATCAAAGGAACTCCTGCATATACACAATGAAGGACATTATTAACATACTTTAATAATTCTACAACGAAAGACATTACTAACATGTAATTTAACATAATATGAATTACACGAGGAATTTAACAAAATTTGCATGTTGTTTAAATACCTCAAGTGAGTTGTTGGGTAGATGAAATGACATCGGAAACACCTTTATCTACTTGTTGTAGATATGGTGGGGTGTCTAGTGAAGTCAACATCTTTATCAAACATGTATACCATGTGAGTTAGATGGACATACAAGAATATACATATATTTGACTTCAAAACTAATATATATATATATATATATATATATATATATATATATATATATATATATATATATATATTTATATATATATATATATGCACATGTATGTGAAAATTTTACATAATTAACATTCTAAATTACCTCTCGTGAATGTATGTGTATGCATGGTGCTCGTCCGCCGTGGTCAAGATGAATATGCACCTCCCGCGACCGTAATATCAATTCATATACATGTACAAATACAATTATTTCAAAAATTTAACATATATAAGTAAATCAAGTACTCCAAACTTTTTGTAACACACAAAATAAAATATAAAAATTTTACCTACGAAGGTGATATCGTTGAATGTAATCCAAATGTCTCACTCAAAAGGACATCAAACATAGTGACATTATCGTGTGCACCACTATCACCAACTGCACCAAAATCAGTATGCATGAAAGTATCGTCCTACTCGGGCCCCAAACATATGCTACCACATGACGAGAAAAGATGTGGCCTCATGCTAGTACTCCCGAGGGAATACTGTGTACCTCTACAAGCATCGGCATAAATCTCCTCGTATGTCGAACAAGGGTCACAGATAGAACTCAAGCGCGTGGAGTGTATCAATCTCTATTTTCTCCTTCATTACTTGAGGGAAAATCTAAGGGTAAGGGGATTATGTGCAGGAATCTATCTCGCTGGATAGGTGCACATTCAGTGCACCTAGTGGATCTTGTGCGAGATACTTTTCCTCGGCATTAGAAATCTCGAAATCAAAATAATTTGGGATCTCATTGAGGATAAAATCGCAATAGATTTTCCTCATAAATTAGAGTGGTACCTCGTTGTTATTAAAAGGTGGAAAATCAAACACCATCCACCATTAGTCCCAAAAATTATTTTTAATCAAATTATTATGCAAAAGAATGGATGGGAAATCGTTTACATGACAACGAAACATGAAAATTAGTGTGGGGGTCCATGAATAAGGTGCATATGAGGTCTTTTAAAATTTATTTTTCTTTACATCCACATATGAGGTCTAATGTGTTGTGGTAATTTGCCCGTTGCCACGTCAACTTGAACAAGTAATGCCTCCAATGTGTTTGTAAGAGAGGCATGGTGGGGGTTTGTATATTGTGAATCCCTCATTGTTTTGATTAAATCCCCAATTTCAATTTTGTTTTCAACTATGTGGGCTACTAAATATTCTTCACTACCCGAGGGATGTTGAGAAATTGTGGGAGTTTCGGAGGGATGACAGGAATAATAGGGTTTGGTTGTGGTTGATTCCCTCGACCTCTAACTGTAACAATAAAAATATGTATTCAATTCAAATTTTAATCTATAATTATCATATTTCAATGCAATTTTGAGAAAATAATTGTGCTTACCTCTTCTCCGTGGCACCATCATCGATTCAGATCTTCCGGTGATCCAGAAATGATCCTTTGAGCTTGAGATCCATTGAATGAAAAACACAAGGGCATGGTTAAGCTCTGAAACTCGCGTTTGAGGGAGATAAAATGATAGAGGCTCGGGCCTCTTTTTTTTTCTTTATATTCAGAATAATGTGTACGTGTTATAATGTGTACAATTTATGCTTTGGTAAATCCCAAACCGAGAATTTAAAACACAGTCGCATTTTGCTTGTTTTTAGGTTTTTGTCCACTTTTGGCCCCCCAACTTTGTGCACTTACCCATTAACCATTTAATATCATAATAATTCATTAATACTTGCAACAAATGTACATGATATAATATAATACGATGAAAATAATGTACACTTCACTGATTACATATTATTTTTGGAAATTATGGGTGATTTGAATGATGGAACAGGGGGTTCTAAAACTAAAAGTGATTCAAAAATGGAACCGTGACTGAAGATGCACATAGGAAGGACCATATAAGAAGGAAAAGAATGTCCATACAATATTGATCTTTTTATAGTATTAGTCTTGACCCTACACAAAACCAAGATCTAAATATTTTTAGGTTTTATGTTTGTCTAAATATCTCCATCTCTCTCTAATAGTTACATGTTAGTCACACTACAGGGCCTTTGAGTTTGAATGTTTTTCTCAACCTTTCAAACCCTAACCATGGATAGATATTCCTATAAAACAAACATTAGTTCAATTATGGGAACCTCCCTATATCAATGTCATTGGCACTACTATGAAGATGCCTCAAACCACATGTCATTCTCTACCTAGCATGTGATATCTAGTTATAGTGCAATCATATTTAGCATTCTTTCTTTGAAAAATCTTGAATTGAGTTTCTCTCTTGTAATTTAACTTGAGTGAGTGACTCTAGATAATTGTAATGTGGGAATAATTTCCTTAGACCTACTGGGAATCTTCAAACTTGTATATAGTCATGCCTTGATGAATATGTAGAGGTATTTATGAAGTATAGGGAGACTTGGGTTCCTTTTGTGGTAGATTTATCTATAAGAGTCCATAAGAGTGCTATACTTCAAATGAGGTGATTTTCACGTGATGATATGTGATTCTGAAATCTATTTAGGTTATACAGGTTGATGGAGGAGGATTAAATATTTCTAAGAATAATATGTAATTGAATGTTCATGATCAAAGTGAGTAAGGGAAAACCACACACTAGGGTTAGGATCGTATGGTATAAACTAACCCTATTGTATGCTTTTAACTATACAGATAAATATGAATTTCTAAATGATAATGGGTGAATTGCACTTGTTTTAGCAAGAGAGAAATATCAAAACCAATAGTGTCAAAGAGTATAACTCGCCAAGTTTGAGTGTCTCGCCGGTGATTCCCAATTGGTTATAAACCAGTTTAGTGTAGCTAACATGTATGATAGAAGAATGACTAATTATCCCATATAATAATATGGTAAAATGTTTAATTGTGAATTTTGATTGTTTATTATTAATAATATATCTAATAAGATAATAATAAATTTTATGTTATGGCTAGTGTGACCACGCTCATACCCTTTGATATCAATGATCAAGTATGTTACTTTAACAATACATCAACTATGACATATATGTCAGTCATTATATATTTTTCTAGATCCCTTAAACTCTCTTGTTTGTTATGTGAAACATTTATAATAATGAACTACATATATCGATCTTTAACTTTCTCTCTATGAATGTGTTTTGATATTTTCCATAAATCATCTCTATATTTAATAATTGTGCGACCATTATTATAATTCACATTTGATGGATAGTTACTATGATACCTAAGTTGTGATAATACATAAATAACTCTTTTCAAGATACACACAAATGATTGTGGAAGACATTGGAGACACTCAAATTTGGCTAATTATGTTTTGACAAAGATCTTGATCTTGACTTTGCACACTCGCATGTATAAATGTACTCTCCTTACTCTTCCTCAAAGACACCCAAATAACTCTTTGATTACTTTATTATCTTTGAGCACTCTCTTTTCATCATTTTCTTAAGTTTGACAATATAAAACACACTTATAAACATCCATCCTCTAACCCCATAAAGTACAAACATGTTTTTTCCTCCTAGTCAAAATTGTTATTTTTAGCCAGTTTGTATAAATCTACAAGTCAACCCTACTATAGGATTTTTGACCGACATGATTTGGGATAATTCTTTTATTTCTATCCGATTTACTAAAATAAGAAATGTGTTCTTTATTCTAGTATAATCTAATGCTATGAACAAAAGTAAATGACAACTAATTAAATAAAGTGAATGACACAAGGAACTAGACTAATATAAACCCTAATATGTAAAGAAGTGTTGGAAGGAGATTAACTAATTCTACAAGCTTTTTGGAATGTATCGTAGAGATGACTGGAGAAACAAGAGGAGGGAATGAATATGCCAAAGTCCAAAAATTATAGATCCTAACAATCTGAATATATTGGGACGCATAGATAGGTACAAGGGTGCATTTGGGCACCCTAGTATGGGATACGAGAACCTTGGTTTGTGAAAAATATCGTAAAATTACTCCATTGTGTTGCTTGGTGGTTACATGCCTTTGCTTCATGTGGTTACAAAAATATGAAATTTTCAAACGACTATAATGTTCCCAAAAAGTGGTGGGAAATTGGGGAAAAGATCAGTGGTACCTCGAGGCACTGTGGTGCCTTTCGCACCACAAAGTACTAGCTTGGGCGCATCAGTAAAATGTAAAATAACAAGGAATGAAAGAAATGGACTGAGGCACACATGTGTGGGAGGTCAACAAATGACGACATAAAAAATTAAAATGGCAAAAAGACAGGTGTTAATTAGTACTTTATTTACTCAAAGACCATATGAATAGTAATATGAGACTGGGACTAAATAATGTCTAAAGTGTGTGATTTTGTGATCGCATTTTCCCCACTTTATGTTGGTGTGTGGAAATCTTAGTAACTTAAAGTAGATAGAGATGCACACTTGATAATCTATGTAAATTGATGTAGAAATGCACTAAAGGACTAGACAAAGCATGGAGTGACAAAAAGATGATGGAGCGTGGAAAATAAAAAAAATGTGAAAGTGGGCGAAACACATGTATAGTTGTTGATGTGTGTGATGTACTTGCATGGTTAGTATCATGTGTGTTTTCGTAAATGTCATTGTTGTTTCCCCCATTGTTGTAGTTGTTGTTGACTACTTATTTCTCATATAGACATACCATGTGCAATGAGAAAATGATCAAGTAGTCAAATACATATGTATATGTAAAAATACATGTAAAATACGTATGTATATGTATGTGAAAGCATGTAAATGTAAAGTATGTAAATTAAAAATGGAACATGTGCACCTAGTCCATGTTGAGATAAAAGTGTAGAAAGAGGATATTCTATCCTATGTTTTTCAGCGATCCAACGCCATAGGCTGAAAAAGTGTAGGGAGAAAGTTGTATTATTCTCTATCCTATAACTACTTCCCCGAATTTGTATGAAGATAGCTTTGTAATGCCTAGTTTTTGGGTGATCGATGCCACTTTGGATAAAGTAGTGTAGAGAGGAAGTCTCTTGTATCCTCTAATCTTTAACTTCTCCCTAAAATGTTAAGGACTAACTTGTCATGTAAAAGCCGATGTGTATGAGGTTCGTAGACTAGTCTAAACCCATCCATTGTATAATCCACATTGCAAGGGTGGAAACTGATCTGAACTAAACTGGTGTAGAATTTTTTTATAATATGTAAACCCCAAATGATGCCCCCCTCTTTACGGGCACATGCAATGTCATTAATAGGATAATGTGACCCCAAAAGAGGACCAACCACATGAAATCTATAATTCTACCTCAGGGGGAGGGAAAAAGCTTGGCGTAAACTAAGCCACGCACAAATAAGAGGCTAGCCAAAGAAAAGTGTCAATACAAACAATGTGTAAGCTAGTATGAAAGTAAACATACAAGAAGACAAATTAATCCACACAAATAAGGATGCACACATGGGGCATCACTCACGATGTCACAAGACACACAAGGCTAGCATGGCCATATACAATAAACAAGTGTGCACACCAAAAAAGGGAAAGTCCCGCATATAATAGCAAATAATAGACAAACAAGTAAAAACAAAATATAACCATGGAAACAAGTAATCCTGTAAAAATTTTTGCATATGAAGCACCCATTAACATGTTAGAAAGATAACTAGTACATCAAAAGCATGTATAACCATGTACTATAGAGTGCTAAGTAAAAAGTGAAATAATAGCACCTATGAGAGACGAATGTGGATGCCCTTAGTGACCAAATGTAGGATGGGTAGAAGGTGAGAATATGTGATGTGTGCAAAATATATGTATCTCGATCACCATGAAGCAAAGGTGTGAATGCGCATGTGTGTATAGTACATATAAATTACATACAAGATATATAACTAGCATGTGCAATAAAGAGACCATATACAAGTAAATGTAAGCAAGAGTAAAAGTAAGAAAGATATGCAATATGGTGTGGATGGATGAAATGGAATGCAAGATGGAATGAAAAGAGCCACATTCCCCACGAGTGGATGGAAATGTATGCAAAGTGAGGTTCATTTGGTTTTCCCTCTTAGCAAAGAAAGAATGATCCATAAATGAGAGTGTGTCATCGGGAAATGGTCGAAAGTGTGTATGTTGTGTCTAATGTGTTGTGATGAATGTGTATATGTGGTGATGATATGCCACCTAGAGATAACATGTGTTTTTGTGACCCTATAGCTGAAACATATATCACAAAAAGATGATCATAGGAGTGATGATTTATCCTAAAGTGTCTATCACTACAATATGAATAAAGGGAGTGGTGATGTAGCCTAAAGCGTATACCACTATAATATGATGGGATAGGTGACCATTTAGCCTATAGTGTATGTCACTAACCTAGTAATGTCGCATGAGAGAAGGTTGAATGATGAATGTGTGTGTATGATAGGGTCCATTTGATTTGTAAACCCTCGATAGTCAAGTATAAACCAATGAACTAGAGTGTGACATAGGGTAATGAGTGCAATGTGTAGAAGATGATGTAGTATGTGTGATGATAATAACTGACCATATGATGTGTAGTGTATGATGTATAAGATGCAATATAAGATGTGTATGTAAAATAAAAGTGTGAATATGTGTGTTATGTAGTAGGCATGATGAGTAGTATGTAATGCTAGATATAAGTGTGACACATGTATGATGAATACTAGTATAGTGTATAGACAATGTGTGGTGTATAAATGTGCAATGTGAGTATGTAATGTAGACCCTAAAAGTGTGATGTATGTATAATGCCGACTAGTATGATGTATGATGTGTAGATGTGTAATGATATAGACTAAATGTAGAGTGTATGACGTTAGATGCATGATGTGTAAATAGACGTAGTGTGCAAAGTGCCTATGGTGTTGTTCACGTGCAAAGTAATCCCTCAATAGTCAAGTGTGAACTGAAGCACAAGAGTACGTCATTGGGTAATGGTCGAATAGTGTGTATGTTATTACGCTTTGAGAGTGATGTGTCAATGAAAAATGTGTTAATGCTAATGTGGTGATGATGTGATATGTGTATGATAGAAATATGGTATGCTATGACAGACGATGTGACTATATTTGGGGACAATGTGTTTAGATGTTATGCCCCCCAAGTGTATGTGAATGAATGAACTATCCAATGACAGTGAAGGATGAATGTCCTCCATTTGATGCATGTGGTTCTAAAAGTGTATGACCCTACTCTAAGAGTGGTGGTATATGAGACAGACGTTGTATTGGTGAATGAAGTCTATGTGCATGTGATGGGTGAATATATGATGAAGACCGTGGTGGAGAAAAATGTGTCGGTGATGGAGATCTATGTGATGTCGAGCATGAAGGTGATGGACACCCATGTGGAATAAATCGAGGTGGTGATCTATGTCGAGATGCAGTAACTATCCTAGGAATGGGTCGATACCTATGTGTAGGACTAGCGGAGCGATGTGATCATGTAAACAATGTGTGAATGGGTGAGATAGGAATGGATTGTGCCTTGAGTAACATAGAGTTTGATGTCGTAGACTATAGGTGACGAGCTAACAGATGTATGAGGAGATGATTACCATGGAGTAGATGGAGGGACATGATTAATAGAAATAACCTGATTTTTATGTATGAATTTAAGTTGGAAATGGATTATAGAGATGATAGATTAGGATCAATGAATCCAATTGAAACCGAGACGCATGTCACACTTGTCAACTATGATTCCAACAAGGAAAGGCACAAACATAGTAAGAGGACCAACTGTGACATGTATTTTGATGACACAAAGGGTTTGTTCATAGGGTATTCAATTTGAGATAGAGGGTAACCGATAGCCTTAAGAAGTGGAATGGAACATGCACTAATGGGCCATGATGGGTCAACATTAGTATTATTGATGGAGATTGAACTAACATATGCATTAATATGTAAGTGATTAGATGTGAAATTCACATGATAATAATAGTGTGAGAAAAAGATGATTGGTGGAAAATCGTCAAGTATGCGCAACTAAGAAATTAAGAGCCCCTAATGTAGGAGGAGACACTGCATGATATGTATGATTAGTAGAAGATTCAAATTCTTTCTTGTAAACACCGATGGGTATGATTATTAAATAATTTTAGTTTACCCTTGTCATTGGTTGATGTGGAATTTGTGGGTTACAGAATTCAACCTTTTATTATCAATAAGATATTGGATGATTATGTAGAGCTTGAAAAATCAATTTGTAGAATTTTCCACACATCTATGATAATCACGGTGAAAATTTTCATTGTAATTCCTACCTTTTAGCTATGATGAATATAATTTGAGTGGTGGAGGGGAGCATGATAAGGCTTCTCTTGAGAAGTTATAGTATGAGATGTGAGTCCATAGGAAAGTTGGTGAACTCTTACCTAAGCGGTGGTGATTGAACCTGTTGGTGCAAAATCACAGCACCCCTAGGACTCGCAACACGATGGGTTGAAAGTCTCAGTGCGATTGCACAACATGGAGCTTTTCCCAAGTGTGGGACCTCGCGAAATCGGAAAAGCTCTCCGGATGAAGGCCGGTTCCTATTCCTCTGTTCAGATGCACGAATAAATGCAGAGGATTTACCCAAAAACCTAATCTAACTTGCCAAGGAGACAGGGTAGAGAATGCATAAAAATAAAACCTAAACTACGGAGGTGATGCACCGAGGAATGTTGGACGCATATGTTTTGCAAAATTAAACACGAGACCACATAAATGTAATACAACACCATGCATGAGTAGTCAAAATGCAACAAGAGATCGAAAATGACAAAGCAATAAATATATGAGAGGGTTTAGAAGCAATCACAGACATACATATATTGCTCAAGGATCGATTCAATACATCACTGAATGGCCAAGAGGCAAAAAACGGCATTACAATCCATATGGGAGGTTTGAAAACTCCACAAATCCTCTTGCGAGCAGGAGAGAAGGGAGGATGCAAAATAGAAATGCCCAACCCTTGAAAAGAGCCGCTCCCGGCCATTTATACAAGAAAAATGAGGGAGAAGAGAAGAATTCGGAGCTCCCCCAACTACCTCCAAGACTGCACTTAATTCAACAATCATGGCGGTAGGTAAGAACTCACCAAACTCGAAAAAATGGTGAACCGCCCATTCCTGCAACATATCCTTTGGTGTCGGGTTTTGGAGAACTTGATGCATGCTTTTGCGCCATGTTGTTCCGCCCCCGAAACCTGATTTGCCTTGCATCGGGTTTTGGAACCCCTGCGACATATCCTTTGGTGTCGGGTTTTGGAGAACCCCGACATGCTTTTGCGCCATGTTGTTCCGCCCCCGAAACCCGATTTGCCTTGCGTCGGGTTTTGGAACCCCTGCGACATATCCTTTGGTGTCGGGTTTTGGAGAACCCCCGACATGCTTTTGCGCCATGTTGTTCCGCCCCCGAAACCCGATTTACCTTGCGTCGGGTTTTGGAACCCCTGCGACATATCCTTTGGTGTCGGGTTTTGGAGAACCCCGACATGCTTTTGCGCCATGTTGTTCCACCCCGAAACCCGATTTGCCTTGCGCGACGCCGAGACCCAATTTGCGACACGTGGCGATCTCTCATTGGTCGCGGGCCATGCGGGCCAAATTTTCCGTTTTGACTTTTTACCAAAACTTGGCCAAAAAATCCAACTTCCCCGGACGCCCGCCATCTCCCCTGGGACACGTGGCAGCACCCCATTGGCCGCGGGCCAAAATTTCAAAATTCTCCCATGCGCCAAACACTTAGCGAATTTTCACTCCGCTTCCCCCTCTGACACGTGGCACATTCCGACTCGCCGGCGGGCCCGCGGGCTAAAATTTCTCTTTTTGCAAATTTGCCCAAAACTTGGAAATTTTCCAAGTTTTCCTCCGCACTCCGCCACTTCCCGGGACACGTGGCGGCTTCCGATTGGCTGCGGGCCTCTTAGGGGAAAATTTCCCACAAAAACTCCACCGAGCCATAACTTGAAAAATATGAGGAGTTAGGAGGAAAATTTTACCTTTCTGGAAAGCTGATAAAAAGCTCTATCCAATGGTGCCATTTCCAGAAACTTTGAGTGCCTGATAATCGAAAAATGGAGACTGAGGCACAAGAGAAGGGGAACAAAGGAGTTGGCCATAAAAATGAGCAAGGGGGCATATTTTTGATAACAATTTGGCGACTCACGGGGTTACTTGCCTGCTAGGTAGAAGATCAATGGCCTTAAGCAATCCATTGGGCACGAAGTCATACGTAATAACTCGAAACCGATATCGATACCCGAACTCCCTCTCTCCGAGAACATGCTTTGCATGTTGTAGAAAACCAACCCAGGAGCAACGAAACCTGTGCCAAAGCACTTAGGGAAACTGAAACCTAACTACAACAAGACAATGTGCACATGCACTTAGAGGAATTGAAAACTAGGCTAATATTTACAAGGGTAGAACTTTTCTCTCTTCAGTAGCAATGTTTAAGATAGATTCCGTTGACCGGAATCGGAAGTTCTTCTCCGTCCAATGTAGACAATTGGAAGGCATTGCTATTTTTACATCCCGTGACCATATAGGGGCCACTCCAAATGGCATCAAATTTGGAATGCCTTCCCGGTTTTGCCCGGTCTGCATCCCATTTCAGAACTAAGTCCCCTTCCAGGAAGGTCCTTGCTCTTGCTTTCTTATCAAACCATCTTTTCATTAAGGCCTGATCTTTCTCAATTGTTTGAACTGCATGTTCTCTAATTTCTGCCAATTCCATCAACTCTGCATACCGGGCCTCCATTGGTTCGAACTCAGCCAACTCCAATTGTTTCATGAACTCCAATGCAGGCAGTTCTAATGATATAGGCAATACTGCCTCTTTTCCATAGACCAACTTGTAAGGGGAATTGCCTGTAGACCTCTTTGGTGTTATCCTATCAGCCCACAATGCTGATTTTAGCCTGGTATGCCATGTTCTTTGATTTTCATCCAGAGTTCTCCTGATGATTCTTAGCAAATTTTTGTTTGTGGACTCTACCTGTCCATTACCCTGCGGGTAATAATTTGAAGAGGTGCTCAAGTAGATTCCATTCTTGACAGCCCATTCTGTAATCCTGGAACCTATGAATGCCAATGCATTATCTGATATGATAGTGGTCGGCACACCGAACCTGGTCACTATCCCTTCATAAAACTCTAGTATATTAGACTCGTTTGCCTCTTTGAGCGCTAGTGCTTCAGTCCACTTGGTGAAATAGTCCATTGCCATGAGAATCCACTTGTGGCCTTGGCTTGAGTTTGGATTGATGACCCCGATGAAATCCAATCCCCATTGCATAAATGGTTGGTCAACCAAAATTGGGTGCAATGGAAGTGCTGCTAGTCTTTCTTTGCCTGTGAAGAGTGCACATTTCTTGCACTTTCTTATCCATGTATAGCAGTCATTGAACATTGTGGGCCAATAATACCCTGCTTTCATTATCTTGAGAGCTGTTACTCGTGGGGAAAAATGTCCACCAGAATCTTCATCGTGAAAATCTCGTAACACCCTCTCAATTTGACCTGTCCCAATGCACCTCAATAGAACTCCATTGATGTCCCTCTTGAACAAAGCACCATCAACAAGCACATATGGAATAGCTTGTAATCTAAAGTATCTTCTCTTTGCTTTGCTCATTTCTGGAGGGCATAGGCTTGTCTGTAGGAAGTGAATCATATTCTGAGTCCAACAAGGAGTAGGCACATCATCATTTTCATGTTCTTGACCATCCTGTAGTACCAAGGCAGTCTCTTTTTCATCACCTGCTTCAACTTGTTGACTCAAGGCTAGTTGTTCGCATAGTCCCTTTCCACGTACTAGCTTTGTGACCTTGATCTCGATGTCATATTCCATGACACGAGTTATCCATCCTGCACGCTTCTCATTCAGATCCTTGTTTAGAAGGAAGTCCTTAACTCCCGCATGAGAGACCAACAATTGGATCTTGTTGTTTGAGACTAGGTGCTTGAATTTCTTTAAGCTCCTGATCACTGCAAGGACATGTTTTTCAATGAAAGAGTATCTAGTTTCATATTCCTCCAAGCCTTGACTGAAGAAAGCAACTGGTTGTTCTAATCCTTCTTTGTTCCGTTGTACCAGGATTGCAGAAATTGTGTCTCCACCACCGAAGGCATATAACATGAAATCTTTGGAGAAGTCTGGATTGACAAGAGTCGGAGCTTGAGATATAGCTTCCTTTATTGCCTCGAAACTTGCCTTGCCTTCAGATGTCCACTTAAATGCCATGCTCTTCTTTAACATCAGCGTTATTGGTTTTACGAGAGCTGCAAAGTTTGGAACAAACCTGCGGACAAAATTGATCCTTCCTAAGAAGCTTTGAAGAGCCTTCTTGTGACTTGGCAATGGCAAAGCTTGAATTGCTTCGACTCTCTCTGGGTCAATCGTCAACCCCTCCTTTGAAACAATATGGCCTAGAAGTTTTCCCTCGTGAGCCAAGAATATGCATTTTTTGGGATTCAATGATACCCCAAATCTTCTACACCTCTGAAATACCTGCCTTAGATGAAAGAGGTGATCCACTGCATTTTTTGAGAATACAGTGATGTCGTCAAGATATATTAGAACTATTTTATTGATCAACCCCTTAAATGCCATATCCATTGCCCTTTGGAAGGTGGCTCCAGCATTTGATAGCCCAAATGGCATTTTCTTGTAGGCATATGTCCCCCATTTGGTGGTGAAAGCCGTCTTGAATTGGTCATCCTCTTTCACCATCACCTGATTATACCCTGAGTAGCCATCTAGGAGAGAGAATCTCTCTGAACCAGATACTACTTGCAATATTTGTTCCATCGAAGGAAGTGGGTAATGATCTTTGAGAGATGCCCTGTTGAGGTCTCGGAAGTCTACACACAACCTAATTTCTCCACTCTTCTTCCTGACTGGGACCAAGTTCGCAACCCAGCTTGAGTGCTTGATCGGGAATATAATGCTTGCCTCTATTAGCTTGTTAAGCTCCTTCTTCATTAGAGGCTCAATGTGAGGGTTGACTGGTCTCTGTTTCTGCCTGATGGGCTTAGCATCCGGATCCAATTCTATGGTATGTTGTGCCAAATTTGGATCGAATCCTCTCAAGTCTTCATAGCTCCAAGCGAAGACATCTGGAAATTCTTGGCAAAGCTGTATGAAATCTGATTTCTCCTGCTCAGTGGCCACTTTACCAATTTGAAGTGTTTTGCCTTCCCCAACCGGAATTGGCTCTGAATCTTCTCTCTTGACCTGTATGTTAGCCTTTTCCTTACGAAACTGGTCGTTAGGGTTGAAGATAGACTCCAACATTACAAACCCTTAGGAAGCTTGTTTGTCCGTAGTTGCACTACTTGATCCCCATACTGCTGCTCTAGCCTATCCTGATTTCTAGCTGAGAATTCAGCTTCTTCTTGCAAGAAATTGACGATCTGTTGATCGTTCTCAAACACCTGCCAGCTTGTGTTATTATCTGGAACTGCTGGCCTTACAACCACATGGATGTGTGGCTGCGTTTTTTCTCTTCTGATGTTGTCAACCACATCAAACGTTGCTCCAACTGCTGCGAGCCTATCTGTGGCTTCATTTTTCTTCCTGGGTATGGACACAATGTTGAAAGCTTCGAAATCCTCAATGAGGTCCCATACCCTATTCTTGTAGCTCTTTAGCAAGTCGTTCTTTGTAGCATGTTGTCCCCTAACTTGGTTGACGATTAGCTCGCTATCTCCAAACACCTGCAGTTCTTTATGCCCCTTTTCCTGGCCCAATGAAGTCCATGAATCAAGGCCTCATATTCAGCTGTGTTGTTTGAACAAGAAAACTAGAAATGAAAAGCTGAATAATACTTGATGTCTTGTGGTGAAATCAACACTGCACCACCTCCAGCACCTTGTCTGCTTCTCGAACCATCGAAGAATAATTTCCAAACTTTGCTTTCATCTCTTTGTTCAGGCTGAATGACGTCGGGAATGGGTGAATTTTCTTCGTGTACACAATACACGCCCAATTCAGATTCTTCAATTTCCTTATAGGGGTCAAATTCATGACTTTTGTTTGCCCATTCATCCAAAGTTAAATCAGGAATTCCCTCGACCTTAGTACCTGCTTCTAGATCACTTGAACACTCCTCCTGATCAAAGGCTGAGCAATTTGCATTGATAGGACCTGGTACATGAGGCTCAATATGGAAATTGGCAATTGATTCTGATCTGATTGTTGCTTTGGCCCCATACCTTGTTCTGAAAATCATGTGCGACCAATCTGCAGATAAATATCCACCAATCTTTGCAGTGAAGTCTCTTGATAAACACAACGCAAAGAGTGGCGGGAGGTCAATTACAGACACATCTTGCAGGAATGTAACATTAGGACATGAATGTAGTGTTAGGCTTAACCCCTTGATGATCCCAACTGTTCCCACTGCCATTCCATCTAGTTGTACTACCCCTTTCAGCACTGGCTCATACTTCAGACCCAGTTGATCCGCTATCTGCTTCGGCATCACCGAACTACTTGCTCCTGAATCTATCATGCAGTTGTGCACCAAGTGGTTTCCAACAATCAATGAGACATAGAATGGTGGAGGCTTCAAATTTTTCTTATCGGTCCCCATCATGTTGCCGCATTAGTGAGAACTTTCTCATGTCCCCTGGTTTGATACATTTGTGGCGAGACCAATTAGTCATTGCGAGCTTGCAATAAGTCTCGTTGTCAGGATCGCAGTGATTCCCACATGGAAATGTTCACATGTGTCTTCTTCATTTGATCGATGATGTTGAAGGGGGATGAACTGTCCTTTTGCTACCCCTTACTTGGTGCAACCTTTTCTGGAACTTGAACAGGTGCATGTGTTGCTGCAACAGGTACCTTAGGCTGGTTTTGCACATTTGGAGCTATGTTTGGTCTGTTGGCCCCTTGTTGTGTAAGAGTGGGTTGAGAAACAACTGGATTAGACGGTTGTCCCTCTTCTATGCTTCTCTTCTTTGACCATGTGTTGGCAGCCACGCCTTGAAAAGGTTGTTGGTTAACTCCACAGAAGTCTTCCGTCTGCCAATTGGCCAATGTGGTCTCTGTTGGAGGTCTTTCTTGTTGCGTTTCTTGCTGCTGATTCCCTTCCTGGCTTGGTTCTTGAGGAACACCAATGGTTTGCACCATCAAGGCCTGATTCAGTGCACCATTGAAACATGCTGACTGATTGTGAGGGATATTGCATGGGTAACACCAGTCGTATTCCTGTGTCATGTTGTTTTGTGTTGGAACCAAGGCCTTTGAGGGTGTCGTTGTATTTGGATCATACGGCCGAAATGGCGTAGCAGCTTGGGGCTGTCCCTGATTTTGGTTTTGATTTGCAGCCTGAGCCGGTGGTGGTCTATTCTATTGGTATGAGGGCCTCGCCTGGTACTGTGCTTGAGGCTGATATGGTCTAGCACTTTGAGCTTGCTGTCTTTTGATAGTCACTAGCTCATTTCCAAGGTTCTGCAGTTGTTTCATGACCTCCTGCAATTCCTTTGAAGTATTTGAAGATGTGGATGCCTCATTATTGCTTTGATTTCTAGGAGTTGGAATGGGATTCAACTCTGGTGCTTGACTGGTTGTAGGATTTCCCATCTCTGGATAGAGAGGCATTGGCGGCCTTGGTGCAAGCTTCCCAGCTTGGATCAAACATTTATCTACTTTGATTGTTGTGTCGTAGGCCCCTGGCAGTGTTGTCCCTCCCATTGACTGGATCATCATGGCTATGTTTGAATTTATAGCCTTCAAGAAATAAAGGAATGCTCCTTCGGCAGTTGGTCTTGATTATTGGGATCCTGTCCCATGTCCGTTGGAACCTGAAGTTGAAATCTACCATTTGTTCGTTAGGAGCCCTTTTGATTGTTGTCAGTTGTTCCAATAAGGACAAATTGTCCGCCCTCTCCCCGAATTGGCTACAAAGAGCTGAACAAAGTTGGTTCCAATTGTAATAGACCCTGCTGCTAGGCTCCTAAACCATTGTAAGGCCTTACCTTTGAAAGATGAGGCCAACAACTTGACTGCAACATCCATTTCATTTATTTCATGGATTGCACATACATTAGCAATATCCTGGATGTGATCAATAGGAGTAGTATGATTTTCTCCTGTAAAATAGGGGATATTCTTTAGCGCTGCAACTGGAATTTGATTATGAGCATTTAGGGCAAGTGGACTACTGCCCGTGAAATTTACAAAGGGATTTGGTGGTAATTGCGCCATTATGATTGGCCTAAGAACCCTGGTTGATGCGAGAAAAGGTCTACCAGGTGGAGGTGTAGACAAAGTCCTGTTAGGTGGGGATGGTGATCTTTGTGATCTTCTTCCTCTCCTTCCCCAACCTGGTGAAAGTTGCAAGTGGAAAAATAGCCCTTCTTCTCGAGTATAAGACCTTGTCCGAATTCTTCTCATGTGCCTGGGCAACTCGTGCTGCTACACCACTGAACTCTATCCCTTCGGAGTCGCCAGATGTGTTAGATAACAAGCCTCTAGAAGGCTGGATTTTGCCAAGTTACACACCAAACTTGACGGTATTGAAAATATAATTTGAAATTTGAAGGACCCAGGGGAAACAATCTTCAATCCGGGATTTTGGCCCCTGTTGTGCAGCTGCGGATTCCCGAAAGCTACAGGCGGAACTCAGGTCATGCAATGCAACTCACAGAACCCGAATTGCCATGGTCGGAACTCGGGACATGCTCGACATCCCTCAAAACCCGAAATGACTGCTGCTGCGTATAGGATCATGCAATGCATCCCCAAAACCGAAAACACTGTTGGGTCTGCTTTGATGCTTTCGGACCCCGAAAACCCGAAAACACTGTTTACCCGAAAATTTGGAAATCAAAATATCAAAAAACTAAGGATACCCTTTTGAAGGTTCCCCTCAGATCTACCAACTGCTGAAATTTTGACCTGTTTTGAGCAAGATAAACCCTTGAAAAATGATTTCGGAGTTCAGTCTAGGACGGAGCAAAATCCAAAATTTTAAAACTTGCAATTTTTTGAGCCAAAATTCACGAAAACTCCTTCAAATCTTCATGGAATGACTTTTGGTCCCACCGGGCGTGCCAAAACTGTTGGTGCAAAATCACAGCACCCCTGGGACTCTGCAACATGATGGGTTGAAAGTCTCAGTGCGATTGCACAACATGGAGCTTTTCCCAAGTGTGGGACCTCACGAAATCGGAAAAGCTCTCTCGGATGAAGGCGGTTCCTATTCCTCTGTTCAGATGCACGAATAAACGCAGAGGATTTACCCAAAAACCTAATCTATCTTACCAAGGAGACAGGGTAGAGAATGCATAAAAATAAAACCTAAACTACGGAGGTGATGCACCGAGGAATGTTGGACACCCGTTTTGCAAAATTAAACACAGACCACATAAATGCAATACAACACCATGCACAGGTAGCCAAAATGCAACAAGAGATCGAAAATGACAGCAATAAATATATGAGAGGGTTTAGAAGCAATCACAGACATACATATATTGCTCAAGGATCGATTCAATACATTGCAATGGCCAAGAGGCAAAAAACGGCATTACAGTCCATATGGGAGGTTTGAAAACTCCACGAATTCTCTTGCGAGCAGGAGAGAAGGGAGGGTGCAAATCAGAAATGCCCAACCCTTGAAAAGAGCCACTCCTGACCATTTATACAAGAAAAATGAGGGAGAAGAGAAGAATTCGGAGCTTCCCCAACTACCTCCAAGACTGCACTTAATTCAACAATCATGGCGGTAGGTAAGAACTCACCAAACTCGAAAAAATGGTGAACCGCCCATTCCTGCGACATATCCTTTGGTGTCGGGTTTTGGAGAACCCCCGACATGCTTTTGCACCATGTTGTTCCGCCCCCAAAACCTGATTTTCCTTGCGTCGGGTTTTGGAACCCCTGTGACATATCCTTTGGTGTCAGGTTTTGGAGAACCCCCGACATGCTTTTGCGCCATGTTGTTCCGCCCCCGAAACCCGATTTGCCTTGCGTCGGGTTTTGGAACCCCTGCGACATATCCTTTGGTGTCAGGTTTTGGAGAACCCCCGACATGCTTTTGCGCCATGTTGTTCCGCCCCCGAAACCCGATTTGCCTTGCGCGACGCCGAGACCCATTTGCTGACACGTGGTGATCTCTCATTGGTCGCGGGCCATGCGGGCCAAATTTTCCGTTTTGACTTTTTACCAAAACTTGGCCCAAAAACCAACTTCCCCGGACGCCCCACCACTCCCCTGGGACACGTGGCAGCACCCCATTGGCCGCGGGCCAAAATTTCAAAATTTCTCCTATGCGCCAAACACTTAGCGAATTTTCACTCCGCTTCCCCCTCTGACACGTGGCACATTCTGATTCGCCGGCGGGGCCGCGGGCTAAAATTTTTCTTTTTGCAAATTTTCCCAAAACTTGGAAATTTTCCAAGTTTTCCTCCACTCTCTGCCACTTCCAAGGACACGTGGCGGCTTCCCATTGGCTGCGGGCCTGCTAGGGGAAAATTTCCCACAAAAACTCCGCCGAGCCATAACTTGAAAAATATGAGGAGTTAGGAGGAAAATTTTACCTTTCCGGAAAGCTGATAACAAGCTCTATCCAATGGTGCCATTTCCAGAAACTTTGAGTGCCTGATAATCAAAAATGGAGACTGAGGCACAAGAGAAGGGGAACAAAGGAGTTGGCCATAAAAAATGAGCAAGGGGGGCATATTTTTGACAATGAGAACCTCTTTAGGAGTGGTGATTGCATTGACATCAACCTTGGTGTTAGTAGGCTTAGTTGTATATGTTTTTAATGGTTCTTATTTTGAAAACAATTGAATGAGGAATATTTCTCTTAATATTTAAGTTTTTGATGGACAAGAGTTTAGTTTCGTGAAGCTTGAGAATGTGACAAAGTTGGTCGAATGATGAAGAGGTTTCAAAGAGAAAACTTTCCTGGAGTGATGGTAAGAGACTCTAAATAAACAACTCCTCCGCTTTCGGAGTCCACGAGCACATTAGACATCTTAGATAGAATATTTTTTTAGCTCAAAGTGTAGTTAACTAGGTGTTCACTGGGTCCCTATTTCTATTTTGATAATTGTGCATAGGAAATATTTGAGCTAATATTGATAGAAAAATGAGTAAGAAAAGCATCAGCCGGATGTGTGAAGGAAGTTACCAAATGAATAGGTAGGTCAAAAAACAATGCATCACATTATCCTGGAGGATATGGGGGAATATTTTAGCCAAAATAATATGATCATCAGCAAAATCAAGACAAGAAACATGAAATTCTCTGTGGTTCACCATGCCCATTGAAAATGGGAAGCTTAGGGTGAAAAATCTAGGAGGAAGTGGATAAGTGGAGATTTCAGGTGCGAATGGAGTAGACAATAACAAATTCGAATCTAAATATGGTGACACATGCAAAGTGGCTTGTTGCGATTTATGAATTTGATCTTGAAGGTCCAAATAAAGAGAACTTAAGTCTTGAGTATTAGTAGATGAAAATTTTCATGCATGGGAAACCAAAGGTGGTGTAAATTGGTTAGTAGGGGTAGTTACAAAAATGGGAATAGTAGAGATAGGTGGAAGAGTAGAAGTGAGTGATTGAGTAGTAAAAGAAGTTGGTATGGCCGTAGAAGAAGTGAGCTCTAGAAAATTAGTAGCTTCATCATGAGCACCATGTAAAAGTAAATCTAGATCCTATGGATGTTCATCAATATGATCATTATTGGCCTTAGATGGGATTTAGTAAAATATTCATGATATTGAGCCATGATCAAAGGAGACTAGACCCTAGAAAGAAAGTGGATTCGAAGATTAAGTTCACCAAAATGATTTACTAAAATAAGAAATTTGTTCTTCTATTTTATTTTAATATTATGTTATGCAAAGTACACATAATAGCTAAATAAATAAAGGAAATGACACAAGTAACTAGACTAATAGAAAATAAAAACCATAATATGCAAATAAGGGTTGGAAGGAGCTTAGCTGATTAGAAGAGCTTGTTGGTGTATTGCAGAGATGACGGGAGAAACAAGAAGAGGGAACGACTATGCCAAATTCTAGAAACTTTCATACGTGAAAATCTAAGTGGACCGAGGCACTGGATAGGTACATGGGCACTGTGAGAACCCTAGTTTTATATATTGACACCTTGGTTTGTGAAAAAGATTTATAACCTTCATTGGGGGTGTCATTTGATGGCTACCTACTTCACTTCCTATTATACTAGATTGATTGAAGCTGCATAGTATGTCACTGGAAATTTGAAATGAAGATGAGACCTGCAAGACCCCAAGACAAACATCAAACCCTAAAAAATAAAAATGCAAATGAAGAGGTCGATTGACCTCAACTACCACAATGGTGGACTTACTAACTGAGTATTGCACTACATCTCAAACCTGATGTAGTTCTATGTGCAAGTGTGTACAATCATGCCCTAAGATGTTCTTGTGTCAGTCACACTTTGTGAAAGTAGCGAGCAATAACTATGTGTAGAAAATGTAATAGAATGGTGGATGGAATCTAATAAACTTCCCTCCCATGCACTATGATGGAGATGAACTAGTCTTGTTCCTTTATGATGGATATATATGGATGCAAGTGTAGCCTTTGATGAATGGAACCTTAGGTGATGATAGTAGTTCCTAGTGCTTGGTCCCTCATTATGGTCTCATAACTTTATATTTATATGGTCCTCTTGTTCTATTTTTTAATTAACCTTGAAAATTCTGACCACAAGAAATATGATATGGTCAAATGGCTACAAAGTTCCTAAAAAGTGGTGGGAAAGTTAGAAAAGGATTAGGGCGCCCTGATCTGGGACTATGGTGCTTGTCTGCACCCTAGTAGTAGCTGGGCCCCCATTCAAATGCATAATAACATAGAATGACAAAAATATAATGGGCATGCATGTGTGGGAGGTAGGAAATGATGATAGAAAGAAAAATAAAATGGTCAAAAGATGGGGGTTAATTAGTAATTTCTTCACTCGAAAAACATATGAATATTATTATGAGACTGAGACTAAATAATGTCTAAAGTGTGTGATTTTGTGACTACACTATCACATTCTTATGATAATATAGATCCTTTTGGTTGGCCTTTCATGACATAACAACCGTTGGAAGCATGTACAAACAAGTTAATCATAGCTCATTTAAAGTCTGGGGCACTTTAAGAACTCCTCATGTAAAATAAAGTACAAACAAAAGTATAAGCTCCTAAACTTTGAAATAAATCATGAAAATCCATTAGGAAATCACCCTTTATAGGTTTGAAGTCTCATTCTAGGTCTAGGATTCTTCATATTTATTTTACAAGAATGCGAAGTTACCCTTACCATGTATTTGAGAAAGTGTGAAACTCAAGAAAAGTTATCAACTTCCTATTATGCTATAATAGATATAACATACTAGAACAAATAAATGTGGTTTGAGAACACTTTGGATTAGTGGAAACATCAGAAGTGCACAGGATTCCAACAACCGACAAAACATTTTTACAACCTCCTTATTACAAGACAAAGATTTTAGGGTTTAAGTAGAATTTACATATCCATTTTGAAGGCGAGTGAAGAAGGATGAAACATATGAACACTCATTTCAAGAAAGGACAAGAACTCATAAAGTTATAGATATATATTCCAAGTGGTTATAAGACCATACAAAAGGTTAAGGACTATATGAGCACTCTTAACCTAGTTGTTCAATTTTTATTAGCTTAAGTTTTTAGTTAGATTTTGTAACGATAAATTTTTAGTCTTAGAATAACCTATTCTTGTATCAAGATCACTCATAATCTCCCATTTCAACACAAAATAAAATAAGTGCAATTTATTCTATGTTCGATAACTACTAGATAAATAGTGAATTTGGAAAGCATTATCCTTATTTTAAAAGTAAATTTGGAATTTAAGTAAATAAAAATATCCATTTGTTTCATCACCTCATTCTTTTTGTATATGTTAATTATAAATACTCAATAAACATAAACATGATTGAAATAGATTAAAAAAAAGTTAAATCATTTGGTGAACCCAATCTTCTCTAATCAAACATCATAGCCCGAATACTAACGGAATTAGGGTTTCAACTAATATTAGGCTCTTATGTATTTTCTTTAATGGCCTCCTAGAGTGTTCCATATATCTATTTATTTGAGTACATCAAACGCAACTTTGCATATTGAGATGCATTTAATGATGTCATGTATAAGATAATGGTCCTCCCTAATGCATATAGGGAGTATCTGGAGTCTCTTTTTCACAAGGATATTTATCCCATCCTTGAGGTATTTCCTCTGCAACCTCTTATTAATAACGGTTTTCCTTCTATATTCAAATTATGGTAGATAAAAATTTGGTTAAACATATCCTTATTGATAAATATTCAAACCTCAATATTTGTATTACATTTTTATGCATGGATCTGATATTCCTATTAACACCTTGGCTACATCTAATATTATCATTTGTGCTTATGATAATGTCACTCTCAAGTTTTTGGTTCTATCACTATCCCCATTCTTGTTGGTAAAAAAATTGATTTGATTTGAAATTATGTTCATAATCATCCCAATTATAACATTTTTCTAGGACTCCTTGGGTCCATGACACATACATTACTTTAGAACCTACATGCTCGTAATTTTCTCAAAATTAATTTGCCTACTTATATAAATGGGATTGTTATCCTTTAAAATATATCTCTTTTCAATCGCAAATTTCTCCTATTCCATCTAATCAATTTACATATTATCTATTAGGAATCCTCTGCATCATCTATTGCCACATCTACTACATTTCAATAATATAATTTGAAGACTACTTCTCCTCGTGTTACTTTTACTACTTCATCTATGGTGCACACATCTCTCATACCATCACAACATCTTACACTAACTTTGGATTTTGTCTCTATTATATGACATGGAAATCATTATATGTCAATCTATATGAGGATACTCTCACTCATTATCCTCTAGTTACACCATATTCGTGAATACATTCATTGACAATGCTTATACGCCATACGCTACTATTGATATATCTATCGACCAATATTTTGAAATTACTCATATTATAGATGCACATTTGATAGATTTTAAGCATGAACCCCATACTGATCATCATGTTTTCTCTAGAAATTTCAATTGCATTTGGGCTACTTCTTTATCGTTATGGATGTTACCACATTTTAAAAAAAAATTGTGATAATTTTATATCATAGGCTTCCATACCTTTTTAGTCCACTTTCATTTTTTCATGATTGGCAGTTCTAATACTACCCCCCCTCTTCTCCCAATGAGACACTTTGTTTATAAGTTGAACTTGAATTTTGAGGGAGTGGTTAGGTACACAAACCTCGCTTTGCAAACAAACGTGTTGGGAAAGAAATAATTATTCCCATATTTTTAGTTGCATAATCTCTATATATTCCACTCCATGGAGGAGTTCTCGGATCACCCTTCTTATCTTTATAGAATAGGTTTTCATGTATGCCTTTAGGAGAGCCTAAAAATAATTTAAACATTTAAATAAGTGGAAAAATTACAAATCAGAACTTATTTTATGGAATAATGTTGTTTATTCCTTTTTTTTATAGATAGCATTTCTTCTTTACACACATGCCTTCACATGATAGATTAAGCATGATATAGGACATAAAATGAGTAATACATTATGATAGGTGTTGGTCTACCCTTTCTTAGATTACTAACCTCTAGGGAATCTAATTTTACCTACTACATCTTGGTGTTATATTTCCATCTAGTGCATTTCTCCTCATTACTCTTGGTTACATACATACATACATACATACATGAATACATACATGTATATGTGTGTGTATATACATAAATATATATATGCATATATATGTATGTATATATATATTTGTGTGTGTGTGTGTGTGTGTGTGTGTATATATCTTTCATACTAACATGACTAACACATGTTTTATACAGTTCTTATCCTTATTGCTAGATTTTTAATATCATATACTCTTCGTTCATTTTGATACACTTGATTATCATACATGCTTTCTAGTTTTTTTTTTTCGTGTGTATCCTTTTTTTTGTACTCTATTTATGGCCTAAGGGCCTTGAATGTATTGTGATACCATGGTGTCGCATGTTTGAAGAATTATTCCTTGTGTGTGGATGTGTATCTCTTGTTTGTAGGCCTACGGGACTTTTTGTCTTGTTACACAATGGGTGTCCAATTTTGTAGGAGTGTTTCCCTTCTTTTGACATGATTTTCCATGTTTTCACCTTTTTAGAAATTATATGCGCTTGTATTATATGACCACATCATTTTCTATTCTTGTTTTGATGGATTGACACTATTATTGTTATCATGTTTCTTCTTCTTTTTCTCTTTTTTATTATAAAATTAATTTTAAGTAGGGTTTAAATCCCCTCTTTAGTGTTCTTATGATATAAATTTTAGTTTATAATTTTACATACATATAATATTTTTTATTTTTTTAATATTGCTTTAGGTTATATGTTAAATTGATTAATTTAATAAATTTATTGAAATTGGTGGGGTGTTTGATGAGAAGACACACCTATAACAATCACTTATTTAGGATTTGCGGGGCTTGGTAAAATCAATTTATTTTAAAAATGTAAAAGGGGATAGAAGTAGTGAAGAAGTTTACTAGGATCGTAAAATGTTAATATTTATCGATTAATGGAATTATGTAATTTGACCATTGTGTTTTACCTTATGTTGTCATTTTTTCAATGGAAAAATTCAAACTTGAAAGCATGACAACTTTACCCTACTATCAAATGTTTTTATTATGAGTCCTCTTGGACCTTCCTCCGATCATCCCATCCCTTTATCAAACCTATCCTACCCTTTCAAGTGGTCCTATGTGTTTTGTCAACCTTTTCCATAGGTGATTTAGCAAAATAAGTTCATTTAAGTGCTTCCAAAGTGGTACCTTTCAAGGAACACTTTTCAGGAGGCTTAGGAATGGCTATTCTTAGCCTTTCTAAGGTGGATCAACACCCTCATAATGGATTTAATGGCCAAAATTCATCAAGGAGTGGTATTAAAAGATAGGAACATTGTAAAATTTATATTGGAATATTTTGGAAAGTTTCAAAGGTTTTGTGACAAGTTCAACAAAAGTAGTTCTTTGAAGGTGAAGGAGCCTATGGCTGAAAACAAAACCTGAGATTCGGGAAGTGATTTTGGGAGATTCTTAAGGATTTACTGAGATCAACGGATGCCATTAGAAATTAATTTCATATCTCTAAATGATGGTGGTTTTATATTCTTTAGAAGACAAAATAACTTTTTTCACAATCTATTTTAAGCATGCACAACCTACAGTCTCGAGAAAAATGATACTTTTGAGGGGGTTTCAGGAATAATTAGAGCATCAGAACCATACCATACTTCTAAAATTTTTATTTCCAGTTAAAATCATATAAATAAGCTATTAAAAATACCTTCAAATGATCCACATACGTTGTCATCAATATTCTTTCCAATGTATGCTTTAGGAGTTAGCCATTTTTCTTGGTGGACACATGTCATCACCAGGTCATGGAGAAATTTATTGCACCAACTATCCCATCCCTTTGGTAAAATTGGGACATAAAATGCATGAAAGCCCAAAATAGACCCATGGACCATCGTATGATCCCGACAGAGCTCAAACTAGCCGAGATAAGCCCCTTTGCACTTATCCTCAACTCTTCCGTCGTCAAATCCCGAGTGTGCTTTACTTGCCATAACCAGAATGAGGTGAATTTTCCTTCACCTTATGTCTTGTCCACTTGGGAAATTTGGGGTAAAAAAATGGGCCCCATACTACACTTGACCCTTGATTCCTCATGTGACCTCATAAAGTGTTCAAGACCATTTTTCAGTTCCCTCTCCCTCGTGCCTCTGTAAATCAGCAAGTCACACTTGTCATCATAAAAATGAGGCACATTTTCTTTCACCTTGTCTCACATCCCCTTGGGATAGTTGGGACACAAAATGTGCCCAATCCTATCCTTTTCTCTGGTCCTCCATATGACCCAATTTTAGCCCGGGGAGTTTATAAAGTGCTTTTTCTCCCTCCTCCACCGACCAATCCTCATCCACCACTTGTCAAGATAAGAGTGAGGTGAATTTTATTAAACTATATGTCTCGTTCCCTTGGGAAAGTATGGAAAAAATGCATCCAAGCTTAAGGGAATTTTAAAATCGAAGTTTTGTAAAAAGTATAATTGTCGTGTTGTTTCTCCATGTGCGCTCGAAAAACTACTACTATAAAGTAAACAATAAAAACTCATTGCCCTCTCCATTTATCAATTTATCCTTCATTAAAAAAGGTTCATTGCTACAACAACATCCAAAATCTTTATTTTTCTACAAACACCATGCCCATTTTTCACCAAATTTCCTCCATAGCCAAAAACCATGGAAAACTGATATTTCACAAATAGTAGTCAAATTTTGCTGAAATTTTCACCATCCCTTTCTCTCAATGCACCTAATAGAAGTGATAAATATAAAAAAACATAGGTTTCCATGATTTTTAATGGAATTAAACCCTAGATTTCTTCCCTAGCTCTCATTCTTTTAATTTCACGCTAATCGACGGAGGGTTTGAGCTAGAAATTTGAGCACAACATCCAAAAGAAAAATCTATTTTAGATAAGCTGATTTTTCATCAATTTGAAGTGGGGAAGACTAGTTTCTAAAATTAGTAGGTGCCTAGTTCTTATACTTATGA
This sequence comes from Taxus wallichiana var. yunnanensis, assembly GCA_018340775.1. NCBI lineage: Eukaryota > Viridiplantae > Streptophyta > Pinopsida > Cupressales > Taxaceae > Taxus > Taxus wallichiana. Next base: position 391,282,581 of record CM031237.1, on the reverse strand, counting down.
TAAATGGAAAATTTCTCAAAATAGAAAAACCCTTCAAAGTAACAAACTCAGAAAACCACCAAAATGGAAAACTAGGAGATTCAGGCCAAAAAGCAAAAATCCACAAAAATAAAAATAAAAAAGTAAAAAGAAACAATAAAAATATATAAAGTGCTTAAAAATGGCACTAAAATTCTATATGAGAGTTCTATGCATGATGAGGATTCCACAAAATTGATTTTGAGACAAAAATCAACCTTTCCCAAAATACAAAGCTCCTGGATCCCAATGGCTAAAAATAGAAAGTTCCAGTTTTGAGTGAAAGAAGTTGTTATCATCTCTATTTTGACTCATATTATTGATTTTTATCAATATGAAGTTCAAATTATCCGGCCTCGATCCTGTTTCATCTCTTTCATTAGAATACTCCAGTGTAGGTGATAGTGATGTCACCCATATGGACCTAGAGGACCTCAAAGCTAGAATGTTGGGTGAACCAAGAGAGCATGTGGAAGAAAATGTCTTCATGAGTGGATTGTATGTAGTAGGTGGCCACTAATTGTTAGTGAAAAGTATAGATTTTGGTTTGATCCATAAACCTTTACTTTGGAAATCTACATAATCACACAAATTACTTGTTCTATTTTCTCTTTGGAAAATTATAGATTGATGAATTAGAGCCTTAGTGACTATCTATCTAGTGCTTTAGAAAGGAAATTGCAGAGAAGTATAAACAATTCAAATCAAACACCAATAATTTTATCTTGGAAACCTCGATGGAGGAAAACCGGTAGGGAAGGAAAACTACTCTTTCTTCGCACTTATATTGGCCAATTATAAAATGAAAAGATACAGATTACAAGAAGTAGAAAATCGAGACAACAATGTCAAACTCTCCCTTCCTATGCTTGCTTTCTCTGCTCCACATACACCTTACTTTCTACAACTCAATTTTCAGCACCTTTGAAAATCTTACTCACTTTCTCTCATTAATTTCCTCTTGCTCTTTGATCTCTTTGGATCTCCAAACTCTCTCGATGATCAAATTCTATTTCTCCTCCTTGTATTTATAGCCTTCCCCATGTGCTCCCATGAACTCAAGAATGGGAAAGGTCGGGAGGAAGAGACATAGTTAGGTGCTTCAAATATGCGTCCTTTCATTATCCATTTTTATTTCTTTTTAGAAGTGTCGGGAATGACGCCATGTGCGACCGGTGGTTTGAGAACCGCCTCCTTGTTTGGGTGGTGGTTATAGGATCGCTGCCTAGGTTGGGTGGAAGTTCTGTTAAATTACTAACATAACCTCCTTTTCCTCATTTTTCTTGGGATTTCCTTTATGGTGCTGATAGAACTAATGAAGTGGTGTGTTTCCCAAATCCCTATGGATCATACCTCCTGTGCTTAGGAGGATTTTGGTCCAATTAAATCATAGTGGGGGAGTGGTAGAGGAATTAACTCCCTCTCATGCTCCATCGAGTACCATCGGGTCTTCCTTGGTGTCTTCTCTTATCCAACTGCCAAGAATCCTGTGGATTCCTAGTTTTTTGTTCTAATGTTACATGCTCCTCTAGGTTTCCTTGAGTACAAACATATTTGGAAGGTATCTTATGTATATTTCCTTTTTCATGCATAGATGACCCTAGTAGGTGCAATATCTTGCAACATGCTACCGAGTACATCTCGCATGATGTGTGTCTATTCTTGCTATAATCACCAATGTTCCATGTATCTTCTCTTTTTCTGTTGTCCTATCTTGTCATGTTCAATGAATTAACAAGTAGGTACGATGAGTGCATAGTAAAAGTTTGTATTGCTCCTTGAATGAGAAGTTCCCTGAGGTTGTTTCTTCTACTTTGACAAGTGTTATCCAAATTATCCATCCTTTGGTTATAAGAATTTGTGCTCTCAAGTCCATTTTTATTTTCTTTAGATTAAATTAAAGAAAACTTATGATTTTCTGAACAAGTCTTAGTGCTTGATTGGAACTTATCATAGCCTTTTTTTTTTCTCTAGTTTTCTCGAATGTTGAAACTAACTCGCACTTGACCCATCTGTGCAGTTCTCCCTCCTTGTAAACACAACATCTTTGGCATATAATTAAAGACTTATGAATACAATATCGAATGCATCAAGTGGAATGATATTAGCTTCTAGTACATCTATGTATTGGGAATTTATCCTGAATCTAAACTTACATCTTACAGTTACCCTGTATTTCTACACCCTTCTTCACCCATCCTAATGGGTATGGATGTGGATTCTTATAAGTTTCTATATCAAGATCTTTTACAACCATTTCAGAAATCAAGTTTGATTGAGAACCAGAATCTACTAAAGATTTACCATAGTCTTATTCATTTGGATTCTAATTTGAAATAGCTTACTCATCTCTTCTTCTTCTTCTTCTTCTTCTTCATACATGTTAGTGGATGTATAACCTAGCTTCTCATCTACATCTGAATCACCCTAAATCTCCACCTCCCTTTTTTCTTCACAATGGTTATGGATTTCTTGGAATCCTTGGTTTGATGCTTTGGATGTAATTCTAGATGTAAATTCTAACATGTTACATCATTATGTCCATTTATATCAAAATTCTTACGAAGTTCTTAGGATCTTTACAAGTATGCAATATAGTGATAGCATGTTTACCTCTCCATTTACCTTATATTCTTGTTGACCCTTGCTCTTTCTGTTATTAATATGTTTACTGGTGTTTCTTTGGATTTTCTTCTCTTTGCTTCTTCTCTTCATCAATATAGTATGCTTGTGTATAGGCTTCACTTTGAGATCCTTGGGCTTTGTGGATATTACCTTTCTCCAAAGGTGAGTATGAAGTCCTCATAGATATTTGGTCATAATTTCCTCATCCTCCAAGTCCATATTAAGCAACATTTCTTGTCTTTGAAGCTTCATACTATAGTTCGAATGCTTTGAACACCGCCTTTCCTAAAGTATTGCCACTTAATCATCATGTTAGTCTTATGTCCAATAGGAAATAATTTAACACTAATCGATTTTTTAAAACCCTCCCAAGTAATCTTGACAATGGGACATTTCTACTTTTCACAAGTGGGTAGATGGGTTTCCCACCAAACCGAGCATGACCCTCCATTTTGAGAGATGCAAAGGTAATCCTTTATGCCTCGGTAACATTGTGCACACTAAAATAGACTTCCAATTGTTTTAGACATTTATCCATTAATTCTGCATCCACTTGTCCTTAAAATTCCTTTATCTCGACTTTCATTTCTACTTTAAAGGGAGTATGGGTAGATTTTACCTTCTCGCTTATAATTGACATCACTTCTTCACACTCTTCCCATTCTTTCTCTTTATGGATCTTCCTGATACCACATTTTTTGGCTAGTTCTTGAACCACCGATTCCATGGAATATTTCTTAACAAAATCCGTTTTTATAGATTTAAGATCTCTTGTTGTTGTCTATAAAAACTATCCATAGTGGTATCAACATCTCAACTCTATTGACCAAGTTCTCTTCTTCCATTTGAGCTCAATATTCTTTGTTTCCACTTCCTCGTATAAATATTTAGCTGCATGAGGTAAAACTTCTTCACCTTTTGAAATTTTCACTATCATACAAATCACATAGAACAAATCGAATACCATAGTCCTAGATATATATAATTATATTTGATACCAAAATAATCCATAAACCTCTACTTTCGAAATATACGAGAATCACAAAAATTACTTGTTGTTCTACTTTCTCTTGAAAATGACAGATTGATGAATTAGACCCTTAGTGGCGGTCTATCTAGTGCTTTAAAAAGGAAATTGCAGAGAATTATAAAGAATTCAAATCAAACACCAAGAATTTCATCTTGGAAACCTCTAATGGAGGAAAACCGGTCGGGAAGGGAAAAACAATCTTTCTTCCCACATTTATTGACCAATTATAAAATTAAAATATATAGATTACAAGAAGTAGAAAATGGAGACAAAAATGTAAAAATCTCCCTTCATATGCTTGCTTGCTTTGCTCCACGTACACCTTTCTTCTACAACTCAATTTCTAGCACTTTGAAGATTTTTCTCACTTAATCTAACTAATTTCCTCTTACTCTTTGATCTCTTTGGATCTACGAACTCTCGATGATCAAATTCTCTTTCTCCTCCTTGTATTTATAGCCTTTCCCCATATCCTCACGTGTACTAGAGAATGGAAAAGGTTAGGGAGGTAAGATAAATAGTCAGTGCTTCAAATCTACATCCTTCTATGCTCCATTTTTCTTTGTCCAAAAGTGTGGGATTTGTCGCCCTATGAGACCCTTTGGTTTCTGGACCATCGCCATGTCTGCGGGTGGTCACATTGCTGGGACTACCACCTAGGTTGGGCAGCGGTTTTGTAACCTCCACCCTACGCGAGGGCATCGTTTGTTTTAAAATATCGAAAGAACCTCTTTTTCCTCATTTTTATTGGGTTTTCCTTCATGGTGTTGATACTGTGATGAAGTGGTGTGTTTTCAGATCCCTATGGATCATTTTTGGTGGCTCTCCACACTACAATCCACACACCTGGACCATAAGAGCTGACGATAACTAATTCCTAGTATTTTTTACCCCAAAAACAATATCTCAAGGTATGATAATTTGTGTCGGGAGTAACATGGTAGTGATCACCAAGGAGGATACATCAGGAGAATGGTCTAAGACAAAATCATACCTTGAGGCCTCGCTCTTGGCTCATGATTGAAATAAGGAAACAAGCCCACTCGTGTGTTGAAGTGTCTTTCTCGAGAATGAATTCCAAGTGGGCTTCTATGATCCCATAATTCTCTTAAGATGAGTAATAGGAGAAGAAAACAAAATATATTTTCATGACTAGATGACATTGCTCATTCTCACTATCCTCAAAGGCAAGGAGAAAATTGGTAGGTGAAAATCATCGGTGAAAACCTCCATTGTTAATTATATCAAGTGTTATCTTTCCAAGAGTCTATCAGAATGAGGTCTTCATTAGAATATATATATATATCTCTTCTTGTTTCTCCCTCTCTTCCCTCACACTTTCCTCCTTTCACATTTTATTTCTTCATTAGGGTTGTACATTTCATTTTTTCTTATTCCCATTTTGTCTTATTCATTTAAATGTGATTATAGTTTGTAATGTAATAAGTCACCCTAAGGTTTTGAATTTTCCCCCGCTCCGCGATTGCTCCGCATGATTGCTCGCGAGAAGAAATGAAAAGTCATGTAATAGCTCCGAGATTGCTCGCGATCGCTCTCCGAGAGATTGCTCTATCGCTGTAATGACGGCCCTCATTCTTACTGCGATTGTTCCACAGGGCATTCGCGACCATTCCGGGTCTGATCCATGGTCGCTACCAGGCGTACCTTTAATCGCGTCCATGGTGGCGGCTCTGCTCCTGGACGGGAAAACAATGTGGCTGCGGGTATGGGATCCACGGGAGACACCAGGACTAGGGTGGGCAGCGGTCCTCCTTCCCCAGATCAAGAGGGCTCGGCCCTTTCTTGGATTAATCTTGCTTTTGCATCCTCTAAGGAAAATGACACAATCACCGGTCAAGCTTCCCCTGGTGGTGATGGAGCACCTGTCCTGGGAGTTCACCATGCTCTTGTCGGGACTGGCAAAGGCGCATCTACTCACGGCCCCACTGTAACCTCATTCAAGGATGCTTTAAGAGGTAAGGATTCTCCTATGAAGCCAGCAGACATTACTCCATGCATAACATTTGGGGAGGAGGTCATTACAACTGAAAAATACTATCAGGAACATGCTCTGATCTGCAGATTTGGAGGACTCTGGCCCAGCCTTCCTGACCTACATGCATGGATTTCCAAGAACTGGACTCCTTTGCTCATTGGGAGGTTAGACTTATATCCGTGTGCTAAAGGTATCTTCATAGTGACTTTCTCTTCAATTGCTGATAAAAACTCCATTGCTTCCAAGCTTTGGGTTTTCCAATCCAAGTACCTGATCATTAAACCCTGGTTCCCCTCTTTCAACCCGCTCACTGAGTCTTTTTCATGCAAACCTGTTTGGATCCATTGCCCCATTTACCCCTCAATTTTGGAGCAGTGAATGTTTGAAATCTATTGGAAACACCTTGGGAACTACGTTGTTTATAGACTCTCAAACTTCTGATTACACCCACACTACCTATGCTCGAATCTTGGTGGAACTTGACACGGCTAAAAACCTCCCAGCAACCATTGATCTTAGGGTGCAAAAGCAGAACTTAGTCACTGACCTTTAGATTACGAGGGCCTTCCATTTCGATGCGAAAGTGTTTGTTTAGGTCATATGTCTATTGCTTGTGGGTTGCAAAGGCCGCATGAGAAAGCTTGATTGGTGGAAGGATGCCCTCCGGAACATTTGGTTTCGATCACGAAAAGAGGACCTTGATTCAAATTCAAATGCTAAGGATGAATCTGGGTTTGTCCCTGAAATTCCTTTTTTGGAAAATCCTATTTCCAACAGCAAGGAAATTGCAACAAATTTATCTCATTTATCCGAAACTCAGATTGTTAGAAACATGGAAAATTCACAAGCTGCTGAGGGCAGCATGGAAAATGAAAAATATATCTCTCAGGAGAACAACTTGGCTGTTCCAAATGGGACATTTGCGACTAAGGAAAATACTCCTCCTTTGTCTTCTTCTCCAACCGCGAAGGCTCCATCAGGGTGGGTAACGGTCAGCAAAAAGAAAAAATCTACCACTCGAAGCGTAACGCGCCTGCTTGGGTAAGTACTTGATCATGTGAGCTTACATTTCTTTTTTTCTCTGCGGTTGGTTTCTTATTTTTTTTTTGTTGTTTTTCTTGTTATGTCTCGTTTGTGTATTTTACATTTCGAGCTACTTTGAGCTTCATTGTAACACTTGGATCTTGATCCATTCTCTTTGTTTCTCACTCTTATTTCGGCTCTCAGGCCTTCTTTTGTATTCAAGGGTATAGTCCCTTTCAAAAACTATTTGCCAATAATAAAAAAATAAGTCACCCTAAATTAATAGGAATATGAAAAGTCACATGTTGTAGAGAAGAAATGAAAAGTCATGTGGGTGGAAGGTAAATAATCTTCTAAAGGCCTATAAATTGTAATGACACCCTCATTCTTAATGGTTGTTAATTTTATATGTTCAAGGAGACAATACTACTTAGACTAAAGTAAAAGAGATGAAAAAATCATTTTATTCCCTCTCTCTAATGTTATTCCATTCCTCACTATGTACAACATTTCAAAATATCAATGAAGAAGAAAGGATTTTCTTAATGAGAGAATTCTCTGAAACTTTGTGTTCTTAATTCTACCTTGTCTTGGTACCATTAACAAATTTATTTTATTTCTATATATGTGTATTGGAATAATATGATTAATGGTTATAGTAAAGAGATTTCATACCTCCAATATCAATCCCCCTTCATTTTTCCCACTTACTTAGAAAATTCCTCACTTGTAAGGAATTACAATATTTTCCATAGGTTCATTGGAGTGTCCTGTTAGATCCCCAACCTCTAGACCACCCAAAATTTAATTTTCATTTAGGCATAGTAGTTGAAACTACACCATTCATACAGAGGGACCTAGAGTATCGAGCATTGGTGGATAGCCAACAATTTTTGCACCCACCATGGGGCGAATTGGAAAATTCTATGCCGAATTAAAATCATAAAAATCCCAAAAAATTAAATATCAATAAAAATAAAAATGGAATCGAAGAGTCACATAGCCTTATCTCTCACACCAATGGCTATTCCAGGTAACCCTTCTATCCAAAGACCTAAATTTATTTTCCACATCCAAGAAGATATTGTATTGAGGGAAACTATGATACAAGAGAGAAAATTTTTAACATTACTTCATAGCTACTTTGGGGTGTTATATCTTGAAGAGTGATCTGTTGAAGAAAGAGAAAGAGTGATAAAATACAAAGTGAAAAAAGAATATCTTAAGTTAATCTCAAGTATAGAAGTTGGATGATTGCGAGATACACCGAGGTCATAAAGATAAGGAGGAAATATTTACCCAATCTTTTAAGAGCTCCAAAGAAGGAACAAACTAATCGAAACACAAAGCACTCACCTTGTCCCAAAATTTCTCTCACTTTGGTGATCCAAGTGGTGTCAATCATTGGACATAGAGTTTCTAAATCTAAATGAATATTTCACAAACTTCACTAACATATAAAATAAAGAATAAGCTTAAGCGAGAGAAAGTCAAGGCGAAGCACTATCGAATTCGAAGTAAAAGTAAGAGATAGAGAAAGATCCCACGGTCAAAGTAGAAGTGAGAGAAAGGGCCAAAGTAGAAGCTGAAGCCATAATGGGTGACAAAGATAGACCTAAAAAAATTATGCCATGGGGTAGGAATAATAATCCACTTCAACTCCCACAACCCATTCATTAATTTCTCGAGAGGTTCAATAAAAATCATTCCTAATTTAAGGGAGTTGGTTCGCATTACCACAAGAACATGTGGGATAATTTATCACTAACCCATGCACATTTTAAAAGGATGAATGCAAAAATTATCCAATGGTTCATGACTAAAAAGGACAAAATAAACTTTTGCAGGCAAATCAAAGTGTTAGGTTACCTTAACTTCCACAAATTGCCATACTTTTACCTTAATCCATCCAAAAAGTAGGTCGACCACGAGCTTGGACCATGATAAAAATAGATTTTGAAGGGCTAATTTTATCTTTTTGACACCATGCATCTTGTTATTATTATTGATTATAAAAGAGGATTTAAATTATGCATGCAAAAGTTATATTATTATCAACTTGACTAATTTTGGCAATTTATTATTTTTGGAGCATGGGGTAAGTTCTTACTATATATCTCACTTTTGCAAACTTGTAAGGGGGCTTATTCTTTTCTCCAAAATTCTAGTACTATTGCATCATTTGAGTAATAAAGACTATATTTTCCTCTAGATTGAAGCTTGTGTAGTGTGTCACAGATGTTGTGCAGAGTGTTTTAGTAAAATATTGCTTTCCTCTACATGCTCATAACATCACAACTCCTCCATCAATCTATTTTGTGTTCTTGGCATGTCATCTAAGTGTGTTTAAACACCTTTTATGAGTGCATAATTTCTTAAACAAATAATTGAATTGAATTATCGGTCTTTAAGTGTGTTTTGTACAAGCATAAGTTCCTAACAATTTGGTGTATCACCCTTTTACCATCTTTCGGTCAATTTATAATTACTTCTAACCCTCAAACCCATCAGTTTCAGTAGTTTGTAGGCAATCCATCAAGGGAACCAGCCCTCTCGGAGGTTAGCCTAGGTATGAGACACCCACATCTCGAAGGAGATCCCATTATATCGGCCGAAGTCAGATTCAGATAGCCTATCCAAATCAAGGTGCACTTGGACCAATAAAAACTATCTCTAACCCATAATGGTTATGTGAATAACCATTCCATGTTCTTGACAGGCCCATTAGTGCACACTGCTTTATATAAATATATGCATCGGTGACCCTTATCTACATAAGGAAATTGTTAATAATAGGTACGAAATATGAAAAGTGAAAATTAGGTGTATACATATGCGCTAGTCATTGATCATTACATGTTCATGAATAGGGAAACATGGGGTGGTCAATGGAAAAATATAGTCTGTAACACCAATACTGAAATTAAGTACATAAATAAATGCTAAAAGGACTAGATAATATTAAATATACCCACTAATGCATACCTAATAATGTCACTTTTCCTACCATGTGTGGGAAATGTTACAATAACTTTAGAGAAGAAAAAATAAAAGGAAAAACTAGAGCATGGTTAGTAAAATAATACATAAATCACGTAGCTAGGGATTATGTGACGGAAATTTTTCATAGTGTCGAGTTGTCAAGATGTCGTAATGATAGTATAGTGTAAAAAATAGGTCAAAATCGAATATCATCGAAATTAGTAGTGTAATAGGCCGAAATAAATAACATGAGATTACAATCAAGATGAAACAAAGGAAATGTGTTGTAGATTTAAAGAGTAAAAATGACATTCATTTGAATATTTACGTTAATCGTGACTAAATTTGAATAGAAAATTAAGTCTTATAAAGTGACTTTGGGTTTTTTTGGTTATTCTTTTTTTGGAATTGAGAGAACTGAGATATGAATTTTAAAATTTAAGGTGTATTTTTATGTTATGGCATGAGTATGAGGTGATGATGGGGGATGGTGAGATGGAGCACACTGCAGTGGTGCAAACATGGGTAAGTCATTGCATTTATTTTCCTTAAGTAGATTAGGAGTTATTTGTTTTTTTTTCAAAGTTGTTAGGGAATCATTTTTGTCCAAACTTGTGTCATCGGGTAGGTTAGAACCAAATATAAGTGGGTTTGGGTCATGTTGATATTTCGAGTAACATGTGTTATTTTATTTAGTTTACTGAGTAGACGTTCATGGAGTGGCATTCTCTAATCAAGAACACCCATCATGAGATCCTCGGATCTAGTGTTGGACATCCAACATACTACAATGATGGTGGATCCGAAGCACCATCATTTAGAGATTTTTGAGCTCATTTCAGTTAGTGGGAGAGGCATCTAGAGCATTAAGGAGAAACCATGATACATAGGAACCGCGGCTACCAGTAGCATATATGTGATGCTACATAATGTATTGTAGGAATAGGAAAACTTGGCACGGGAGAAAATAGTTCACCTAGTAGATTCCTAGAGAGCTATGACATAGATAACTTCATTGGAGGCCCACTTGGTGACCGAATGGGAGATGCCTTTGGTGCTCGATCTAAGGAATGTCCCTAGCTCACATAGCTAGAGCCACCAACATGGTCCTATCAATCATAATCATCCAGAGACCCTCCTATAGGGGGAGAGGGTGCTTAAGCCATATTATAGATGGGCTAGAGCTATTTTTAATTATTTTTGTTGATGTATAAAAACAGATTCAAGATATATATGATGATGATTATTTTGATAAATTTAAGATGTTTAGATGTTTATGTATATGATTTTCTTATCATTTTCTTACTTTTTAAAAGAATGTATGTGCTAATACCATGGTACTTAGGGAAAATGCTAATGTGATTAGATAGGTAAATTTGGTGAGAAGGGGATCGTTAAGACAACCCAACTCACACGATGTGAAAAATAAAAGAGGTAGAACAAGGCCAAGACATTTGGTTGTAGGATGATAGGGCATGATTGGCTATTTAAATCCAAGCAAGGCCATAGACCTAAGTAAGTATGCACTGAGAATACCACAAAAAATCCAATATAGGAAAGATATTCTTGAATTGCGGACAAATCACTCCAACGGTAGGAGAAAACAAGGTGTAGGTGGTGATAAATCAAAGTGGAGAGAACAACTTTGAGGATGTAATAAGATATTTGAGACTTTTTGATAAACCAAAGGGGGACCGAGATCCCAAGAAAAGGCAACATTTTCTCGTATAAAACTAAAGTAGGAGATGAGATCCCAAGCTAAGATAGATGATATTTGTGTAAAATGTAAGAGGAAGCCATGACTCAAGGGAATGTGAGGGATATGAAAAAAATAAAATAAAAAAAATATAATCAAGGTATTAAAGATAACTAGCCATGAGGGAAAAAGATCACAACATATTGGTAATGATATCGTTAACTTAATTCTTAATTTAGCATATAACATGAGTCATGAGGTCTTCAATGGATTTATTTATAATATCAACTTGTTGATGTACTTGAGGTCACATGGAAAACAAGGTTTTATCAAACCGATATACCAATCAGTGATCACATCATCTTGAATGGAAGATATGATAGGAAAAGGATTAGGGTGAGGTGGTGGTCTATAGTTAGGTTGTGGCCTCGTCGACCTAGAGAAATGTGGTTAGTTATGAGAGGAATTGACTCCATACTTCTAATTATGAGAGAAAGTTTCAAGAACATGATGTTTTATATGTAGAACCTGATAGTCAATGTTGGTGTGCTGCAATTCCCATGATGAGAGTAGAAGAAAGGAGATGAAGCATAAGGTTGTATAGCCTTCTTGGTCTGGTCACGTTCGACCTCAATTTTGAGCTTCTTCGTATGTGGCGTCAATAGGCTCTATAATCAGAAACATCATGCCCTATATCTTCTTGCCATGTCCAATATGGCTTGATCATAGGGGACTAAGGAGCCATGAGGGAAAAAGGTAGGGAAAGATGTCTCGTAGGCTAGAGAGAGATAGTGAGAGCATATATTACCGATGTAATGGGTGAAGATGGCACTAATGGCATAGTATGTTGCTTAATCATGAAGGATGATAGATGGTATCATCACCCATGAGATCATCATATTTTTAATCAAAGTGTCTATGTTAGTATGTGAAATTTTTAACGGTAGAGCAATCTAAGGTTTAGGAATAGATGGGGAAGAATCATCAATCATATGTGGGGGTTCCTCTTGTACTAATATCACATTCATGTCTTGAGTAAGTTTTGTATGATGAGTTTCTTATTAATAAAAGACTTCCCAATTACGAATCGAGCATAGCCATCTAAATGGGGATCGTCTAAGGCATAACCATCATTGTATTTTGATATGGAATCATCAACCACACAATAATAAACTATGGTCTTGAGTAGGACCAAATACTCCCATAAGGGATGTGGTGTTTTTGAGATAACTAAGGGAGTTGAAGGTTCCTTCTTGTGAGGCCACAAGGAAGGAGGCACCTGAGATATGATGAGATTAGGAAGATCATAGGTATTTATTCTAATTTTTACATCATCGTGTTTATCGTCATTTAATTCTAGTAGATTGGGAGGCGTGCACCTAATCAACTCGGGATGAATGACATTACCACAAAGAGTATCTATATAGTAAGTTCTGACATTGATATTCCCAAAGGGTATCTTTCATATTTCATCAAGTTTGGGTTGCTTATACATCCCCCTTTTTTAAGTGTATCCTAATTCTAAGGGTTATTATCCCCTTGATTATTATAAATAGATCCCTAGTGAGTATATTTCATACACCGACATGTGGAAGAGGCAATGGAGTGTATACAATAAGTCCAAGTCCGCCCGGGAAAATGTTATAAGATAGGGTAAATTTGAATATCATGACTTTTATGTGGACAATCCTAGGGGAATGGTAATGGATAACTAAATATACCCCATCTTAGGCATATATCAATGATTATATACTTCACAGGTGGTTCATGTGGATTTTAAGTTTTCGATAGAATAACCAAGATCCTTGATGAAATCTAATGATGCCACACACATTCCTTCCCCCTCATAAATGAGATCATGCTTAATATAAGTGTGACTGATATGAACTAAAATGAAGAAAAGTAGATCATTTACATTAAGCAAGAGCTCATTTAAAATCATAGAAGTGATGGGAAAATTAATATATGAGTGAGCATTTGTGGTTAGATCGGTATGAATGGAAATTTCCTTAAATTTTTGGCATATAATTTTTCTAAGCCATGTAATATAGGACTCTTCCCTAAAGAGGGAGGAAAATGGATGTTCATGTATAACATCGTAGTCGTAATATTCCCACAATGGTGAGGTGAGGTTTATATAAGTTCAAAGAAGGGAACTGGACCAAGAATTTGGTAAAGTTATTCGAGAGGATCCCACTCATCATGAATGGATTGTTCACTATCTTGAAAGTGTTGGAATTCCTCGAAACAAATCCGAGAAGAAGGGATAGCTAGAGAAACTTCTAAAACTGATTAAGCTTAGTTTCTACACCATCATCCCTACAATTTTGATTTGCACATGTTCTATGGTGTGTGTAGACATAGATGTAGATCTAGACAAAATCGTATCTAGGAGGATAATTTCCATAGGGGTGATGATGTTTCAATAAGGAAATACTTTACTTTAAGGATATTGATTTGAGCTACATAAGGATAGATTCTTGTGTGAATTGGAGTTTTAGAATGCTACAAGATGCTTAGGTTCTATTCTATGTAATATATGACACATCTTACATCATTAATTAAATCTACAATTCGGGAGGAGGGTAATTCGTTTCAACTACATTAGTTTTATCATTCTCTTGCTTCTTATAACTTTCAACAGTATCATGATTAGGCATAGAATTAGATAATATTTTTATTTTTTTCATTACCCTAGTTAATGGTTTCATGACAATATTTATTTTTAGCCACATCACAAGCCTTGGTGATTCATTCAAATACTCACAAGTGATGGCATCATAGTCAAAGTTAAGTCCTGAAAGGAAGTTGATGGAAGCCATTCAGAGTGCACAATAGTTCTTATGTAAGTGATCCCAATTAGTGTGCCACCAAAAAAACTTACTCTCATCATTTCAATGTGGAATGAGTAGAGAATGATCTATAATCATGCTAAATAGATTAGGAAATTCATTCTTCAACTCTTTCCTACTTATTGGTTGATGATAGATTAGTTTTTGTTATTTTTAGGTTGTGTTACAATATCAAACACAATCGTATTGGAAGAAGTGATGAGAGGAAGAGTATACGAGACTCCATTGTCTATCGCATTCTTTTTTTAGAACATTAAAGGATTTTGATTTATTTTTATTTTTTTATCTTAGATGGATCTTTCTAAAATTCCCTCATGATATACTCTTGCCTTTTTTTCTTGTTGAGGACTTTTATAGGAAACATGAGAAATGGGTCTCACATTATCTTTGAAGGCAAGGCTCAAGGGCTCGTAAGAAAAATTATAAGAGAATATCATTGGGCGTGTTATGGTCTACCCATGTGAATAGGATCTTTTGATGATTAATAAAGGATTTTTCGACACATTATCATATTCCCGACAATTGATGAAATAATTGATGTTTTTTTCAAGTATATTTTGATATTGAAATTAATTTGTGAATGCCTATGCAGGTGTGCGTGTGTGGGTGTATGTGTTTGTGTATTCATGTGTGTGTTCGTGTGCATGTGTGCATGTGTGTGTGTGTGTGTGTGTGTGTGTGTGTGTGTGTGTGTGTGTGTGTGTGTGTGTGTGTGTGTGTGTGTGTGTGTGTGTGTGTGTGTGTGTGTGGGTGCATGTGTGTGTGTGTGTGTGCATGTTTGTGTGTGTGTGTGTGTGTGTGTGTGCGTGTATGCGTGCGTGCGTGTGTGCGTGTGTGTGAGTGTCCTAGGGATCTCACTAAGGACTCTAGATCGAATATAGAATTAGGTGGAAAATAATGGTACCAATCTAAATTATCTTGTATGTTTTAGTTAGGAGTTTGATGGAAGAATATGAATTGGTTTTGATCCACTCCTTGTAAATATTTCTAAAGGCCTTCATATGAAGGGTGGGATCAGTAGACCCATCGTAATAGATAGACGGAGCAATGCCACCAATACCCACAATAGAAATATAGGGTGATAATGTATCTTGTTGGAATTCTCGCAAGACTTTGATTTAGATAAGGGTTGTGTATTGGGCACCCCATTAGGCCCATTTGGAAAAGGAGGGGGCATGGTGCCCTAAGATCTAGTTGGAGGGTGGTTGACTAATTGCACCATGTTGGCTTGCATTTAGATAAATTATGTTGTCATAGCGGATTGTTGTTGGATAATTTTTTCAATGAGTTGAATAATGAGGTTGGTAGGGTCAAAATTGGAGGCAATTTGATATGAACCTATTTGATGGCATTCCCCTTTTTCCCTATGATTAAGTTTTGAGAGATAAATATGAGAAGATGATTTCCAAGCATTTCTTCTAATTTTCCTTTGTATATAGGAAATTGAGATACAAATTTATGAATCTCAAGAGGAGGGTAAAAAGTATTATCAATTTGGTTTTCTTCTTCCTCATCCTCAGGTGGGCCATTTCGTGGGGTAGAAGGCTTCTTTCTAGGTGCTCCTACGATGCAACATTCCATACAAAAGGGAAACTCAACCTCAGGATGATATGATTATGGAAATGTCTCCATAACAAAGTCAGAGGACCCCAGGCCTAGATAGTCCATGATGGATTGATAATCTAGTTGAGAAAAGGTCTAAAAATAAAAGCTACAAACACAATTGTCCATATCTAAGGAACGCATTGGAGTCCGGAGGTCTCTCGAAATAGGTTTGATAAGACAGATAGAATCAGCAATGAAAATAGTTCTACATAGGGGCCAAAGGTGTTTGGAAGAAGATATGATAAGAACAGACATAATCACCCCTTGGTGATGGTATCTATGCAAACATATTTTTAGTATTTTTAGAAATTTTTGACATTTAAATGAAATCAAAATTGAAGATGGATGATTTTAATGAGATGTTAATGATTAGAATGTATGTAGGTTTCACGTCGAGGTTCTTCAAAGAATGTATATGGGCTAAAATGTATCTCAATATCATGCGGTCCTAAATCATCTATTCAACAAGGGTATCGAGGAAATGAGTAGGAAACACACATGTATTGATATATAAGTGGGTAGACTTAAAGAGGCTACAGTGAGGACTAGGGTCACATATCTAGTGGGTAGTAATCCCTACACTAGGTAAACATGGGGTTTCGAGGGCTTGAGGTCAAAATAGAGGAAGGAACCCTATTAAGATATCCGTAATGGTATATGGATAGGTATGGATCAATAGTAAATGAAACAAGTATGCATATTATGAATGAAATTAAATCTAAGGACCTAATAATTAATAAGAATACTATGTTAACTAGCATCCGAGAAAAATTATAAGAGATGGTTAGAGAACTCAACTCATAATCGTAGGGTGGTTATCGATACATCTATCTCTCCGAGAGAAGCAACACACCGAGAGAGAATCAATATTAGGTGGAAAAGGGTAACACATTGCCTATCCTAGACTCATTATAGGTGACCTAATAGTACAAGTAACCATCCAAGAAGAAGATTTATCCAATCTAAACCAATCAAGATGTAAGATTATGATCAAATGAAAAGATGGTAAAAAGAGCAGAGCTAATGGTAGTGGAAATGATCTATCTTCCTTTTCTTATGGGTATCAAATGAGGTGATGGTATATATATGAATTCATCACCTACAGGTGATGGTGTTGGCCAAGGATGTTGAAAAGAGATAAGGTGTCGTAAAGGTGAAAGTTATGTGTCATAGATTATGAATGTGGATAAATGTGGTGTTGAATGATGAAAAACAAGAAATAAGTCTTCGATGTAATGCATATGAGACCTAAGAAGACAAGGGTACCTAGTATAAGGATAACTAAGGCTAAAACCCAATAGAGACTCTCTCTCTATGTATTGTCTCTAACCCATAATGGTTACATGAATAAGTAGTCCATGTTCCCAGCGAGGCCCCTTAAGGCACCAACTCTATAAATAGATACATTAATGATCCTTCTTTGCACAAGGAAATTTTTAGTAATAGGTATGAAAGATGAAAAGTGTAACATCCTCATTTTAAGACTTCAATAATAGGGGAATTTTTTTAATTTATTATTCTTACTTTATGTTTCTCGATTTAAATACCCATATATTTAAATCTAACATAAAGCTTAATGTAATCCATTTTCAATAACTGTCATAAACCATGTGTAGTTGCATGAGAGTATACAAATCCAACTTGATCCCTCTCAACACTCATTATGAGCCAATACATCAAACATATCATTTGGTCTTCCTTTTTTAGGATATGATAATTAAGTGAAGGTATCTAAGTGTTTACCTAGGTTCCACTAAGGAAACCCCTGGGCATCTCACAACTTAGATCTTAGTGAACAACAACGGTGTAATAAACAAATTACACTACTTTGTGTAATTTTTAGAGCCATGTATGTCATGCTCAATTCCCGATGGAAAACTCATCATTGGGAATTTGTCATCTCACCTTAATCACTTATTGATTATATGGATCTGCAATCAATTTTGTTATGTGACTACAATTCTTTTACAAGGTATAAATATGGATTAACTGCAAGAAGACGTATCACTATGTCATGTTATGATTCCTATGGGAAAGTATCTCCATAATTATTTACATCATTACTATACCACTTCCCTTCCCATAGCCATCATAAGTTGACATCGTGGTGTGTGTCTCGTGAGGTTCAATCCACCTTTATAAATATAATAAAACTTGTACTTAAAGCAATATCATGTCACAATTCGGGGTTTTGATGAGACAACTCAAGTATAACTACTAAGCTGCGAGTATCAAATAGTGACTACCATCATTATAGGGATACGATTGAACATGCGTGCGAGAAAACGTAATGAGTTGACTGCCAAGGGTCCTAAATTAGAACATTGTATCTTAATGTTTCAAAGTGTTAATTAAATAATGACAAGTTAGCCTAGGTCTCACGACACTTTCACCTTGAATGAGTCATACCTAAGGGCCTATCTTAAGTTGATCCAAGGATATTTAATTTCCCAAAAATTGATTTAATTATCTTATTAAATCTCATGCCAATAATATCCTTTAAGTAAGGATTCAAAAAGAGCTTTTATTTGAGTAGAGAATTCTGATTTAATTCTTCCTTAAGGTTAATCGATTAATAAAATGTTTATCTTTAATACAGTTAAGTACCATGCCACTAATTTAGTTATATTATTATAGGGCAGCACTAATTCAATGTCTTTATATTTCACATTAATAGAGATGCCATATTTATACATAGCTAATTTTTTAGGTATGTATCATACTTTTATCAAGTATCATAGACTATCAATGCAATTCAACACTTCAACATAAGCACACAAATTTTCTTTACTTACGGCTTGATTAAAAGTATTCATTTTTATTATACTCCTCAAGTAAGTATAAAACTTATTTGTATATCTGATATGTTAGTTTGAGTGACTTAATTTTCAATTAATATCATCCTAACATAACCTTTATAACACTCCTTTTACATATGATTTTAATCACATTTTATTATGTTCACTTACTTGTCAACTTTATAGATAATAATGTTGACATAGGTTTAGGATTCAATTACCAAGTCCTTTCCAACTTAATAAGTATGTTTCCCTTTTCTTCCATTAAGGGCCTAATATCTTATTTATAAGTTCATATTGACACATTATGGAATAACCCTTATTAAGAATACAATATCAACCCATATCACATATTATTACATTATTGCAACTCTCGAATAAGGTTTGACATTTCATGTTTATAACTCATAATAGTTTACTATTATCTCATAGATTAATTGACTTATACATATAGTTCCTTATCCAAGCAACACTCAATTCCTTGGATAATTAATAAGTCATGAATGGTTATGACTTAGGAATAACAATCAAATCTACAATATTCATACTAAATAGATAAACCAATTATCAAATTCCAATCATACAATAAGTCATGATAACAAAATCATAATTCACTTTATTCCCACATAATAAATATTTCATAAGTGTTTGATCAATAATGAAGACATTCTCAACAATTACAAAATGTTAAGGCACTAAGACCTCATAGCCTTTCTAAAAATTCTATTCCAGAGCCTTTCAATACATTTAAGCATCCGAATAAAATGAACTTCATCAATAAAACAAATGCAACTTTCTATAATTATTTCTCCTTTCACTTTTCACGAAATCCATCTACACATTTGTTAGCATGTGTCAGTTCATGAGAACTGAGCATGATAAGAACTAACACATTAGAACAGTATGCTAGTATCTATCAATTTCATGGAAGGAACCCTTATTTTTAATGAATTTTTTCTAAGTTTAAAAACATTAACAACTTCTTTAAACATGCTAAAAATTCCACAATGTCAAATTAAGAAAGGAAGTCACATAAACCATTTATGACCCTTTTTATCTAAAGCGGCATTAGTTTAATAATCATTTTAGTTAATAATATTGGCCCTAGGAGTCAAAAGCAGAGTATCAAGAGTATTAATATTTCCATCATGTAATCATATAGATTCTATGATTGAAATCTAATATTCTTAACCATCAATCAATATTTTCTTATCTAAAAAATGTCAAAATAAGTCATTGCCTAGCAACAAGTTATTTGATATTGCAAAAGAAACTTTTCAACCTGTAAGGAAAAATACAACAAGTATCATAATCAAATAAAAAATCCAATGTATATTGTCACAACATTCAAGTATTTTCATTCTTCACCTATCAACCAAGTTCTCTTCTCATAGACTATGGAATAATGATTAGTCAACCAAAGAGAATCAATATTAACCGAATACATTGTAGTATTGGTCAAACTAAGTAATTAATCGACTACAAAATGAATGAAAACCATTTGAACTCAAAACAAGACCAAAATGAGGACAGATATACAATGTAATTACATAAAATATCCTCTAAATTATTCACCAATAATTTATTGACCAAGCATCCATAGTATCCAAACTAGGTCGTACACGAAGACATTAAGGATTACCAAACAATCAATCTTTAACAGTCAAATCCTACAGAAGGTGAACAAATGAATCATTGTAGTCCTTTAATTACAGAATAGAACATAATTTCTATCCAAAAAATAAAGGTTTTGAAAACATTTACCCAAATTAATACTGACTCAAAGATCGATATAGTCAAGGCTAAATCAATATCCACAAGAAGAATAAAATATTAGAAATATAATTGCCATCACAAGTCCAAGTAACTCAACCAAAATGGTGAGAATAAACATCCTAGAATAGAACAACATGGAAATAAAAGGATTTGAGTCCTTTCAAAAATATTAATCAAGATTTACGCCATCCCTAAAAAGGGTAATCTCAAAACAAGGATCATTTAATCACAATTGTAAAAGAAGTCTGGGATTCTCATTCCATTAAACTGATTTCTCCTCCATAAGAAGGGATTTGAAGCAATCAAAAAAATATGCACACCAGAAAGGGTTTTAAATCAATTTTTAATTCCTAAAAGCTTTGAATCAAGATTCACAGAAAGAATGGTCAATAAGACGATATAAGAACACGAAAATAGTCTTGTCAAGAAACCACGACAATCTTACTCAACATAAAAAGGGATACATGTCACCATTATAATACGAATAGAAGATAGGATAAACACATTATATTTTACAAAAAGGGGATCGGAATCAAACTAGAAAGCGTGACTATTTTCCCACAAGGTCGATTCAAAATAATCATGTGATCCAACACCTAGAAAGGGATTAAGACTAATTTCGAGATTTAAAAAGGTATTAATTCTATATTCAAGAACCAAATGGTCAAAATACCGAAATAGATCCTGCACAAAATAAACCAAGAAAATAACAAGCCACATTTTTTGTAGCGACTCTCATATCGAGACAACCAAGACACCAAATGATGTCACATATGGGTATCGACCCAAAATCCCCTCTTTCACCTAAATCCAAAAAGGATTTAAAGTAACCCAAATTAAACAAACATAAGTACTATTATCACCATGTTTATCATACAACAATCTTGGTATCATATAACAACCAGATTCATTGGAATCAACTTTAACCATCAAAGAAAAGAAATGATTTACACCCTTATAATACAAAACCAAGAATAAAGATAATTATAATAACATTACAACCACAAAACCCAACTCAAAATGTGATTTTAGAAAATGAGAAGATTTATTTTCATGAGATTGATAAATATAGAAGAATATCATAATGGGTTAGAGCCTATAATGCATGGTAGGGCTCTTGCAAAACTCTTCAATCTCCCGAGTTTCCCTTCAAGCTTTCGCAACAACATCCATAGAAATTTGAAATCGAATCCTTAGAAACCCCCACACTCATTCTTCCCATCTTCATTTATAGATTCAACAATAAATTTCTTCCTTTATTTCTGCCATGCAATGACAAGATTTATTAAGCAACAAAATCAAAATAACGAGTTTGAAAATCATAAAATAAACATGCAAAGCCATTGAGCTTGAAATGTCCTGTTAGCATATGGATATGCACGCATGTAAATTACATGCAATAGTAAGGAGCGAAGTCCCTCCTATATGAAGGTGAGGCTGCATTTATTGAAAACCAAAACAATATTTACATCTATCATTCAAAATTATATCCGGGGTATGTTTTGGGACATCAAATGGAAAGAAGTGTGAATGAGGGAAATGAAATGGAATGAAGGAAAGAAATAAAAATAAATGGATGGAAGGAGCATAAAATAGTTAGGTCTAAACACAGCCTAATATTGCATATAGAAGAAGTAGAACAATTTACAAAAACTCAAATAAAACGAGTTCGAATCAGCTAAACAAGAGTAAGTAAAAGAGAACACACATGAGCAAGTAAATATCAGAGCTTGATCATTGTGAATAAGAAAACTATATTAATAGTGTTGAAAATAAGATCAAAGACAATATTTACATGCAATATTTTAAAACTAACATCCAATGAACATAAGAACATCAAATGTTACAAGAGATAATGAATGGGACACAAAATTCATATTTCATTAACTCCAAAATGTCTTCACAAAATAACACAAAGTTTATTTCTTGAAACAAATCTTGCACACAAAAGTATTTTCTTCTCCTCTCTCAAATTCACCCTTACAAATGAGCCCCTAACTTCCTTTTATAACCCAAAATTTGGTTACAAAGTAGTTAGGATTGACATGAACATTAAATAGGGCATCTTAAGTGACTTTGACTTTTTCAACCAACTTTTAAAAAGTAACTTGAAAATAGAAACCACTTAAGTTATCAAAATTTTTCCAAAAGTGAGTTTAACAATAACATCACTTTATAACAATTTTAAATTCATTTTAGGAAAAGTACATAAATAAAAGAAATGGGTACATGTGGACCCCACTTAAATGACTTGAACACACACATAGACATCCTAGTTAGCAACGCGCCACCTAGATCAAGACACCTGAGATCAATACCTTATCCATTGGGCCAAGATTCCGCCTATCCCGATCGTAGAGGAATGAACTCATTGGCTATGCTTAGCCATCCTCGAATGACAAGAGAGCTGAGCTTGAAACTTGATCAATTCATCCACCTCTTTGTTTGAGCAACATCCTAGTGTGAGCAATTTTGTCTTTATTTGCATTCACATTCACAATTACACACAATTCTCCACATGCTCTGAATACCTTTCCATGATGAATTCTTCATTTATCACAAGACTGTAGTCATTTATGCCACCTTGGCTTGTCAATCAAGCAACATTGTCTTCAAGATACCTTATCTCTCTAATATGTTATACTTGATTTGAAAATACTTATAGTCCTCATTTTTGGGAATGAAAGCTTCAATAGGACATCATCTCCACATGTTGAGGGCATGTACTTGGCCACATAAGTATTGAATAACTTCCCATGCAGATGTTCAAAGATCATCGGGAAACATACCTTCCTCGCATTGCAAAATTTGACATCAGAATTCCTATGAATTGGCATAGCTCGAGAACCTTGTCCTCGCATGAGTTGGGGTAGAATCATGAGCTAGCATTGAGCTTCGATAAGATACTCGATGTCACTAGAGTGCTCCTTGCTTTGTGATGACCAATTTAGGATGTTTTACGGACACTTTGGAAAGGTTGTTGTGCATGGGAGATCACTTCGGAACAAGTGTTAGGAAAATTCTAACTCACCTTCAGTTGATACATGATCGATAGAAGCTCGGCTTTACCTCAATGTGTCCCAAGTTGGTATTGGTACTCTAAATAGAAATTCAAGATGGTTAGAATTCTTTGGTACTCATACCACAACACCGCTTTGTTTGAAGGTGACATGATTTTGATAAAAGTGTGATTCTAGCTATTACTTCCGGACTTCAAAGTGAACAAATCGACTCTAAAATTTCCTGCGAAAAAAGCAAATCTTATTCTAAGAAGCTCTCCCTAGATGAGGAGTCTATTAAGGTATCACAAGTATTTTTGTCAGAGGTTTTTTCCCCAAATCAAATTCTTCAGTCAAATATTAAAGGTTAAAGATGACTTCTTTGAAACTGTTAGGAAAATGCAGGTGTGAAACGCTAAAAACTCAATTTTATTTTAGCTTGGGAAAAATACCAAACGTTATTTTGGGAATACAAAAATTTTCAAGGGGACATATGAATCTAGGGAGAATTCAAATAAATAATTATTTTCTCTTGAAAATCATCCAAGTTAAAAATATCGACTCTCAAAGTGAGTCCCCTTGACACGCTGAAAACTGCACGCGCACAAAATCAAATAAATTGTCTTTTATTTAGGTTTGCAAAAAATACCAAATGAGGTGTTGTATATTTGAAAATTGGAAAGGTATTACATGAATATGGATAAAATCTAAAGAACCAAATTTTTCTTCTTGAAAATCAATCCCACCGAAATACGAGATGCTCAAAATAGGCCTTCTAACAAGCTAAAAAAATTGGGAAAACGAAATCCAACAAAGCTGTGTTGGTTTTAGGTCCGTGAAAAATATGAAACGAGGTGTTGGGGATTTTAGAATAAGTATATAAACACCTTAACATGAGAAATTTTTTGGGAAATGATTGCTTTTTCACGAGAATCACCCCGCTTCGATATATCCACTCCAAATTTGACTACTTGGGACAGATATTTGACCCATAACAACATTCATTCCGCATCTATGGTTTTCTTTATTAATTTCATTTTTTTGTGTTGACATATATCTTGTTTGATATTTTAAAAATAGTTTATGTGATTTCTCTTCACGCACCTCCTCCTCTTTTTGAAATCGTGTGGCTTTGACTACCTTATAAATGCATTGAACTCGTTGCTTTTTCTTTGTGAATGCATTGGAAATGGGTTTGGACTACCTTTCTTTGTGTGGACAGCTATGAATGCGTGGGATAACATGCTTGGATTCTTTCTTGACAACTATCTTGGATTTTGACAAATGTGTGAGTATTGTTCTTTGCGTGTGTGTGTGGGCAATAGCCTATATTTTTTTTCTTTTCTTCAACCAATGCGTGAACAACTATTTTTTTCTTACCTCTTACTTGGATCTGCCTAGGTAAAGGCATGGAGCTGTTATATTTCACCAATGTGTAGCTTTCCCTTTTTTGGTGAGCATGAACTATTGATGCATGTGTGGACAATATTAATTTTACCTTAGCTATGTGGTATTTCCTTAGGTGTAGAAGTTTGATGCTTCTATTTCTATCTTGGCATGGACTTTCTTTGCATGCGTTGAATTCTTCCTTTTATTTTACCAATGTGTGGAAATCTCCTACTTTATACTCTTTTACGATTTGTGGTATTATTTTCTTAATGGAGTTTGGGAAATGCGTGACCAACGGTGTCATGACCAATGCGTAGCCTTCCTTCCCGAATATGTGCTTTGCATTTAGGCATATGTTGTGATGAATGCATGAATAGATTTTCCCTTAGGCGTGGACATTTTCTTTTGATGGATATTTGCTTTCTTGTTCTTGAGCATGGACTATTGTTTCTGAGTTGTCTGTGAGGAATGTGCTATGAATTATTGGAAAAATATTTCTCAAAAACGTTTCCACACAGACGAAATAATAAGAAATTGGAAATAATAATAATAAGTTGGAAATAAAGATCCTCCAAACTTCTTAATTACTTTCTTCTTTCGTCTCATTGAAATAACAAATTTCCTCTTTCTTTGGGTAGTGGGCATTAATTGTCAAGGGAAAATGGGAAGAAGTTAACCATTTTCCCATGACAATAGAAAATCCTGCTAGTAATTCCCATCCATTTCCCCACATGGGAAAATAGGAGATATTTTACCATTTGACATCCGATTGGGTTGGCAATCAACAAGAGAATTTCCAACAAGTGGGGGAAAATGAAAACTTTTCCAAGAAAGGGAAAATCGGGAGCGGAAAGCCAACTTGGCATTCCCAACAATTGGAGGTGGAATTTTAATTTCCCAGGAAATGGGGAAGTGAGAAAAATTCTTCCAAATTTGTCGATCAATTTTAATGAAGATTAAATTAATATTTATTTAATTAAAAACCTAAAATTTAATAAAATTAATTTTATGAAATAAAAGGGTAACAAATTAATTAATTAATTAATTTTAAACACGGTTTACAACATGGAAGGAGAAGTTCTTACCGAAAATCAACGAAGCGAAGGCCAAAGCGATCATGACGAAAGTTATAAATCATGAGAAATGACACTTCGGATTTTTTTAAAATTTTTACGTTGTAATTTTGTGAAGTCAAAATTAGTGATAATAGTTGGCTCTAATTAGGGACAAGGAATTCACTGACGTAGCAATAGACCACTGGACCCAAAAATTATTTAATGAAAATGATCCTAAAGACGATGATGCATAAAAACGGGATGAAAAAGAGAGGAAACCAAAAACAAGAAACTATTGGGAATTCATATTTATTAGTGCAACATTATGAGATAATTATAGGTGTGAATATAAATGTAAATGTAACCACCCATGTAGGTTGTTTGTTATATTATTTATGTGAGGTTTGGTTGTTAAACCAAACTCACGTATTTAGGGAGAGTGGTTTTAGGAGGTTTCCTATTTTATAGGAAACATCCTCATTATAAATATATATGTTGTAGGATGTATGAATTGAGTAAAGAAACCAAGAATTTTTGTGTGTCGATATGCTCTTGTACCTTCATTTGGTATCAAAGCGACTCTAATTTTTCTGTGATGGAAAATTAAATTGTTTTCCAAGGGGCAGTTTTGGATCTTTGTTTCCTGTAGATGTTTTATCTTTATAAGATCAGTTTTTGTATCAAAAACTTGCACTGCATTAGATGTCTACACCCACGTCACCATATTTATTCTGCAACCATTATTGTTGCATGTGTCTTAGGAGGTTATATTCTTAAGCGGTTGGATCCCCCTCAGCCCCATCTTTCTTGCACAAATCTAGACAATTTTTTTACCATTCATTTTTATAAGGTGACATTTTCTATTGTACCAACATGCACACAAATAATCATCCTTCATAGTTGTTAGGTTATCATTAAATATTTTTCCTATCATTTCCATGTGTATTTTCCTTGTTGTGAGAGTGTGCAAAAAAATATATAATAAATTGATTGGCAGATATTCCTTCTAGCAAATAAATTTATTTGACAAGATCTCTATGATACAAAGAAAGGTTCTTGTTGTTTTCAGATTTGTGAGACTTAGATATTCACATATCTACCAAATGCCATACTTTGATAGTTGCTACGTGTAATCAGGAAAACGTGGTTGTGCATTTTTTCATTCCATAGTTAATTCAAACAATGGTGATTGGATCATTACAATGATGGTGAAAAGTGTGAACCCTCTCCGCCAATCATCTATATCTACATCTCAACTCTTGAGCAAGCGCAGTTTCAATATTGTATGTAAGCCATCAATATAGGTGTTAATAGTCATTTTGTAAGTTGTCATCATTAATAAGAGTCAAAATATTATCAAAATAAAAAAATTCTTCACATACGCATTATTGTTGGAACACGATGTCCAATATGTAAACTTGAGCTTCATCTTCACATTATGTTGAGCTAGCAGCATGATATTGGAGATTGGAGGAAATGGAGGATGGAGGATGATCATCACCTCTCGTCGAGTCACCGGTGACGGAGCCACATTTAGATTTGGTGGAAATATTTTATATTTTTCATTTGTGTGGTGTGTTCAAAATAAAATGGTGTGTGGCCTCCTTCCCCTGTTTTGATTAAAATGAGGAGGATGTACATTTTGGATGCTAAGAATAGATGTATAGGAGGGAAGTTGAATGGAGTGATCCTCTTAATGTAGATATTCTTCAAGTGCCGTACTTATAACATCGATTTAGTGTTCACTTTGGAAATGAAATCGAGAGCTGTTGAGTTTGCGTATGTAGGTGAATCAGTGGAAGTGTGATCATCTAGTATGGGATTAACTATGGTGGAGCGGATTGGTCATGTGTAGTAAGATCTAGACAGAAAGATCCAAGCCAGCAGTATGCAAAGGCATACGATTATGTTTCTAGTTCTTCGATGTTTTTTCTTCCCATGTTCGCACTAAGGGGGAGAATTTTGGGAATACATATTTATTATTGCCAACATTATGAGATAATTACGGGTGTGAATATAAATGTAAATATAACCACCCATGTAGGTTGTTTATTATATTGTTTATGTGAGGTTTGGTTGCTAAACCAAACTCAAGTATTTAGGGAGAGTGGTTGTAGGAGGTTTCCTATTTTATAAGAAACATCCTCTCGATAAATATGCATGTTCTTGGATGTATGAATTGAGTAAAGAAACCAATAATTTCTATGTATTGATATGCTCATGTACCTTCAAAAATAAAAACAAACAAAACCCTAATTACCTATATACATAAGGGGGACAACATGTTTTCAATTTTGATAGTGCTTCACATATTACTGTTGTAGGGAAGAGGTAAATGAGTTCCATCAAGATATGCCAAGTAATATGTGTTCCTTTTGGTGCACGCCGCTTATCCCAAAGAAGAACTAAGTCATTGATTTGAAATTTTCTCCCCTTGGTTTTTCTATCAAACAATTTCTTTACCTTTGATTGGTGTTCCTCGATCCTGTTTGCCACTTGAATTCTTTATTCTTCAAGCTTTCTCGGGGAAAATTATCCTTTTATCCAATTAATTGGTGAAGCATTCATCGTGAACCGCTTGAGCCAATCGTAATGTTGGTAAATCCAATGTAATGGGAATTTGGTCATCGGTTCCATACAAGAGTTGGAATGGAGACATCCCAATTTCTATTTTTGGGAGTTATACGGTTAGCCCACAATGCATCATAGAAATTTTTGTGCCAAGTTCTTTGATTTTGTTCGACTAACTTACGTATGATAGTAATGATGTTTTGTTCTTTGGATTCTACTTGACCATTTTCCGAAGGGTAGTAATATGATGAATGGGATAAAGATATCCCATACCCATAACAAAAACCTATCATCTC
The DNA here is from genome assembly GCA_018340775.1 of Taxus wallichiana var. yunnanensis. Lineage (NCBI taxonomy): Eukaryota > Viridiplantae > Streptophyta > Pinopsida > Cupressales > Taxaceae > Taxus > Taxus wallichiana. The sequence continues at coordinate 391,253,870 of CM031237.1, read as the reverse complement.
TATAAAAGAGAAATTGGTATCATTTTTATCGCGATATTTTGTTGAATTCTCAGTAACGAACCAATATATTCTCTTTGATGAAGTTCTGATTACCGTAGTAGATGTTTGTTTCACCGGAGTAAATTCTACTCACTTCAGTAAAGTAGTCAATTGCTATGATCACGTGAGTATGACCAACATTGTAATTTGGATTCAAGACACCAATGAAATCTAACCCCCATTCATTAAAGGGTTCTTCAATGACAATCTGGATTTAAAGGCAAGGCTGCCAATTTAAGTCCTCCAACAAATTATTGACAATCTAAGCATTTGGCTACCCATTTTTGAGCATTGGAAAACATAGTGGGCGGTAATAATGTGCTCATAAAATCTTATGAGTTATTATTGGTCCATAAAAATGACCACCGCAAGCATGATTTTGAAAATCTTCAATTAACCTAGGTTGTTGTTCCTTATTAACATATCTAAGGAATATTCCATCAATACCCTTCTTGAAAAAAGTATTGTCCCAAATGAAATACTGATGACTCTTAATTTGATAGCTCTTTTTTCCTTAGCTATCAAATTCTCAGGAAATTCACCATATGTGAGAAAGTAAGCTATATCAGAATACCATTCATCTGTGGTATTGACGAAAACTACCAGTGGTAAACTTTCTTCAACTGGTTCTTCCTCAGAGTCATCTTGTGGCTCGTTCTCTACGATGAGTTGGTAGAGTCCTCTTCCTCAAAACAACTTGGTAGGCCTAATGTCCAAGTCATATTATTGGATCTTGGTTCTTGTTGTGTTAACATTGATTTAATTGCGGTGTCCGGAACTAAGACTTTGGTGTGAGAATTCAATACATAGTATCTGAAATGTTTCAAGGCTCTAACCACCATGTACGCATGCCTCTCAAGGGGAGTGTAATTCAGTTCATGTTTCTTGAATCCAAAACTCATGAATGTAATAGGAGATTCAATTCCCTCTTGATTATGTTGAGTCAGGATGGTGGAGATCGTGTGTGGAGAAGCATAACAATAGACTATGAAATCCTTTTTAAAATTAGGACACACCAATGTAGGAGATTTTGTAATAGCATCCTTGATTTGTTCAAATGCTTCTCTACCTTCCTTTGACCATTTGAAGGATTCTTTACCTTTCATCATATCAGTGATTTCTTTGGTTAGCTCAAAAAATATGGCACAAACCTTCTCAAAAATTTCACCTTCCCAAAGAATGAGTGGACTCCAAGCTTACTTGTAGGTAAGGAAATATTCTTGATAGTTTTAACATGCTCAGGATCGATCTTAGTTCCCTCTTTAGAAACAATATAACCTTGGAGTATCCCATCCGTAAATCGAACACCGACTTCTTTGGATTCAAGAAGATTCTATGAAATTTCCATCTTTGCAATATTTTCTCCAAATCTCCTAGATGGTCTTCTCACTTCTTTGAGAAAACCATCAAGTCATCTAGGTATATTACGATGATCTTGTCTTTATAATATGTGAATTCCATATCCATATCCCTTTGAAAGGTTGTGCAACATTGATCAAATAAAAAAGCATTCTTCTATACGTAAACCTACCCCAATATTGGTGGTGAACGTGGTTTTCTGTTGGTCTTATCTAGCCACTTCAATCTAATTATAACCAAAGAAACCATCTAGCATGGATAACATTTTCAATCCGATTATTCTGAATAATATGGTCCATGACCAAAGTGGATATTTATCTTTCAAGGAAGCTTGATTAAGATTACGAAAATCCACTCAAATTCTAATTTCTCTATTTTTCATGTGAACCGGGACAATATTATCTATGTAGGTTGAATGTTGAATAGGAAACACTACTCGTGTGTCTAACATCTTTTGAATCTCATAGAATATTTTCCCCGCTATCTTGGGATTATATTGTCTTTGCTTCTTCCTGAATGGAGTTGCACCAAGTTTCAAGGGTATGGCATGCTCTATTTGCCTAGGTTGGAAAGACTTCAAGTCTTCATATGAGTAAGCCAATACCTTTGAATACTTGGTAAGGAGGCTTACAAATTTCTTGCGCTTCTCAGGTTAGAAAAAATTACCAATGTTGACTAGGAGAGGTTTGTCCTTGGGACCAATGTTAACTTGCTCATAGTCAGCATAATTCACAAGTCCTACCTACTCTTTCTCTTTGATAAACCTATTATGTTTATCAAAAATTTATTCAAGTGAATCCAATCCTTTTGGAATTTTATTTCCTTTGAGTTGAATGATGCCATCGGCAAGATCCTCGCTCTCAAATCCTTCTTGAATGGGAGTGGTCTTTGATTTTTGAAATACAAAATCATTTCCTTCAAAGTACAATTGTTAAAAACTATCCCTCTTTTCTAAGAAGGCAATAATTTATTGATCATCATTTAAGACTTGCCAATTTTCTTCATTTTCAGAAACACTTGGCCTAAAAACCATTTCAATGGTGTATTTTTCTTGATCAAACTCTAAATGAGGGATCATCAATGAAGTTGAGACTACTAGAGAATCTAATTTGTCATTATTTTCATGAGGGACAGATTCTATGGAAAAAGCATCAAATTTTTCTATCACGTCCCACCATTTATTTCTGTAGTGTCTCAAATGATCATTCTTTACTTGAAACTAATTTTTTACTTGTTTCACGATCAACTCTGCATCTCCAAAGACTTTCAAATTTTTGATCCCTTTCTCTTTTGTAACTTATCAGCCAATGATTAATTCCTCGTATTCTATAGTGTTGTTAGTATTTGAAAGTTGGATTTTATAATAAAAAGGAAACATTCTACCATTCGGAGATGAAAGCACCACTCCTACGATGAAACCTATTGAGCAAAAACTTCCATCACACTCGAGAGTCCAAATATCATTGGGATATTTTCAAGTGACCTCAGTGCATGAACCTTTGTAGTTATCATATAATTATCCATACTTGAGTTTTGAAATAGGACTGTGTGGGGATCATCATTTTTTCATTACCGTGAACTTTTCATAAGTCTTCGGTATTAGATTCTTAATTCTCTCTCGATGGGGATCATAGCATGAGACCAATCCATTTGAATCTCACCACAAAGATCTCTACCAAATTTCTTGCTCAACAACATACCATATGAAGTGGGCATATCAACAACTAGAATGGTTACCTTGACTCATTTTTTGAGGTAAATTGAGCTAAAGCCATTTGAGCATCTTTAATCTACCCAATCAGAGGAACTTGTCTTATATCTATGGAGTAACAAGATACGAATGTTCTCGTATAATTCAACCCAAGAACATGTGTTACTTTTGCAGGTATCACATTAACCGAGGCTCCAGAATCTATAATGCAATTACTTAATTTGCATACATTGATAAAAAGGACACAAATAAAGGTTTAACCTTTTCATTTGAAGGTGTAGTGGCTACCATAATATTTTGAGTCTTCCCGTCTTTGGGATTTTTTCTGAATTCATTTAGAGGAATGATCAATAGATTTGGTTATTTAGGAATCTAAGTTATTTTAGATTCTTTGGAAGTTTCCTTAGTTTTGGATTCTTTAGGAACTTCCCTAGAGCTCTTTTTATCTTCCACCTTAGTGGTACTCTACTCATTTTTCTAAGAGCGTGTGAAGACAACAAAGGATTGAATATTCATATCTTCTACAATTTCTTCATATTCATCTTCTTCTTCTGAATGGTACTCGAAGAAATGATTATTACTTTATCCTTCGTGCTCTTTGACTTCAGTTCATATATCCCAAAGTCGGCTCTCTTCTTCATCAACTTCGATGATCTCAACTTCATCTCCACTTTCCTCAATGACATCACACTTTATTTAGTTAAGGGAGATGCTTCAATAGCAAGCCTCATCAGGGCACCTACAATTCTAGATTTGTTGGGAACATAGCCTTATCTTGAGATTTATATGCAAGTAGGAGGTTTATTACCCTGATAAACTTGCTTTTTTAAATCTATCACATCATTAGCCAACGTAGTGAGTATGGTTTCAAAAGAATTTGGGGTTTCTTGACTCTTTCCCTTGGGGGATGTTTTCTTGAATTTTCTTGCCATGATTAATTCATCCTCAATTTCTATGGCCAAGGATTGAGCAAGTTCTAAAGTAGCCACTCTATCCCTTCTTAGTTGATAGCACACTTTTGGTTGTTGTGCATTAATAAAGAAACATTTTTGTCCATCAGGGTTCGGGTGAATTCGATAGGAACTTTGTTCACCATTTTGTTAAACTTAGCCACAAAATTCCTCATGGGTTCTATTGGTTATTTATTCATCTCGAGATAGTTAGGCAAGAAGGGCATGTTCATATTTTTCCATTTTGAAATGGTCTTCAAAATTAGTTTTCATATTATCCCAATTTGTAATGCATCCATTCGGGAGATGATGAAACCAATTTGTGGAAATTTCCTACAACATTTCAATGAAGAGGAAAACAACAACATCTTCATATTCCACTGAAAAAATTACACATGCAACAAAGAAGGCGAAATGTGGTTATCAGGTGAATTCTTCCCATCTCCATTAAACTTGGGAAGAATATTCATCGATCCTCATGGGAGGTCATGTTGAGCTAGCAAGGCTAATTGACTTATGGCATTTCCATGTGGTATGGTAACTGCCATCTTGGGAAAGGTGGTATGTGAGGGTAAAAAATGTGAGAAAGAACAAGTGCTTGACTAGTAGTGATTCCTCCATTACTTGATCTTTCAGGACTTAATGTAAGGGTTATGGATTTATGAAGAGTGTTCCTCTTGGGAGAAGAGAACTTGAAACCAAAATTTCCTTGAAAAAAAAAATGGGATCAGATCGACATTTAGCTTTCTCTCCTCACGTAAACCTCTTTCCTCCTAGTTTGAAATCTTTACCATGAAAGGATAATCGACATGTTCGATCAGCTCTATCCTTTTATATTTAATCTCTTTCATGATCTCTTTGTGCTTGAATAACTCTAGTAACTCTTGCAGCTTTATTTTATCCGTTATCCAACACTGATGCGGCGAGATGAAAATGATAGTCATTCGTTCACTTTTCCCAAATAGTTTGCCTCAAATATGATGATATGTCTTCTTCATTATCTGCAAAATGAATATTTGGTTGCAAGATATGTGAATTAGTTGTAATAGTCATATAGATTATTTCTTTGGTGGAAGAGGACCACGTCGGTGAACAACGATCAACACCTCTTTTGGCCACAAGTGTGTGTACTCTTCTTCTAAGGTCTTTAATGTAGATTTTTCTATATATGGCTCTATCAATAGCCACAAATTGCTGCAAGCTTTCACAATTTTCCCAAGATACTATCTCGAAGGCTAACGAAATTTCTCCTTGGAAATATTTGTTGGGAACAAGATTCGGTTGAAGAACTAGAGCTTGTGTAGAGGGGATAGTCATAAATATTTAACCAAGAACTAGTTAATGATTCTAGAATCTCCAGTAGAGTCGCCAATTTTTTTTTTATCATATGGATTTGCACAAATGCAAATGACATGCAACAGTAAAGGAATGAATTCCCTCCTCAATGAAGGTGAGGTTGCCTTTATTGAAAACCAAAACTATATTTACATCTATACATTCAAAATTGTATGTGGGGGATGTTTTGGGACATAAAATGGAAATAAGTGTGAATGAGGGAAATGAAATGGAATGAAGGAAAGAAATGGATGGAAGGAGAATACAATAGTTAGGTAAAAAAATCCTAATATTGCATATAAAAGAAGCAAAAAAATGAACAACTAACTCAAATAAAGTAGATTTTGAATCAACTAAACAAGAATAAGTAAAAGGGAACACACATGAGCAAGTAAATATTAGAGCTTGATCACTGTGAACAAGAACAATAGATTAATAGTGTTGATAATAAGATCAAAGACAATATTTACATGCAAGATTTAAACACTAACATCTAATGAACATAAGAACATCAAATGTTACAAGAGACAATGAATGGGACACAAAGTTCATATTTCATTATCTCCAAAATGTCTTTACAAAAGAACACAAAGTTTCTTTCTTGAAACAAAGTTTGCACAAAAAATTATTTTCTTCTCCTCTCTCAAAGTCACCCTTAGAAATGAGCCCCTAACTTCCTTTCATAACTAGAAATTTGGTTAAAAAGTAGTTAGGATTGACATGAACATTAAATAGTGTTGCAGATAACAAGCACTAAGAGGGGGGCTGAATCAGTGCAGGTTAAAAATTTTACACTTCTTGATTCAATTTTACATTCTTTACCAATCTATGTGTGTGAGAAGAAAACAATCAATCAGGTATTCAACATATGCATAAACACTGAACATAGATATTTACCATGGGAAACCCTTTCAGAGAAAAACCCACCAAAACCATTATTTATATTACACAAAGTAAGGACTCATAAGAATATAACAAATCTTACAATATTTGTTTAGTGCGACACCGATCCCACAACAAGCACTAACCCCTACACCCATGCTGATATTATGCACAGCAAAGGAATCAAGTGAATATTACGCATCACAAGAGATTTCTTTCTGCAAGCACCCACCTACAAGGAAGCTACAACTCCATGAATCTGTTAAGCTATAACTTATACTTGGTTCTTTACATACAATGTTTGATCATGTAGTTCTTGTTGTTTCTTATATAATGAATCATGATCACTTTCCGGCTTGGTCTATGCTCTTTCTCTGTCAAAATCTTCTACTCATTCATTCTCCTCTCCTTGGCTCATTCAATTTGCCATTTTTATGTTCTTCTCATCTAATCATGTTCTTCATTATTTTCTCGATCTCACCCTTCTCTCTTCTTCTGGTTGTAGCTCTTCTTAGCTTGATTGCATCATATTTTATTCTCTCTACCTTTGTTTCTCTCTTAGCTCTAGTGCCTTAGTTATTTCAGAGCAAAAATTCAAAAAGCTTAGATTATTTCTTTTATTTCACCAATGAATCAAAATTCTTGCTTTGAAGTTTACATCATGTACTATTCTGTTTTTGTCACTTTTGCAAATATAGATCATTTAATGTTTCCAAATTTGAGTCCAAATTTTATTCTTTGATTTTTGGATTTATTCCTCCTTCTTCCACGCATCTAGAAAATAAATTTAATGGCCAAATTCCAAAATTAGAAAACTTTCATTGTTTAGCATTTGCATCGTGAAATTGAAACGGAAACCCGTCTTCTTTACAAGAATTTAATTTACCTTGAAATCAGGAATCTCCATCAAGCTTATAACTAAATTGTCTCATGGTCAACATGCACTAAATGTTGGTAGCTAAAATAGAGAATTTCATTGGTCTGTTTGAAGTTCTAGTTATACTTGTAGTTTCATTTATATATCAATCAAATCTCTTTCAAAATATGAATGAAAACGTTCACTCTTTCAATTTGAACTCCAATTGATTGTCCTTGATCTAATCTAGTTCACTATGATCATTTTGCAACTTCCTTTGGCATCTTTCATCTTTTCCTTCATATTGCAGTTTATCCTTTTGTCCTTCAGATTTTCCCTTCTTTATGAGGATTTTTAGTTATCCGCGACATCGTATGCATTGTGTAACTTTTTCAAACTCTTGCGGCTTCCTCCTTGTTTTCTAACTCTCACGTCTTTCCTCCTTATTTAGTTCTTTGTGTATTTCCTTCTTTCTATGGAAATCTTCTATACTTAGCACTTTTCGCTTGTCCATAGTTTTGCACCTTTTCCTTTTATGCACCTTTGTCTCCAATTCTTCATACTCACAATTTTACCTTAGTTCTCACATATTCCGGACTAATTTTCTTTTCATTTACTTGTTACTCGGAAAAATGGTATCTCATTGGTATGTGCTTTGTCTTTGAGTGGAGCACTGTATTCTTTGAGACATTGATTGCACTTGTACTATAATACAATAGGGGAATTGGATTTTCAGATTTTACCTTATAATATTCCAATGTCTACTTCATCCATAAAACCTAAGTGCAACACATCGTGGAAGCTATATACTCTGCTTCACATGTTGAGAGAGCCACTGATGATTTTTTCTTGCTCAACCATGATACTAAGCAATTTCCAATCAAGAATTCTCCTTCGCTTGTACTCTTTCTATCATCGACACTTCCAACCCAATCTGCATCTATGTATGCCTTTATACTGAAGTCACTACTTTTGGGGCACCATAGTCCATATTCAATTGTGCCTATGAGATATCTCAAAATTATTTTTACCACATTAAGGTGTGTTTCCTTGGATATTCTTGAAATCTTCCAACAATACCTACCACTTGCATGATGTTTGGTCTTGATGTAGTGGAGTAAAGTTGACTTCCTATCATGGATCTATACAATGATATTTTTATACCTTTGGTGAATCATCATATATGCTCAGCTCGCATCCTAGCTTCCATTGGTGTCCCAATAGGTTTACAATCTTCCATCTTAAATATTTTCATCATCTCTTTGATATACTTTCTTTGTGAGATGAACATACCTCTGTCTGATTGATTGATTTGTAGTCCTAGAAAGAAAGATATATCTCCCAGCATTGACATCTCAAATTCTTCTTTAAAGACTACAAACTCATATGTCATCTTTCACGATCTCCACTGAAAATGATGTCATCCACATATACTATTACAATGAGCAGATGTTCTCCTTCTTATTTTATGTATAGATTGTTGTCCATAACTCCTTTTAAAACCTTTCTCAATGAGGTATGAGTCTAATCTGTTGTACCAAGATCTAGGAGCTTGCTTTAATCCATACAAATCTTTCTTCAACCTGCACACATAATCTTTATCTTCAGTCAGTGAGAATCCATTAGGTTGTTCAATGTATACCTCTTCATTTAGGAAACCATTTAGGAAGGTTGATTTCACGTCCATCTGGAACACTCTGATCTTCTTATATGCCACGTAATCTAGAAATAGCCTTATTGCCTCCATTCTTACAACTGGTGCAAATGTCTCATCAAATTCAATCCCTTCCATTTGATCATATCTCTTTGCACATTATTCGTGCCTTTTTCTTGTCACGTCTCCTTTTCATTTAGCTTATTCCTGAAAACCCACTTGGTTCCAATCACATTCTTGTCCCACAACTTGGGCACTATTTCCCATGTATCATTCTTTTCTATCTGACCTAATTCTTCATTCATGGTGTCTACCACATGATGATCCTTGATTGCTTCGTAATGTTATTGGGTTCTATCATTGAAAGAAGGGCTATGTCTTCATGGTTTTTCTTCTCTCTGAGTATTCTTCTTGTTAGGATGTCATCATATTTATTTCCAATGATCTGATTAGAAGGATGGTCCTTTTTTACTTTCCTTGGGGGTGCCTTAGTGTCTGGTCTTTATTCTTTTTCTTCTTCTCATCCTTCACATAGAATATCCATGTACTCATCATATTCTTGTTCTTCATTTCTGCCAATATGTTGAGTGCTGGTTTTTCCATATTATGCCTCATCCACCTTCACATTAGTGCTTTCCACTATATTTTGCAACCACTTGTTGTAGCATTTATAGGTTGTGTTAACTGCTGAGTATCCAAGGAATATACCTTCATCGTTCCTTGAGTCAAATTTTCCTAAGTTTTCTTTATCCCTTTTAATGTATCATTTTCTTCCAAACACTCTGATGTGCTTCACATTTGTAGGAATATTCTTCCATAGTTCACGGGAAGTCTTATCAAGTATTTACTCTAGTATAGCTCTATTCAAAAGATAAACCATTATATATACAACTTCACTCCAATACATGTCTGGGAGTTTGGATTCATTTAGTATGGTCCTTGTCATCTCTTATACTATTTTGTTCTTCCTTTCAACAACTTCATTCTATTGAGGAGTCCTCATGTTGAGAATTGTCTCCTGATTCCATGTTCTTCACAAAACTCATCAAACTCATTAGACCAAAATTCACCGCCCCTATTTATCCGATCTCAGACATTTGATCTTCTTTTTTTTCTCATTTTCCACTAGTGCCTTAAATTTCTTAAATCTATCTAGAGCTTCTTAATTTTTTTTAAAACATGCTACCCAAGTCATTCTTGTATAATCATCTATAAGAAACATAAAATACACTTTACCTGATATTCTTTTAGTTCTGGTAGGGTTGTATAGGTCTATATGAATTAATTCCAGTGGTCTTGTTGTAGAGTACTCTTTTGACTTGAATGAGCTCCTTATTTGTTTACCATGTAGACATGCCTTGCATAGTGTATCCATGGGTTTGATAATCTTAGGCATGTGTCTCACACACCCTTTAACACTCAGTTTAACCAAATTCTCAAAGCTCATATGTCCAATATTTTTGTTTCATAGCTAATTATAATCAACTTTACATGTGAATCATTTCTCATTGTTTATCTCATTCAACACATACATGTTGTTATTTGTCCACTTGGCCTTTGCAACTCTTTTTGCGCCATTGATAATATCACATCCTTGGTCATGGAATATGACATTGTATCCTCTCTTACACATTTGACTCACACTCAATAGGTTATGTTTCAAGCCTTCAACATATAGAACATTTTCTATAATATTCTTTCCATTATCTAAACTTAATGTCCCTTTTCCAACTATGTTGGTAGAGTTATTGTCACCAAATCTCACAGCACCTGATGCATTATTTGACAAAGAAATAAATTTACTTTTATCACCTATCATGTGATTGGAGCAACCATTGTCTAAATACCAAATTTTATCCTCATTTTGTACATGGAACACAGTTTATACTACTGAGCAACATTCTTTTCTCTTATTCTCATATTTCTTTACATATATCCACTTTTTTTGTTTAGGTGCTCTTGTTTCCTTACTGGTGGATTATTTATTTTCTTGTGATAGGTTCACTGAGTAATATTAAAGTTTAAATTGGTGTAAGATGGGCCAAAATTTCTTCTATATCCTCTAGATTTCTTTCTACACTTCGTGGCTTTATGTCCAAACTGATTACAAGAAAAATAATACCCATAAAAGGAATGTGTGTACCTCATTACATAGGTGATCCTAGGAATAGTGTTTCTTCTTCTCACGGGTTTATAGAAACCTTTATTTGCAGCAGATGAATATTTTGGTGTAGTTGCGGGCTTATTTTATTTAGTCTTTTTTGAATCTTTCGCTTGATTTCTCCCTTAAATCCAATTCCATACTTTTTAATTGTATCTTGTTGGTCCATTGAGCATATCAGTTAGCAAAAAGACGTCCTTTATATATTTTCATACATAGTTAGTTTGTTGAACATTTGGTCCATCTCAGATTTCAACTCCTCCAATTTTGTGTTCAACTTTGAGCACTCATCCTCTTTTGATTTGTAGGACTTAGAGATCTTCTCCAGCTAAGTTTCAAGTTCCTTTAGCTCATTAGCCTCCTCTTCTTCTTTTTGTGCTTGTCTTTTCTCAAAGATGCAGATTTTTTCCTCATAATCCTTTAATGTGCATCTTAGTTTTGATTTTTCTTTTTGCATAGTTGTAGTTCTTCAAGTGAACTCACTATCTTTGCTTCAAGATTTACCTCAGCTTCTTATTATCGAATCTTAATATTCAACTGAGTTCTTCCCTTTGGAACTACATTCTTCATCCGCATCCATAACCATAAACAGACATTTTGATTGATCTTCATTACCCTCATTCTCTGAGTCTTCGAGTGGTTTGATTCTAATTCACTTGACTCTTCTTTAGAGTAGAATTTTCTTTTGTTCTTGAATAATTTCTTCTTGTTATCTTTCTTTTTATACTCAGTTTCTCTTCTACTATATTTATGACTATGTTCCTCATGTTCAAACTAATTTTCCTTATTCTTGTTTGGACATCTGCTGGAAAAATGTCCTATTTGAACACATGTAAAACATTTAAATGGAATTTTTCCTTTGTACTTACCAGAGCCTCTTTTCAATTTCCTCATGAACAATGCCTCAATTTTTTCTTCATCCATATCATCCATGGAACTTGATTCTTCTTCATATTCTTGCATGTATTTTGTTTCTTTCTTGACCTTGAAATGCACTTCTTTCTTGGTTGATCCATAGGGATCCAAAAGGACTCTACTTCATCATGATCAGTGAGCACGAATAAAATAAAATAAAATAAAATAAAATGAATATGAAACAAACAACCTCGGAATTTGAAGGGTTATACATGTCTCTTCCCCTTTTGTGACCTTTCCAATTCTCTAGTGTATGGGAGGACATGAGAAAGGCTAAAAATATGTGTTTGTAGAATAGAATAAGATCATCGAAGCATGAAAGCAAGTGAGCAAGAAGTTCTTAGTGCTGGAATTGGGTTTTGTAGAAGAAAGGAGTGTTGAGACAGAGCAAGCAAGTAATTGGGAGGAAGTGTGAGATATTATCTACTTCTCTTTCATACTTATTGTAATTTTTGTACTTATTGTTTGAATTGGCCAATAAAAGTGGAAAGAAAGAGAAATTTCCCTTCCCGGTTGGTTTTTCCTCCTCTAGAGGTTTTCCAGGATAAATTTTTTTGGTGGTTGTGATCTTATATCTTTTCTTTTCCTACAATTGTTGATTCTAAGTAAAAGTAAAATTAATTCACTAGCTATCTCTATTATTTTCTAATAAAAAGTAGAACAACAATGTTTAATTTGTGATTCTATGGATAATTCCAAAGTTGAAGAGTTTATAGATCATTGGAATTTTTGGATCCAACAGTTCTCATCTCGTATGCTGACAAAGTGCTCTGCAATTCATCCATTGTGAGAGTCTTCATATCTTTGGATTCCTCAATGGCTTAAACCTTCACATCATACTTTTTGGTCATGGATCTCAGGATCTTTTGGACTAACATTGACTCTTCTAGTGTCTTTCCTAAACCTTTGATCATATTAATAAATTCATCTATTCTCTGCATGTAGACCGTTATACTTTCATCATATTTCATTTTGATTCTCAAGTTGAGATCGTAGGTCTCGCAACTTTTGCATCTTGAAATTTTTCATCTCCTTCATAGATATTCTACAATTTGGTCCATATCTCCTTTTTTGTTATGTGGTGCATTACTTTAACAAATTTTTTTTTTTTGTGAGGCCACATTGAATGGCATTCATTTCTATAGAATTGCATTCATACTGCATTGTCTTCTAAGGAGGTAATCGGTGTGGTCAGGGCTATATAACCTTTTTAATTCACTCCCAAATTTCAAAACCAAATGACATCAAATATGTATTCATTATTATTCTCCAGAATGCATAGTTCATTCCAGTTCTGAGAGAGGTGACCTAAACAATGATAAACCGCCTTGTTCTGATTTGTTGGCATGCTTGTGATTGGAGTATCTCCTTGAAGATGTTAAGCTCAACGTGATAAGGACTTTCTCTAATACTTGAATTTTTGCAAATCACAAGCACTGAGAGGGGGGTGAATTAATGCAGATTGAAAATTTTACACTCTTGATTCAATTTTATATTCTTTACCAATCTATATGTATGAGCACATACAATCAATCAAGTATTCATCATATACATAAACACTAAAAACAAATATTTGTGTGGGAAACCCTTTCAGGAGAAAAACCCACCAAAACTATTGCTTATATTACACAAAGCAAGGAATCATAAGAATATAACACATCTTACAAGATTTTTTTAGTGAGACATCAATCCCATAAGGAGCACAACCCCTACACCTATGTTGATATTACACACAACAAAGGACTCAAGTGAATATTACACATCACAAGAGATTTCTTTCTGCAAGAACCCACCTACAAGGAAGCTACAACTCCCTGAATGTGCTAAGCTATAACTTAGACTTCTTTACATATAATGTTTGATCATGTAGTTACAACAATTACTTATACAATGAATTATGATCACTTTCTGGCTCATTCTATGCTCTTTCGTGTCACGAGTCTTCTCGCACATTTGTTCTCCTCTCCTTGTCTCATTCAATCTATCGTTGTTATGCTCTTCTTATCTGATCATGTTCTTCATTATTTTCTTGATCTCACCCTTTTCTCTTCTTCACCGTTGTATCTCTTCTTAGCTTGATTGCATCGTATTTTCTTCTCTCTACCTTTGTTACTCTTCTTGGCTCTAATACCTTAGTTCTTTCATGAGCAACTACTTCAAATAACTTAGAGTTTTTCTTTTATTGCACCAATGACTCAAAATTCTTGGTTCAAATTTTACATCTTATACTCTTCCGATATGTCGTAAGTGAATCTAGATCATTTAATGTTTCCAGCTAAGTCCAGATTTTATTCTTTGCTTGTTCGGCTTCATTCCTCCTTATTCCACGCATCTGAAAAAATCAATTTAATGGCCGACTTCCAAAAATAGAAAACTTGCATTGTTTAGAATTTTCATCATGAAATTAAAATGGCGACCCATCTTCTTTGCATTATTTTAATTCACCTTGAAATCAGGAATCTCCATCAAGCTTATAACCAAATTGTCTCATGGTAAACATGCATTAAATGTTGGTAGCTAGAATAGAGAATTTCATTGGTCTGTGCAAAGTTCTAGTTATACTTGTAGTTACAATTCTCTGTCAATCAAATCTCCTTCAAAATCTGAATGCAAACATTCACTCTTTCAATTTGAACTCTAACTAATTGTCCTTGATCCACTCCAGTTCACTTTGATCATTTTGTAGCTTCCTTTGGCATCTTTGATATTTTCCTTCATATCATAGCTTCTCCTTTTGTCCTTTGGCTTTTCCCTTCTTTATGCATATTTTTAGTTATCTACGGAATTTGTATGCATTGTGTGGATTTTTCAACTTCTTGTGGCTTCCTCCTTGTTTGCTACCTTCCACATCTTTTCTCCTTCTTTAGTTCTTCGTGGATTTCCTTTTTTATGATGCAATCTTCTATACTTAGTGACTTTTTGCTTGTCCACAATTTTGCACCTTTTCCTTTTATGCACGGTTTTCTCCAATTATTCATACTCGTGGTTTTACCTTCTATCCTTCTTCACTTTGTGGCACTCACTTGTCTTCCGTGACTTCTTCTGGAGCTTTCCTTTAGTCTGTGGTTCCTTCCTTAAGCTTCAACAAGACATCATCTCCACATGTTGAGGGCATGTACTTGGTTGCATCAGTCTTGTATAACTTCCACATATGATCGGAGATCATCGAGAAACATACCTTCCTCGCATCGCACAATTTGACTTCTGGAATTCCTATGAATTGGCGTAGCTCGAGCACTTTGTCCTCGCATGAGTTGGGGCAGAATCAAGAGCTAACATTGAGCTTAGATGAGATAATCGATGTCACTAGAGTTTCCCTCATTGTGATGACCAATTCAGGACTTGGAACTGATATTGGAAATGCTCTGTGTGTGAGAGATTACTTGAACAAGTGCTAGGAAAATTCCAACTCGCCTTCGGTTGATACGTGATCGCAGAACCTCGACTTACATCAACATGTCCCAAGTTGATATTGGTGATGTTCTCATACTCTAAATGGAGTTTCAAGATGGGTAGAATTCCCTAGAACTCATACTGCAACATCACTTTGTTGAAGGTGACATGATTGTAACAAAAGCGTGATTTCTAGGTATTACTTCTAGACTTCAAAACAGAAAAAATCACCTCTGAAATTGCCCTGGGAAAAATAGCAAATCTTGTTCTGAGAAGCTCTCACTAGGTGAAGGAGTCCATTAAGGTATCAAAAGTATGTGTGTCAGAGGGTTTTTTCAAAAATCAAATTCTTCACTCAAATATTAAAGGTCAAATATGACTTCTTTGAAATTGTTAGGAAAATGTAGGTGTGAAACTATGAAAACTCCCTTTTATTTTAGCCTGGGAAAAATACCAAACGTCACTCTGGAAATCTAAAACTTAGAAAGGGACACATGAAGTTGGGGAGAATTCAAATAACCAATTATTTTCTCTTGATGAACATCCAAGTTCAAAATATTGATTCTCAAAATCAGTCCCCTTGACAGGCTGAAAACTGCACACGTAGCAAAATCAAATAAATTGTCTTTTATTTGGGTTTGCGAAAAATACCAAATGAGGTGTTGTGTATTTTTAACTTGGAAAGGAGTACATGAAGATGGATAAAATCCAAATAACTAAATCATTCTTCTTGAAAATCACTCAGGCCCGAAATATAGATGCTTAAAGTAGGCTTTCCAACAAGTGAAAAATTGAGCGCTGTGCAACGAAATCCAACAAAGCGTGTTTTTTGGTCCGTGAAAAATAAAATGAGGTGATGGGGATTTGAGAATAAGTATTGAAACACTTTAACATGATAAAAATTATGGGTAATAATTGGTTTTTCATGAGAATCACCCTACTTTGAGATATCAAGCTCCAAAGTTGACTACTTGGATAGATACAACCTGTAGTAGCCTTTGATCGCATCTATTGTTTTCTTCATTAATTTCATTTCTTTTGTATTGATATATCTTGTTTGAAATTTTTTCAAATGGTTCATGTGATTTCTATTCACACAAAGTCCTCTTCTTGCAATTGTGTGGCTTTGAGTGCACAGTAAATGTGTTGAACTCGCTGATTTTTCTTTGTGAATGCATTGGAAATGGGTTTGGACTACCTTCCTTTACGTGGACAGATATGAATGCGTGGGAGAGCATGCTTGGATTCTTTGCTGACAACTATCTTGGCTTTTGACCAATGTGTGAGTATTGTTCTTTGCATGCATGGGTAATAACCTATATTTTTATTTCTTCTCTTCAACCAATGTGTGGACAATTGTTTTTTTTCCTTACCTCTTGCATGGAACTTCCTAGGTAAAGGCATGGAGCTGTTGTCTTTCACCAATGCGTAGCTTTCCCTTTTTTTGGCTGAGCATGGACTATTGATGCATGCGTGGACAATATTATTTTTACCTTGGTTGTGTGGTGTTTCCTTAAGCATAGAAGATTGTTTCTTCTATCTCTACCTTGGTGTGGAATTTACTACATGTGTTGAATTCTTCCTTTTGTTTTACCAATGCATGGAAAGATCCTACTTTATCCTATTTTACATCTGTGGATTGTTATTTTCTTGGACATGTTTGGCAAATGCATGGGAAGCTAAAGTGTCTTGATGAATGTGTAACCTCCCTTATTGAATATGTGCTTTGGCTTTGGCATATGTTGTGATGAATGCATGGATAGATTTTCCCTTAGGCGTAGAAGTTTTCCTTTGATGCATATTTTCTTCCTTCTTCCGAGCATGGACTTTTGCTTCTTGAGTTGTTTATGAGGAATGTGTTATGAATTATTTGGAAAAATATTTCTCGAAAAAGTTTCCACACAGAGGAAATAATAATAAATTGGAAATAAAGATCCTCTAATCTTCTTAATTACTTTCTTCTTTTGTCCTATTGAAATAACCAATTTCCTCTTTCTCTGGGTAGTGGGCATTGATTTCCAGGCAAAAATGGGAAGAATTTAACCATTTGCCCATGAAAATGGCAAAGCCGGCTAGAAATTCCCATCCGTTTCACCACATGTGAAAATGGGAGATATCATTTCATTTGACATCCAATTGGGTTGGCAATCAGTAAGAGAATTTCCAACAAGTGGGGGAAAATGAAAACTCTTCTAGGAAAGGGAAAATCGGGAGTGGAGTGGAAAGCCAACTTGGCATTCCCAACAATTGGAGGTGGAATTTTTATTGCCCATGGATATGGGGAAGTGAGAAAACTTCTTCCAAATTTGTCGATCGATTTTAATGAAGTTTAAATTAATATTTATGTAATTAAAAACCCCAAATTTAATAAAATTAATTTTATTAAATAAAAGGGTAAGAAATTAATTAAATATTAATTAATTAATTTTAAACGTAGTTTATGACATGGTGGGAGAAGTTATTACCCGAAATGGATGAAATGAATGCCAAAATGATCGTGACAAAGGTGATAAATCACTAGAAATGACACTTTAGAATTTTTTGAAATTTTTATGTTGAAATTTTGCGAAGTCAAAATTAGTTGATGAAAGTCCAAATGCAAAGTAAAACCAACCCTATTTCCTTTCGACTAATCCATATGGTGTTTCCCAAGGTGGTTTTCCACTCATTTCTTGAGAACAATAAATGTCAGGATGATTTGATGAGTTCCCAACAAATCTACCAAATGCCGATATCTTTAGCCACAACTAACAGTTGAATCCCATGCACAATCTTCCATCTATCTAACTGGAGTTTGATGCACACCAAATTTGTCTTTTCTTCCTCCAAAGGTGGAGAAATGCCTTAATTAATGTCATTTAATTCATAGTATAGTGTGGCTTGGTGCCCAATTCACCTTAGCTTAAACCCTTAGGATTTTATTCACCATTGTTAAGTCTAAGGTAGGTCTAAGTCCCACATAGGTTTAGGTACCTTTTCAATATAGTGTTAACCTTAGCATAGATTAGGATATCAATGAATTTATTTAGGTAGCTAGGGATTAGGTCCCTTACAATAATGCATCCCACTTAGCTTAGGCTAAATGCATATAACATAGTTAGGTTACCTTCATAGTTAGCTATCACCTTAGAGTAGGTTTAGTTAGGTCCATTATAATATTCAACATGAACACTTCTGCGATATTATATCAAACTAAGAAGACGGACCAAAAAGGAAGGTAGGATTCACGGAACAACATATCGATTATAGGCATGCCTTGGATCACTGAAATTGATCCAAGGTATGACTATTCCTTCCTTAGCAATGCAATAGACTAAGGAAAAAATTTTAGTATTGCAACTTAGATAACTTACCGGCTTAGTCCATGAGATCTGTATTACCTTCGTATCACTGGATTCACATGCAGAATGTAATTCAAATCCAAGCATATTGAGTACATGAATACAATTCAACATCAATACAATACTGACACAACATGATTACATCCGGTTTAGAAGGTAAAACATATCATCTACAACAAACATGATCAACATTCGAGAAGAGTATATTGTATTAGAACATGAATCACATATCAACATTTTAAGCTTCAATTATAGAAGAAATTACATTTATCAACATGGTAGAGGAATTACAAAAAGTAAAAATTTAGGTTTATGCAGCACAAAAGTATAAGAATGCTTAGAATATATGCACAAAATACATGAAGAAGTGCACTAAAATTGGAAAGGAGTAATCAAGGTTACAAAGAGTGCACGGATAAAGGACGCAGAGCCAAGGAGTTTGAGAAAGGAGATCAAGTAATGGCACATTTTTGGGAGGAGATGCTTCTTAAGGGGACCTATAATAATTTGACCCTAAAGAAAATAAGGCATGTAAGATAGTGCATAAGATTGGTCCAAATGTATATAAGTTAGAGTTGCTCGATTGATTAGACATCTCTCCAATCTTCAATATTTCAGATTTATATGAGTTCCATGAAGGGGATAATAGTGTACATGGAGCTGAAGTAAAGTGTGTAGAGGAGATAGATGAAGACACACTAGAAGATGAATAAAATTTAGACCTGGAGGAGGAAGCTAGTGGAGAAAATTGTTGAAAACAATGCCATAATCGACTCAAGAGTAATAAGGAAGAAGAACATAAGGGAATATAAGAAATATCTAGTAAAATGTAAGGAATGCATAAAATAATATGCAACATGGATAAGTGTTAAGGAGCTTAATTAGCTAGGCCATAATCCAAAACCATGCTCGTGAGATGGAGCTCACTTTAATTTACTCGGGGTGTTTTATGTAGGATCACCAAAGGGGATATAGGTGACTACATACATTTTGGGATATTTTGGCTAAGTAAAGTGGCACTTGTGACAATGGAAACAAGTTAGAAGAAGATAGGGTGAGACAGAAAAATGCATGATGGTGCACAAAAGTTTTGAGGGAGGGAATGTGTAGAAATTTGACAAGATACAAGGGGGAGAAAAATTAAATCTAGGCACATGATTTTGGAGAATACTTGTCAAGGGATGAGTAAATATTTCAACAAATAAAATAAGTGCGTGTGGAGAAATACTTGATGGAATAAAATGAAAAGGTGATAGGTATACAAAGGATGCCAACTTGGAAATGATGTGGTATTCCATATGGACTTCTTGGAAACTACCAAGCCATACGTAGTTAGTCACCATTAATTATTAGAAGTCTAAATTTAGTTTTTATGGGTTTATGAGATGATTATAGATGGAATTTGATAATCCTTTGGGAAAGAAATATCGCTTATAAATACCTACTTGAAACCTTGTTTTAGAAAAATGGGGGCTAGAGGTTAAAGGAGAGAGGACAGAGAAATATTTTTGAAATCAACACCCATGTAACTTTGTAGGTCGTAAATCCCATTAAGGATTGATTATTGTAGATGTCGTATGGATTTTAAGAATAGAAATTGAGATATTTAGTGAAATATTATTTTTTGTTTGCTTGTAAACGTCTTAGGGTTGTCTCGATTTAGCCGATCGAAATCATGTGTAGGATGTTATTATTATTATTCTTTTTCATTACTAGTGTCTTTACACATTTATTTTTTATTTCATATCACATGTTTCTTCTTTCTCGTGTCATGGTTGCCAACATGTGCAACCCTATTTGTAGGTATAAATTATCGATAGTGGTCACCACTTTATCCTTCCACATATTCCTACATATTATTACGCATATGGTAGATGGGTACACGTCTAATATTTTGAGCCATGTGATCAAATATTTTATCACACACACACACCTCAAAATATGGGGTATTAGACGAGATATTTATTTAAATACATGCCCATTGCAGTATACATAAATAGATTTTTTGCAAGGCTCAAATCATCATAAAAGGTCAAATATACTAAACTCGTAGAAGAATTTAAACATGGTAAAATTAAAACATAACAATTAGGACTATGGTACAGTCTTTATCTCTCCATATGTTCTTAAATAAATGGTAGTTTCACTTAACTTTCAAATTTTAATATATTTTACAAGACATTTACAATATTTTTGCATAGGTATAGATGAAAATCACAAAGTTTGAAGTAGATTACATGGTACATGAGTGCTTCATTCATTCTTTGTAATTTTATTTAAGATTTAGTTAAAAATCAGTTTGGGGGAACATGTATCCTTGTCACCAAAAACTCTTAACGCAATCATAGTAGCACCTCATAAGGGCATGGAATGGGTCATTCTACTTAAGGTCTCTTGAAGTGAATGGGGACTAGAATTTTCTACAATGGTGTGTTATGTGGGTTTAGTGGAAAGCATCAAAGAAATATTATGATATTTTTAAATTTATATTTCCCCTTCTCTCACTAGATTCTTAGAAAATTAAAATGTTGAAGAAAACTTTGAGATTTGTAGAAAAATATTTCCTCCTCTCTCTCTCTCTCTCAAGTGTGGAAGACATCGAATAAAATGGTTTCTTTATAATCTACTCCTTCCTCCATTACTATCTTTGATGGCACAACATTGGGAACTAATCAAACCTAATCCTTTGATATCTCCAAATAACATTCCAACTCTCTAAGGAACCAAAACAATAGGATTTCCTCCCTCCACAAAATAAATAGGTGTACAAGTTTTGCATGGTTTTCATACCCTTGCATACTTTTTATAATGATTCAAAGTTACAATGCACTATTTATATTTTGAGTTAAATGTTTGTTTCTATAATAGACATTGACTACACTCTTTGTTCCAGGTTTCATCATGGATCATCCCAACATCAAAACATTATGAAGTCCTTTAAAACAAAGGAAAAGTGTGTTTTCACACTCGAGTATGTTTTCCTTTAAGCATGCACTTTTTAGTTACACACTTAAGGGGGTGGGAAAATATAGACACTAAAATATGGTAGTTCTTGTTTGTTTGTTACGCTAAGTTTGAGCTTGTATCCTTTCCAAGACAAATGCTTAGATTCAAAATCTAATATCATCCTCTCTCTATCCATTCTATAAATTTCTTATATTTACCTCATGTTTTGTTGGTAAATTTGGAAATATCATTTACTCAAAAATCCACAACACATCTAATATTCATTCCACAACTTGCAATTTATGAATTTCTCTCCTATCAAAAATGCTATTGAAGGGTTAAGATGTGGGGTCCAATCTTGGCCAACCCATATGGTCTCATCCCTTCGTAATAACATACTCTTATTTTGATGCTAAATAGTTATCTGGGTCATTTCATCTTCCTAGTGTTGTTCTTATCATAATATCACACCTATGAAAGACTATATAAACAAGTCATTAATTATCACATCATAACTCACTTGGAATTATTACAAGCTTGTATTATAAATATAATTCTAGAAGAATAATAAAATGGTTATGAATCTACTCAAATCAGTTATACATCATATAGGGAAGTCCCCACTACAAGTGTGAAACACTCAACTAGGTCAAGGAGTCTAGCTTTACCCATCTACAAATAAGAAAAGATCATAGATCCATGTCTTAAGAAAGAGAAAATTCACTCCAAGCATTACAAAAGGGTTTCAATCAACATAAGGGTTAGGTCACATAACTAATTCAAACAAGATCTCACTAAGTCATGTTTTGGGATATCTTCATTTTTAGATTAAATGAGAGATGCTATGAGATTTATACATGTTCTGAGCTTCCTCATCTTGTGCATGTTGATCGACATCCTCCAAAGGGTTGATATAATTCTCTTCATCATCCTAAATGACTATGTCATGAGGGTTTGAATATATTTTATATATTTGTTTCGTCTATTTTCTTAATAAGAAAATCTCCCTTCGAACCTCCTTGGGAAAACCGGTAGATAAATCCATCTAATTATTGGTTACGAAATTTGAGTTCTTTCTTAGATAAAATTTTCTTAGTATTTTGGAAGTGGATGTAAAAATCCATTGAATGATGATGCCACTTTTTGTGTTGTGTTGGCTAGATTTTCTGCATAGCACAAAACCTAGGTAGTCATGAGATAAATCTCCCTCATTTAACCAGTGAGGCTCCCGTGTCACATTTGTCAATTTAAGTATGCTAATATCTAAATGGGGTTTTACTTTAATTACTCAGTTCATGAACCATAACTGAATAATTCTATAGCAAGTAAGTAGCTGTTTAAAGAAAGGAAAAGTTATAGAAGAAGGTAATTACATAAACATGTAGAAGAAACGGGGAAGATGTGCATCTCAATCAATAGATGGAAACTATGATTGCATGCACATAGAAGAATCCAATAGATATAAACACAGAATTCTAAAACAAAGGTAGCTCTAGATCCAGATCTAAAATAACACAAAGTTTATTAAGAGATCTAAGATTAAAAGTAAGAAACACAATACACCGTGACACAAAGTTCTCCGGAAACCTACTCCTTTGTATTCCTTTTCTCCAAGTGGCTCTCAGGGGTTCAACACAAAGTCTAGAACACAAGATTGCTACTTACAAATTCTGATCATTAACCCGAAGGTTCTTCTCCTACTTATAGAATGTAGGAGGGAAAGTACAAATGGGAAGTCTAACTGAACTAAAACACAAACAACAAGTAAAGATGACATTTGGCAATCATCCTCCACTAACTTCTCCTTAAGTGACACATATATCACTTAACTAATAGAATGGTTCCACATGACTTTAAGTAATGGTTGAAAAACCAATAACTTAAAGCTTTACAATTTCATCCAGAACATAGAAAATAGAAGAAGAAAGAATAGAAGAAGAAGTCATGCTAGCTGTAACATTTATGTCTTCTTTTTGTTCTTATATCGGATATACTTGTCGAACATGTGATTCAACATCTTCCCATCTGTTTTAGCCACTGCTTCCTTCTCTGTCCTAAACTGCAGCAATCCTTCATTCAACACTTTGATGCACGCCTCCACATCTTCCAAGCTCGGCCCAAACCTCACAATATCTGCCTGCAGCGCCACCAGTCTACTAATAGAATTCATCGTGAAAGGCTTAGTAGCTTTATCAATTCTCTTTTGTACCATCAGAAGAGACCCTTCCAGGGAATTAGGCACCTTGCTAGGAACAATCCACACGTATGAAGTAACACCTCCGACCATGTCCTCCTCAGTGAAAGAAATGATATTGTCTGGTAAGGATGATGTCCTACTCTCAAGTGCCTGCATCCTCTTCAGCAAAACTCTGCAGATCTCCAAACGGAAAGATACTACAAACTCCAGCTGCTTCCCCTTCTCAATGGATCCATCCAAGACAATTTTTCTCGCAACCAATACATCTCCGACAGACTTGTTGATCTCTCCCAAAGTACTCAGGTTACTCTCAATAACTGTGTTCATGTCCACTATGCTCATCACTAGTTGCTACATGCCTGATTTTCCACATCATTCATAACCTTTAGGCGGGTTGGCACTTCTCCAAGTTGTATAGAAGCTTGACGAAAAATCAAATCCTTCCATTCGTTAATAGCTTTTACTTGATTGCTTGTATCCTCCATTTCCGCATAATATTATCACTCACCTACTCAAATGGATTGAATGGAAGGCTTAGAAACCTTGGCTATGATCTCACATAACTAAGATACCTATCGAAGTTATTCTTTCTCCACATTTTCACTATCAAGCCTAAGGAATAGAGCATCTATCAATGTCTCGCATGTCCCGCTTCAATCCTTCAAAGTGGTGGCTTGACCAAGAGGTACTTTAGTTACCGTCACATCTTCCGTCATGAGCTCCTCCTCCTTTCCTTATGCCGAAATTGATATCTCAGCAAACTTCTGCCCTGATTCCTCGATGATCAACCTAGAAGTTGCTTTAGTAACTTTAGGCATTCTATCTCTTCCACCCAGATTCTGGAGTAGTTGCAAGTCGTGCTCTTCTAAGTTCATCTCCACTCTCGCTTCTGGAACCAGCTGCAAAGCCAACCATTCTGAGAAGTTACTTCTCAGAGAATGAGAAGTTTCTAAGTGCACTACCATCTCCCGCTCTGCCTCCTCTCCATCAGAAAGTGCCACGGTGTTATGGCTACCATCCTCTGAATCATCAAAGGACAAATCTCTTTCGAACTCTACCATCTATAACTTCAACATCTCCTGGGACACAAAGCAAGCGGATCTGGCGAGGAGAGAAGATGAATGTCATCGGATTCGGTGGAGGCATGGAAGTTTCTGCTAAGGCAAAGGCAATAGTTAGTGAAGTCTTGAGTCCGGATAAGTGGAGCTATAGCCATGGTCGTAGAAGTGATATTCTCCTTTGATTGAGATCTTACTGTGTACTTTCAACGCTTCTCGGACTGCCATCGCTTTCTCCTTCGTGCTTCCGCTTGAGGGAATATCCTATGCCGAAGTTTCCGTGACTTGATTCATCAAAGTAATATCCCTTCGTCAACAACCAGTTTGAAGTATTCACCAAAATAGCTCCAGATCTTTCTTCAATTGTATGGCAGCCTCCTATGTTATCCTACAGTATGGCTTTATCTCCTCCCATTTTATGGTAAGTGTCAAGTACCACATTTGCATCATCTTTAAGATCCACGGTATCCGCACTAGTCCAAAGTCAAACACTTGCTTTGGCTGATAGCTTCGCTGAAATCTCTCTTTCTAACCTCGTACTCGCTTTTGCACTTCATCCGAAATCTTCTAATGAAGGAACCTATGCATACTCCGGGAGATCGTCTTCCTGGATACTCCAAATGGATCAAAGTTCAGCCGTGCGCAGGAAGAACTCTTGCTCATACTCGGATAACATATGGGTCTCCATCCCCTGAGCTCTATGAATGCTAATGTAGTTGTAATGTCCCACAGTGATTGGGAAGAAGCCCGTAGACTTGTGCTGCTTTGACTGAAGGTCGTGTAACTCCACAAGTTTCCTACTCATCTCCATGATGATCAATCTATCATTTAGATACATGGGAATCTTTATTGGTTTTCCATAAAATCTTGTAACCCGAGGTATGTGAAATCTGCAAACTGAATGAATAGACTGCCAACCTTGGATACAGCTCCCCACGCTTCCTTGCTTACCCTGTTGGCCTTCAAGTCTTTATCTAGCCTACAAATGAAATCGTAGAAGAATTCATCATTGACCACTTTGAAATCTTTCTCACACACAGGTACAGTAAGTTGTGGGTAGCACTCAAAAATGGGGTCCTTAGAAAGAACACCACATCTATCCATCTTGGAAAAGATGCCTTGTGAAGCTGCAACATACACCAAGTAGGAAGTCATTTTGAAGCTGAAAGTACGCTTCACGTTCCAGAGTTGCTCACCAATGTTGTCGCTAATAATTTCCGACCAATTGATTATGGAATCAACCTTGTTGACTTCAATGGTCTTGATGAAAGCATACATCCATGTACAGAAAGTGTAAGCATTCACCTCGCCATTCATCCTACATAGCAACTTGACAATATCATCGACCTCCTGCACCAAATTGGACCGCGGAAGAGTTCTTGGGAACTTTGAAGGAGATCTAGGCTTCTTCATGTATCTGCTATTCATTATGCTCACACAATCAGCTCTATGCTTCTCCCACCTGCTACCGGCATCCTGAAGACTAATGGAAGTCACCACCTTTCGCACTGGAATCTTCAAACAATAATTGATGAACTCTGCGTCCAAACAAATTATTGTCTTTCCCGTAGCATCACACACTGATCTGGATGAAGGATGGTAAGATCTAGTGCACTTCATAACAAACTCCTGAGAACTGGGCTATGCATGGAAAGGCTGCAGCTCGGATGATTCCACTTCTTTTAACCGCATGCATGAGTGAAGTCTTTCCAGCTCTAGATCTATCAATCAATTCGGAAAGAGGTTCTGGACCTAGATTTGTGTCTCCTATGTCTGCAAGTTTAGAAGTGATGTATGACTCCATTGTGCTTTCTTTTTCATCTCCCTTCGTTAGGGCTTAGTCTATCTTTGATTGAATAATTATTTTTCTTCTTATTTGGCCGGATTTATTCAAAATTGGTGCAGATCGGACAATTCTTCGATTTCGGAGGATATACTCAATGTATTGGACATTAATTAGAGCTCCTTTTCTTATGTAAAGCACATGTAATGAATTTCTACAATTAATTCAGACAAAAATGGCCACCGGAGCATGAATAGTGAATTTTAATTGTAAAAATCTACACTTTTCAAGCTTCTTTACCCCAAAAATTGATGTTTAATTTGCATATAAAGAGAGCATGAATCTTTTCAACAACACCTGAGCACTTGTAACACCTATGCAAATAATTATGCAGACAAGGATCAACCTCCTTCAAAGCATGCGCCAAATTTGGAAGCTTTTAGCCTTGTTTTCACCTTTATCTGAGCAAAATCCTTCTTCAAATGGGGTGCACTTTTTCTCTTGGTTGCAATTATTTACCCGTGAATTAAATAATTCACCCTTATTGTAGCCCATGCTTATATAACCCTCACAATTCTATAATTAATAATTTCCCTTCCTATTCTTGGCAATTAATTAATTAAAAATCATGCTTCTCTCTTTAAAAATAGCATGTTTAAGGACAACCATCCAATAAATTAAATTAATCCAATTTAATCATTCACACTTCACTTCACTTAAGCTTCACAGTGTGCCTTGACCATAGCCACTGAAAATAGAATTTAATTTAATGATTTAATGCTTTAAAAATCATTAAATCTATCCTAAATGTGGCGCACTTTTTGACATGAACGGGGCAGCCTTTAAATAAATTAAATTTAATCAATTTAATTCATTTAATTCTATTTCTTTTATTCCCCTTTGACTTATTGACTTTCTTCCAAGCTTTGCGCCTATTTTAGAAGGAGAAATAATTAATTTAATCCACTTAAAGGTTGCCTTCTTCTCTCTAAAGGGGGCGCACTTTTTTGCACAATATAATTATATTTTTAAGAATTTATAACAATGGCATTTTTTGCCTTGCAAGGCAGCCCCGAAATCCCATGATCCACTTAAGTGATTTGAATTTGACAATGGGATTATTTACCCTGCAAGGCAGGTAATAAAATCCCATGATTTCACTTAAGTCACTTTCCTTTTATTTCATCATGGGAATTTTTACCCTGCAAGGCAAGCAATAAATTCCCACCTGCTTGCGGCCTCTAACTTTCCCACTGCAACTTAAGTGAATTTTATATCACGGGAAAAAGTACCCTACTAGGCAGGTAAAAAATTCCCACCTTGCCTGCTGCTTCTATTTTTCCCATTGCAGCTTAAATCCTTTGTTTTCCAAAAATGCACCCAACCCCGCAGGGGCTTTTCTGTGCACGACTTCACTTTTTTCCATTGATCCAGACCTCCGATGGTGACTTCCTTCAGGTATAATGTGCGTATATGTTCTCCAGGTGCTCCAAGCCAAGAATCAGGCTTACCCGAAAAAGGAATTGTTCTAGAGAAATTTCATGAAGCTAAACGGACAACACAAAAACACGAAAAATTGCCAAAAGTCACAAATAAAGCCCAAAACTTATTCCAAGTTAAAACCCTTCTGGTATATAGGAATAATGACATGTTCGATAAGATTAGAGTTAAACAGAGGGCAAATAGCCTCACACGGGGCTCAAAATAATTAAATACAAATTTCCGCAGACAAATCCCGACGTGTAATATAACAATTTTGGGCATCCGGGTATTTGGCAAAAAGGCTAATATGGCTCTTTGGGAATATCTTGTCGTAATACAAGAACTTTCGTGCAATAAAAACAAAACGACCCATTATTTTATAAGTACGAATTTTTTTTTTTTTTGATAGGGTGGTCGCAGATTTCAGGATGAAATCTGGGTGACACCATGTTCGAAATAGAAACATAGTGAAATTGCAAAGTATAGAGTAAAAAAGCTAATGAAAGGGGGAAATGGGATAGTCTATTTTCCAAGGATGGATTACACGTATAAATTAGACTGTAGAAAAGAACACTCACACATCATGTTAGATATCTTTTGCATTCAATTTTTATTATTATAAAAATAAGGTAAATCCTTTACATTTTTTTCCTATATGTATTCAAATTACCAAAAAAATTATTTACTAATGACTATCTTATGACCGAAGTCTTCACTATCAATAATCATCCAAAGTACAAAATAATAACCATAATAATCACTATGCTAATCCTTCCCAAAGAAGAACTTTTTCAAATAAATGTACTCGATAATAGATATATTCAAATACATATATACTAAAAGGATAGCTATTATCGCTAAACTATTGTTACACATGCATACCATAACAACTCTCAAAGTTGATGGTGTCATTTTCATCAAGCGTGCCATGCCACGGCGAATGTTGGACTCAACTCGGGATTGTCATAAATAATCCCTTCAAATGGTTTATTGTTTTAGGTACCATGCACGTTTTATTCTCTACACCCACGGGCCACATGGCAACTCCAACTATTCTATTCCAAATTCTAATACTCGAGAAGGTTCCATTTTTTTGGATGAGCAGATTTATAAGCCAACATTGAATTTTACAATGGAACAATTGGTTTTAAAGGTAGATAAGTATGTAGAGGTAATTCAATTTTAGAGAGAAACCACCCCTATAAATCCTAGACCTAGACTTACAAGGCGCAATTAGGGTTCCAAATAATCTCCTAGATCATAATCCCAAAAAGACCTTACAATGGATATATTAGATTGTCTTTTTACTAGTTCCAAATCTCATTCAACATGTTCCCTTCTCATGTATCAGATCTTTGTGCATAATCTAGTCATGGCCATACCATACAGTCATAACTTCTTTGTATGGTCTTGAACCGACATGTCTTTCCACTAGACTTTCATTTTGAAATCTTTTGTTTAGTTTTATACTTTGTTTGAGTCGTCCATTCTAAGAAAAATAATCTAAGGAACCCTATATGAACACAAAACACCACCTCATTTAATAAGTTGGAACCCCTAAGAGAAATGTACTACAACATTCAAATCTTACACTTTCAAAAGGCATCCAAATCTCTTTAAATCTTGCATTGTCACATCTATGGTTATTAAGGAAACATTTACATCATATTTGATTCTACAAACTAGGTCAAGATTGACATATGTCTTATCTACAACCATCTAAACATCCTCTTTCTAAGTGTTTTATCAAGAGTCGAGTCAAAGCATGTATGGTCAAAATAATTGCTAAATTTCTTTGATCTATCTAGATATCACATGCTAGGTGGAGAACGATGTGTGGTTTGACGCATCTTGAGTAATTCCAACATCAGCGTGCATGGCGAATGTTGGACTCAACTCGGGATTGCTGTAAATATTCCCTTCAAATGTTTTATTGTTTTAGGTACCATGCACGTTTTCTTCTCTACACCCATGGGCCACACGGAAACTCCAATTATTCTATTCCAAATTCCAATACTCGAGAAGGTTCTATTTTCTTGGACAATGACAAGTTTTATAAGCCAAAATTTAATTTTACAATGGAACAATTGGTTTTGAAGGTAGACAAGTATGTAGAGGTAATTCAATTTTAGAGAGAAACCACCCCTATAAATCCTAGACCTAGGCTTACAAGGCCCAATTAGGGTTCCAAATAATCTCCTAGATCAAAATCCCAAAAAGACCATACACCTTTAATTTTATGATTTAATGTTTTGAAGAGTTGTTCACATTGTATTCTAAACATATAAACTATTGGTTAGTAACTATCTGTATAATGGTAAAAATTTAAGAGTTATTTTAAAAATCATAATTCTCCTAATTATTTTATTGTTTTCCATCATTTTAATATTTTAGTAAATCCATGTTAAGTCTTATGATTTATATATTTTGTACACTTGGTTTTCTATCACCTTGGTATTCCTAATGTTTGCTCTTTTTCAATATCTATAGATCTATCTAATTAAACTAGGGATGAATTAATGGAAAATGTTAAAAAAATGCTATGACTAATATTATTAGGTTTATGATGTCAACTTCTCCCTACTCTCAAATTTCAAATGTGTTTATTGAAAAGTGTGTTTTAGTTATAGGTATTGAACACATTTCTAATGCTTTTGCTATTATAGTGGCCTATAAAAGAATAAATTATTGTGTTTTATCACAATAAACTCACTCAACATAGATCCCACACTTGTAGTACAACTTCTAGAGATCCTATAATGTCCCCACATATTATACTTCATATATTCCAATTAGTATTACGCAATCAATTTACACTTATGTATAATTTTAAAATTATTAAGAAATATATATCAAATGAATTGTAAAAGTATCATACCCTTATAAAATAGGTTCATTATTACTCAATTCACACTCTGGTAAATTATTACTTAAGTTATTCACACAATACTTAAAATAACCATATGCATTACCATGTGTGGGCCATTAGATCCTTTCCAACATTATGAATGAATTTCTAAGCTCGTTTTTAAGTATTGTATATTTTCTTTTCTACAATTATCTCAAGTGAAAAAATCTCAAATGAGATGATGGTCAATGTTATGGAGAACTCGACAAGCTAAGCACATCATTTATAAAAATATTCAGAAACTCATTTTTTTATTAGAAACACTTAGGTAGGGACTAGTCACATTGAGACACATGTTTAAGTTTTTGTTATGTGGTAAAAATCCCGGACGACCCTTTATGTTATTTTAGTATGTGGTTTAGGCCAATTTTTATCCATATTTGACATACACGTAATTTACAATAATTATTTTTACTCTAATCAATACATTGTAAATTTCTCTTTTTTAATAATCAACAAATATTTTACTTTGGTGAAGGATAAAATCTTTGGTAATTTAAATTTTTATTATTATAGTAAATAATTTTAAAGAATTTTATTCAATCATATTATTACTCTAATAAAAATTTCATATAATGGACTCTTTAAATACTATGATTATATGCAATAAGAAAGATCTTTATTGTTTTTTATCTAAAATTATAGTCCCAAAATAAACCCATATTTTTCTTATATTTTATTTATTATTTACACTCTAGTAAAATTGATATTTATTTTTACATTAAATCTATTTGATTTAAGTCTCTTCTTAAGTTTGCATAATATTTGTATTTTCCAACATAATGTACCACTAAAATTTGCACATTATTTACTACCCATACACACTCAACACCGCGATGACCTCAAACGTGAATTCACAAACTCTTTAAAATATCTAAATGGAGACCTAATATATGGACTTATGTGTTATAAGCAATTAGCTAATCATTCCATTTCACCTTATGGAAGACATTTAATTATATTTGGGGAATCTCAGGACTTGATAGTGTTGAATGGGATTTCTTGTTTTCTTGGGTCTAGGGCTTTCACCGCTATTATCATGATGGTGGTGCCGGTGTGGTGGATTATGTCATCGCAAACATTAATTTACAGTCATCCATCTCCAATCTTTATATGGAACCTCTCCCACCCCTCGAGACCATGCACCTATCTCTTTTAAGATCCTACTCCCCACTCTTGGGGCTACACATATCACCTCTTATAGTTGCCAGCCTTCCACCCATATCTCCTTCGACCATTAGTTTGATGATATTTATACCGAAAACTTGACAACCAACCTCCAAGATATAAATTCTATCTTTCCCAATGAGAAGAGCTAAATATCTATCCGAACAATTTGGAATCCAATTCTCCAATCTTTTCCCCATTCGACTTGTAATCATCCCACCGAGTCCCACTTGGCCATTACACCCGAATGCCTGGTTTGATAGTAGTTACATATCCTCCATAAGCTTGTGACTCGCATCGCTCACCAACACCCTTATAGGAATAAGTCAGCCCAAAAATGTACCACCGGCTCCTACGGAAAAACAAGAGGTTATATATCCACAAGAAAGAAAGGGACACACTCAACATGTTGAGGTTTAAAGTGAAGTCTTTTTGGCAAACCTTGCTCCCAAGGAAATCCTCACGTGTTATATAGGACACACACACACGCACACACACACACACACACACACACACACACACACACACACACATATGGTTCAACTACGCATCCTCTCTCTCTGCAACATCCCCAATCAAGTTCTAATTTCAGAGAGAACAGGTGTGACAGGTAAAATTATCTTCATAGACCGTATGGTGTTACGGGCTATCTTCAAACTTCAGGTAGGGAAATCAATAGACATAGAGAACTTGAGAGCTGAATTTCTTCACCATAGTCAAAAACACTTAGCAATGCACATTGTTGATATCTTTAATCTAGTGGCTTCCCATGGATTCCCACCAGCATGGACGTATCACATCATCTTCCCCATATTTAAATTAGGGAATCAACATGAGCCAAATAATTATAAAACCATCATGATTGGGCATACTTTGAGCAAGTTATTTTCTATAGTGCTAGGCGATTTGATTTCCACATTTTTTTAATCCAAGAAACTCTATGCGAAAGGATAAAAAGAGTTCAGACGGGATCAACGAACAATAGACCATGTCTTAAATCTTAGAGCCATAATTGAAGAAACAAGGGCCAACAAGCGTAAGGTGTATTGTTGTTTTGTTGACTTTCAAAAGGCATTTGATACCGTACCTAAACACTTTCTAATCCAATGGCTTTGTAACCTCCAAATTACAAAGCATTTTGTTCTTCTTGTGATGACACTCTATGAAAAGGTGGTTGGCCAAGTCCGAACTCCTACTAGTTATACAGGTGATATCATTAGCACCATCGGTGTTAAACAAGGCTGCACACTTTCTCCTACTCTATTTGGTCTCTACATTGACGAACTAGAGCACATCATTGAAAATTCGGTCATAGAGATGGTTGTTTTTATATGATATCATCATTGCTATTTTATTATTTTTGGATGACATCATTCTCATGTCACATACTGTTGTAGGCATACAATGAAACCTTGACATCTTAAGCTATTTTTTTCATACTCATGGTTTACAAGTGAACTTAAATAAAACTAAGGTCATTGTATTTAATACAGCCAAGAGGGTTGCCCATGCAACTAACCTCATGTTTAGAGGACACTTGGTGGAAGTGGTCTCCTCTTACACTTATCTTGGAGTGAATTTCACGGGCCCTCCTTTGAACATGCTTCATGCAGAGAAGAGAGATTATGTAAGGTTATGCAACCCTTAATACACTTGAGAGACAATGTTTCCATCTTAAATTTCAAGATGTCAATACAAAATTGCATATTTTCCAAACTACAGTGACACCTAGAGTTTTGTATGGTTGTGAGATTTGGGGCCCGATCTTTGCACAGTAGTTGAGTTCATGTTGATCGAGTACTCGTCTTCATGCTATCTAGACTCTTCGGGAAAAACATTGAGTTTCACATGCAATCATCTTGGCTAAGTTTGACATGCAACCTCTCGAATCTCAACTATATTCCATCATGTGATGCTACTCCATATAATAAGATGTATGGAAGATACACCAATTGGGTAGAATAGATACCCCTTCAAGGCTCTCCAATCATCCATGAGGCTATGTGAATTGGGGATCCAAACCACTTGGTATGCACATTGTACAACTTTCCTCCAAAGCATCGGATTGGATATTAATTGCCTTCCTCCTCTCACATTCTCTATTAATTCTCCCCACATGCCTAGAAGGGAAATTCATAGAGGAATTAGAGAGGATATCTACAAATCTTACATAAAATCAACGTGGATTGAACCATTAGAACCATTTCCAACAAAAATGCACCACTATTTGGAGCATTATCTCCAAATTGAAGATGAACATGTCATTCCCCCTAAATACATCAAGTTCCTACTTAGTTTGAGATTCCCCTTGGGTCAACTATGAGTTTTCTCTCATCATCTTCACATGGAGACAAAGCACTACATTCCTAGAGACCAACGCACTTGCACACTTTGCAATAATGAACCTAAATCAAAGGAGCACTTTATATTTCATTTTCCTATGTACTATGAGATCCATGGCAGGTACTATTGTCTCTTTCAAGAAACTCAAGGCTCATTACGTGCCCTTATTCATTATGAAGACCAGAGGTGTGTAGCTTTATTTATCAGGGAGATGACCCAACATAGATATGGCCTCCTCAAACATCATCATGGCAGCCTTGGGTCCCAGAATATTGGTGCATTCCTTCAGCCTTCTACACAACACCAAAGGCATAAACGGGCACATGAATTCACACAACAGTCACGATCTACTAGGTGTAGAACCTCTTAAGCATAGCACATAGTCTTTTTTCATCCCGTGTCTTTCCTGTTCCTTCTTGTATTTTGTTTTGTATTTGTTTTTTTCCCTTGTGCATTGTCTTGTTCTCTTTGCTCCTCTTGTAGTCCCTTTAACCTTTTTGGTTACTTCTAGACATTAATTTTTAAATTAAATTAAATTAAATTATCCATAATTTAAAAGTGTCTCGAGAATCCAATTGTATCATTATAAAAAGCAACATTGAAATATCCTTGGTTCTACTATGAAGGTATGAGATGGTTCACAAGTTCATACTTTACATTATCTTTATAAACATTGTCCTCATTTGAATTTATCCCCTTCTATGGATACCCATTTTTTCCCATATACTTGTGTGTTAAAGTATAGCCCTTGCTCCCGCTTTGATAAAAGAAACGTGGGAAAACTAATAAATAGGATTTTTAAACCATAAAACTATTATTTTCCTTAAACCTTGTGTTTTCTATGAAAGGTGGATGGCTTATGACACATATTTCCTACCATTTTTCTAAATAAGGCATAGTATGTTTGCTCTTCATCATCCCAAATGATCTTACGAGGGTTTGAATATCTCTAATATATTTGTTTCATTTTTTAAAAATAATTTTTGTTTTTAGGATTTTATTGGGAAAATTGGTAGATAAATCTTCCATCTCATTTTTAGTTACTGATTTTGAGTTGTTTTTTTACATAAACTCGTCTTAGTATTTTGATATGGGGTGTAAAAATTCATTGAAATTATGATGCCATTTTTATAAGGATATAAGAAGTGGCATCATAAAAAGTGGCATCATAATTAAAATAAATTTAATTTGTAATGTGCATGTTGGTAACCATTGATTTGATTATGCACTTTTGTTATGATTATTTCTATTTCTCCATTCCCAGTTACCACTTTTGAGGTCCATTGTTTAGCTTGTTTATCTTTATGCACTTACATATATTGAGACATCCCGAGAATTCAATACATGAAATCTATATTAAAATATCAATTTACCAGTTCCAAATCTCACTCAACATGTTCCCTTCTCATGTATCAGATTGTATCGAACCTACAATCTGGTCATGGCCATACCATACGGTCCTAACTTCTTTGTATGGTCTTGAACCGATATGTCTTTCCACGGAATTTCATTTTGAAATATTTTTTTACTTTTATACTTTGTTTCCATCATCCATTCTAAGAAAAATAATCTAAGGAACCCTATATAAACACAAAACACCACCTCATTTAATAAGTTGGAAATCCTAATAGAAATGTACTACAACATTCAATTCATACACTTGAAAAAGGAATCCAAAGATCTCTAAATATTACATTATCACATCTAAAGTTATTAAGGAAAAATTTACATCATATTTGATTCTACAAACTAGGTCAAGACAACCATATGTATTATCTACAACCATCTAAACATCCTCTTTCTAAGTTTTCTTATCAAGAGTCGAGTCAAAGCATTTATGGTCAAAATAATTGCTAAATTTGCTTGATCTATCTAGATATCACATGCTAGGTGGAGAACGATGTGTGGTTTGATACCTCTTTAGAGTAGTGCCAACATCAGCGGTGCATGGGGGTGCCCACAACCATTCTAATGCTTGTATTATATGAATATTCATCCATTGATAGGGTTTAAGTATGATGGTTATATCACACAAAAACTTCACTACATGTGTGAAAACTAGGGTTTGATAGTGAAAGACAAATCTACGAAAGTGAAAAACCCATAAAGTTGCAGAATTTATCTTAGAGCAGGTCCAAGACTATAGAAAAGGTCATGGATCATATGACACATTCCTAACTATGTTGACAACCCCAACCTCATCAAAATTTCAATTCTAGTCCAATTTATTAGGGTTTCCCATGTTCAATTCTCCTCGTTTATGTTCTACATAGTCATAAATATTTCTAGAAATCAGTTGTGCCAAGTTAAATGCTTCGACACCGTTGTTTTGTACTTTCAATTGTTTGTTAGGTTAAGTGGTGTATTGTAATATTTCTTATTTGATCCAAGTTCTGAATCTGATTTACTATTTATATTGCATCATTCTTGTTATAGTATCTCTAATAAATTCTAATAATATATTCAACACCTAATTAAAATGAACTAGGAATTTAATTTATGGTAAAGAATTTGGTGATCCTACTTTTGATCAAACCATTAACAAAATTTAGGATCTTCTTAGCTCCTTGTGTATAAGGCCTATTAGTCTCAAAACCCTAGTTTCCTTAGGGTTCTTATATGTAATTTATCTTAAGATCCATGCCTGATTTTCATCTATCATCTTCCATATATTTGGTTTATAAAAAAGTTCATAGGGTTTCATGGTTTGGTTCTACCCTTTGGGTCATTTTCTAGGGCTATTAATTTGAAATTTACATTTTATTTTACATATTGAGCATAATGATTCTATTTTCAAATTGCTTTAAGGATGTTTTTTTACTATACATATTTCACAAAAACCTCTTTTTGTTTTTTCTATTTTTCCACATTATTTGAAAATTTAATAATACTAATTTCAGTAATTAGGTATAATTAGAAAAATATACACTTTAAAAAATCCCTGGAGGTTGTTAATTTGCATAATTAGATTTCAAAATACCTATTTTCATTATGTAAAATTCAAATAATATTTATATATATGGTCATTGTATTCATTTGATGAAGGTCACTTTTTCTCAACATCACTTTTTGGGTCTTATCTCCATGGTCTCCGATTGTCACGCCTCTATATGCTAATATTTATTCTTTTCTATCTACGTGGATTTTTATATATCATTTTTTATACCATCATGGTGCATGCCATAGTTTCTAAATTCTCCTTGTATCATTTACTTCAACGTCACCCAACATGTAAATATACTGCACAAAATCAAGCTCTAATGATAATACTACACCTTCCCATGTGAATTCAAGTTTTGTCTATATTTCAGCTCCATCTAATAGTGATTAATCCACATTTCAAATTGCTATCTTAGATTCGATGCAAGCTTTATAGCATGCTTATCAAGATAAATTTCAGGCTATAAATACTGAGATCACATCACTCAAGTGTGAGATAATGCATCTAAAAAATTATTCCAAGGTGTATATTCATTGTATCATTACAAATCATGATACATCATACATGTGCCCATACAATTGAAGTAAAATTAATACAATATAAAACACCTCTTCAATTTGAACAACATACTAAATAACATGATATTTTAACTAAGATACTCAATAATCAATTAATTAATTTGTTACCTATTTATTATTACCCTTTCTATCGGCTTAAAAAATTCAAAGGTCAAGTATTTTACAATTATGATGGATAAAATGGACATCATGATAATGATTTCTACACTTTAAAATGAAATATCCAACAACTTAAGTGTAAGTCTTTTCATTTGCTACATAACATTTTCCTACACATTCATCTCAAAATTTCAAATCTAATGGGTTCCTAAAGGTGATACATTTATGTCCTGGTGAACATAATAAAGTATCAAATGGTGCAACTTCTACAACAATACAAGAGACATGTATTCAATAAGAGGATAAAAAAGAAATAAATCCTTTGAAGAACCAATCTTAGTAGTAGAATTACATCCTAGTATTGTGTAACCTGCCATAGAACTATCACCAATCAAGAATTAAAAATTACACACCACATCTGATCACTTAAGAATATACAAGGCCAATCAAGGGGAAACACAACAATGAATTCTATAAAAACCTCTAATAATCCATAACACAATGAGACATATTTTGGTTCGAACAATGATATCGATTTGGATGTTATGTAAAAGGCACATAT
This sequence comes from Taxus wallichiana var. yunnanensis, assembly GCA_018340775.1. NCBI lineage: Eukaryota > Viridiplantae > Streptophyta > Pinopsida > Cupressales > Taxaceae > Taxus > Taxus wallichiana. Next base: position 391,215,210 of record CM031237.1, on the reverse strand, counting down.
GAATGAAATTGATTAGGTAAGTGCACCAAGTTGGGGGACAAAAAGTGGGGAAAAAAACCAAAAATGAACAAAATGCGATCGCGTTATGTTTTCTAGGCTTAGGAATTCATAAACCTATAATGCGTACATGTTTCTAGTGCTATAAAATGCCTACACATTTTTAGCAATATGAATTTTAGGAGGGCCTAAAGGAGCTTGAAGGAGCCATATTTACTAAAATAAATGTTAAGTATAAAGAAATAATAAAATAAATCTTATACTTTAAATTTATTTTAGTAAATATAAGAAGTTAGGGTCACTCGCACTGATGGAAGTGGTCTCTTGTAGCTCGATAGTTATAATCTAGAAGATAGTTTTTCAAAATCTAATATGGTTAGTACATACACATTTTCAGAATTTCAACAATGACCTAAATTTTTTAGACCATATATATTGTATTCGGTCTTTGTTTTATGAAAACATATAGTCCTTTTGTAGGTTTTTAACCTTTTGGATTGGATTTTGGCCCTACCACTGCTTGAATTGGTACTAATTTTGAAATTTGTTCCATAATTCACTTTAGTGACCATGAATCAGCTCTATGATGCTTGTCTACTTCTTACTAAAATGAGATCCTCACTTTGTAGATAGAGGATTACTCCTAAATGGGATTCATGTCCTATGGCAAAAATGAGGAGATTGTAATGTGCCTCCTCCAAAGGTTTGATCACACTACTAGGTGTTGAATGAATTTTTATGAATAGTACTAAGTGAATTGCATCAAGTGAACTCAGATGATTGCACATTCTTAGAAATATGGTATTCCATATAAAGATCATCCCTTCACCTTTCCTAACTCTAAAATCATCCTTTCATGGAATCAAATTCAATATTCTCATACGTGTATTTTCTCATATGTATCTCATGGATATAGATGATGCCTTAATACTTCAAACATGATAGTATTGGATACCTTAGTGGCATGACTAGTGAATTTTATCTTCTTCTTTGGAGAGATTTGGGTATAATGACAGAGTCAGGATATGATTATCATCAAGGGTTAGGGTTTAGGGTTTAGGGTTTAGGCTTTAGGGTTTCGGGTATACAATTTAGGGTTGAGGGTTTAGGGTTTAGGGTTTATGGTTTATGATTTAGGGCTTAGGTTTTAGGGTTTGTGGCTCGGTGGTTTATGGTTTAGGTTTTAGGGTTTAGGGTTTACGGCTCGGGGTTTAGGGTTTAGGACTCAATGTTTAATGATTGAGAGTTGATTAGGATTTAGGGTTTATATTTATGGTTTAGGGATCAGGTTTTAAGGTTTAAGGATCAAGGTTAAGGGTTTAGGGCACATGGTTTACGGTTTAAGGTTTAAGGCTCGTGGTTTAGATTTTAGGGGTTAGGGTTTAGGGGTTAGGATTTAAGGCTTAGGGTTTAGGGCTCGGGGGTGTAGGCTCACCCATTCACCGACCGTAATGTTTTATGTCTTACCCATTCTTATTAGTATTGAAAAAGAGTATTCAAATAAAAAGGGTTCATCTACTTCGTAGGTAGAACATTCAAAGGGATTCATCACAATTTGATGCCTTTCATCTATTGATATTTTGAAGGAGGAAAATTCCAGATATCCAAGAACAATTCGGTATAATGGGAACTATATTCATTTTCCCATTGCATGGGAACTATTTCACTCATTGTAATGTTTTGTGTCTTACCCATTCTTATTATTATTGACAGAGAGTATTCAAATGAAAAGGGTTCATCTTCTTCGTAGGCCGAACATTCAAAGAGAGTCATCACAATTTAATGTCTTCCATATTTTGATATTTTGAAGGAGGGAAATTCTATATATACAATAAAATTTTGTACAAAGAAATGTTTTTGACACTCTTTTGAATAATTATTTTAGTTGTAAGCTATCGGGAATGAAGGTTTCATTCGAAGAACAAAGATTGATATGTCTAGTGCTTGTGTAAGATGGAAATTTGAGAGGATTTATGAGGTTCAAGTTTATTTTCCAAGATGCATTACTCCAATGTTTGAAAATGTTTCTCCAAATGCAACGACATTCTGATTTAGACACTCAATGATTCCTGAATGTCTAATCCTACCACAGACTCAATAGTCCTCGATCCTTAATTATAACGAGACACCATTACTTGGCTTCCATTTATGACGATAAATATATTTGTAAATTTGTGTTACATGACCTCTAAATTTGTATGAATTTCAAGTTTTTGGAAGTCACATCACACCCTTCACTAGGATTGATGAATACACATATCTTTTTAAAGGCACTTTTGAAAGCATCCATGAGTTTATTATAGAAGGAATTATTAATGATTGGAAGGTCACTAAATCATAGGCCGATGACTCCATTAGAACAAAACAAGAAATATATACTAGGTGATTGATAACCCCTTTGTGTTCTTAGCCATTCCCCAGTTGTTATTCTTATTTTGAACACTTCAAGAAGTTCTATCAAATTTTCTATCCATTCCAGTAGTAGAAGAGATTTCTTTTTTCCATAGGAGAGGATACTCAAGTAATTTGGTTATGATGTTACACCTTTGTGTACGTATATTCTCTATGTCAATTCCATTTACTTTGAGATTAATTTTTTTGTTGTGATGGTTATTTTTTCCATCTTCCAATGGGTCATCTTGGCTTACATAATACCATACATGGAAATATGAGAAATGTGAAATTTGTTTCAGAGTGTGAAGAAATTGACATTCAAGAGTGTAAGTATATGTGGGGAGAAACATGTTTGGTAGAGATGTGTAATATGCATTGCAAGGCACAATGTATATGTCATATCCATTTAGTTACTTTTCCCAACTCTCATAAGCAAGGTAGTTGACAAGGAAACTCAATGAAGGTTCCAAGAGCGAGTATAGGAAATCTGGTCCTAATATTGATATTAAAAATATAAAATCACTCATGAGACCTATTGGAAATATATGATGTTTAGGGGTTAGAGCTTAGGGCTCTGGATTTAGTGTTTAGGGTTTATGGCTCAGCACTTAGGGCTCAAGGTTTAGGGTTTAGGTTTTAGTGTTCAAGGTTTAGGGTTTATTATTTTGGTTTTAGGGTTTAGGGTTTAGGTCTTAGGGTTAAAGGTTGAGGGTTAAGGGTTAAGGTTCTAGGTCACGAGTTTAGGTCTAGGGTTTAGTGTTTAGGGATAAGGGTTTAGGGTTTAATGTTTAGGGTTTAGGGTTTAGGGCTTAAGGTTTAGGTTTTAGGATTCAGTGTTTATGGTTTAGGGTTTAATGTTTAGGGGTCAAGGTTTAGGGTTTACGATTTAGTTTTTAGGATAGGGTTTAGCATTGAGGACTCGTGGTTTATGATTTAGGTTTTAGGGTTTAGGATTTAGCATTTAGGGCTTAAGGTTTAGGGTTTATGGTTTAGGGCTAAGGGTTTAGGGTCATCCCTTCATCCATCCTGGCTCTAAAATCATCCTTTCATGGAATCAAATTCAATATTCTCATACATGTCTTTTTGCATATGTATCGCATGGAGATAGATGATTCCTTAATACTTCACACATGATGGTCCTGGATATCTCGGTGGCATGACTACCTCATTTTATCTTATTCTTTGGAGATATTTGGGTAGATTGATAGAGTCGGGACATGATTATCATCAAGGGTTATGGTTTATAGTTAATTGTTAAGGGTTAAGGGTTTAGTGTGTATAATTTAGGGTTTATGGTTTACGTTTATGGCTCAAGTGTTAGGGTTTTTGCTCGGGATTTATGGTTTAGGTTTTAGGGTTTAGGATTTAGTTTTTAGGGTGTATGGCTCAAGGTTTAGGGTCTAGGGCTCAAGCTTTAAGGTTTAGGGTTGAGGATTGATTAGGGTTTAGGGTTTATGGTTTAGGATTTTGGGATTATGGTTTAAAGTTTAAGGATTAAGGTTAAGGGTTTATAACATAGGGTTTATGATTTAAGGTTTAAGGCCAAGGGTTTAGGGTTTAGAACTCGGGGTTTAAGACTTGAGGTTTAGTGCTAAGGGTTTAGGCTCACCCATTCACTCACTGTAATGTTTTGTGTCTTACCCATTCTTATTAGTATTAACAGAGAGTATTCAACTAAAAAGGGTTCATCTACTTCGTAGGTAGAACATTCAAAAGGAGTCATCACAATTTGATTCCTTTCATCTACTGATATTTTGAAGGAGTAAAATTATAGATATCTAAGAACAATTTGGTATAAATAAATGTTACCCAATATATATATATATATATATATATATATTATTTTTCCCATCATCGGGAACTATTTCACTCACTGTAATGTTTTGTGTCTTACCCATTCTTATTATTATTGACAAAGAGTATTCAACTAAAACGGGTTCATTTGCTTCGTAGGCTAGAACATTCAAAGAGATTCATCACAATTTAATGTATTTCATTTGTTGATATTTTGAATGAGGAAAATTCAGATATCCAAGAAAAATTTTGTACAAAGAAATGTTTTTGACACTTTTTGAATAAGTCTTTCGATTTGCAGTAAGATGTCGGGAATGAAGGTTTCATTCAAAGAACAAAGCTTGATATGTCCAGTGCTTGTGTAAGCTAATAATTTGAGAGGATTTTTAAGGTTCAATTTTATTTTCCAAGATGCATTACTCCAATTTTTGAAAATGTTTCTCCGTATGCAATGATATTTTGAGTCGATAATCAATAATTCATGAATGTCCAATCCTTCCACAGACCTCGGTAGTCCTCGATCCTTGGATATAGGGAGACACCATTACTTGGCTTCCATTTATAACGATAGAGATATTTATAAATTTGTGTTATGACCTATAAATCTATATGAATTTTTCTATGTACCTTGGGATATGATAATATAATGTATATGGGTTGATGGAGATGCGGACATGTGGCACACATTCCCTTAGTTAGTTTTATGGGATCACATAGGAATTAGTTATATTGGGTAATGGGTAGGCCTACATTGGGATTACTTGATAAAGTCATACATACATGACCTCCTCATAATGATGCTCACATCCTTTAAATAGGATGGGTAACACCTAATCCCAATGTAGGTGACCCATTACCCAATACAACTAATTCCTATGTGAGCCCATAAAACTAAGGGAATGTGTGCCACGTGTCGGCATCTCCATCAACCCATATACATTATATTATCATATCCCAAGGTACATAGCAAATTTCAAGTTTTTTGGAAGTCACATCACACCCTTCACTAGGATTGATGAATACCCCTATCTTTTTAAGGAACTTTTGAAAGCATCCATGAGTTTATAATAGAAGGAGTTATCAATGAATGGAAGGTCACTAAGTCATAGGGTAGATGACTCCCATTCATAACTAAACAAGAAACATTTACTAGGTGATTAATAAACCCTTTGTGTTTCTATCCTTTCCCTAGTTGTTATTCTTACTTTGAACACGTTAAGAAGTTCTCTAAAATTTTCTATCCATTCCACTAGCAAAATAGCATTTGTATTTTTTGAGAGGAGAGGATACTACAAGTAATTTGGTTATGATCTTAAACCTCTATGTTGGTATATTCTCTATGTCAGTCCATTTACTTTGAGATTAATTTTTTTGTTGTGATGGTTATTTTTTCCATCTTCCAATGGGTCATCTTGGCTTACATAATAGCATACATGGAAATATGAGAAATGTGAAATTTGTTTCAGAGTGTGAAGAAATTGGCATTCAAGAGTGTAAGTATATGTGGGGAGAAACAAGTTTGGTAGATATGTGTAATATGCATTGCAAGGCACAATGTAGATGTCATATCCATTTAATTACTTGTCCCAACTCTCATAAAAAAGGTAGTTATACAAGAAGACTCAATGATGGTTCTAGGCACAAGACTAGGAAATATGGTCCTAATATTGATATTAAAAAGATGAACTCACTCGTGAGACCTACTAGAGATATATGAGGTTTAGGGGTTAGAGCTTAGGGCTCTGGAATTAGTGTTTAGGGTTTACTGATAAGGGCTTAGGGCTCAAGGTTTAGGGTTTGGGGTTTAGTGTTCAAGATTTAGGGTTTATTATTTTGGTTTTAAGGTTTAGGGTTTATAATTTAGGGTTTAAGTCTTAGGGTTAAGGGTTTAGTGTTTAGGGATCAGGGTTTAGGGTTTAATTTTTAGGGTTTAGGGTTTAGGATTCAATGTTTATGATTTAGAGTTTAGGGTTTAGGGGTCAATGTTTAGGGTTTAGGATTTATTTTTTAGGGTTTAGGGTTTACCATTGAGGACTCGTGGTTAAGGTTTTAGGTTTTAGGGTTTAGGAGCATTTATAGCTTAAGGTTTAGGGTTTATAGGGTTTAGGGCTCAAGGTTTAGGGTCATCCCTTCATCCTTCCCGGCTCTAAAATCATCCTTTCATGTAATCAAATTCAATATTCTCATACATGTCTTTTCTCATATGTATCTCATGGAGTTAGATGATGCCTTAATACTTCACACATGATGGTCCCGGATATCTACTAGTGCAAAATCACAGCACCCCCGAATGTCTCTCAGATATACTATTTGATAGTGGGCATCCAAAGTGTGATTCACATAACATTGGATCATCTCTCAAGATGTGGGACTTGTAAACTTGAGATGATTCTCCAGAGAAGATCTGGTTCATCTTTGTAAACTACCCGTCATAAGCTACTCAAGTGGGTAACCTATTCAAATCCTAATCTAACCTTCCAAGGATAGATGAAGAGAGAGAGAATGTAAGAAAATAAACCTATTCTAAAGCGGTGATACACCGAGAGAAGGAAAATGCTGATCACGGACTAAGGATAAGATTCACATAGAACACCATTTCTAAGCCCTTGAACACAGCTCCAAAAAACCTGCAATAGACACTAGAAGTATGCATAGAATACCTTGCAATGAAGAGAGACGAGAAGAGACAACAAAATAAGCCAAGAATGGACAAAATGCATCACAAAATAGATTTTATTGGTCCAAAATTTCACACAGTACATCATTATCGGTAAGAGGGAAGAAAATTCCATTATAGAATAAGAGAGGAGGTTGAAACTCCACATTTGACCACAGGGAAGAAAGACAAAGGGGGCCAGAGAGGAAAAATGGTCAACAACTTTGAAATGAGCCAAGCTCTTACATTTATCGATGAAGAGACAGGAGGAGAAGAAGAAAATGGGGGAAAACTGATTGAAATCTCAACCACTAGCCATAAATCACTACAAATCCACCTACAATATGTCAAATACAATTCTCCATGTCAGCTTGGTGTGTTGGAGAAGGAAGAATGGCAGATCAAATCAAATCTGGTGTAGTTGAAGCAATTGGATTGCATATTAATGGAATGAAATATGTTTTCCTATTTTTCACCCACCAAATCCTTCTAAAAATAATATTTTAAGCTTCCATGGTGTAGAGGATGTTGAGCCCTTTCCAAAAAGTCTTATCTTGCTCAAATCCAAGGTTCTAGTCAAAAGATATGGCGTCTAAAGATTTTGCATCGACACTGTGCAAAAATGGCGAAAATGTAATTTTTGTGAAGTGGATCTACGGGCCCAAATTTACAAACAATGCTTTTTGTGAAAATTTACAAAAATCACAAAATCTCCGCTACTCTGCAGCTTGAAAATCACCCTTGGTAAAAACCTTTCAGCTTGAAAATCACTTTTGCCAAAAAAACTCCGGGCCCGAAATTCTCTTTAGCAAAAAAACCCTCCATGGCTCGAAATTGTGAAATTTACATTTGGCGGAAAAATTTCCACGTGCTCATGGGTCCACACCTACAAACCGCACTTTTGCAAAAGTTACAAAATTTCCAAAGTTTCTCTCGGCCTCCCCACATGTAGCATTTAGTGCTAGCTCATCATGTAAATTTTCGGTCCCCGACGAAGTTGTATATGATTTTATGACTTTACTCCCTTTCAAGAGAAAGCAAAAATATTCAAAGTTCCTCCGACAACTCACCTTCCCGCTTTGACTGAAAATGGCCACGTGTCCTCGGGCCTTAGGCATTTTTTTAATTTTCTTTGCGGTCTCGCTGGCTTGCGCAATTACAAATTGTGCTTTTTGCAAAAAGCACAAAGTGCCAAAGTATCTCCCTAGGCCTCGCGCATGCATTCTCCCTTTGGAGAAAAGTATTCCCTAGGCTCGGCGGCCCACATTTGGCACAAAATCCTTCAAAGCCCGTGACCCATAACTTGCAAATTATAAGGAGTTAGAAGGACTTCTTTACCTTTTTGGAAAGGGAAAGAAATTTCCTATCGATGGAAATGATTTTAGGGGACCTTAAGTGATTTAAAGATGTGAAAAATTGGATTGAAACACAAAATGAGGAAAAAGGGGCTAGTTAACCAAAAATAAGTATGAGCTTATTTTGGATAACAATTTGGTGACTCATAGGGGACATATGCCTACTAGATGGAGTGATCGGGGCCTTGAAGCATCTATTGGGCATGGATTCAAGCCCGATAAACACAATTTTGATCTCGAACTTTGAAAATCTGACCCCTGAGTCACTTGGAACACCACCGGAACCGGAGCTAATCTCACCAAATGCTTCACCTCAAATGAACCAGGAAAGAGCAACAAAACACCACAACACATTATATACAAAATGAAAATCATACATACCCCAAAGGGGATATGCAGAGTGTACACAAGCACTTCTTTTGTTGAAAAACAAACCTACCTACTCTACTCTAACTAGAAGAAAAGGGAACTCAAACAAATCCTACAATTGGCAGGGAGAAGTAGCTTCCCTTTCTCAAAATAGGCAGCCATGTAAATGATTTAGAGATGAACATGGCTGTTGGTATGGGTGAAAAATTGACAAGAGGCCAATCCTCCACCAAATAACTAAAGTATCAACATCAATTGAAAATACCTCCTCAAGCTGATTGACATTGGACTCCTGGAGGTGTTGATGGTGATCCTTGGTGCTTGAAACTCATCCTCATGCTCAGGAGTAAGCATGAATGGTTGTGGCTTCTCCCTTGGCTCTAATTAATCCAAGTACTTGATTGGGCATGGTATGGTCCTATGGATGTGCCCATTTCTTTGAAATTCAACTCCAAGAATGGAGTCTTTTCCAGACCTTCTTGGATGGATGGGTTGTCTGTAATTTGATTTTCTTCTTCTAGCACATCTCGTAGACAATTGAAATTCTACCCTGATGACTGATATGCAATGTGTGTCATCATTATTCCCTTCCTCCTCCTGTGAAGAACATGGAAGATTTAGATCCTCCAACCTTGGTTCCAGAGGGTTTTCATGAGATATAGGTTGTTTTATATGAATTCTCTCCTCCATGGTAGTGGAATATTGTGCTGGGAAGGTGGATGATGGAGGAGAAAATGATGTGATCTCAACAGATCCTCTCTATCAAAACACTCCTCTAGGTCGAAAGATAATCTACCTCCTTGTTTCCTTGTTGCTTGTGCTCAACCTCTCGTCATGGTGTCCTCCCGATTTGTAACTTGTTCACCATGATTATCCTCATCCTCAAACATGAAGTTTCAAAGATAAAACTCTTTTTCAACATTAGAGCTTGAAGGGGATGAAGTGGGAGGAAGAACTGAAGGTTCTTCTGTGGCCTTGTTTGTGCTGAAAGTCTCTAAAACTATATGGTTCTCCTCCACATCCGGAATGAACTTCTCCTCTTTGACTAATTGTGCAGTTGGAATATGATAAGAAATCTTCTCAAACAAAGTGCCATCATGGACACTACATTCAGAACAAAAATATTGTTGATCTTCTTGTTCCACTACCGCAAACTCAGCCGTTGACCACCACTGGCTCAACCTTGACCTCCTCTGGCTTAGCCAACAAGGGAATATTTTCAATTCTAAATTTAAGATCCAAGATGACCAAACTTCTAATCATTTCTTCTTTGTTTGGCTCTTACTTTTTCTACTCTCCTTGACTGGTTGTATGATTTTCATCTTCCCAACATGGATTTGGGAAATCAAGAGGAGGGGTAGGTTGGGATTCAACCGGTTCTGCTACTGTTTGTGGTGGAGGGGAAGGTATTGTTTTTGGCTCTTGTGGAGGGGAATAGGGTTTGGAAGGGAAAAGTGCAGAGGAATTTAGATGAGATGGAAGATTAAGAGATAGAGAAGTGCATTCCACAATTGGGGTAAAGCATGCAATAATCTTGAGTTATGACACTCGGGATGAAAAGACATAGTTTGGAAAGGAGAAAAAATAAGATTATGAGGTGGTGAACTTACCCATTGACAAGGTAGTCTTGCACTTTGCTCATATGCCTCTCATCCCCTCAGTCCACTATGCAAGTTGGGGCAACATCTCAACCATGAAGTCAAGATTCTCTTGAGGGTTATAGTGTCTTTGAAAAGGGCCTTCCTATGGACAAGGTTCCCTGCATCCAATCCTGAATGCTTTCATTTATGCTTTAGCCCATGACTAAACCATGTCAATCTCCATTCTTTGCATCTTCTCCAGCAGATATACATTCTCCACATAAATTTGTTGTCATCATATGAAAATCCTTTCTCTTTATAAGCTCCATAGCCAAACTAGTTTTGGCATTGTTCATATGGGTAGACATATTACTCGGATCTAATCATAATGCTGATCCGGAGGAATTGAGAAGTATATTGGAGGTGGAATGCATTGTTGTTGTTGTAAGTGTGAATTACATCGTGGGAATGAAGTTCGTGATTGCACAACTTCATGGGATGGAAGAATATGAAAGATGTGGAAATAAATAATGGGTGGAAATGGATGGAAGGAAAGTATGCAACTCGGAGGATGGGTTGTTGACTGATGATGAAAATCATTAGATGTGCTTTGAATATGCTTCCAAAAGCTCATATTTTAACGGGAACACACCAACATGCTAAAATAAAGTAGTAAGGTGCTTCAAACCTATCCCACCGTGTGTGCAGAGTTGTTAGTGCAAAATCAAAACAAAGCACCCCCAGATGTCTCTCGAGATATGTTGTTTGACAAAGGCATCCGGTGCGATTTGCATAACATTGGATCATCTCTCAAGTCGTGAGACTTACAAACTTGAGATGATCCTCGAAAGAAGGTTGGTTACTCTTCCTAAACTACCTACCACAAGCTAATCCAGTGAAGGAAAGCTATTCTAATCATAATCTAACCTTCCAAGGAGATAGGGAGAGAGAGAGAATGCAAGAAAATAAACCTCCACTAAAGTGGTGATACACCAGAGAAGGAAAATGTTGATCACAGAACCAACTACCTGAAAAAGAGAGAGGTACAAAATGGAATGGATGGACAAGATGCATCACAGACCAAGGATAAGATTCACACAGATCACCATTTCTAACCCATTAAACACATCTCCAAAAAACCAGCAATAGACACTAGAAGTATGCACATAATACCATGTAATGAAGAGAGGCGAGAAGAGACAAAAAAATAAACCAAGGATGGAAAAAATGCATTACAAAACACATTTTATTTCTCCAGAAGTTCACACAGTACATCATTATTAGGAAAGAGGAAATAAAATGCCATTATAGAGCAACGAAAGAGGTTTAAACTCCACATTCAACCCTAGGGAAGAAAGAGAGGGGGGTTAGAGAGGAAAAATGATCAACAACTTTGAAATGAGAAAAGCTCTTACATTTATCAATGAAGCGATGAGGGGAGAAGAATAAAATGGCAGATAACTGATTTGAAAGCTCAAGCACTAGCCATAAATCCCTACAAATCCACCTACAATCTATCAAGTGTGATTCTCCATGTTGGCTTGGTGCGTTGGAGAAGGAAGAATGGTAGATCAAATCAAATCTGGGTAGTTGAAGCAATCGGATCATATTAATGGCATGAAAGAAGTTTTTCTATTTTTCACCCACCAAATCCTTTTAAAATAATATTTTAAGTTTCCATGCTGTAGAGGATGTCGAGCCCTTTCCAAAAAGTCTTCTCTTGCTCAAAATCGAGCTTCCAGTCAAAATATATGGCCGTCTGAAGATTTTGCATCGACACTATGAAAAAATGGCAAAAATGCAATTTTTGCAAAGCGGATCCGTGGGCCCAAATTTACAAACAATTCCTTTTGCAAAAAATTGCAAAAATCACAAAACCTCCCACTGTTCCGCAGGCTCGAAAATCACCTTGGCAAAAAAACCTTTTGGCTCGAAAATTACTTTTGTCGAAAATACCTCCACGGGCCCAAAATTCACTTTGGCAAAAAACCCTCCACAAGCCCGGAATTGTGAACTTTGCATTTGGTGGAAAACATTCCACAGGCTCGCGGGCCCACACCTGGAAACTGCACTTTTTACAAAAGTTGCAAATTTTCCAAATTTTCTCTGATGGCCCGCCTCCCCGCATGTAACATTCGGTGCTAGCTCAACATGTAACTTTTCTCATCCCTGGCAGAGTTACAGCCCATTTTATGACTTTACTCTTTTTCAAGAGAAACCCAAAATATTCAAAGTTCCTCCGGCAACCTGCCTTCCTTATTTGACCTAAAACATAGCCATGTGTCCTTTACGGGCCTTAGACATTTTTTTTATTTCTCCATGGGATCGCAGGCTTGCAATTGTAAATTACACTTTTTTGCAAAAAGCACAAAGTGCCAAAGTATCTCCCCATGCCCGCCGGTCCACAGCCTCCCTTTGGCAAAAAGTCTTCCCAGTGCCCGTTGCCTCGCATTTGGCAAAAATCCTTCCAAGGCCCATCGTCTCATAACTTACAAAATATAAGGAGTTAGAAGGACTTCTTTACCTTTTTGGAAAGGGGAAGAAATTTCCTATCTGGTGGAAATGCTTTCAATGGACCTTAAGAGTTTGAAATATGTGAAAAAGTAGATTGAAGCACAAAAGGAGAAAAAGGGGCTAGTTAACCAAAAATAATTATGAGCTTATTTTGGATAACAATTTGGTGACTCATAGGGGACATATGCCTACTAGATGGCATGATTAGCTACCTTGATGCATTCATTGGGCATGGAATCAAGCTTCATAAACACAATTTTGATATGAACTTTGAAAATCGACCCCGAGTCACTTGGAACACCACTTGGAACCATAGCTGATCTAACCAAATGCTTCACCTCGAATGAACCATGCAAGAGAAACAAAACACCAAAACACACTATGTACAAAATGTAAATAATACATACCCCAAATGGGATATGCAAAGTGTGCACAAGCACTTCTTATGCTGAAATAAAACCTACCTACTCTACTCTAACCGGAAGCAAAGGGAACTCAAACAAATCCTATAACTAGCAGGGAGAAGTAGCTTCCCTTTCTCAAAATAGGAAGCCATGAAAATGATTTGGAGTTGAACATGGTTGTTGGTATGGGTGAAAAACTTACAAGAGGCCAATCCTCCACCCAAATAACCAAAGTATCAACATCAATTGAAAATACCTCCTCAAGTTGATTGACATTGGACTCTTAGAGGTGTTGATGGTGACCCTTGGTGCTTTGAAACTCATCCTCATGTTCAGGAGTAAGCATGACTGGTTGTGGCTTCTCCCTTGGATCTAATGAAGCCAAGTACCTGATTGGGCATGGTTTTTTCCTATGGATGTGCCCATTTCTTTGAAATTCATCTCCACAGATGAAGTCTTTTTTGCGAGGCCTTCTTGGATGGATGCGTTGTATGCAATTTTATTTTGTTCTTCTTACACATCTGCAGAAAACTGAAATTATTTCCTCATGATTGATATGCAATGTGTGTCACCGTTATTCCCTTCCTCCTCCTGTGAAGAACATGGAAGATTTAGATCCTCCAACCTTGGTTCCAGAGGGCTGTCATGAGATATAGGTTGTTTTATTTGAATGCTCTCCTCCATGGAAGTGGACTCTTGTGCTTGGAAGTTATATGAAGGAGGAGTAAATGATTTGATCTCAATAGGATCATCTCCATCAAAAAAACCTCCAATTTAGACAAATAATATGCCTCCTTCTTTCCCTATCGCTTGTGCTCAACCTCCCTCATGGTTTCCTCCTTATTTGTAAATTTTTCACCATGATTCTCCTCATCCTCAAACATGAAGTTTCAAAGATCAAACTCTTCTTCAACATTAGAGCTCAAAGGGGATGAAGTGGGAGGAATAACTGAAGGTTCTTCTATGGCCTTATTTGTGCTCAAAGCCTCTGAAACTGTATGGTTCTCCTCTATAGCTGGAATGCACTCCTCCTCTTTGGACTGATTGTGCGGTTGGAATATGATCAACAATATTTTCAAACAAAGTGGCATCATGGACCCTACATTCAAAACAAAAAGATTGTTGATCTTATTGTTACACCTGTTGTAAACTTGGCCTTGGCCACCACTGGCTCTTCAAGCTTGACCTCCTCCGGCTTAACCAACAAGGGAATCTTTTCAATTCCGAATTTAAGAGCCAAAATGACCAAGCTTCTAATCATTTCTTTTTTTTCGCTCTTATTTTTGTTGCTCTCCTTGACTGGTTGTCTAATTTTCATCTTCCCAACATGGATTTGGGAAAGCAAGAGGAGGGTAGGTTGGGATTCAACCAGTCTCGCTATTGTTTGTGGTGGAGGTGAAGTTATTGTTTTTGGCTCTTGTGGAGGGGAATAGAGTTTGTAAGTGAAAAGGGTAGAGAAATTTAGATGAAATGGAATATTAGGAGATGGAGAAGTGGATTCCACAATTGGGGTAGCATGCAGGAAGCTTTAGTTATGACACTCAGGCTGGAAAGACATAGTTTAGAAAGGAGATAAAACAAGACTATGAGGTGGTGGACTTACCCATTGACAAGGTTGTCTCACAATTTTCTCATATGCCTCGAATCTCCTCGGTCCACCGTGCAAGTTGGGGCAGCATCTCAACCATGAAGTCAAGCTTCTCCTGGGGTGTAGTGTCTTTGAAAAGGGTCTTTCCATTTTAAAGGTTCCCTACATCCAATCTCGAATGCTTTAACGTGTGCTTTAGCCCTTGACTAAACCATGCCATCCTCCATTCTTTTTATCTTCTCAGGAGATCTGCATTCTCCACATAGTTGTTGTCATCATATGCAAACCCTTGCTTTTGATAAGATCCATAGCCAAAATGATTTTGGCATTGTTCATATGGGTAGGCATATTGGTTCAGATCGATCATAATACCGATCCGGAGGAGTTGAGAAGTACATTGGAGGTGGAATGCATTGTTGTTCTTTGTAAGTGTGAATTCCACTATGAGAATGAAGTCATGATTGCACAACTTCAATGGATGGAAGAATATGAAAGATGTGGAAAGAAAGAATGGGTGGAAATAGATGGAAGGAAATTCTGCAACTCAGAGGATGGGTTGTTGACCAGATGGAGTCACTAGATGTGTTTTGCATATGCTTACAAAAGATGAAATTTTAAAAGGAACAAACCAACCTACTCAAATGAAGTGGTAAGGTGCTTCAAACCTGTCCTACTGGGCATGCCATAACTATTAGTGTAAAATCATAGCACCCCCGGATGTCTCTCAGATCTATTGTTTGATAGTGGGCATTTGGTGTGATTTGCATAACATTGGATCATCTCTCAAGTTGTCAGACTTGCAAACTTGAGATGATCCTCCAGAGAAGGTTGGTTCCTCTTCCTAAACTACCTGCCACAAGATACTCCAGTGCAGGAAAATTATTCTAATCCTAATCTAACCTTCTAAGGAGAGAGGGAGAGAGAGAATGCAATAAAATAAACCTACACTAAAACGACGATACACAAGAGAAGGAAAATGTTGATCACAGATCCAACTTACGAAAAAGAGAGAGGTGAGAAATAGAAAGGATGGACAAGATGCATCATAGACCAAGGATAAGATTCACATAGAACACCATTTCAAACCCCTTAAACATAGTTCCCAAAACCTGCAATAGACACCATAAGTATGCACACAATACCTTGCAATGAAGAGAGGCGAGAAGAGACAACAAAATAAGCCAAGGATGGACAAAATGCATCACAAAATAGATTTTATTGCTCCATAAGTTCACACTATACGTCATTATCAGGAAAGAGGCAATAAAATGAAATTACAAAGAAAGGAATGAGGTTTAAACTCCACATTCGAGCAGAGAGGAAAAATTATTAACAACTTTGAAATGAGTGAAGCTCTTACATTTATCGATGAAACGATGAGAGGAGAAGAAGAAAATGGGGAAAAATTGATTTAAAATCTCAACCACCATCCCTAAATCCATGCAAATCCACCTATAATCTATCAGTGTGATTCTCCATGTCGGCGGCGCGTGCACGTTGGAGAAGGAAGAATGGCGATCAAATCAAATCAGGTAATTGAGTCAATCAGATCACATATTAACGGAATGAAAGATGTTTTCCTATTTTCCACCCACCAAAGCCTGCTGAAAATAATATTTTAATCTTCCATGGCATAGATGATGTTGAAACCTTTCCAAAATGTCTTCTCTTTCTCAAAACCGAGCTTCCAGTCAAAAGATATGGTCATCTGAATATTTTGCATTGATCTTTGTGCAAAAATGGTGAAAATGCAATTTTTGCAAAGCGGATCTGCAGGACCAAATTTATAAACAATGATTTTTGTGAAAAGTTGCAAAAATCACAAAACCTACCGCTTCTCCGCAGGCTTGAAAATGACCCGCGAAAAATATTTCAGCTCGAAAATAATTTTTGCCCAAGAAACCCTACACAGCCCGAAATTCAGATTAGGCAAAAACCCTCCATGGTCCCGATATTGTGAACTTTTCATTCGGTGGAAAAATTTCCACGGGCTCACGGCCCACTCCTACAAACCGTACTTTTTGCAAAAGTTGCAAAATTCCCAAAGTTTCTCCAACGGCTTGCCTCCCCGCATGTAAAATTTGGTGCCACCAAAGATGTAACTTTTTTTGGTCTCTTGGCGGAGTTGCAGCCCATTTTATGACTTTACTCCCTTTCAAGAGAAATCAAAATATTCAAAGTTCCTCTAGCAAGCTGCCTTCCGTTTTGACTTGAAACGTGGCCACGTGTCCTTTATGGGCCTTAGGCATTTTTATTTTATTTCTTTGCGGGCTCATGGGCTCACAATTATAAATTGCTCTTTTTGTAAAAAGTGCAAAGTGCCAAAGTATCTCCCCAGGCCCACCGGTCCACATTCTCCCTTTGGCGAAAAGTCTTCCCTGTGCCTACCGGCTTGCATTTGGCACAAAATCCGTCCAGGCCTACCACCCGTGAACCAGTAACTTGTAAAATATAAGGAGTTAGAAGGACTTCTTTACCTTTTTGGAAAGGGGAAGAAATTTCCTATCTGGTGGAAATGCTTTCAAGGGACCTTAAGTGTTTGAAATATGTGAAAAATCGGATTGAAGCACAAAAGGGTCAAAAAGGGGCTAGTTAACCAAAAATAATTATGAGCTTATTTTCGATAACAATATCTCGATGACATGACTCTGTTCATTTTATCTTGTTCTTTGGAGATATTTGGGTAGATTGATAGAGTCAAGACATGATTATCATCAAGGGTTAGGGTTTAGAGTTAATTGTTAAGGGTTTAGGGTTTAGGGTGTATAATTTAGGGTTTATAGTTTATGGCTCAAGGTTTAGGTTTTGTGGCTCAAGGTTTATGGATTAGGTTTAGGGTTTAGGATTTAGGGTTTAGGGATTAGGGCTTAGGGTTTAGGTTTTAGGGTTCAAGATTTAAGGTTTATAGTTGATGGTTGATTAGGGTTTAGGGTTTAGGGTTTAGGATTTAGGGATTATGGTTTAAGGTTTCAGGATCAAGGTTAAGGGTTTAGGGCACATGGTTTAGGATTTAAGGTTTAAGGCTCGGGGTTTAGAATTTAGGGTTTATGGCTACGGGTTTAAGGCTCGGGGTTTAGGGCTAAGGGTTTAGGCTCATTGATTCACTCATTGTAATGTTGTGTCTTACCCATTCTTATTTGTATTGAAGAGAGTATTCAACTAAACAGGGTTCATCCGCTTCGTAGGTAGAAGATTCAAAGGAGTTGTCACAATTTGATGGCTTTCATCCGTTGATATTTTGAAGGAGGAAAATTCCATATATCTAAGAATAATTCGGTATGAATAAATGTTACCCAATACATCTATCTTATTTTTCCCATCACCGGGAACTATTTCACTCACTATAATGTTTTGTTTCTTACCCATTCTTATTATAATTGATAGAGTATTCAACTAAAAGTATTCACCTACTTCGTAGGAAGAACATTCAAAGAGATTCATCATAATTTAATGTATTTTATTTGTTGATATTTTTAAGGAGGTAAATTACAGATATCCAATAATAATTTGGTACAAAGAAATGTTTTTGATGCTCTTTTGAATAATTATTTCAGTTGCAAGCTGTCAAGAATGAAGGTTTCATTTGAAGAACAAATATTGATATGTCCAGTGCTTTTGTAAGCTGGTAATTTGAGAGGATTTCTAAGGTTCAAATTTATTTTCAAGATACATTACTCCAATGTTTGAAAATGTTTCTCCATATGCAACGATATTCGATTCGGACACTTAATGATTCCTTAATGTTCAATCATGTTCTGAGACCCGGTAATCCTCGATTCTTGAATATAGGGAGACATCGTTACTTGGCTTCCATTTATAACGATAGAGATATTTGTAAATTCGTGGTATTGCCTCAAAATATGTATGAATTTCAAGTTTTTTGGAAGTCACATCACACCGTTCACTAGGCTTGATGATTACCCCTATCTTTTTAGGCACTTTTGAAAGCATCCATGAGTTTATCATAGAAGGAATTATCAATGAATGGAAGGTCACTAAGTTGTAGGCTAGATGACTCCCATTCAGAACTAAACAAGAAATATTTACTAGGTGATTGATAAACCCTTTTTTTTATTATTCATTCCCTAGTTTTTATGCTTACTTTGAACACTTCAGAAGTTCTCTTAAATTCATTGTCCATTCCAATGAGAAAAGGAGCTTTCTATTTTTTGAGAGGAGAGGATATTGTAGGTAATTTTGTTCTAATCTTATACCTCCGTGTTGGTATATTCTCTATGTTAGTTTGATTTCCTTTGAGATTAATTTTTGTGTTGCGATGGTTATTTTTTACAGCTTCCAATGGGTCATCTTGGCTTACATAATACCATACATGAAAATATGAGAAATGTGAAATTTTGTTTCAGAGTTTGAAGAAATTTTCATTCAAGAGCGCAAGTATATGTTGGGAGAAACACGTTTGGTAGAGATGTGTAATATGCATTGCAAGGCACAATGTAGATGTCATATCCATTTAGTTACTTGTCCCAACTCTCATAAACAAGGTAGTTGTACAAGAAGACTCAATGATGGTTCTAGGTACGAGACAAGTAAATCTGGTCCTAATATTGATATTTAAAAAGATGAACTCACTCATGAGACCTACTGGAAATATATGAGGTTTAGGGATTAGAGATTAGGGCTCTAGATTTAGTTTTTATGGCTAAGGGCTCAAGGTTTAGGGTTTATTGTTCAGGATTTAGTGGTCAAGGTTTAGGGTTTATTATTTTAGTTTCGAGTTTAGGGTTAAGAGTTGAGGGTTGAGGTTAAGGTTCCAGGTCATGAGTTTATGGTGTAGGGTTTAGTGTTTTGGGCTCGGGGTTTAGGGTTTAATGTTTATGCTTTAGGGTTTACGGTTTAGGGCTCGGGGTTTAGATTTTAGGATTCAATGTTTATGGTTTATGGTTTAGGGTTTAGGGTCAAGGTTTAGGGTTTAGGGTTTAACATTGAGGAATCGTGGTTTAGGGTTTAGGTTTTATATTTTAGGATTTACCATTTAGGGCTTAAGGTTTAGGGTATATGGTTTAGGGATAAAGGTTTAAGGTTTAGGCTTTAGGGATTAGGGTACATGGTTTAGGGTTTAGGGTTTAGGGCTTACGGATTAGGAGGTAGGGTTCGAGGCTCGGGGTTTAGGGTTTAAGGTTTAGGGATTAGGGTTTAGATTCCATGGTTTAAGCTTTATGGCTCGGTGGTCCGGGGTTAATTTTTACAAGTTTAAGGTTTAGGGGTTATAATTCAAGGCTCTAGATTTAGGGTTTAGGTTTTAAGGCTCAGGGCTCAGGGTTTAAGGTTTAGGGTTTAGGGTTTAGGGCTAAGGGATCAAGGTGTAGGGTTCAAGGCTTAGGGTTTAGGGTTTAGGGATTAGGGTTTAGGGTTCATGGTTCAGGGTTTATGTCTCAAGGTTCGGGGATCGAGTTATGGGTTTAAGATTTATGGGTTATAGCTCATGGCTTTGGATTTAGTGTTTAGGGTTTAGGACTCAAGACTCGGGGTTTAGGGTTTAGTGTTTAGGGGGTTCAATATTTAGTGTTCGGGGTTGAGGATTTATTATTTTTATTTTAGGGTTTAGGGTTTAGTGTTTAGGATTTAGGGCTTAGGGTTTAGGGCTTAGGGTTTAGGTTTTAGGATTCAATGTTTAGGGTTTAGGGTTTAACATTTAGGGGTTAGGGTTTAAGGTTTAAGGGTTAGGGCATAAGGTTTAGGATTTATTTTTAGGGTTTATGGTTTAACATTTAGGGCTTATGCTTCATGGTTTAGGGTTTAGGATTTAGGGCTTAGGGCTCGGGGTTTAGGGATTAAGGCTTATAGTTTAAGGTTTAGGGCTCATGGGTACAAGGGATGAATGTTTAAGGTTTAAGGTTTAGGGCTTATGGTTTAGGGTTTAGGGTTTAATGTTTAGGGATCATAGTTTAGGTTTTAGGTTTTAGGATTAGGGCCTCTGTTTTAGGGTTTAAGGTTTAGGGTTTAGGGTTTATGGTATAGGGTTTAGTGTTTAGGGTTTTAATTGTAGAATTTAAACATTGAAAGCTTTAAGTTGGTTGTTGAAATTCTAAAAATTACCTATGTACTAACTAGATTATACTATAAAAACTATCTCCTAAACCATGACTAATGGAGCTGTGAGACTAGTTCCATAAGGTGCAGAGTGACACTAATTTTTTATATTTACAAAAATAAATTTAAAGTATAACTTTTTCATTTATTATTATTCATATTTATAAATAATAAATGAAAAACTTATACTTAAACATTTATTTTTGTAAATAGAAGCATGTCAAAAGCACATATAATGTTCATACTATGAAGAATGCATACGCATTATGTTATTCCCATTTTCCAAGCCATGCCTCAAGGCTTGGCATCCGGTTTGGATCCCAAGCCTAAGGCATGGACCTACACAAACACATCAAATCACGTGTTTTTGCAGGAAAATGCAAAAATTCCATTTCCTCCATGATAAAACAACATAAAACGATTAATTCATTTTTAAAAAATATACCATGACGTAGATAGGAGTTTCTTCTTTCTAAAAATTTTTTTTTCAAATTTTATAACTAATATAAGGTTTGCATATTATTTATTTTCTAACTATACCATTTTATAGATAATTTTTGAAGTTTAAACATGTCTATCTTTTGTCGTATATATATTTTTTGGCTCATCGAAATTGAAAAAAAAATATACTAGCCCAAACTAGGCCTAATTTATACGTATTCAAAAATAAAATCTAATTTTTGATATTTTTGAGGTAGTTAAGGGGGGGCATGGTCGGAACTATGTTATGTTTTTAAATTTAAAATTCATGTACTATAAAAATCATCAAAAAAATACTCACTAAATAAATCTTTAAAAAATGGTGCCCAAACTAGATGCTCCTAGTTATCTCTCTACCAAAGGGTTTTCAAAAGTACTAAATGTTTCTCAAAAAATGGTGGGGGCACGAAAATCACACTACTATGTTTTTTAACAAAAAAAGGAGCACCTGTTAGTAATTTAGTTATTTGACCCACTTCAACTTATTCGATTTCAATAAAATTTAGTAGCTTAGAAACTAAACTCAAAATGCTAAGATTCATGTTTATATAACATCTTCCAATTTTTAATGTAACTATATTAAAAAACTCATACAAGTTGAATTTTTTTATTTTTCATAAAAATGCGTCCACTTAAGATCCCCTTTTATCCCTCCAACTTGATGCACTTACCCATTATTATGACCAATTTTATTTGTAAGATGAAAATTTGTGCATGTCATATTTTGATGTCTCGTGATCATGTGATATACAACTTGATACCCCAAGTGAGCCTTCCAAATAATTCTCTACTTCTCCACAATATAAAAAGGAACTTTACATTTCAAACTTGTGCTCCAAAAATTATACTTCCATAATTACTTGAGTCTCGTCTTATGTCTCTCCCTCCATAATTTGAGGTTGATGAAAGATACTCAATGTATGATTTTTGATGTTAATGCTTATTGTCACTATCATGAATATAATTGGAAGCTTACTAATTAATGTGATAAGCTTTGAAATGTTATAGAAGATATTATGATATAAATGTAATTGAATGAGATGAACCCAATGAATCTATGAAGCTTTACAATGGTATACTCATATAACATTTGGATCTATTAGCACTTATTATGAGATGGAGGAAGCTTTTCTCCATCACTTTATCATCAACAAGTGCCCTAAAGTTACCTATGATCATATACCTACTTTACATCAGGGAAAAATAGAATCTATAATGGATTACATCTTATGATTCAATATTTTTATACACCAATTGGTCTTTCAACCTATCGATCTAGAGAAGCAATTTATCTTTTATTGTGGTTTGATTCCAGCAAAAAAAGATTACAATACAATACATGTGAATCATTCACACTTCTATGTTATAAAGTCATTGATCTAGAACAAGACCTCATTGTCACACATTTCATAGGTCCTCCACCTATTGTTACTACTATTGCATCATGTGACTAAATCCCCAAAACTTTTAAAGCATTAAAAGACTTCTTAGATTATTAAAGACAAGTTTGATTTGAGACTTGTTAATACAAGTTTGAGTAAATATTTTGTATAAAGATATTATAATGAGCTATTTAATTAATGTGGGGATAAATATCCCGATCATTGGATTAAATATGTTTAATTTGATTTATGAAAAGGTGTGGAAACCATTGTGTTGGTTTTGTAAATCACTTGTGATATATATATATATATATATATATATATATATATATATATATATATATATATATATATATATATATAATAGAGAACACGAACGAATGAATGTGTGAGAGAAAAGTAATTGTGTTTATTAATAAATTTGGATCAGTTTTACAGATGAATAATAATATATTAATTTTCTATATCTTCAATCGAACTCCATTACACATATATAGGAGAGGATTCCCTATTATTATGGAACCACTCAATCCTATAATATCTCCTATTTAGTTGTGATTGTTACTCCCGTAACAATACACAACTCAAATCATATGAGTTGTTAAAACAACTCCAACCAATATATTATTGTTAATATAACAATAATATAATTACTAACATTTGTATTTAATGAATACATAAATAATGTAAACATTAATATTTAATTTCCTAACATTCCCCCCCTTAATGTTTACATGGTAACAAAAGAACTTTCACACTTCCTTTGCAGCTTGCCGCCTCTGTGCGCTCATGATCTTGGCACACACTCGAACTGAAGGTAGAAGAAGGAACACATCAAATTCTTATCGACCAAGCACTGTCGGGAACACATCTGACCGACGAGGATGGGAACATGCTAAGGAATCATCTGCTTATCAACCAGTCACTCTAGGGAACACATTTGACCTAACAGTGTGGGAACTCAAGCAGGAACACATCTGAATAACCTTCAATGGTTTTCAAGAGGCTAACCACAAACCTAGGTATGAACAAGAACACATCTGACTGTTCTACCTCATCAAGCCTCATGATGCTGCGTTTCACTGTGTTATTTGTTCTGTACTATGTTTTTTTCATTTGGGGAAATAGGAAAAGCCACCTACTCAACTGAAAAACTGAAAATGGAACATTGGATCATGCTGATCATGTTCCCCCCTCAATGTGAACATTTCACTTATTCAACACACAACAGAACTCGAAAAAGAATCACACCAAACTGAAATTCACACAACACAACTGAATCTGGAACACTACAAAACTCAAAAACAAGTACTCACACTACACACCTGTGCCACCAAATCATTCTCATGCGGCCCGTCGTTGGTGGTGACGAGAGGTCGCTGTCGACCTCCAGCCTCCGATGCCTCCTTCCTCCATTCTACATGCTGCTAACTCAGCAAGATGTGAACATGAAGTGCATTTGTTTCCACATTGATCTTATTCTTTTCTTCCTTCCCGCAATGTGAAACACTTTGTTTTTTCCTAAGTCGGGTAACACCGAAAATGCGTCCGTGAGGCAATTTTTTTTTATTTTTACGATTTTTACAATTAGATGACTCTAACTCTTGATAACAACTAAAAAATCCTAAAATCACCTATATGACATTGAAGGACAATAACACTAAATTGACACAATGATTCAAAATTTATAATGACCTCTTCACCTTCCAAAATATGACTCTTGAATTTGACTTTTGTCAATACCAAATGACTTTGACGATATACAATCGACATACAATGACAAATTTTGAAAAAGACCCGTTATTTTGACACAAACACTACAATTTTTAGATTTTTACGACTCAAATTTTAGATTACAAAAACCAATTAAATACTAGAAAGTATTTTTGACTCCAACTTTAAAAGGATGACATAAACAATATAAAAATAATGGATAACACACTACGGTTATATAAAGGAGACGGAATGTCCCAAAAAAAAAAACAAATACCTTCAGCATTCAGATTGAAAACTGATACTAAGTCAAGATGAGGCGGATCTACTAGCAGTTTACAAATTGTCTTATGCATGAGGATCGCCAAAGTCGTATGAAGCAGATGAGGCGCCGGAGAAGGCTAGATTGGGAGCCCGTGTTAAGTGTCCAACATGCAATGCTTCTCGACCGAGAAATATGTGTCTACATGCGAGTGGGCAAAATGGACGTGTGCCTTATACTTTGATTGCTAAAATCTTGATGAAACTGAACACGAGTATCTGCCAGCTGTGAAGGTACTCCCTGCTGGAATTTGTAAAAATTTTCTCTTTTTCCTTTCCCAGTCATCTATTCCCCACACACAAAGCGTGTATCTGCTCCTGATGACACAAGAACATTTAAAACTTCACGAAAATGCCAGCCTGGTTATTCTCTTTTGATGGCCCTTGAGTTTGGTTTTTACCTCATGAACGGCAGAGTCTCAATGATTACAAACTTGCTAGATTGTTGAATGGGATTCAATGCAAAATGAAAAAACGTTGCATACAAAGCTAGCACAATATGCATGCAGATATCTTCTGAGCGCGAAAGATGAAGGAAGTGGCACTTTCCAACAATGTGACGTATAAGTAAACCAACCACACGTATTATTAAATTAAATCAACTCGGTTATCCTTTATGATTGCGCAGATCTGTATTTGAACGGTGATTTGGACTTGGATAGCAATCAATACGACACTTGCATCTATCTCAAAAATAATTTGATAGGAAATCGTGACTCATTTATATCCTGACGTCTGAGATCAGATGCAAATCTAGCCACGAACAAGATGGGCGCCTCTTCTTCCAAAATAGAGCAGTCTCAATAGTTCCAATGTAAACAAAAAATTGTTGAGAAATACATACAACAGAAAACAATGATGAAGGCTGCTACAGGATGGAGCTTGTGGTACTTCCTTGCGCACTCCAGTATCCACTTGATAGGAAATGAGCACACCTTCAGACGATGTCACTTATCTTGAATGGATAAAAGCTGAGAATGACAACAGGGATCTGTGCAGACTCCAATCATGAGCTTATAAACGACTCTCATGGCAAAGGATCACAACGCTCTTCATCATAGGGAATTAAAAACGCTCCGATACCAAATAATAAATTTGGATCAGTTTACTGAGATGAATAATAATATATTAATTTTCTATCTCTTCAATCGAACTCCATTACACATATATAGGAGAGGATTCCCTATTATTATGGAACCACTCAATCCTATAATATCTCTATTTAGTTGTGATTGTTACTCCGTAACAATACACAACTCAAATCATATGAGTTGTTAAAACAACTCTAACCAATATATTATTGTTAATATAACAATAATATAATTACTAACATTTGTATTTAATGAATACATAAATAATGTAAACATTAATATTTAATTTCCTAACATTTATGATTTTGAGAAAGATAATAATTGTATAAAGAGTCTTAAAGGCTTTGTGAATTTAGTCTATGGAAGTAATTCCAAGGCTTACAAGGGTACATGAAGGTGGTGGGAAAGAGAGAGGGGCACCAAAAGTGTCCTAACTAGGGGTAAACATATCAAACTTCATGCAGTTTAATCTTTTTCAAGAATTATTAGAATTTTGTTGAGGAGAAAATTTGAATTTAAAAATTGATGTAAAAAGAAAGATTATCACTTTAAAATGAAACAAAATTTTAAAATTTACGGATTACCATAATGGAATTATAATTAAAAACAAAAAAATACATAACATAAAATAATATCAACATATTGCATAAGGACATGTTCGGTGCAAAAATCATTTAGGAGGCCATGTCCCTTAACTCGACATGCATCATTCTATTTAGAAGTTCAATCAAGAATAATTAATGAATATAACAAAACATAAATTAATATTTATTAAGATAATTTTTAAAACAATTCCTTTAATAAGATTAATAGTCTACACATTAAAAACACTTATGTATTATAATCCAATGTACTACTCAAGCCCTGTTGGTTTACTTATAGTATTTTTGGATTTCATCATAGATCTTTTAAGTTTTGTTCGATTATCCCTAAAAATGTTGATGAATAAGGGAATTATGCAAATTTTTATGAGTATATTTCAGCTAACAACTATTGAATCATTTTTTAAGTCATGCTCTATGGGAAAATTTTACAATACATATATTTTCTTAGTCAATTTTTAATTATTATTTTTTTGCATTTTCTTAAATGTATTATGATTATAAAAAATGGATCATGTTTCAAGTGTAAATTGTGTTGAGAGGAATGTTTTTATATAGTCTATATTGATTAGCATGTTATTTGTGCTAATATTAGTTTTCACTCATCTGAACTTAAATTATGATGTTTTGAATTTTCATTATATCTTAAATTTAATAACTAAATGAATTAGCTACTAGCTCAAAATTAAATATGAAGAAACATGTTTACCTTATATACATTGGTGTCCCTCTTCATCTTAGTGCTTGGGAGGGATGGATCCAAGCACAAGAAAATGTGTATATAGAACATTGAAATTTCATAATACGAAAAATATCATCATTAATAAGAATATAATATCTATTTCAAAAATTTAGTTGAGAGAAATTGGCTTTAAATAATTTTCAAGTTAGTGTTATCATTTGTATACAAAGAAAAAAAGTAGTAGAGAATTTCCTAGTATTATTAGGACATTTATTTTCTTATCTAGTTAGGAATTATTATGTGTTAGATTGTTTTTCTATGCAAAGAACCATGAATTTAGTTAGTTGAAAAGGGTGATATTATCACACAACATAAAAAATAGCATTGCTTTAGATGGTGAGGTGTTTAAGATGATATTTGATATAATATTTGATCTAATTATTATATTTTGAAATTAAAAATTTATGCAAGAGAATCAAGGAGATGGGTGATATAAGGTCATATGAGACCATCTAGGCATGATTGGTTAGGTGTATGTGAGTAATTCTACTTGAGAAAGTAAATGTCAAATTGAATGTATTATGAAAAGTAAAATTGAGAATAGGTAAAGAATCAAAAGGGAGGTGAAATTAGTTGTTGTAATTCCTAATTAAGGTTTATCATGATGTATTGAGTTGTCCTAGGAGTTTGAATGAATCAAGGAGGTTTAGGAATATACTTCCTTGTCTGCTAAGTATAGTTATGTTGTTGACCTTATCTAGGAGCATAAAACAATCCATTTTTAGTTAAGATTAATGAAGAAATAGGGAGAGATTCAAGTAATTTTTTATTTAGAGACCTTGAAAAACATGTAACAAAGATATATAAGACATAATAAAGGTGTTGAAGAGTGTGGAAGTTTGAATTTTTCATGAAACTTGTTTTAATGATGGTTTTACATGGACTATATATGGTGAACTTTTCCCAGGATGAGAGTTTGTATTAGGATAGTCATCAAGGAAAGAACTTAGAAGTACTTTGAAAACAAAAAAATATGGAATGAGGTATGATTAAAACCCCTAGAATTTTTATAGCTCTTGGAAATCAGTAATTTTCCCTGTAGACCCAAATTTGAGCTCTCGGGCCCAAACTAGGGCATAGTATAACTTTTACTCTAACCATCCAATTTTGATAAATTTTGGTGAGCATCTCTATTTTGAGGATTCCTAGGGGACTGTAAAGTATCATCCCCTATCTCAAACATATGAGGAAATTAGAGGAGTTTTAGCGGGTCCTGGATGTAACAAAGTGCACATGAAAGAGAGAACATGGGCTCCATGGGAGGTCAAATCTTGGATTTGACTCACAAAACTTGGTAAGAAGCATCACTAGTATCCTTTTAGGGGTGGATCCATCAATATCAAGTGTCAATAAAATAGATAGATGTGTGTTGTTATGAGGTGTGCCTGAAATAGGCCTAATTTATATGACGAGTTAACAAAGGAAGCGCAAATTCTGCAAAGGAACCTATAGCAAAATTTAGGCACCTTTAAGAATCCTATAAAGGTTCCCAAAATCCAATTAGAAATGGTGAGGTTGTTTCAAGTAATTTTGAGATATGATGGTGTTTGTAGGCTTGGAGGGCTACAAGGTAAAAGGACTTAATAGAGAGAACTAGGCCTTAATGTAAGTATATGACCAAACTAGTAGTTAAAACACATTAATATGGATTGATTGAAGTGTTTGATGATGTTATAGATTGACCCATGAGACCATATGTTGATTTGGGAATTGAGACTCAAGTGGTCTACTAGATAAATACTTGTGTAATAGCATAAATACATGTTTTGAAGTTTTCCTAATGGATCATGGTATGAATTGATTATAAAGGTGACATAGATGAGGCAAATAAGGATAATAGAGGCTCATGAGCATTTGATCCATAAGAAAAATACAAGGTATGGATATATTCTAGTTGGAATTCATATAAATATAAGCATTCTTGTGAGCATATGTCAGGTTACAATGAACCTCAGGAGTTGAAGCATCAAAGATGGTGTAAGAAGAAGGAACAAGGGATATCCTCAATGTAGGGGAAGTGTGGATAATCTAAAGAAAACTAAGAATTAAATAAATAAGGGTGAGGCATTCAGGAAGGTAATATTTCATTAAATGACACTTAGAGTGAAAATCAATATTATACCTACACCATTTTTGCTATCAGAGTAGGTTTGCTCTAATTAGAATAGATTGATTAAAGACATTTATAGAAATTAAGATTGATTGATAGTGTGAAGGTGATTTTTGAAAGCATGGAAAAGGTTAAGAATCCATCATTGCATGGAATGATTAAATTGATCCAGGAAGGAGTAATGGGTAGAATGGATGATATGATGAATGTACAGATGGATATGAAGCATGAAATGAGGAACCTATAGACAAGGATGAAAAACATGGAAGTAGTATGCTCAGGTATAGAAAAGCTAGCCCATGGAGTTGGTGATCATAGACATGTAGAGTCATTATTGCCAAGATGAATTCTTCCACATCTGCAAGCTAAGTCATAGGATCCAGTCTATAGGAGAAGCTTGTTCATGATAAGATGCAAGACAAAAGGTAAGTGTTGCAATTTTATTATATATAATGGTAGCACAAACAATATTTTATCAGAGGAAATGGTTAGTAAATTGGGTTTAAAGAGGTTAGCTCATCCTACGCCTTACAGAGTGGCATGGGTTTGGAAGAACCATCAGATTCTTGTAAATGAACAATGTAGGGTATCTTTCAAAATTGGGATTTTGCATGATGAGGTTTTATGTGATGTAATGCCTATGGATGTTTTTCATCTACTCCTAGGAAGGCCATGACAATATGACAGGAAGGTGGGTATAATGGTAGGTTGAATAAAAAAATTCTAAGAAAGAATGTAATATGGCATGTTTTAGTTCCTTTGATGGACTAGAATGTAGGTATTGAAATAAGAAGCATGGTATTTGGATTCAAGGAGCTTGTTGAGAAGACCAAGGATCAGGTTTTGGCCTTCATGAAGGATGAAGACAAGGTTAATAGAAGAGTGCAACAATTAGAGTCTAATATAGTACAAGTCAAGGATGATTAACAAGCCCATGAAAATCATAGAGAGACCAAGAAGGTCATGATAGAGAAAGGATAAGACCAAGAAGGTCAAGTGAGTCACCAAGTTGAAGGTGACAATGGAAAATTGTAGAGTAATGGTGAGAAGGATAAAGTGTGGGACTGAATTCGAGAGGATCTTCTCGCAATATTTAAGATAATAAGAAGATGAGAAGACACAAGAAGGTGTCATGGACAAAGTAGAAGCAAGAGGGTCTCTTGAATACCAAGAAAGAGAAGATAAAGAAAGTCAGTCCTTGTAAGAAGACTATACCAAGAGGGAAGAGGCAAATTACAAAGACAAAATGAGGAGAAATTCAAAGAGATGAAGGATGACCTTCGATAAGAACAATAATATTTTGATAAAACCATCATAAGAAATGGAGAACAGCAGAGGAAATTGAAGAAACTAGGCTTACCAACAAGCTTAGAAGAGAATGCAAATAATAAACAAATGGAAAACATGCATAAAACAACTCTAGAAGGAAATAGAGCTCGAATTGTAAATATAATTATGTTTTACCATGTGTGATCTGTAGGTTTCAGAGATGGAGTAGTAAGGATGAACATGAATGATAAAGGACTAAGAAAATTTAGTGAAGGAAATGGCAATTTAACGTTTCTAGAGACTACTAAAGGCTTGAAAACACCATCACTAAAGGTTCAAGTGTGTAAGTGGAGGCCCAAGTATAGTCCAGGTACTATGGTATACAAGAAAGAGGACATGAAGGTGTTAATCAATGAAGAAAACAAAAGGAATCAGGTCAAGACCATAGAGTTTCAGCCAAGAAAGGTTAGCTAGGAGAAGTTTACAAGTCATAAAAAAGTAAAATAGGTTGAGTAAGAAAATAATGAAGCCTATGAATCAAGGTTGTAGTTCAAGCATGTATGGTGATGAGGAAGACAATTAGATTGGAATTAAAAGAAACCTTATTATATTAGTCACAAGGCAACAATATGGGTGTAGAGAAAGTGTTGGGCCCCTTATGTAGCTACCAAATCTTGAAGGTGCGTAAGCACACACGGCCAAAGGAAGTATGCAAGACAAGGTGCACAAGGTAGGGTTTAAGAAGGGTTCTTGGAGAACCTAGGATGCGCGCCCACAAAGAAAAATTTGGGACTTACCTATTTTCGGCCTTCTGGATAGAACACATAAAGAACGTGTTCCATTTGGATAAGGTTCCAGCCTGGCAATAGGGTGACTTGGGAGGAATATACCTTGCGATAGGAAGATCCAAAAAGCTAATCATGACTTGGAGAGGCATGCGCCTAGGACAAACCACACCTTGACACTTGGGGCTAGATCTGAGGTTGCAGAGGAGTTTTCTGGAGCTCAGATGCCTATTTATACGTGTACCCTTAGCAAAGTAAAAGGGTAACAAGTGAGGAAGTGGAGCTCTGCAGAATTACTGCAAGAACTATGGGATAAAATGGGTAGAGGATTATAGGAAGGATGTAATGAGGAAATGGGGAATGTAAATTTTGTTTTGAAAGTCTTCATGTATGGATCTAGTTATGGCGCATGACTATGGTCTCCCTTCATGTGATATTCTATAGTAATGCTATGAATGAATATGATAAGGTTACCATGATAATTGTATTAAGACCTTCTCCCTGTATTATCTGCATATTTCTATTATGCTTTTATTCTTGTATAATAGTGAACCTTATTTGAATGTTAAGTTTATTTGTGGATTTACAACTTCCTAGTTCTGTTAATTTTGTTAAAGCGCTTTTACTTTTTTGATATAACCGGAAGGGTATAGAAGCCGTTCCGAGCTCTATAGCTTTTTCTTGTCTTTTAAATCACTAAGTCAAGATCATGAATGATGCCTTCCACTTAACTCACTTAAAAGAGAGACTCGGATCCCTCTTGTATGCCTCGGGTGAGTGCCCAGCACCTGTTGGGTGATAGGCTGGCGTGCATGAGGTTTCCTTGTTCTTAGTGGGTGCAAAAATGACTACATCTTGGTTCCGTTGCCGGGACCTCTTTTCAAAGTTGTAGTGGAACATGGCATACATCATGATTTGTGCAAAGAGTGATGACGGAGAGAATAACCCTGGAAGGTGTTGAAGATTGGTTTAAAAGCACAGAGGATGAATTCGCTCAGAGATTCAATACTAGACCTGGGTTTGACACACGAAGATGGGTGGAAGACACTCTTTATCATGAGTTATACGAAACCTTCTTTTGTTGTTTCCCAATAGAGTTATTTGAATGGCTCTCGGCTTATACATCTAGATTAGGGTGGTATTATAAGTCACACCCTTGGACCTAAGAAACATATCAAAACTTATAAGATGTTGATCTAACGTGGACCCATGCTATAGATCATTAGTGGAAGGGAGTATTGACTAGCTACACTTTGGAATACACCATTCCCACATATTCTTGTCCAGAGGTTGTTGAGTTTGAGTTTTTATGGGAGCCCAGAGGATCCTTTCTACATGTTATCCCCCTTGCGATCAAAATATTGATGGTAATTATGGGTTTAGAGGCATTTCCTATGGTCGGCTAAACCATCTTGAGAGTTAGGTGAGGAAGCTAGGGTGGAGGAAGATGGCTGATATGACGACTGAGAAATAAAGAGAGGAGAGATGACTCAAGTATAATGAAGCACATGAAAGGGATATTGATAGATATCATGGGATTACAAGTGGGTTATGGAGACAGACATGGTGGAAAGGAGTTGAGGTTCACATAGAGGATGTGGAACCGGCAGTCTATGTTACCCCATCGTCGTAAGCACGGGAGAAAAACCTTGCGGCTTCGATGAGATTCCATCGCATAGAGAAAGGAGAGTCATTGCCACACATCTAACCCCACCTGGTGACCAAACCTTGGTGCTTGGATTGTTCGAACGAGGGAAAAGTATAGTTGATCCATTTGACATCGGTGGAAATAACTGATCGGCACCCAGAAGGTACAACTTCTCGTTTGGAACTTCTATGGCTACACACACTATTCCGGTATTTGGCGGAATGTTTGGACAAGGCACATATATGGCTGGTTTTGGAAGTGCATTAGGAAGTGGAGGAAATACCACTGGGGTTGGCACTATCTCACAGATTGTTGGCACGTAATTCAGTGGAATGTCGGGGATGTTAGGTGTGACAAATATAGGACCTTTTCCAAACATGGGAGGATCTGGAGGTGGAAGTGGAGGAGCTGGGGGCTCAGGATCTAGTGGGTCGATGGAGGAGGAAACACCGAAGGAAACCAAGGGACTGGATTGGGAGGACAAGGGCCTCAACCACCTCCTCAAGTTTTCTTTGAAATGTCTTTACACTTACCGGATTATAGAGGGATAGAGGATGCTACGGAGCACGTGCATAAGTGAGAATTTATATGGCGCGTGAAGGGAATCACAACCCCAGAGCGTAAGGCCAGTCAATTTTTGATAACCTTGTAAGGGTGCACGCACAGCTGGTATAGGAAATATGACCCCCATCAAACTATTGTGGATTATACCGCGTTGAGGAATGCATTCTTGGTGGAATTCCACATACCTAAGTTTGAACAAAAGAGCATCATCTCTCTCAAAGAAATCTAGCAAGGAATGGTAGAGAGTGTGTGGGAGTATGATGTGTGCTTTAAAAATATTCTGTCTAAATTTTCTTATGATATCCACCCTTCACAACATGCTCAAGTGGTTTTTCAAGGGTTGATCACACCCTTTTGGAGGGCTTTGTCTTATAAAACATTTACAGACCCACGCAAGGCATTGGAAGCCGCTTTTATGCTGAGGTAGTTGGAAGTGTTAACACTGGTGTTAGCCCATTTCTGGAGGCTCAGATCATGGCCATGGCTAAGCAGTTGGAGAAGTTATCTGAAAACATAGTTCTAGAGACTCATGATGGCATGTGGCTTACTGATTGTGATGTGGAAGGTCATACAAAGGATAATGGAGGGATATGTACTCAAAAAGTGGTATGCACCATGGCGGTGAACTATGAAATATGTCACCGGGAACATGATGCAAGTAGGTGCCCCTTGTTGTAGTGCGTGATCCGTAAGAATGTATCCTATTACTACAAAATATGTACCTCAACCACACATGACACCAAGAATTATAGGCTGATTGACAAAATTCATGAGGCAATTGACCTTGGTGTGTGCCAGACTTGCATTGCCAGTAGTTCTAAAGGAGATGAATGTCAGTATGAAGAGCGCAGAGATGGAGGTACACGTGGAAGAGGGTTTCATGGAGTATTTCGTGGTCGCAGATGTAGTGGTGGAAGAAGTGAGTTCTCATGTGGAACTTGTTTTAATTGCGGATCCACATATCACTATAAGTGCGAGTGCCTAGATCTTCTCTAATGCTCTTGGTGTGGAAAAAAACATAAGTATGAAGAGTGCCTTGGAGTTATACGAACATATGAGTCAGCAACACTAGAAGGATAAGGGTGCTGCCATGGTGAGTATTAAGAAGGCTGACGCATAATGGCTCCCACGAGTAATACGTGAATCGAACTAGAACTGTTATGGTAACAACAAGGGTGGAATCGTGCACGCAAAAAGAAACGCCTAAGTAGAGACCTCTGGTTTCAAGGGAAGAGGTAGTACATGGGAAGTATCCAAACCCGGCTCACCAGAAAGAATTCTACCAGGAGACCATGGACATAATTCGAAGCTTACAAGGGGAGATCCAATGCTTAAAATAGAAAACTAGAAAAAATGAGCAAAGGAGACCAATAGAAGCACCAAAGGATGACTTAGACAAGGTTAAGGAGGTGTGTAAACTGATGAGGCAAGAGAATTTTATTCCCCTGCTAAGAGCATGGTTGAGAGAAAAGGTACCATGCACCTAGGAAGAGCACAAAAGGCAGATCCTACATGCAAACCTCCCACCTCATAGCCTTGATTATGACAAAGAGATCACCTTAAACGTAGTAGTGGATGGATGGCTACTTAGCAACATCCTCATTGACACGAACACGAGAGGTTAATGTTCTCACTCTAGATGCCTAGCATCAAATGGGAAGACCTGCATTACAACCATTTTACAATGTGTTGTATATGGAAAATAAGACAAAGGCAATGCCCATAGGTGTCTTGAAGGATGTGACCATTACCATTCAGGGGACTAAGTTCACTAGGGATTTTGAAGTCTTGGTGCTTTCTGAGGCAGATAATTTCCCAAAGATTACTCGGGAACCCGTGGTGCTATAAGAATAATGCAGATCTTCGATTTAACAAGGGCTACATAAGTTTTGAAAACAAGGAGGAACGGGTCATCATACCCCTTGCTGATGGAAAGTCCATACCCTATACTGAACCCCTTGGAGAGGAAGTCCTGGATAGAATATATGTGCGCTCCATAAGAGATCCAGAGACCATCCACCCTATAGAAGGAGTCATCTAGTTTGATGATGCTCAATCTATCAGTGATACTACCAATATAGCATGTGATAATTGGGTGCATGGGACTTATGAAATGATTGGGCGACATTTGAAGGGATCGGTGACCAAAGTAACCACGGAACCTATAGTTTAGCACCTAGGAGGGAAGAGGGTAACCAAGTATTATGGAGATGCATACCCTGAGGTATTTTTAAGAGAAATGGAAGCTCAATGGAAGGAAGATGAGTGACGAGGGATGTTGGGGTATGTTTTGATAGCACTGCTTGAGAGGTGGTGGGCCACGCATAATGAGAACTTGTTGGAATGGCACGAGGTTAGAATTGCGCTCACTGTTCATTTCTCCAGGAGTAATGTACCCACCACTATCAAGGATTACAATGGCAATGAACCCACCTCTTCCCATATCCAGGTTTGTGAAAGGGTCTAGGAGAAGGCGTGGAAGCTTTACCACCTTCTCTTTGGGTGCACAAGCTATATTTGACACTACAAGGTTATGTGCATGCTTGGTACATCCATTCTGAAACTCACCGCCAGACAGGAAATTGGTAGGAGTTAGCAGCTGACCTTGTTCATACATTTGAATACCAAAGTACCAAGCAACTAGTTGATAGGGCACTACAGGCCGTCAAGCACCTTACCCTAGGAGATTGCGCCATGGCAGAGGATAGGTTATTAGACTTACTTGGACCAAGTTTAGAAGCATGGTTTGATGAGGAGGAACAAGAAGACATATTGTTTGAGCGCACATGTATTGAAAAAGAGAAAGGTAAGTTGGTATATGTTATTGACGGAGAGGAGATGGAAAGCTTGAATGTTGACCATTTGGTTGGGATGCATGAAGTAGTTAACAATGTGGATGCATGTGCATGCACATATCATGAACCACTTAAGACCAAGAAGGTTAACATCCGCTTGGAAGAGGAACCCAAGGAAGCTATCATCAGAGACTATTGGTCGGACAAGGAAGTGTCAAAGATCATCAACCTCTTGTGCGAGTTTGAGGACTTATTCCCGCACGGGTACTATGAACTAAAAGGCATCCACCACTCATTAGGGGAAATGAGGATAAAGTTGAAAGAGGGTGTGCGCCTGATTAGGAAGAGGCCCTACAGGATGAATCCCAATATGCGCGTAAAGGTGAAGGAGGAGTTAGACAAGATGATAGCATCCAGTATCATTAGAGTTGTGGAAGAGTCAGAATGGATAAGTCCAATGGTGATCAGCATAAAGAAGGATGGGTGGATAAGGATATGTGTGGATTATAGGGAGCTGAATGTTGTTTGTATCATAGATCCTTTTCCCATCCCCTTCACTGAAGAAATTTTGGAAGGATTGCGCGAGGTCTATTCCTTTATGGATGGATTCTCGGGATATCACCAAGTAAGGATTGCCAAGGAAGACCAAGAGAAGACAACTTTCGCCACCGAGTGGGGAAGTTTTGCATACACGGTCATGCCCTTGATTAAAGAATGCGCCCACTGTATTTTCACGCATAGTGGTACAAGCGTTTCAAGACTTCATCCACCAATTCCTTCAGGTCTATTTAGATGATTAGACGGTGTATGGATTGGTAAGGGACCATTGCGATAACTTGAGATTGATGTTTGAAAGGTGTCGGCAGTTGAGGATTTCCCTCAACATTAAGAAATGTGTCTTTGTAACTCCTTTTGGAATGTTGTTGGGGCATATCATATGCAAATAAGGCTTCTTTGGTGGATCTCGCAAAGGTTACGATTATTGTGGGATTAGGAGATCCCACCAATCAAAGTGCCATGTACGGATTTCTTGGACACACTGGATACTATAGAAAGTTCATTAAGGGATACACCAAGATCATCGTGCCTTTAGAGATATTGGTTAGACATAAGAGTGCCTTTCAATGGAAAGAAGCACAAATGTGAAGGCATTTGACACTCTTAAAGAAAGGCTTATCACCACACCTATTCTACGATTCCCATCTTGGGATAAGCCTTTCCATGTCCACGTGGATGCCTCTGGTACGGTAATGGGATCCATTCTTGCTCAACCATGTGAGGGAATTTTTGATCATTCCTTATGTTTTGTAAGTAGAAAGTTGACACCAGTAGAGCAGAATTATACTACGATCAACGCAAGGCATTGCATTGTCGATGATCTACGTGCTCCACAAGTTTAGACAATATCTACTTGTGACTCCCTTCATATTCTACACTGACCATATGGCCTTGAAGTATCTAGTAAACAAATAAGTATTGCAAGGGTGCATATGTTGTTGGGTACTTTTTTTTAGGAATTTGAATTCAAAGTAGTGGTGAAACCAGGGAAGAACAATTGTGGGCTAGATCACTTGTCAAGAATTGATACAGAGAGGACACGTAGAGTATCGAGGAAACCATACCGAATGCGTAACTATTTAGGTTGCTACACGTGCCCTCAGAGTTAGAAGACATTGTTGTTTTTCTCAAAGAAGGTGTGGCACCCGAAGCGATGAAAGCACTGGAAAGGAAAAGGCTAGCCATACGCGCCACGCCCTACATGTTGATCAATGGGGATTTATATAAAATAGGTTGTGATGAGGTTTTGCACTGGTGTGTATTAGAAAATGAGTGCATAGCTATAATATAATAATCCCATGGTGGGATTGTTAGAGGACACTATGCGGGGAATGCAACCGCACGTAAAATCCTAGTCATTGGACTATGGTGGGAGATGATTCACCAAGATTGTATTGATTTTTGCAAGGCCTATGACCACTGCCAATGCCTTGGCAAACCTGGAAGAAGGGATGAGATTCCCTTGCGCCCCATCGCTAGCGTGGAACCTTTTGAGAAATGGGCAATAGATTTTGTCAGACCAATCTCACTAGCTACGCAAAGGACTAACTCGCGGTATATCATTACCTGTACTAATTATCTGACAAGGTGGGTAGAGGCCATGCCCACTAAGGATTGCACCATAGCCACGGCTGCTAGATTTTTGTGGGAGAACATTATCAATAGGTATGGGTGCTCATTAAGTTTAAAAAGTGATAAGGGCACTAACTTTTAAATGAAACCATCAGATTCTGTTAGCAAAATTCATGGTAGCCCACCACAAGACTACCCCTTATCACCCCTGGGAAAATGGGACTCGAGAGGAATTTGACAAGATTCTTAGTCACACATTGACTAAGATATGCGATGTGGGTAGGCGAGGATTGGGATGACAAGGTGTCAGCAGTTCTTTGGGCATATAAAGCAACGTATAAAAGATTGAACAAGGGCACACCATTTCAATTGGTGTTCGGCCACGAAAGTAGTTTTTCCAATCGAGTTCATGCTACCATCTTTGTGTATAGCACATGCGGGAGGGTTAGACGATGAGAAAGTGTTGGAAGAAATAATAGATGAATTGATAAAGTTGGATGAAAGGCACTCATTAGCTAGATGGAGCCAAACCACTGAAAAATCTAAGCAAAAGGCATGGCATGACCACTATATTAAGAACAAAAAGTTTGAGGTTGGCCATATGGTATTACTATATGATTCTCAATTTCTACGCCATCCTAGAAAGTTGAAGGTACATTGGTTGGGTCCTTATGTAATTTTGTACATCCTTGATTTGGGCGCGTGCTAGTTACAAGCGTTGGATGGGACGAAATTACCTGGACACTTCAATGGGAGTAGGCTGAAGCCCTACTATAAATAATGCTTCTTGGTGTTTGTAAATAAGGTAGTTTTGCCAGTTAGTTTAGAATTTCTGTTTATGCTTTTCCTTTTTTGTATTTCCCTTTCGCATTGTTGCTTTGTTTTACACCTTGGGCGCTGAAAACCTTATTACTTTTTGACTTATGAATGCAGAGGACCGCACATCATTTTAGTGTGGGGTGAGGTGATAAAGAGAATCATGGAGTTATTCTACTAGGAGGATTGGGTTGGTAGACCGTTTGAATTGGCCCTGTTGAAAAGATGCATTAGGAGAAAAGAAGGCAGATTGGTGGCAAGATAAGGCTACATTGGAAATCCCCATACAAAGGAGAAAAGTGAAAAAACATGAGGTAGGTGAAAGAAAGAATCATGAGGATAGAAGAAGTACCTTTGGCACCGATAACATGCGCCAAGAGTTTTCTGTCAAGATGGATTGTTTGCATTCCAGGAAGGTTGGAAATTTTTTTGCAAGGATTTGGCGCATGAGGAAAAGCTACCGAAGTCGAGTTTGTTTGAAAAATGCCACATTCAATATTTCCATATGGTGGTAGGTAGCCTAACCTTTAATGCATAAAATAAGGAAAAGCTATAAATAAAAGGGTGGGAATTTCATTATCTTACCTTGCGAACACAAGAAGAGTGACTTTTCTTCAAGAGTAGGGTTTGAGACCTGACTCATGTGAAGGAAAATCCCAAGAACTTAAGCGCAATCAAATCTCATTGGATCTACAAACCAGAGCATAAGTGATTCACAGGTGTGGGAAATGTTGTGTAGAAGTGCAGTGATTAAAAGAGAAAATCTGATTTAGGGTTTGGGTTTTAGGGTTTTTGGAGTTTTTAATGAAAGAAAAGGGTGTAATGATGGCCACAAAACTAGTTGATAAACCTGCAGAACAATCCAAGAAGGGAAAGGGTAAAGGAAAAGGAAAGAAGAAACAAGAAGAAATACCCTTGGATACAAATGAGGAATGGTACTTGGAGATGCAATACCCGGATGGGGTTTTGCTAGGGCAAGAGGAACAATATAGGCATATTTATGAAAAATAAACTTATGAAGCCTGTAAAGGGTGAGTTTTGATGCTTCATGTCAAATTTCATCAATTTTTTAAGAGGTATGTTAAAGTTATGCAAGTTTCAATTATGTTCTTAGGGAATGCAAATTGAGCACCCTAGCTTCTTAGCATCCAAAAAAATTATCAATCCTTATTTGAATAAATCATAGATGGAATTTGTAAAAAAACTCCAAGCAAGACTTTTTACAAATTTTTTTAGGGAAATTGGTTGGGAAACAAAGAAGTTATGAGTAATTTTCTAACAAGTTTTTTTCTCTCCGATACTCCTCTTAGAGTAGTAAGTAGAAAACGGGTTGATTTGAATCAAATTGAATAATTCTAGTTACTACATCATCTCGGGATGGTAGAAAAATATCCCTAGGTCAATCGGGAAATAATTGTGTCATTTAAGTTTGAAGGTACAAGACGAGACTATACCCTATTTTGTAAATTGTGTGCAAAATCAAACCTATTTTTGGTGGGTTACAAAGTGTTTGAAGGATTTCCATGTGCATTTAAGGTGGATAATGTATATATCATCTCTCTACATGTCAATCTTGGTATGATAGAACCTTTGGTATGATCGTGGGATGAATTTTGAAGCTTAAAGACCATTATGCCTATACTGCTCTAAATTGTACTTGATAAGAAAGACCAACCTTTATTGGTATTTGAAAGTTATTCATCACAAGGTCTGCTTGTAATATGAAAAAGGAATGAATTTAGTGTGTTTTAGGTGTTCCTTCATGAAGGGATTAGGTGAAATGAATGTGTGTTGTGCTGATATGAAGTTTACAAAGTGTAGGATTATACCGTCTTTCTTAGGTGACAATAGAAGGCGAGTCTCCATGCATAGTCCTCATGATCTTGTCACATCAAATTTG
Organism: Taxus wallichiana var. yunnanensis; assembly: GCA_018340775.1. NCBI lineage: Eukaryota > Viridiplantae > Streptophyta > Pinopsida > Cupressales > Taxaceae > Taxus > Taxus wallichiana. The sequence continues at coordinate 391,174,160 of CM031237.1, read as the reverse complement.
GATAGTGTGAAGATAAATCAAATAATCCTCTCAAATAAACTCAAAGTTATAAATCAGTAGTGTTTATTGAGCAATATGGACCGTGTATTAGGATTGGGTATGTGGAGTATGACTATTACAAAGGTATGAACCATTGCATTTAAAGTCTTTGATTATATACTCTTGGATCATGCTAGTAGATGCCTGCACATGGTAGTGGACCTAATTTTTGAAGTGATCATATATGATAAATATCAGAAAAATGAAATCTCAACTGTTATAAACCTCAAAGTTGCGATCTAGGTTTTGTAATTTGAAACCCTACGCATGTAACTAATTTGAAAAGGAAGCGTGATTTATATTTGTTAGCAAGGTGTGACTTTCCTTCATAATTCAAAATTCTCAGGATTTTCAAATCTCTATAAAATAAAAAAGGTGATTCTTATAGTTGGGTGCATATGCAAACTTAAATCTCACAATTTTTTTATCTCCAAAGCTCAAAAAAATAATCAAAGTCCTTCATAGGTGGTTATCAACAATTTTGTGAGTTGAAAAGTTCCCCTAAAACCATAACAAACTGTGAATTTGTGGATGTCAAGTCAAATATTTAGTAATCTTGTCATGTTGTCTTGATCACAAAATTAAATAACTATGAACTTGAAGATCAAATTAATATGAAGAGAAAAACTAAAAGAGTAAGAAGAATTGTTGCATATGAAGATCAAATCAAGGTGTTGACAAGATTCAAAACTTAAAAGTAAGTATCTTGTTACTAATGGTTTTCTTAGTAATAAATTAAGGTGAAGAGAAATAATTGGCAAGTAAAGGAATAAATGGAGAGTTTTTAAGGACTGGAAAGTATCTCAAAGTGAAGATTGTAATAGTAGATTTCTGCATTATTCCTGTAACCGCCATCTAACGGGTAGAGATCAAGAGTACTCAATCATAATCATTTGTGAAGAAAACTGAACCTATGACAGAGTGTCTTGTAAGGTGGAAGGAAATATTTCCATGTCGGTGACTAAAAAAAAGACATTTTAACCTTTGTTGTTCAAGTAAAGTCCAAAACACATGAAAATTAAGATAGTGGAAACTGAAAATTCAACTATTAGCTCAAGAAAGTGGAAGTAATGGGTGGTTTAGAGTTATAGAATAGGTTGAGAGAGAAAAAAAATACTTGGTGTGATTTTGGTTGAGGATATAGAAGAAAATACTGTGAATGTGGGATTTTGTTTTAGCATGAAGATATAGAAGGTGAAAAGACTAGGCTTGAATGTTCATAGCAAAAGATACAAAACTAAAAATACTACAAGTATGATGGAACTATGATACATGATGGTAGAAGTTGAAGATATAGAAAAATTGTTGATGAATGTTGATAATTTGTGAAATATAGTATGCGAGATATGAACCATCTTTAGAGGAAGAATATATGATGTTTATGAAGAATCAAACAAAATCGTAGGTGAATAATCTTTATAAGGGAAAGGTCAAGTTTTAGTATGTACTAGAAAATTTGATACTAAACCAATGAACTCAAGAGTAAACTTGTGATTGAAGATATGACATAAATATGATAGAAAAATTTAGTGATATTTTGACATACATGAAATGAATCTAAGGTAAGTGAGAAAGGAAAGGTGCAGGTGAGTGAAGAATCAATGAAAAGTGACTCAAAGACCAGAGGAAGACAAGTGTTCTTAAAATCATGAAATATATGATATGAACAAGTAGTGTCTTCATTGCAACAGGAAGAAGTAATTCAGAAAATGAAAGAATGAAATAAATGAACTAGTGATTGTGAGCCTTATGTGATTGAAATAAAGTGTTGATTTAATGAATCCATGCCGAGAGATATGAATGAAGGATGAAGTAGTGAGACAAAACAATGATCACATTAGGTTGATATGAGCAACTAGGTGAAGAAGGTGATTAAATTGTTGTGTGATTCAAGTCTAAGTGGTAGCTCAACACTTTAGGAGTGGGATTCCTAGCAAGTAGGTGTTTGTAGAACATCAGTGAAGTAGGTTCTTGGCATAAATTGAAGTGGGTGCTTCATAGCAAGTGGGTTCTTTTCAAATTATTGAAGTGGGTGCTTGAGTGGGTGCTCACTACATTGTAAAACCATTATAACTTTATAGGACAATTGTCCAAGCTAGTTCTCTAGTTTTAGTGGGTTTTTGTCCCTTATGGGTTTCCCACATTAAATTTGGTCTCTTATGTTAGAAATGACAAAGGACTGAGAGGGGGTGAATCAGTCCCTAATAAAACTTTATATTTTCTATTTCAAGCATCAAACAAAACACCCTCATAAACCACATACATTAATGCTTGATCACCATTAGATATAGTTCATCATGAAAAGCATGCATAATAGGAAAAAAAGATATACTCAGAGTATTTCTTTATTGATATTCAAACAAAGTAGAGTACAATGACTTTATCTTCTCATCAACAATCTAAAACATACAATAAGTAGCTCATACATTTTGTACTAATATCAATATGTTGTAATGGTAGCATTCAACTACAAAACACCAAAAACTACTCTCCTTCATCAACTTGTCATTACAAAGACTTCAACACATTTATTCCACTATAACCAACTACTAACCTAGAAGAGACTTTTGGGGGTTTTGGCTATGCCCAACGGGTTTTTATTTGCAACAATTTTTTTCAATAGAAGATAAGGGGTTTTTCATCAATATTGCAGATTAAACAAATTTTCAATTTTCTAGATTGTCATCACTCTTCATCATGACCTTTCACCTTCTCATGTTGTTCAAGATCCTACCCACGCACTTATTTCTCGATCTCAAGAACAAAAGACAAAGACCATTCAACTTCCATTCTTTTGTTTTTCAAGTTGGAAGGTGACTTTTCAACTATACAACTATCTATGCCATTTAGGATTCTCCAAGAGCTCGATTTAGACTTCCTCAAAAACTTCCATCTACACCACAAGACCACTTGGTAATTTCACACAATTTATGATTTTGTGTTGTCAGAACACCAACAGTCACTCAAAGGTTTGACATACTTAGGCATATTTTTAACTTTATTTTGATGGAAGAAAATAATTCAATTCACTTATCATAAGGAGTTTCAAGGAGCCCTCCACTTTTCCAATTACCCGAGACAAAGAAACAAACCTAAGAGAAAATCTTATCGCTTATGATGTACCTTTGGGATTTCAAACCAAAATAACTTAACTTCCTTGAATTATTTCATTGAATTAAAGAACTACTAAATTCCCTTCTAATGTAGTAATTATGTGCCTTGATAGTTAGTATTCACACACTATTAACTTGTCCATCATAGTTTTCACCCACTCCCATGTCAAGCCTTTGAATCAAGTTGATTAACTAAAATTAAGATAAACTAAATGTATGCTAATATAGTTAATCTAATATAGGAGGACATAAAACATTGTAAATGACTATGCTAAAGTAATATAAAATGACTAAATAATTAAAACTAATAGAAATAAAACCCTAATATGCAAGAATAAAGTGAGGAAAGAACTCAATTGATTGTAGATGATTGTCACATAGTGTTTCAGTCCTGACAGAAATTCTAAAAGGAGGAACAATTGTAAAAGGTCTCGCAAAGGGTGGATCTGGAGGATCTGAGTAGACTGGAGTGCCTAAGAGGGTATTGGGGCACCCTTGGGACACTCGGAATACAAAAATAGGCACCCTAGTCTCTCGAAAAAACTCGGAATCTTATTCTTTTAGGTTCGAAGAGGACTGTGACATTCACTATGTGTCGCATTTGGATTTGCTAAATTGTGCTATAAGTCGAATAATGTAATGATGACCTGCAAGAGACAAAAGGAGTATCAAACCCTAAAAATAGAAAAATGCAAATGAATGGGTCGAACTGACCTCAACTACCACAACAATGGGCTTACTAATTTGAGTGTTGCACTACATTTCGGACCCAAATGTAGTTCCGGTTTGTGTATGCATCTCTTGACTTGGGTGATCTTGTGCTAGCAAGTCGCACTTTGTGAAATAATGAGAAATAACTAAATGTAGAAAATGTAATAGCATGTGTGCATGGAATAGAATAGAATCCCTCCCCCTATGAAGTGTGTGTTGATGCATATCTCCTAGCCTTGATGCATGGAACTATGTGGATGCAAGTGATGTAATGAATGCAACTCTTGATGGAGTGATAGTTGTAGACGATGTTACGACCCTCATTATGGTCTCATAACTTTATATGTATAGGATTATCTTGATCTAATTTCACAATTAACCCCGAAATGAACAACTAGGAAAAATATAAAGATTAAAAAGGTAAAAAAAGACCCAAAAAAAGTGGTGGGAAGAGTTGAAAAGGATCGGGGTGCCCTAGTACAAGCATGAGAACCCTAGTTTTGGCTAAAATGATGGGAAAGTGTCAAAAAAATGGGCATGTAGGTAAAAATGTGCGGGAATGATGAAATGAAGGTAAATAAGATGGCCAAAAAATGGGGTTTAGCTACTACTTTATTCACTCAAGAACCTTCCAAATAGTAGTATGAGACCGAGCTAAATAATTTATACTGTGCATGATTTTGTGACTACATTTTCCCTCACTTTATGTTGGTGTGCTAAAATATTGGTAACATAAATTAGATAGAAGTGCGTACCTGATATCCATGGTGAGTGTAGTATAAAAGTGCCAAAGGACTAGATTCAAGCGTGGAATGATAAAATAGAAGATGGAGGAGAGTGGAATCTAAAGATAAAAAATGTGCATAAAAAAGTGATGAGAGTGAACCTAGGGAAGAACACGTGTGTAGATGATGTAGTGTGTAGTGTACTTACATGGTTAGTAAAGTATGTGATGTCATAGAATGTTATTTTTGACATTGTCGTCGTCGTTGTTGTTTCCGCCAATTTGACTTCTTATTTCTCATACGGTCGGACCTTTAAGGAGAAAACAATCAAGTAGTCAAATATGTGTGTATGTAAAAATGCTATGTAAAATACACATGTGCATAGAAATGTGTAAAGTATGCAAATGTAAAATACGCTAAATGACAATGTAAATGGAACATGTGCACCTAATGCATGTCAAGAGAAAGGGTGTAGATGAATACCATGTACTCTTGCAAGTTTTTTGGGTGATCTCACACCACCCAAGCTAAAGAAGCATAGGGAGGAAATGCTATGTGTCCTCCAAGCTCTAACAACTTCTATTGGAATGTGTGAAGAGATCTCTGTAGCATCTTGGGTTTTTGGACAATCCGACACTACTAGCCAAAGTAGTGTAGAGAGACACACCCATTGTAACCTATAATCCTTTAAATGCTTCCTAGAAATGCTAAGGACACCATGTCCTATAAAAGCCGATGTGTATGAGGTTTTTAGACTGGTCTCAACCCACTCATTGTATGTAAACCCATAATGCCAAGGGAAGAAATTACATTGTACTGAACCGGTGTAAATACGTTGTGTTAGTATGCAAACCCTCAAATGATTCTCCCCCTCTTTGGGGTCATATGCAACATCGCTAATAGTAGAATGCGGCCTCAAAAGAGGACCTACCACACTTTGAACTATGTAACTCTGGAAAGTTTTCGGTAGAAACCAAGGCAAGTAGATACAAGAAGGCTAGCTAAATATAAGTGTAAAATAAGAATTCATATATATAGAAAACATGTGTAAGCTACAAAAACAATGTAGTAAATGTAAAACATGTAAGAAAACAAGTAAGCCACACAAAGCAGGCTATAAACATGGGACATCACTCACGATGTCACAAGACATGCAAGGCCATCATGGATGCAAAAACAAGCAAGTGTGCACAAAAACATAGGGAAAATCCCACATACAATGGAAAATAATAGCAAACAAGTAGAAACAAACAAACAAGTAGTCATGGAAACATGTAATCCTACAAAACAAGTGCTACACATAGAACACCCGTTAGCATGTTAGAGTAATAACCAATATGTCAAAGTGTGTATAACCAAATGTAAAATTTCTAAGTACAAATTAAAACAATAGCACGGAAAGAGATGAATGTGGATGCCTTCAGTGACTAGTATAGGAAGGGTAGAAGGCAAGCATCCATGTCGCGTGTAAGAGTCCTATATCTACAATCACACTAAAAAAAGTGTGAACACACATGTGTGTATGATATAGATAAGGACATATAAGAAATCGATCTACACATGTGTAGTAAATTGATTATGCAAAATGTAATTCCCCATTTGGTTTCGACTCATGTTTTCCGTTCCTTGCCCCCTGTTGCTTAAACGTCAAATGTTATATATGAGTATCTATTTGATTGCTAAGTAATTGCGATCCTTGTTGCAAGGTAAATTTCATTTTTCCTTCCCTCCCGCTATACAAATTTTTTTGTCCTATCGCTAATGCTTATAAAATTATGGTGATGTGTGGTACCACCTTGTGTAGGCCTTCATATTAATGATTATCACATTTTGATTATTGAGTTGATTATTGGTGTATTATTAAAAGTTCTAAAGGATAGTTTAAAACCTTTTCAAAGGTATTTGGGCATATTCTAATAAAGGCACATAATTGGTTTTAGCTAAATTTACATCATCCACCTTGACTGACCAAGCTCCATGAATGAATTGGTTTTAATAGCTAATTAATGAGAAATGTATACATGTACCCACCAACCTATCATTCTTTATGTTTGGCATGAGGGAGAAGCTTGTCCTTGGTGCTAAATTTAATGGTTTGGTTTCTTGTTGGTGAGTGGAGGGTGGATGAGCACTTGTTAGTTTTAAATTATTTATTGAAGGCCCTTCACCATATTTGTTTTTCTCCCTATTCACAATCAACTTGCAAATTTATTTATTATGAATCTTCCCTGTTTCTTTTGGTGACCCTTCTCTTGCCATTTTCGGTTGGTCACTTGCATTCATTCCTTTTTTTTCTTCATTCGGGTATTTTTATTGTGGTGGTTAGAGCACATAAAATGGAGGGTCGTGTGAGATTGGTGGAGAATTTTTGCTTGGGCCTATGCGTATAACCTTGGAAACTTCTAGCCAAATGCATTTTCACAATTTTGAGCCTCCTGCTACAAATTTCACCCGCATGTGCCCCAACGTGGCCATGAATGATGTGTGAACGCCCAAAAAGCATGAGGATAGTGAATTTTGGCCCGATGTTACTCTTCATAGTCCATGTCGTGTGTGTATGCAACTTTGGAAGCATATTACAGGCATGATAAGCTCCCATTTCCATAGTGTGTTAAGATCTAATAATATCCTCAAATGAATCTTGCCTCTTTCCTAATTTGGATTTTTGAGTGAGGATTTTGTGGTTTAAGTTTAGACATTTGTTCCTTTGATGTTTGATCCTTGCTTATTCTCTGGTTTTGGGTTTTCGGTTTCGTGGATAGGTATATTTACGAGAAATTCATTCTATGTTAATTTTCCTTGAAGACTTGTTATGGGTTTGGTAGTTTTTATGTGAAACAAAATTTCTTGTGTTAGGTGGTATTCCATTGGGAAGAGGATCTTTTGTATGAAATTTAGGTGTATGGTTAGCCAAAAATCGATTAATAGGTGGGAAATTTCATTACGTGTTCTCTTGCATGATCTGATAATTATCTTCCTTTGCACCTTACCTCTTTAGTATTTACCTAAATGAAATTTATGTGGTAATCCTTCATTATCGATCTTATAGTGTTGGCTTTCTTCTTTCTTTGATTAATACTAAGAACGGTGATTTTTCAAGATAATAGTATTGTGGTGCATAAACTTGTAATGAAGGATTTTGTATTGCTAATACTATGAGGTGCATGCCTTTGTTTTGAACCCATTTCAAGTTTTAAGTTTTTACATATATATATATATATATATATATATATATATATATATATATATACACACATGATCTTCTTTTTTATGAATCCGGGTTCCTCCTGTAGAAGCAAGGTTTGTGAAACTTTCATGAGTATTTGGATGTGCTCGTATATAGTGAACTTATTCATAAACAACATCTCCTCAAAATCACTCAAATTTTCCCAGTAGATGTGCTCATTCCTTTGGTCAAGGCTTAGAATATTTGGATGTGATTATGTTTTCAGGCTTACGGGATGTAGGTGCTAATGTTGGAGTGAAAAGGGATTAAGACACTAATTATATGACCTTTTAGTCAATCTCGAACAACATAGTATTTGGGTTTTGAGGGCATCGTCTTGATTTTCTAACTTATTATGATTTAAGAAAAATCCTGGTTCGATCAGGCCATCGTGTTAGTTATTTTGGGCTTTTGATCCAAAACTAAGTTGGTCATGGTATGAAAATGTTAAGGATAGGCATTAACATTTTATGTCCTTTGGCTTAATTCTCATACGAAAGACTTTTGGTGGTATATATAGTTTCATAACTTGCTATTTTTATTGTTGGTGTGTATTTTTGATAATATGGAGGGTATATATATATATATACCTTGATGGCTTATGATAGAAATTGTAAGAGATTGTTAATGACATTTGAGGTATTTATATTTATAGATACTTTGTTGATTATGATGGAAATTGTAGTTAGTATAATGGATGTTGGTGACTCATGCAAATGCATATTTAGGGGTGGATTTGAATTTGGTAACAAGTGTTACTTTAAAAGGATCTTGTGACGAGAAGTGGTAATCCATTTTTTTATAAACTTAAACTATAAATTTATTAAGGAGGTTTACGAATCTATAGTGCTATGAAGCTTGGAAGGATGTTTATAATGCTAACTTGCATATAAGCTTGGGTAGTTATGAGGATTTCTGTTATCATGTACTTGGCTATATCAAGTAACTAGGCTTCTTGGCAAATCCCATTTGGACTTTCTTTGCCATCTTTTTTTCTTTGTCATTATCATTATAGAGTCTCTTATTAGATAAGAAAATATAGATTGTTGGTTTGAAAATCAGATTTCAACTCATATGATTATATGATGGAACTCCCCTTACACTCGACTTTTTTTCTAACTTATAAGGGTAATGGCCCTTCTTGAATGATTGTTAAACTATTGTTGCTTTGAGACCATGATCAAAACTAGTTATATTTGAATTCTCTTAGAAAATATAGATTGATGGTTGTGTATTGGATTTCAATCATATAATCTATATGATTACATGATTGAAATTCTAATACACTCAAAATTTCGTGTTTAACTTTTAAACCCATGGTTCCTCCTGGATTGATTGTTCAAACTTTTGTCATTATAGAGTTCAAGAATCGTAGCCAGTGCTTATGGTATCTCTTTGAAAATTTTAGATTGTTAGTTGTGTATTAGATTTCAATCATATAATCTATAGGATTACATGATTGAAATCCTAATACACTTGTCATTTTGTTTCTAACTCATAAGGATATGGTCCTACTTGTTTGGGTGTTAAAATTTTGATGCTTTTGAGACATTGTTATTATCTACAACTTATGACTTCCTTCTTAGACAACATGGTGGGAAATTTTATTTTTACTTAAAAAGTTAATTAAGTGGTTAGAGCGTGGACCCATTTCTTGAAATAGAATATTTCCTTTATGAGGTTGTTAAATAGTAGCATATTGTTGTTATGTGTAGTCTTATCATGCTCAGTTCTCATGAACTGACTCAAGTTAATAATTGTGCAGATGGATTTTGTGAGTAGAAAAAAGAAATATTTGTAGAAGTTGCATCGGTTTTTCTTATGAAGTTCTTTTGTATGAATTCTTAATGTGTTGTAGATCTTGGAATGGTGTTTGAGAGAATTTTGGAGGGCTCATGCCTTGGGTTTTTGTATTTGTGAAGTAAGGTTATCTTAACCAGTTGTAACAAAACTTGTAAATACTATTGTGAAAGATATAAATTTGATCACCAAATTATGATAGTATTTGATAATGTGTTATAGAAATCTTGAAAATAGTATAGCATTTCTTGACCAATCTTGTTTACTTCTTGTTCCCCAGTCAAAGTTCTAGAATCTTTTTCTACCTTTGGTTTTTTGTGTCGTGTTGGATAGAAATGATGTAACCATGTATAGTTCTCATACAAAGAGTAATGGTGAACTTTTATCTTTGAGTTATAATTTTGTGTAGTAAACCCTTCTTGTCATGGCAATAATGAAATTCTAGGCATGATAAAATGATTTAGTAATCCTTATAGAAGTTTTTATAAAAAAAAAAAAATAAGAAGTTGTGATCTTCTAGATAAAATCAAGTGTCTTTAAGTGGAAAAAAAGGGAGTTATCTACTTGTGTTAAAAAGAATTTACCTCCTTACTACCCTTAAGCTTGTAATAAAATTCTTTATCCTTATTGTTGTGGGATGTAAATGATATTAAAGTGTAATCATTGATTTTTTTTTGGAGAATATCTAGGTCTTAGTAAGTAGGGAGAAATTGATAAGAAACCATTAAATCTAACTCACCTATTTTGAAACCTAATATGTATTCTTTGTCAAACTTAATCAAGAGAAGCCTAAATGAAGCTTTTACCCAATCCAGATAAATTCTTAAGTCTCATTAAAAGATTGGTTAATAACTAATGAGATCATGAAGATGAATTCAATTTGACCTTCTTCCACTAACCTTTTCCAAGGTACATTGTAATCTTCTCTTAAGTGTTGTTAAACGTTGATCCTTGCACAAGGAGGTTTTAGTTCCGAACCTAAATGTACTCCACTCAATTGGAGCTTACGCTCGTCTCCTTGTGCAATGGAGGTATGAAATGAGTTTCAGTAGCGTGGGATTGGATAGATAGCCTTGTGGAATTGAATACCTCCTTTATTAAATAAACAAATTAAACAAATAATTGGCATATTAGAGATGATCCTAAGCTAAATACTCCCTAGTATAAAAGAAAGGAACCTAACTTTTTAAGAAGAATTGTGTGAATCATAACATGAATCTCCTAGAACATAAGTTAAGAATTGAAAGATGTTTTTAGTAAAATAAGTAACCTTAAAATATTTTCACCGTGGGATGCCCCTAACTGTAAGTGTGTTCTGTGGTTGGACTTTATGTGGTGTCTTGTCAAAAGAAAAGTGAATTGTTTTGTGATGGGTGTCGTATGTTCCCTTGTGCCTAGGGGTCAATGTTGTGTCAAGATTATCATGATTTGGTTGTAGCCCTTTGAGATCACCTGTAGTGTCATTTAAACTTCAAGAAAGTCAAAAAAATGTGTTCCCATTTTTTTGTGTGTGTGTGTGTGTTTTGTGTGTTGTGTGTTAGTGGGCATTACACTTGGTATCAGAGCGAGGTTCATGCTCTCGAACCTCGGGATAGTGGAGTTGTGATGGTGTTGCATGATGGTGGTGGATATTGGAAGAGTAATGTGATATAAGTGTGATGTGAACTATGTCGTAATTGTGATATTGTGAATGCACATGTTGTGTATGTCACTTAGTGTGTAACTATTGGCATGTTGATGTGTTGGAGATGAGAGTATTATTCTCTCCCTTTTCATGAATTCAATGAGAATTCAGAGTGTGATGTACCATCTTATTGTGTGTGTGAAAGGAATGTTATTGTTGATTACGGAGTGTTGGAGCCTTTTGGCATTTGTGATGTGTAGTTGTGATGATGTGTTGTATGACAAGGTTGGTGTATAGTGAACTAGATTATATAGTGATGTCATCATCATGTTGTGAAGAAATGTGTATATCACCATGATTGTATTGAAATTGACTATATGTTGTAATTGTGCTCATCATAAGTATATTCATGTAATATGTGATGGTTCATGTCGTGATTTAGGGGCATATGGTGAGCATATGATCCCTATTACAAGTGTTGCACTTTGGGTGTTGTATGTGGTAATGTGATGTAATGTAACCCATGAATGTAATGGATGTGATATACCATATATGGTACCATGTGTAAGATGCTATGGTTAATGTGTGTGAACCACCATTGTGTTAGTGATGTAGTTATGTGTTATGTTGTGAACCTTACGCTAACCAACCCTGAGGGAAATCAGTAAAAGTGTATGTTTGGAGTGAGGGAATGTGTACCATGGGCTAGTAACTCGAGCTGACCTTAGGCTCAGTAGATGATGACTGTGCTCCTTTTTCTCTCTCTCCTTGTGGTTTTCGTATGGATTCAACCTAAGTGAAGCTATGACTATGTTTAGCCTTGTCGAAGTGGTGGTGGGATGATTCAGATAGAGATGATGACAATTGTATTATTGATATGTTATTTTATGATGAGGCTCGATGTTGAAGTGCCAACAACTCGTTGAGTACCCCCTTGGTGGTCGTATAAGGCCACATAGTCATCGTAATGTGCTACTTCTATATATGTATTTTATTTGTAAATTGAACTTTTTTTTTATTTTTGCAAGGACCAACAGTTTTCTTGATTGATATGTTTTTATATTTTGGGCATTTCCTTTGTTTGTGGTACTAACATGTGGATTTTTTTGCACTAACTATGGCTATTTGGCCATTTTTTTTTCTTGGATTTGGATCTTCTTTTAAATTTTAAAATTTTACAACCTAGCCCAAGGCTTGTATTTTCCACTTGGCATTTGAATCGGATTGTTATGTTGGTTCTATTGTCGTAATGTGTGGAATAGGGTCATGGGATGCACCATGGAATGGTTGAACCTATGGACCCACTTTTCATTGTATGGGGTACGCCCCAAGGAGTTATATATAACTAGGGCCAAACCATGAGTTATTATGTCACTTGGGTTAGGGGTGTCTGGACTCTATGTGCCTAGGGCCATAGGGTGACCGACCTCTTTGGGGAGTGAAAAGGAAAATTTATTTATATATTACTACTTGAGGGAGGCATAAGAGATTTGAGGGAGGCATAAGAGACTTGAGGGAGGCATAAGAGATATTTGTGTGTGTGTGTGTGTGTGTGTGATTGATGCTTTGGGAGATATGTTGAGTTGTGTGTGATGTTTTGGGAGTGGTGTTGTGGTGTATGTGTACTCATGTGAGTTGGATATGTTTTGTGATGTTGTGGATATGGATTTGTTTCCCTTGTTGACACTATGTACCTACAAGCTATTATTTTTGAGTTGTGTGAAATTTTCATCTATGTGAAATTGTGGGAATTTTAGTTGTTATAGTACACTTATGTTTGAGTATTTTTGTGTGGTCATCTATGTGTAACGAGTACTATGTTATGGGGATCATGTATATTTCTTTCATGGTTTGGTTAAGCTCTTGTGATGTGGTACAATCATGATAGTATGTGAAATTTTCCTATGAATCCTTAGTGTTGTGTATGACCCTGGTATGGTATTGTGATAGCGGTTCTTGTTGGGCACCCACAAGAATGAATAAACTAAAAATTTACAAAAATGAAATCTTAAGGACTTGAGTTTAGAAATAATGTAAAGGAAAAGAGATTAATTAAATAATGAAATAAGAAAGAACTTCCAATCTTCATAGAACAATGAAAGTTAAATAATCTACCAAATTTTCTAAGTCTACCCTATGGTCATGCTTTAACAACAAATTTTTTAAAACCATAGGAAGAATCCTTGTCTTTATCATCCTTTGTTGCTTATCCGATTTTGATTTCTTTTGTGTTATGTCGCATCGAGGATGATGCTTTCTTAAGGGGAGGAGAATGTAATGCCCTTTCATGCATCGACTCCTTTTTCATTTCTTTTTCCCTGTTGCTAAGCGTCGAATGTTTATTTTTGAGTTCTCGTTTGATCGTTAAGTAATTGTGATCCTTATTGTGAAGTAATTTGATTTTCCCTTCTTTCCATCTTATACCTCTTGTTTTCATCATGCTTATGCTTTCTAAAATTCTTGCTTTATCGAGGGTGCCCACTTTGTAGTTCCTTTGTAGGCATCCCCATTTTAGGATTATATCGTATTTTGATTATCGGGTTGATTTTTGTGTGCTCTTGTTAAAATCTCTAAAAGAATTTTAAAACCTTTTCAAAGGTATTTGGGCATATTTTATTAAAGGGACCTATTTTTTAGCTAAGTTTATTTATTTGATCATCCACCTTGGCAAACCACCTAACTCAATTTCAATAAGGAGCGGGTTTTTTTTTGGTTTAATTTTAGGCTAATTTAATAATGAATTTAAATGCACCCACCAAATTTTTAATCAATTTGTCCATTCAAATTTTTCTTTGCGTGGGAGAATTGGTTTTATCCACCCAGTGACTAAATTTAAATTTTTTTCCTTGGAGTGTTAAGTTGTTGGATTCCTTATGTTTTAAAGTACCATGGTTTTAAAATGCTTTTATTTTTAAGGCCCTTCACTTAATTTTTGACTAAACCAATTGTTGATGCCATATAATTAAAGAATTGTTTATTATGAATCGTATCTTAAACTTTCTTGAAATATTTTCATTTTTCAAAATGCTTGGTATATGCTTTTCTCACCACCCAAATGGGGTTAGGCCTACTTTACAATTCATTCATTTTTTATTTGAAATCTTTTTTGTTTTTGGTGGAATGAACACCTAAAGGGGGTGGTCACATGAGATTGAGTTTAGAATATTTTTTTTATTTTATAATATTGCTTGGAAAATTCCATCCAAATGCATTTTCGCAAGTTTGAACCTCATGCTACTTTTCTCCCTACCTTTGCCCAACATGGCCGTGAATGATGTGTGAATGCCAACAAAGAGGACAATGAATTTTGACCTCATGTTGTTGCAGATCCAATCTATAGTGTGTGTATGTGACTTGTGGAAGCATATTATAGGCATGATAAGCTACCCATTTCCATAATATGCTAAGATCTAACAATCTCCTGAAATGAATCTTGTCTCTTTCCTGATTTGGCTTTTCGAGTGAGGATTTTGTGGTTTAAGTTTAGACATTTGTTACCTTGTTGTTTTCTCCTTGCTTATTCTCTGGTTTTGGGTTTTCTGGTTGCTGTGGATGGGTATATTTATGAGAAATTCCTTCTATGTTATTTTTCCTTGAAGATCTGTTATGGGTTGGTAGTTTTTATGTGAAACCGGTCTCATTTTCTTGTGTTAGGCAAAAATTGGTTAACAATAAAGATGGTATTTTTTTGAATGAAATTTAGGATAATGTATAGCTTAGCCAAAAGTTGATTAATAGGTGGGAATTTTCATTATTTGTTATTTTGCATGATTGATGATATTTTCTTTTTTTTACCTTACCTCTTTAGTATTTACCTAAATGAAAATTTATGTGGTAATCTTTCATTATCGATCTTATATGTTAGATTTTTCTTCTTGAGGTAATTGTGATTAATACTAAGAATAATTTTCATAAAGATAAAGTATTGTGGTGCATAAACTTGTAATGAAGTCCTTCATTTTTAGGATATGATGTGCTTATAGATTTTAGTTAAGGCTATGAATGTTTTTTGAATCATTTATAATTATATTTTGGGCTTATATTATATATTATATATATTATATATATAGTTTTAAGTTTTTAGTGAATCGAGGGTTCCTGAAAAGAGTTTCAAAAATTTTCAAAGTTTTCATTCTCGTATATAGTGTATTTTTTTAATATACCATCTCCTTAAAATCCCTCATTTTCATTTAGATGCATTGCCCATTCCTTTGGTCAAGGCTTAGAATTTTTTGATGTGATTATGTTTTCAGATTACGGGATGTAGGTGCTAATGTTGGAGGTGAAAAATGGATAAATACATTATTTATATGAATTCCTTTTAGTCAATCTTGAACAGCATAGTTTTTTGGGTTTTGAGGGAATCATCCTATTTTTTCTAACTTATTATGATTTAAGGAAAAATCCTAGTTTGATCAAGCCATTCGTGTTATTTATTTGGGATTTTGATCCAAAACTAAGTTGTCATCATGTATTATTAAAATGTTAAGGATAGGCATTTAATGTTTTATGTCCTTTGACTTAATTCTCATATAAAGACTTTTTGGTATATATATATATAGTAATCATTAACTCACTAAATTTTTTTTAATTGGTGTGCTTTATTACAATTGGTGGGTATTTACGTTATATAATACCTTGATGGCTTATGATAGAATTTGTAAAGATTACTAATGACATTTGGGGTATTTATATTTATAATACTTTGTTGATTATGATGAGAAATTGTTAGTTAGTATAATTGCATGTTGGTGACTCATGCAAATGCATATATTTGGGTGGATTTTTGAATGGATTTGAATGGTAATAAGTAAGTTTTACTTTATTAAAAGGATCTTGTGATGAGAAAGTAATTTTGATCCATTTTTTTATAAAGTTGAATTTTATAAATTTTTAAGGAGGTTTATGAATCTATAGTATATGAATACTTGGAAGATGTTATAATGCTAACTTGCGTATAGAATCTTTGGTAGTTATGAGGCTTGCACTTGTTTCCATTCTTGTTATATCACAATAACTAGGTTGTTTGGCAATGTCCCATTGAGGATTTTTTAGCCATCATTTTTCTCTTATGTCATTATCTTTGTGGAAACTTATTAGATAAAAAAAATAGATTTTGGTTTGAAATCATGGATGTTTTCAACTCATATGATTACATGATGGAACTCCCTTTTTCAATTGATTATTGTTTCTAACTTATAAGGAAATGGCCCTTTTGAATGATTGTTAAACTATTGTTGCTTTGAGACAATGATCGAAACTAGTTATATTTGAATTCTCTTAGAAAATATAGATTGATGGTTGTGTATTAGATTTCAATCATATAATCTATATGATTACATGATTGAAATTCTAATACACTCAACATTTTATGTTTAACTTTTAAACCCATGTTCCCTCTTAGATTGATTGTTCAAACTATTTTGTCATTATGAGTTCAAGAATCTTAGATAATAGTGCTTATGGTATCTCTTTTGAAAATTTTTAGATTGTTAGTTGTGTATTAGATTTCAATCATATAATCTATAGGATTACATGATTGAAATCCCAATACACTCGACATTTTGTTTCTAACTCATAAGGCTATGGTCCTACTTGTTTGGGTGTTAAAATTTTGATGCTTTTGAGACATTGTTATTATCTTGCAACTTATGACTTCCTTCTTAGACAACATGGTGGAAATTTTTTTTGTACTTAAAAATTTAATTAAGTGGTTAGAGCGTGGATCCATTTCTTGAAATAGAAGGTTTCCTTTCATGAGGTTGTTAAATAGTAGCATATTGTTGTTATGTGTAGTCTTATCATGCTCAGTTCTCATGAACTGACTCAAGCTAATAATATGTGTAGATGGATTTTGCGAGTAGAAAAAAGAAATATTTGTAGAAGTTGCATCGTTTTTTCTTATGAAGTTCCTTTGTATGAATGCTTAATGTGTTGTAGATCTTGGAATGGTGTTTGTAGAGAGATTTTGGAGGGCTTGTTGCCTTGGGTTTTCTATATTTGGAGTAAGGTTGTCTTAACTAGCTGTAACAAAACTTGTAAATACTATTGTGAAAGATATAAATTTGATCACCGCATTGTTATGAGTATTTTTAATGTATTATAGCAATCTTAAAAAATAGTATAGCATTGCTTGACCAATTTTGTTTACCTTCTTGTTCCCAAGTCAAAGTTCAATAGAATCTTTTGCCACCTTTGGTTTGTGTGCCATGTTGGATAGAAATGATGTAACCATGTATAGTTTTCACAAAAGAGTAAGGGTAAACTTTTCTCTTGAGTTATAATTTTGTGTAGTAAACCCTTCTCGGTCATGGCAATAATGCAATTCTAGGCATAATAAAATGATTTGGTAATCCTTATAGAATTTATATAAAAAAAAAAATGAAGTTGTGATCTTCTAGATAAAATCAAGTCTTTAAGTGGAAGAAAAGGAGTTATCTACTTGTGTTAAAAAAATAATTTACTTCCTACCCTAAGTTATACTAATAAACTTTATCCTTATCATTGTGGGACGTAACATGATATTAAAGTGTAATCATTGATTAGCTTTTGGAAATATCTAGGTCTTAGTAAGTAGGGGAAATTGATTAAGAAACCATTAAATCTAACTCATCTGTTTTGAAACCTAATTGTATTTTTTTTGAATGAACTTAATCAAGAGAAACCTAAATGAAGCTTTTACCCAATCTAGATAAATTCTTAAGTCTCATTAAAATACTAGTTAATAACTAATGAGATCATGAAGATGAATTCAATTTGACCTTCTTCCACTAACTTTTCCAAGGTACATTGTAATCTTCTCTTAAGTGTTGTTAAACGTTGATCCTTGCACAAGGAGGTTTTAGTTCCGAACCTAAATGACACTCCACTTCAATTGGAGCTTACGATCATCTCCTTGTGCAATGGAGGTATGAAATGCAAGTTTTGGTAGTGTGGGATTGGATAGATATCCTTGTGGAATTGAATACCTCATTTATTAAATAAACAAATTAAACAAGTAATTTGTCATATTAGAGATGATCTTAAGCTAATTACTCAATAGTATAAAAGAAAGGAATCTAAATTTTTAAGAAGAATTGTGTGAATCATAACCCGAATATCTCCTAGAACGTAAGTTAAAAATTGAAAGACATTTTTAGTAAAATAAGTAACCTTAAAAGATTTCACTATGGGATGGGGATGCCCCTAACTGTAAGTGTGTTCTTTGGTTGGACTTATATGTCGTGTCTTGTCGAAAAGAAAAGTGAATTGTTTATGATGGGTGTTGTATGTTCCCTTGTGCCTAGGGGCTAATGTTGTGTCAATATTATCATGACAACTGTGGTTTCATTTAAACTTTAATAAAGTCCAAAAAAATATGTTATTTGTCTTGTTGTCTTTGTGTGTTGTTTTTGTGAGCGTTACACTTAGTATCGAATCGAGGTTCACACTCTCGAACCTCCTGGGACATATTGGAGTTGTGATGGTGTTTGCATTATGGTGGTGGATATTAGAATATTAATGTGATATAAGCATTATGTGAGATATGTCATACTTGTGATATTGTGAATGCACATGTTGTGTATGTCACTTAGTGTGTAACTATTAGCATGTTGATGTGTTGGAGATAAGAGTATTCTCTCTCTTTTTCATGAACTCACTAAGAATGTAAGTGTGATATGCCATCTTATGGTGTGTTTGAAAGGAATGTTATTGTTGATTATGGAGTGTTGGATCCTTTTGGCATTTGTGATGTGTAGTTGTGTTGATGTGTTGTATGACAAGGATGGTGTATAGTGAATTGGATTGTATAGTGATGTCATCTTAATGTTGTTAAGAAATGTGTATATCACCATGATTTTATTTCTATTGATTGTATGTTGTTATTGCGCTTGTCATAAGTATATTCATGTAATATGTGATTGTTCATGTCATGGTTTAGGGGTATATGGTGAGCATATGATCCCTATTGTATTTTACACTTTGGGTGCAATATGTGGCAATGTGATGTAATATAAACCGTGAATGTAATGTATGTGATATACCTATATTGGTACCATGCATAATACACTATGGTTAATGTACTTGAACCACCATTGTGTTAGTGATATAGTTACATGTTATGTTTTGAACCCTACGTTAACCAAGTGTATGGGAATGAGAGAATGTGTACCCTGGGCCATAACTCGAGCGAGACATTAGCTTAGTAGATGACGACTTGTGCTCCTTTTTCTCTCTCTCCTTATGGTTGTTGTATGGATTCAACCTAAGTGAAGCTATGACTATGTTTATCCTTGTCGAAGTGGTGGTGGGATGATTCAGATAGAGATGATGACAATTATACTATTGATATGTTATTTTACGAGTTGAGGCTCGATGTTATGAGTGTCAGCAACTCATTGAGTACCCCCTTGGTGGCCATATAAGGCCACATAGTCATCATAATGTGCTACTTCTATATATGTATTTTATTTGTAAATTGAACTTTTTCTTTTATTTTTGCAAGGAACAAAAGTTTTATTGATTGATATGTTTTTATATTTTGGGCATTTCCTTGTTTGTGGTAATAATATGTGGATTTTTGCACTAATTATTTCTATTTGGCCCTTATTTTTGCTTGGATTTAGATCTTCTTTTAAATCTAAAATTTTACAGCCTAGCCCAAGGTTTTTATTTCGCCACTTGGCATTTGAATTAGATTGCTATGTTGGTCCTATTGTCTTAATGTGTGGAATAGGGTCATGGGATGCACCATGGAATGGTTGAACCTATGGACCCACTTCATTGTATGGGGGTACACCCTAAGGAGTTACAGATAACTAGTGGGTTGTCGAACCACAAGTTATTATGTCACTTGGGTTACGGGTGTCTGGAATCTATGTGCCTAGGGCCATAGGGTGACCGACCTCTTTGGGGAGTGAAAAGGAAAATTTATTTATTTATTACTACTTGAGGGAGGAATAATAGATTTGAGGGAGGCATAAGAGACTTGAGGGAGGCATAAGATATTTGTATGTGTGTGTGATTGATGTTTTGGGAGCATTGTTGTGGTGTATGTGTACTCATGTGAGTTGGATATGTTTTGTGATGTTGTGGATGCAAATTTGTTTCCCTTGTCGACACTATGTACCTACAATTATTGTACTGAGTTGTGTGAAATTCTCATCTGTGAATTTTTTGGAATTTTGGTTGTTGGAGTACACTTATGTCTAAGTGTTTTTGGTGTCGGTCATCTATGTGTAATGAGTGCTATGTTATGGGATCATGTATATTACTTTCATTGTTTGGTTAAGCTCTTGTGATGTGGTACAGTCGTGATAGTATGTGAACTTTTCCTATGAATATTTAGTGTTGCATATGACCCTAGTATTGTATTATCATAGCGGTTCCTGTTGGGCACCCAAAAGAATGGATAAAATAAAAATTTACAACAATGAAATATTAAGGAGTTGAGTTTAGAAATAATGTAAAGGAGAAGAGATTAATTAAATAATGAATTAAGAAAGAACTGCTAATCTTCACAGAATAATGAAAGTTAAATAATCTACCAAATTTTCTAAGTCTACCCTATGGTCATGCTTTAACGAAATAATTTTTTTTATCATAGGAAAAATCCTTTTCCTTATCCGTCCTATGTTTCTTATTTCCTCTTGCTTTCCTTAGCATTATGTCACATCGAGGTTGATGCTTTCTTAAGGGGAGGAGAATGTAATGCCCCATTTGGCGCCGACTCTCGTTTTCCGTTCCTTGGCCCTGTTTCTTAAATGTTGAATGTTATATACGATTTTCCATTTGATCACTAAGTAATTGTGATTCTTTTTGCGAGGTAAAGTTAATTTTTCCTTAGCCTAAAGCATATATCACTAGCCTAAGAATGTTGCAAGATGAGTGTAAGATCCATGCGATTTGTAAACCCTCGGGAGTCGAGTATGGATTGAGGAAATAAAGTGTGTCATAAGGTGGTGAGTGCAACACATAGAAGACAATGTAGTATCCATGAGGAGAATAAACGGCCATGTGATGAGTAGGATTTGTAAATGCGCGGTGTGTAAAATGCGATGCTAAAGGTGAATAACATGTGATGTATAATACGTGATGTAAGGAATGTAGTAATATAGACTGTATGTATGAAATATAAAGGTGCAATCATATGCAATGTAGACTATCATAGTATGTATAATATAGATGATTCATAAATGTGCAAAGTGTGTGATGTGACTAAGTGCATAGATACCCGATGGACATAATGTGTGGAATGACTAATATGTGCATGATGAGGAATAGTATAATGTATAATTTGGAATAAGCGTATAATGAACTCCATGATTAAATCTAGATGAGTTAGTAATAGGCTTACTAGAGGTCAGAGGTAATGGAGGAAATAATTATTTTAGCGACCTATCATCAATCACCTACAATGGAGCCTCATCAATGTTTGGTGACAAATTTTGTTGTGTGTTTCATTTCAGTGTTCCTATTTTGTATGGTTTTGGATGCTGGAAAAGAGTTTTGTTAGAGCACAGATGATTTTATGTGATCCTCTAACTGATGTGATCCTTTGACTATCGTACTTCATTAGAAGATGGTATGCTTGTAAATGTGTTCACTTGCAATGGTGACCATGTGCAGTAAGATCTAACTAGCAAGATCTTGTCAGTTGTATGTCTTTAATATAGTTTTCTTCTTAGTGTTTTTGTATAGAAATTTCACATTGTGGGGGAACATGATACCAATGTTCCATTTCTATTATGAGCCCAAAATGACTAAAGTTAAGGGAAGCTTCCAGTGGCAGTGGTAGTTTCCTATGTTGTTCCAGATTAAGTGGCAACGATCATAATAAAGAATGGCTACAACTAAGAGCTTTACAAATCTTAGAGTGGTAATGTGAAATATTTCTAGTATGTGTTATATTGTTCAATTTTGTAATAAGTGAGTTGTGATTCCTATATACTTCCTTGATGTACAATCATAGTGGTGAACAAAGCCACCATAGTAAGTCATTTTATGGATCTTGAAAGGGTTTATGGGAGGATCCAGAAAACCACATGAGGTGGATAGTTGATGGGGCTTGTTTGTTGTAATCCTATTTAAAACCATGGAAGAAGATAACCTTCCTTTTAATCAAGATCATGAGCAACATATTAGGATATGTTTCATAGGGGTGATCATACTGGAGTTGAGTGTGTGAATGTTTTTCTACCATGTTCAAACTAAGGGAGGAAAGTTATAAATTTATTGTTAGTGTTCACATTTGTGAGACTTATATTTGTGTGGGATAATTTAAAGAGTTTTGAGGTTGTTATAAACATCATATACATACAATTTTTATATTAACGTGTTGTTAAAACAACTAATGTATTGTTGTGAGTTATCTCCTATATTTTAGGAACAACTTCACCTATAAAATGTAAAAAAATCATGTATGGAATTATAGAAACATTATTGTTGTGAAAATTTGATTTTACGCCTTAACTAATAACAAATAGTTTGTTTCCTTTTGTAATCTTATAATTTTCATACCAACAATTTGGCATTGAATGCAAAAAGACATTTTTTATAGCCCTAAAAAAATTAAGACTTGAAAATATATGACAAGTAAAATATAAGTTTTTTTGTGAATCTTCATAAGGCACATCTAAAGATGAATATGGTGAAGGCATGAGATTAATGTGATGAAGATGAAATGTGGAAAGATTCATTCCCTAATTTAATGAAACTATGGAAAATAATTCTCATACTTCCAACAAGTACATCAACATGTGAGCAAATATTTTGAAGTTAACTCACATTCAAACTATTGAGAGGCATAGACTTTGCTTGGATACATTAGACACATTAATATTTTCTCTCTTTTGCACCTCAAAAGTTGGATATAGTAGATTGGAATGAAGTATATGAGGAATGGTAAAGAATGAAATCTCATAGACCTCTTCCTTTGAGTGATGTAAGTTGAACATATAATTACTTTTTGAATATTGATTATTTAATTTAACTCCCTTTCAATATTTTTAGTCGATTTTTTTGTTTGAAACCTGACAGGTCATAGACCACCATATCCTACGGTTGAGGTGGGAAATTTTCTTTGGCTAAACGGCCAAGGACTGAGGGGTTTCCATTCGCCAAATTCATCCAGGGCATGATCCCGGCCTCATCCCTTATTACAGTATCTCATGGCTTCACTTTCAACGAGAATTGAACCTTGGTGGGCTCTTTAAGAGCCAAGCATCTTTCACCATTGAGTCAAATATTTAATAATTTTTACTTTTTCATTTTTATTTTATATAAAATAATCAAATATTTATTGAAAAGTAATTAAGATTTTCTTTTTCAATTGAAAAGAAATGTATTGTTTAATCTACCACTTATGAAGGGTCAAGCTTAATTTATCCATTAAAAAAATATAAGGAGCCGTTCAAATTTGATCACCGATTGACATTAATTATAACCTCTCTCAAATAGAAGTTAAAGTTTGATGAAAATATGGTTTGTACAACTCAATTTAACTCTTTGTAACAAAATTATGTAAAAATATTATACTATTTCATCTATATATAATTGATACAAAAATCAAAATATCTTTACAAAAAAATTAAATTAATCCAAAATATAACTTAAAATACATGTTAACCTCTTTTTTAATGTTCTAAAAACTACTATAAATTATATAGTGTATTTCCACTCCGCCTTGTTACACCGAAGGTGTTCCCCCTATGGTAAAGGGCTTTGCGTACATTCACGGAACTATGATAATTTTGACTTGAACATGTTGACGGTTTACCTTTTTTGTGCTATTTTTACAGATTTGCTATTTTAAACAATTTTGCTTTTCTTATTTTACATGTTACAAAGCAGGTTTGTTGTTTTGGGTTAGTATTTTTGTATTCTTAGGTTAAGGAACATGTTAATACTATTGTTTTAGCCTTGATTTTTATAAGAAAGTTTGACTACAAATGTTTGTTCAGTAGATTTGTTCTTTTGGATATATGCCAGTTAGGGTTTCAATATATTTTGAGGCCTATGTACATGTTTTATTTATGATTTTGGATGATATAATTTTTCTTTGTATGAATTTGATTATAAACATTTGTTGAGCATATCTGTGTGTTGGATCTAGTTTTTCATCCGTGATTAATTCTGCATGTTTTGTTCTTCTTTCCATAGTTTTTAGGGCATGGTGAACTAAGGTTTCTTTCATTTTATAATGTTGCACAATAATATTACTGAACCCAAATAGATGCAAAAAATTTTCGGTTTTGAGATGGATGTTGTTCATTGCATTGATCCACAATTTTGAATATGGAATTTATATGGCAATAAAAAGCCATAAACTAGGTGCTTCAACTGGTTCCCCACTACCATCAATTATTATTGGAGCCCAATGAAAAGGTCTTGAACCTCCAATGTGTAACTTGGCAGCAATAATAATGACATTCTTTTGTAAGTTCATTCTTCTTGATTCTATTTCCCTAAAAACCAACTTTCAGGTTTCTCTTTATCATCATTGTAATCCTCAAATTATTGTTTGTATCAGTTTATGGTAGAGTCTGTTTGAATTATTTTTAATCCTCAAATTGTTACCTCTTATGAGTAGTTCCCATTGGAACTCCACATACATTTCAATTGTATATAATTTATTGACTCGACATACTATTGCCTCCTACTACTATGTGGATTGAAAGTACTTTTTAAAAAATAAATGAAAATTACTTGCACTTTTGTTATGTACGTATTTGCATCCTTGTATACTATTGGAACGTACTATATCTTTCCATATAACTAATATTATTTTCCTTAAGCAACAAATGTTGTTTTTTTATCCTCAAAATGTTACATCTTATGCATAGTTCCCATTGGAACTCCACATGGTATTTCGTGAAGAAATATTGTAGAAGGAACTTGGAGCAGTAGAATTTTGGTACATGTAATAAAATATACTTTTTAATAAGTTTGTTCCAAACTACATAGCTAATATTTATGTTCCCTCATCTCACAGGTATGAATGGCAACATAGAGGCTCTACACACATCCATAGTTTATTATGGCTCGAGAACACACCTAAAGTTGACACAATGGACCGAGAGGAAACAATAGTTATTGAGGTAGCAAAAAAATACTTTGATAAGTTCGTGTTTGCCTAGAAACCCCGTCTCGGCTTGCAACCACTTGGATTTTATTCACATGTCACTCATATACGACCCGTAATGCCTCAATTAAATATTAATAAAATTAATTTTTTTTTTAAAAAAGGGGAGTCCTTTTTGCTTGGCGCCATGAGTGGTTGAAGTGACAGAAGAAGATTAATGGAGGGGGTGGAACGTGGAATATTAAGTGACCTATGTTTTCTTCCTTGCATAATAATAAATAATAATAAAAATGGACTTTTGGTGATGTCTTGGGAACTACAGGCAACTGCATCTGACAGGTGTTTATTTGATTTGATTTCCTTGTCAGCCGCTCCTCCTAGCCATGTCAAGAATGTGTGTTTTGAAACAGAGAAGGGACTCTTTGGAAAAATGCCTCAAATAAACATACTCTCATGGAATGTTTCGATTGCTTGATATACAGAATGGGTTTGTTGAAAAGGTTCAGAAACCTTCAAGTAACAAGTACATCAACATGTGAGACAAGTGGACATCCATCAAAGAACAATGGAAATATGAATTTATTTTTCCTACCTTTCTCACCCTGTGCCAAATACGAGTTCTAGGACAGGGATGAACTTCCAACAAGCATAAAAGATTGAGAAATTTTGTCTGATGTTGTATTTGTAAATGCTCGGATATACGTGAATGCAAAACATGAAAGCATGCGCTTGGCATGTGAACTGTGTGCCTAAATTCCTGAAATCAATGTGGCCTTTGGTCTACAGTGGCTGTAGGATATACATGAAATGGGTTTGCTGAAAAAGATCAGAAAATTTCAAGCAAATGCGATTGGCAGGTGCAAAACCGATTCCTTCTCCTTCACTAGCATCCTCCCATCGTGCATTGCAATGGGAACTCTTGAGAAACGTATTGATATCCTTCAAAGAATAATGGGTTTTCAAATGTTTTTGTTGCAATTTCTATAGCAGATATGTATGCAATTGTGGAAACTTGCATTTGGAATGTGAAATGTTCGAATGAATGCCTGAAATAAATGTGGCATCATGGACTGCAATGATAGCAGGATTTTCACAAAATGGTTTTTGTTGAAAAGGATTTGGAAACGCTGAGAAATTTTCCATATCCGTATTAATATTGCAAACAAACTCCTTTTGTTTTGAAAATATTCAGCAGAGAAACTGCTTCTTGGATATATGAGATTTTCGTAAAGAATCAAATCTTGCTCCTGGTATATATGAAAAGATTATGCCCTTTTTTTTTCAAGAGGCTGCAAGATCTTTTTCGTGCTTGTTATCTGTGATATTATTAATGAAAATAAAGATGTTCTAGACACTAAAGTGGAGATCATGAAAGATGAGAAGGCTGATACAACTCAGTTTTGTGCAACAACTACTGAATTAGAGGCTGAAGTATGGAGCCTTGTGCAGGCCCTAGGAAATTGTCAGAACATTTTGGGCAACGTATTCTGTTGGAAAACTTCAAGTGATCGGGAGTTTGTGTGACGTTGTGGAGGTTAGATCAAGGCTCGTGAACTGGTTGACGAAGTGCCAAGCGAGATGTTGAACCGAATCTTGCGGGTTTGACCGACTCGTTCCTCCAGGCATGGTTCACCTCCCCTCATCTTTCATAACTCTCGTACTTTAGTTTTTTGTTTGTAACTTAATATAATTTTAAAATATTAGGATTATAATACAGTTAAATGTTTTTATCAACTCATTACAAAACAATGAAATGTCGTGTCGTAACTCACAAAGTCAAAATAACTCGTTTGCATTAAAACATGAACTTCCACCCTCATTTTGAGGTGATTTAGAAAACTTCCCACCCAACTAGATTGCTACAATATTGTTTTATCGACCAGACAAAATTGACTTCCCAAAGATTAAAGTGGATCATCTCCTTGTTTAAATAGATAATTTTTGCATTTTTCGGAGACTCATTAAGTACCCTTCGTAACTTTGAAAATGAGATGTTAAGCTTCATTCGTGTACCTTGTTATGTGAGGAGTCACCTTGACCTCTGGATTGACCCCGAATGAACATATGTGATCTTTTTGACACTCTTATAGGAGCCTTGTTACACTGTTTTACAGTAGTAGAAAGTTGTTAAATCTAGAAAGTTGGCTTTCGTTTTGAACTGCCATTTGAAACCTGGATAGAGAAATTAATATCCGTCTTTGTAAACCTCTCGTGTTTTTACTAGACAATTACATGGAACTTTCAGTTTAGGGAAAAACACTTTTCTGGATAGTTTGACAATGGCATTTTGTAGGCCTCTGGTCGCAGTTTGACAAGGTCAAACTGGACCAATTAGGACCGGTGGCTTCAGAAAACTTGTCGCCGTTCGAAGACTATTTTCCAGTTCTGAGTTTCATCGACTCTGTTGAACTCTCCTTATATAGGGAAATTTGTAGGAAGTTTCTCATTGCGCGTTCATCCATCAAATGTCAATTTTGGACGTGGTTTTCTGAGCCCTCGAGCTAACTTTTGTTCATTTGCAATTGGGTCAACTATGACTGTGGCCCCGGAAAACTAGCCACCAAACGTAAACCATTCGCTAGTTCCAAATTCCGTCAGTTGCTATGAACTCTTGGTATATATGTGGACACGTAGAAATTTAATCATGGTGTGTGTTCTCATCGGAAGATAACTTTTGGAAGTGGTTTCTTAGCCTTCGAGCCCGTTTTGAACGTTTTTGTAGCTAGTAAGAAAATGTAAAAATAGAAAGTTGCGGGACCCTCGTCGGGTTGCCAAACCACCGTGGAAACTTTTAACACATGCAAATAACTGTTTAAAACTCTATAGTGTAACTTGTTGTGTGAAATAGAACTTTTGAAAAATGGTGTTTTCTCTCTCTTCCCTTCTCTTTCTCTCTCTGGGTTACAAAATGAAGTAAAATGAAATGTAATGAATACATGTCTCTAAACCTTTTATTTCAATTGCAAATTGTAATTATTATCATATGTAAATGGGAAACTGAAAAATGATAATTATGTTAGATTAGGGTGGATGCCATGCCAGTGATTTATCGCTGATATCATGCTCACGTGGTTTTGCAGGATGAAAGAATGATAACGAAAAGGTGATGTGTAATTCATTAATTATCATTGTAATTTATATAGTTCATTGTTAAATGAATAAATGTATAATGTAGTCTCATGTTACAGAAGGTTATATTTGATAATTTGTTGCTATGTATGAGATGTTGGTTTCAAGGACATCTAGGAAATGTGCATTTAATCATAGGTCAATTTGATTTATAGTACACCTGGTAAAAAGGTTTGATATTTATATAAGGTAAATGAATTTGAAGTAATATCTTGTAGTGCATATTTAGTGTTCAATAAATGATTAATGAGTCATCTTGTGCATTCATACTTTGTAAATGTAATAAAGAGATTTAATCGAAACACTCTACCCTTGTACAATATCGGAGCATAACTTGTTTTCATGTGTGATACTCCTTACCGTAGAAGACATTGAAAACCGTAGAGTGAACTTAAACCCTGCACTCGATGGAAATCTCCTGGTTTGAGTAAACAGAGCCCAAGAATGGGTTTATCATCTTAGTCAGTATGGTTAGTGACATTGTCATAAACCTGGTAGATAGGAGTGACACAGTCAAACTTCATTTGGAGTAAGTAGAGCTAACTCTTCCTTCGTATCCTAGTGGATTACCTTGTTTTCCGAAGATAGATTTAAAAGTAAATTTCTTCATCGAATGAAATCCCTATTGGATCCAAATGACATAAATGGAGATCGGGATATAGTTGTTCCTTGCCTTGCACTCTTGTTAATGAACCCCCTTGGCTCCACAGCTAAATGTGCTACCTTGGTTCCTATCAACATAACACCTTGGTCCTTTCTGGAAGGTGGTTTAGCATAAATTTGTCCTCTCGCTTAAAACTCATATATAGTTGAGGGGTAGACCCTTAGGTGAAGTTGGGAATTAATCTAAACCTCAGTTGATTTGGATGTTAACTTGGGGTTCATGTGTAGCTTCAAGTCTCTTAATCATATATGTCTTCAAGAGGTTAGACAAACATTTCATAACCCCTTTTACAAGACAATGCTAATAATAAGACCATAATGTGACGTAGAAAATAAAGCACATAAGAGTAAAAACGAGAGTTGAGGTTTGGAATAATGCCACTCTTGAAGACCTTATATCTCAATTAAATATATTATTTTGTTTCAAAGAATATGAATTGCCTTGGTGTGTTCAACCTTCGAGAAAACAAAATACATATATAAATCAAAATGGAATTCCACAAGTCATTGAATTAGAATAACGATGGTAGGGAAATAAATACCGTGATCGAGGAATGTTTTGGTAAAAAGCTATCTTGTATCTAAATCTCTGTTAAATCCTAATATCGCTATATGGACACCAAGTCACATCCACTTGAGTTGTAGGAGTAAAAAGGTAGACATTGAATATATGTTTGAGAAGAATATTT
Organism: Taxus wallichiana var. yunnanensis; assembly: GCA_018340775.1. Lineage (NCBI taxonomy): Eukaryota > Viridiplantae > Streptophyta > Pinopsida > Cupressales > Taxaceae > Taxus > Taxus wallichiana. The sequence goes on along the minus strand of CM031237.1, from coordinate 391,144,379 downwards.
TAACATAAGAACAAGATAATTAAGTATTTTAAATGCATTTGAATTATGCCAAATAAGTGTGTAAGTTATGGAAAATTTTGTAAAAAATAAGAAGCCAAATTAAAAGGGTCGAATGGTAATTTAACCGCGGAATGAACTCAAGAATCTGTAGGTGGACAAACGGGAAATTTATACTTGTGCAATAATGTTTCTTGGAATGTTGATCGTAACTAAAATACAATTAAAGAAGTGATGTGTTGTGGGTTCGCCATACTTGAAGTCATTTTTCTTGTGGTTGGGCCATTACTAGTAACCATTCATTAGGAAAAGTGTGGCATCGGCATGCCTATGTTGTTTTCATGTGTCTATGTGAGTCGATGACTTATGTGATTGTCATATGTGAGTCGAGTTTTTGTACTTGGAGCCCTTGTTGTGTTGTGTGTAGTGAGCAATGTAAGTCAAAAAAATTTATCCTGGTATTTTACTGTTGTAATTGTGTGTGTAAAATGTGGGCACCACAGACCCTTGTTTTCTAGATATAACACAAATTCTATCCTCCTCCCCACATGCAGACCTTAAAGAATTGTTTAATCGTGTTCAGTGCCACACAAAATGTTCAGAGCAGACATGCCTGCATAGAAAGCAATCACAACTGCAGTGAAGGTAAAATACACCCTGGGCCACACAACCTACTTCATCCCTTCTCATTGAAAGTGATGGGAAAATTAAGTACCTCCCTTCGAGAAATGATGATAGACTAAACATCCACAATCAAACTATGATATCCATATGGAGAGAAAATGTCGATTGCCAACCGGTACTTTCCGCCATGCATTTTTTTAGTAAATTGCAAAATATTCTTTGAAAGCATATCAATGTTCAAAAACCTAGCTATCACCAAATGTTATCCAAATTTTCAAGAGATCTAGATGCAGATTCTCTAGCACACATTGCGATCCATAAAATGCTCACCAAAGCGTTGTTGAACATGATATAAGCCCGAGTTGCTAGGAAAAATTGACAGTAGACTACGCGAGGTTTTCCACACTCCAAAAAATCTGAATTTGGGAACATATCAGTCATCCTCCTCAGCAACCTCGGGAAATTACCACCGATTATGGAAAATCCTCTTTATGCAAGTAAATCCTATGGAGCCACCCTTTGGAAGGGATTTCATTCTTCCATTACATTACAAACAATATTTCAGCAACAAGGAACAACCAATGCACAAGTTTCATTCTAGAATTTACTGCTCAACATGCGAGATTCAACCCCTCTTATTGAGGACTGGGAACTCCTAATGTCTCGCATAGACACACACCTAACTCAACAAGAGCTCAAAATTTTTAAGGACGCACCACATTTGTTTACAAAAATGACCTCGTGGACTCCCACAACCTTCAGATGTTGAAGGCATTGAATGTTCCAATTGCCCAATCCATTGCTAAAAGTAACAAAGTGAGTTGGACCAAAAATCCTAATGATGATTAGTTGGAGCACAAAGTTCTATTATGCAAAAAAAAAATCATGCTTATTACAAATTTATGGGTTGACACAAGCCTCATAAATGGTGCTATAGGAACAATCACCGACATTGTCTACGACACATCAATGCCACCACCAACATTACCTTTATTTTTTGTTGTCAAATTTGATAGATACAACGGCCCATGTTGGGATCCCTCCAACCTGTTACATATTCTAATACCCCTATTTCAAGAGGGAATCGAAGACAATTGCCACTTAAAATGGCCTGGGGATTAACTATCCACAAGTCCCAAGGACTTACTATGCATAGAGAAACTATCAACATTGGAACCAATGAAAGGTAGGGTCTGACATTCACAACTTTCTCTAGAGTTCCCTCGCTTGCAAATCTATGCATTTCACCTCCTTTTTCATTCGAAAGGTACTAAAAAATGGTGCACGTACCAACACTTGGAGAAAGAAAAAGGAGGAAGAAAGACTACTATCACTCAACCCATCATAGATACTACGCTCTACTTTAATAGCACCTCCGCTACTACTTTACTCAGCACTTCTTTTATCCTAAGCGACATTGTCGTTCAAAGGGTATCAACTGTATTCATGTTTACCAGAAATAAAATTGCCCTGAGAAGGTTACCTCATGTTTGTGCTGTTAGGTTGTGGAGCCTGTTTTCATGTGTGAAAGTGTTGAAGACTGTACACTAAGAGTAATGTACACTTTTCATGTATCCTCATTGGGGTTCGGGGGCGCAGCCAAAAAAAAAAATTAGGCGTAAATTTTTTGGCCTCGAAAAATTACACCCGAAACATCGGGAAATGTGCTTTTCTCATATGGGCAAGTTTTTTGACCCATAGGTTTATGGGACGGGTTTTGCCCATGGTTTTGATACCCTGATTTTGTAAAACTGCTTAAGCAGTTGTCTATTTATATGGTTTTATGCATATGATAGATGTATGAAGAACATTGTAGATGTGCTTTGAATTCGGCTGTGAATTCTGTAGAGTTTGTTGAGCATAGCTCCAAATGGATCTGGGTATTTTATTGAGAGAGCGGTGGCTTGTAATAAAATCTGAGCAAGTGATTCTTGGTGGACGTAGCCCAAATTGGGTGAACCACGTTAAATACATCTCTTTGTGTTGTGTTATTTTATTCTGCAATTTTATTTTAGATCTGTAATAATTTCGCATATTAGTTTCTACTATTGTGATTTTGTGAGGGATTATTCCACATATTTTATCTCTTATTTCCTAACAATTGGTATCAGAGCCTGGTTTGGTTTGCTGAAGTGTTGAATCGTAGGGAAAGTTTTATCTTGAGTGGGAGCTATGGCAGATGATGGAAGATCTAGGGTTGATAAATTCAACGGGAAGAATTTTAGTCTTTGGAAGATGCAGATGGAAGATTACCTTTATCAAAAGGATCTTTATACTTTGTTTTCTGAGAAGGTGAACAAACCCTCGAGTATGACAGATGTGGAATGGGATTTGTTGGATAGGAAGGCACTTGGAACGATCAGTTGTGTCTTGCATCTTCGATATTATTTAATGTTTCAAAGGAAAAGACTACAAAAGATCTAATGGATGCATTAGGGAAGTTGTATGAAAAACCCTCTACCTCTAATAAGATATTTTTAATGAAAAAGTTGTTTAATATGAAGATGTCTGAGAATAGTTCAGTAGTAGATCATTTAAATGATTTCAATACTGATTGTGAATATGCTAGCCTCGGTTACAATAGAATTTGATGAAGAAGTTAGGGATTTATTAATTATGTGCTCTTTACCTGAGAATTGGAATAGCCTGGTAATGGCGGTAAGTAACTCGGTTCCAGCTAACTCAAAGTTGAAGTTTGAGGATGTTGTAGGGGTGATTCTAAGTGAGGAAATGCAAAGAAAAATCTCTGGGGAATATTCTACTTCAGGGAATGCTTTGATAAAGTGGAAACTAGAGGGAGACAAAAGAATAGAGGAAACCGTGGAAAATCAAAAAATCGGGCAAGGTCAAAATCCAAGAACAAGATTGTATCTTTGGAATTGTGGAAAGCACTGGGCATGCAAAGAAGGACTGTTGGGAGCTTCGGGATAAGAAGAAACAACGGGAAGAAAACAAGGAGGCAAATTTGGCAACGGGTAATGTATGTCAGGATGCTTTGATTCTTTCTTTGCACAATATTACTGAATCTTGGGTTTTAGATTCGAGGGCTTCTTTCCATGCTTCTCCACATAGGCATTATTTTGTTGATTATGTTCAAGGATATTTTGGGCATGTTTTTCTTGGTGATGATGAGCCTTGCAACATAGTTGGAAAATGTTCTATTCAGGTTAAGATGCAGAATGGGAATACTTGGCTATTGAAGGATGTCAGACATGTGCCTACATTAAGACAAAATTTGATATTGGTAGGGCAGTTGGGAAGTGATGGTTATATTGTGATATTTACAATGGACTCTTGGAAGGTTACCAAGGGTGCTCTTGTGGTGGCAAGAGGTAAGAAGGTTGGAACCTTGTATTTAACCACTTATAGCACTAATGTTTGTAATCTTGTGGCTTCAGAAGTAGATACAACATTGTGGCACTATAGGCTCGGTCATATGAGCCATAAGGGCATGGAGATCATAAAGAAGGATTTTCCTAGATATACAGAAATAGGTTTGGAGTTTTGTGAGGACTGCATATATGGGAAATAGAAGCGAGTAAGGTTTCTCAAGGTTGGACCTACAAAGAAAGAGAGTAAGTTAGAGCTGGTGCATTCTGATGTGTGGGGGGGCTCAGGTATCATCTCTTGGGGGTTCAAGTTATTATGTTAATTTTATTGATGATGCAACAAGGAAAGTTTGGGTTTATTGTATTAGAAACAAATATGATGTATTTGACACTTTTGTTAAATGGAAAGCCTTGGTAGAGAATGAAATGGGTCTTAAGCTAAAATGTCTCAGGTCAGATAATGGAGGGGAGTATTGCAGCAATGAATTTGATGATTATTGTTCTAAGAATGGAATCCGCAGGCAAAATACGGTTCCAAGAACTCCACAACAGAATGGGGTATCAGAAAGGATGAACAGAACAATAATGGAACGTGCTAGGAGCATGAGGTTACATGCAGGACTGCCTCTTTCTTTTTGGGTAGAAGCGGTGAGCACAAAGTTGTGTACTTGATAAACAGAGGACCCTCAAGTTCCTTGGATGGAGGCATACCTAAGGAGGCTTGGTATGGTAAGAAAGTTGATTATTCATTTCTTAGAGTCTTTGGATGTGAGGTGTTTTTTCACATAGACAAGGATGATAGGACTAGGCTAGAGGCTAAATCAGAAAAATGTACTTTCATTGGTTATGGTGGTGATGAATTTGGATATAAATGTTGGAGTATTAAGGACAAGAAAATCATTCAATCTAGGGATGTGGTCTTTAATGAGAAAATCATGTATAAGCAGCATTTATAGGAAAACAGGGAAGAATCCAAGAAAGAATATGCAGTGGTAGAGGATCTTAGGATGGGAAAGTGACACATGAATCAGTTCAGAACCCCTCAACAGGAACCCCAAACTCCTATATTGAGGAGGTCTTCTAGGGTAAGAAGAGAACCTGAACATTTTTCTCCTTCTCTTTATTATTTATTACTCACTGATAGTGGAGAACCAGAGAGCTTTGATGAAGTAATGCAGGTAGATTCCAGGAAGAAGTGGGAGAAAGCCATGGATGAGGAGCATCATGCTCTCATGGAGAACTAGACATGGGATTTGGTAAAGCTACCGAAGGAAAAAGAGCATTATAGAATAAGTGGGTGTTTAGAGTCAAAGAGGAAGGAGGCAAGAAAAGATACAAGGCCCGAGTTGGTGGTCAAGGGGTTTGCACAAAAAAGGTATAGATTTTGATGAGATTTTTTCTCCTATAGTAAAAATGACTTCTATCAGAACTGTTCTTGGAATAGTGGCAGCAGAAGACTTGCACTTAGAACAGTTAGATGTAAATCTTTGCATTTCTCCATGGCGATTTGGAGGAGCTATTTATGCAGCAGCCAAAAGGATATGAAGTCAAAGGTAAAGAGGAGATGGTGTGAAAACTGAAGAAGAGCTTGTATGGTTCTGAAACAAGCTCCACGTCAATGGTATAAGAAGTTTGATAGCTTCATGATGGAGCAAGGTTATATCAGATGTCATTCTGACCATTGTGTGTATACAAAGAAATTTGAGGATGGAAGTTATATTATCCTATGTTTGTATGTTGATGGCATGCTGGTTGCAGGTAAAAACATGAAGGAAATAAAAGTACTCAAGAAGCAGCTAAGTGAATCCTTTGCTATTAGGGTGCAGCCAAACAAATCCTTGGTATGAGGATATCTCGGGATAGAAAGGAACGGAAGCTAACTTTATCTCAGGAAGAGTACATTAAGAAGGTCTTGGAGAGGTTTAATATGCAGGATGCTAAACCGGTTGGGACTCCTTTAGCAGGCCATTTCAAGTTATCAAAGGAGCAATGTCCCAAGATAGAGCAGGAGAGGAACCAAATGTCCAAGGTACCTTACTCATCAGCAGTTGGCAGTTTGATGTATGCTATGGTGTGCACTAGGCCTGATATTTCCCATGCAGTGGGAGCTGTGAGTAGATTTATGAGTGATCCAGGTAAAGAGCATTGGCAAGTAGTAAAGTGGATCCTTTGGTATTTGAGAGGGACCATGGGGACAGTTTTTTGCTATAGTGGATCAGACACCACTTTACGTGGTTATGTAGATTCAGACATGGCTGGAGATGTAGATAGCAGGAGGAGCACAACAGGTTATATTTACACTGTAGGTGGGACAGTAGTGAGCTGGATTTCATGACTATAGAAGCTGGTGGCTTTATCAACCATGAAGGCTGAGTATGTTGCTGCCACAGAGGAAAGCAAAGAAATGATTTGGTTACAACAATTGCTTGAGGAGTTAGGGCATAAGCAGGAGGAATGTAAGCTGCATAGTGATAGTCAGAGTGTTATACACCTAGCTAAGAACTCTACTTTCCACTCGAGGACAAAGCATATACAATTAAAGTACCATTTCATTAGGATAGCTTTGGAGGAAGAGAAGTTGAATTTGGAGAAGATTCATACTAGTCAGAATCCTGCAGACATGATGACCAAGGTGGTCACAAGGGAAAAACTGAAGTTGTGTTCAGCTTTGGTTGGTCTTCACATAAATTAGTGAAGGGTTGAGAAGCTTGCTCAGAGGAAAACTAGTCTCCAAGTGGGAGATTGTTAGGTTGTGGAGCCTGTTTTCATGTGTGAAAGTGTTGAAGACTATACACTTTTTATGTATCCTTCTTTGGGTTGAAGGAAAAAAAAAAAAAAAATTAGGTGTAAATTTTTGGCCTCGAAAAAAATTGCACCGAAACATCAGAAACGTGATTTTCTCATATGGGTGAGTTTTTGACCCATAGGTTTATGGGACGGGTTTTTCCCATGGTTTTGATACCCACGGTTTTGTAAAACTACTTAAGCAGTTGTCTATTTATATGGTTTTATGCATATGATAGATGTATGAAGAACATTGCAGATGTGCTTTGAATTCAGCTGTGAATTCTGTAGAGTTTGTTGAGCATAGCTCCAAATGGATCTGGGTATTGTATTGAGAGAGCGGTGGCTTGTAATAAAATCTGAGCAAGTGATTCTTGGTGGACGTAGCCCAAATTGGGTGAACCACGTTAAATACTATCTCTTTGTGTTGTGTTATTTTATTCTGCAATTTTATTTCAGATCTATAATAATTTCTGCATATTAGTTTTTACTGTTGCGATTCTCGTGAGGGATTATTCCGCATATTTTATCTATTATTTCCTAACATGCACTTTTTAAATGAAGTGGTTCATCTATATTTCTACACTTACAAAATCAATCACCCATAGTTTAAACAAAATCAACTACAAAAATAATAACTATCCCTCTAAAACAAATAACATATACCATTTGGCATTCACATTGCATTGTACACATGCGATTGCTAGTAATTAATTCCTAGTAATTAATGCCTACATACATTGATCGAAATTTCATAACATGCATTTAAATGGAAGAAGAATACAAATTTGCAAACCAGAGCTACAAGACAAAATAAAAACACATTGGCCGCAAAGTACCAATTGATTCCTCTGTAAAAGGGACATAAAATCCTTCTTTTCTTATTGCAGCTAAATTAGAGAACTCGTAAAATTTAGGAAATAGAAGAAAATTGTAGAAAGAGAAGAATAGAAGAATATTGACTCCCGTATTTGTCCTCTGTTCATGAAATGCATTTATAGTCTCCAAAATTCAGTTGCCAACCTCTACAATGACTTTGAGAGAACATAAAATATTACACACCGGGGAGGTTACAACTTCCCTTCGCATCCAAGAAATAGTTATAAAAATATTTCATCATTTCACATCATTTGATTCTCGCTTTTGCGAGAAAAATGGCCATGGCGGGAAAAATCGAAACCGTTACAAACTTTGCTACTTTGAATGTGAACTATTAGATCTATCTTTTTGCCTTTAAATTTTAGCCATCCACGTGGCAAAAAGATATTGGAACGGCCGCGGGAGAGCTCTTTTTCACTTTTTAACCTTTTGGAATATTTTCCAATTTTTCACTTTCTCCTTTGTTGGCCTACTTTGGGTAAGAATTACAACTTAGGTCTGTCGAGCCATATCTTGCAAAATACAACGAGTTAGAAAGACTTCTTTACCTTTTTGGAAAGGGAAGAAATTTTCCATCTGATGAAGTAGGTTCTTGACATCGATGAGCCTTTGGGAAGAACATGAAATCAAAATACTCAGATTTGACCATTTTCAAAGGGTACCAACTCAAAAATTTAGGTTTAGACTTGGAAGAATGAAGAAATTTTTTTAGGGGACAACAGTGGCTCTAGCTTGGGGACATGACATGGATTAAACAGGGAGAAAACAGGGCATGAGGATCCAGAATATCAAGTTTTAAATCATATAACATTGACCTAGTGCCTTATCCATTGGGCCTTGTATATTCATGTACAAATTCTAAGGAAAGAAAGAAGGAAGAAGAGGACACACAAAAAAAAAACACACGAAAACAAAAAAGGAAAAAAAAAACACACAACACAAAAAGGGAAAAAACAAAACTATGGTACAAGGTGAGGGACAACTCACTTTCACTGATGATATAGCTTCAAATATTGCCCACTTCTAGGCAATCCTAATGGAGTTCCATCCAAGTATGATAGGAGAAAAACATTCTCACCACAAGTTCCATGAATTTGAAAAGGTCCCAACCACAAAGAATCAAATTTTCCATGACTACCCTTTGGTTCTCTTCTCTTGTCCCAAAGTAGGAAAAAATCTCCAACTCTAAACTCTCTTGCCTTGGTCCTTTTGTCAAAGAGTTTCTTCACTTTCAGTTGATGTTCTTTGATTTTATCAACCACCTGAGATCTGCTTTCTTCCAACTTCTCAAGAAAAAGGATCCTTTTGTCAATGGATTTTTGTATTGGCCATCATCCACTAATTGAAGCAATTTGAGAGCTGGCATTTCAATTGTGATGTGGATCTCTACTTCAACTTCATACAACATATGAAAAGGTGATGTACCTATGGCCTTCTTAGGAGTGATCCTATCAGCCCACAATGCATCATACAATCTCTTGTGCCAATTCCTTTGATTCTCATCAACAAGCTTTCAAACAATGGTCACAATGTTCTTGTTACTTGACTCAGCTTGACCATTTCCTTGTGGATAGTAATCAAAAGAATGTGCTAGAGAGATTCCAAAACCATAACAGAACTCTGTCAACTCTCTTGAAGAGAAATAAGTGGCATTGTCTACAACAATATTTTGAGGCACTCCAAAATGGACAATGATGTATTCCTTGATGAAACTGCATACTACTTCAGAACTAGCTTGTTTGGTTGGAATGGCTTCCACCCATTTGGTGAAGTAGTCTGTGGCAGTGAGCACATAAGTATGCCCAAGCACTTGAATGAGGATTCAACACACCAATGAAGTCCAACCCCCATTGTTGAAATGGTTCTTCAATGATCACAGGCCTGAGTGGCAATGCAGCTAATCGTGGTTTTCCGACAAATTTTTGGTAGGCTTTGTATTTGGAAACTCAACTTTGAGTATCAAAAAAGAGAGGGCCAAAAATATCTACCTCGAGAATCTTATGAGGTGACCATTCTTTGAGAAGTATCCACCACATGCTTGATCATGATAGGCCTTAAGCAACTTTCCTTGGCACTCTTTATCAACACATCTAAGGAAACAACCGTACATACCTTTCTTATAAAGTGCATGATTCCAGATCACGTACTTGGCTGCCTTCAACTTGAGCATCCTTCTTTGCTTATAATCCAAATGAGAGGGAAATTCTCCATAAGTAAGCAAAAAGGCAATATCTGCATACCACTCATCGTTAGTGGTTACAAAGAGAACTTGCGGGCAGTCTTCTAGACGGAGTTGAGCAAGTGCCATATTTTTCAACATGTTGAGCTTTAAGAGTTTCATCTTCAGCAATCAACTTGCATAAGCCATTCCCTCTTACCAGATTAGAGGGCCTAATCTCCAGGTCGTACTCTTGAGTCTTTGCAATCCAATTTCCTCTTTTGACTCCAGGATCTTGTTGTGTTAAAATGGATTTGATTGCACTTCTAGGAACCATCACCATAGTATGAGAATTAAGGATATAAAACTTGAATTTTTGACATCTTTGACCACTGCAAATGCATTATTTTCCAATTGACTGTAATTGATCTTGTGATTCTTCAAAGGTAAGCTCATGAAAGTGATAGGTGCTTCCAAACCTTCATCATTTTTTTGAACAAGGACGACAGAGAGTGTGTTTAGAAGCATAAAAATACATGATGAATTATTTATTGAAATGTGGAGATACGAGAATTGGAGCTTTGGAGATGCCTCTCTTGATCTCTTCAAATGTCGTTTTCCCCTCATGAATCCATTTGAAACTTGTTAGAGGATTCATCATGGAGGTGATGTGCTTTGTCAGTTCAAAAAACTCAGGGACAAAGCGACGAAGAAAAATTACCTTCCCAAAGAATGAGTGTACTCCTTTCTTGCTGGTGGGTAGAGATAGTGCTTGAATAGCCTTTACTCTTTCAAGGTAAATATGTGCTCCATGCTTGTTTACAATGTGCCCCAACAACTTGCCTTTTGTGACTCAAAAGATGTATTTCTTGGGATTCATTGATATGTCATGTTTCCTACATCTTGCAAGGACTTTCTCCAAATTATAGATACGTTCTTCCCTTTTCTTTGAAAATATTGTGAGGTCATCAAGGTATAAGAAAATGTAATGTTTCAAATCCTTGAAAGCCAGGACCATTTCTCTTTGGAACGTTTCTCCCGCATTGATTAGGCCAAAAGTCATTCTGCTATAAGCAAAGGTGCCCCAAGGAGTTATGAATGTTGTTTTGTTGCCATCTTCCTTTTCCACTTTGATTTGGTTCTACCGGAGAAAACCCATCAAGCGAGAAAAGAGCATCTCGATCAAGTGAATTCTTGTAAAATGTGATCAATGATTGGCAGGGGGTATTTATCCTTGAGTGAGACTTGATTCAAATTTCAAAAGTCTACACATATCCTTATCTCTCTGTTCTTCTTCCTCAACGACACAATGTTAGCCACCCATGTTGCGTATGGATGGGAAAAATGATTACGGAATTCAACATCTTGTTCACCTCTTTCTTGATGATGTCGTAAATCTTTGGGTTATAAGGCCTTTGTTTCTGCGTGAAGGGCTTAGCACCTTGCTTTGAAGAAATGGAATAGTGCATCTCCTTTGGTGAAAAGATTTGAGTTCTTCATAGGAATAAGCCAAAAATTAGAATACTTCTTGAGCAGAGCAACAAACCTTCTTTTTCTTCAGAGAACAACATTTTCCAATGTTAACCATTATTGGATATTGGAGTACTAATGTTTTCTTTTTCAAAATCCGACGCACATTATTTCTCTTGAATGAATCTTTCATGCTTATCAAATAGGTAATCCAAAGAGACTAGACCTTTGGGAATCTTATTACCTTTCAGTCTAATCATTCCCTCATCATCAACTCCTTCAATTCCATCAGTTTCTTCCAAAGCAACGTCTTCTCTATGAGGATTGACACTTCCTTCAAAGAAGAGATTATTGAAATTATCTCTTTGCTCTAAGAAGGTCAAAATTTGATTGTCATCATTGAATACCTGCCAATGATTTGCATTATCAGGTACACTAGGTCTGAATACCATCTCAATGGTTATTTTATCTTTGCCAAAAGAAGGATGAGGTGTCAATAAGGAGGTTGACACTGTAAGAGAATCATCCGTTTCATTTTGTGCCCTTGGAATGGCTTCAATAGAGAATGCGTCGAAGGATTCAATGCAATTCCAAACTCTATTTTTATAATGTCGAGCCTCAAGTTCTTCACTTGATATTGCTAGAGAATTTGCTTCACTATCACCTCTACATCACCAAGGCATCTCACTTCTTGATTCCCATGTCCTCTGCAACACTCATGCCCAAAATGAGGGCTTCATATTCTGTTGTATTGTTTGTGTTATCAAACTACATCTTGTAGGCAAAAGGATGCATTTCCTTGGAAGGTGAATATAGAAAAACACTAGCTCCTGAGCCTGCCCTCGAATGACTGCCATCAAATTCCATTGTCCAGATTTGATCTTCTTCTTCCTCCATGAGAAGTGGCAAGTTTTCATCCTTTTGTGATGTGTAAAAGTTGTTTCCCGACTCAAAATATTGAAGAAGGATGTTGGCTCTTGAATCATCAGACTTCTTCACTGTGAATTTCATCTTTACTATGGGCAACAACCTCTTCATTTTACCTTTGACTAGGATAGTTGCATATGACCAATCCATTTTAATTTCTTCACCTTGATCTCCATAAAAGCTTCGCTCAAAAGCATGCCAAAAGATGCTTTGGGATGTCCGCCACTAAAATAGTTAGAATCACTTTCTTATCATGGAAGACAGCCAGAGCTGCTTGTGCATCCTTTATTCTTCCAATAAGTGGAACTTGTTTCGATTCCATTAAATAGCATGCTCCATTTACTCTAGTCAAGATCAGGCCAAGTGAATTTGCAACTTTGAGTGACATTACATTATCAGAGGCTCCGAAATCAATGATACAATTGTTTAACTCAAAGCCATTTATGAGGAGAGACAAATAGAAAGGCTCAACCCTAGTTTTTTTGGAAGCACTGAGAGCTAACATATTTTGAGATGGAGGTGTGGATGGTGTTGGAAGAAGTCCTTTAGAAGTGAAACTTGAGGATATAGAGCTACTACCCTAGACTGCATTAATGAATCTGTCAAATTGGGCAGGGTGTGTTTGTAGGTATTCTATCTCTGAGAGTTAGAATTTGGCTTTACTTACATGTTCTACAAAATCAAATGGGGCAATACTGGGTGAGGAGGTTGTTCCTGAAGTGGAGGAGGATTTACATGGTGAGGGCTTTGAAGGAACCTTGGATGTTTTGGATGGTAGATTCTCTCCTAAAGGTGAAGTGGTCAGTTTAGCAGAAGGTGAAGGTATAACCTTTGGCTAAACTGTGGGTATTTTTACAGAGACTCCAATGGAAGGGGAAGTGCTCTTAACAATTGGATAACTAGAAGAGGAAACAAAATACTTACTTGGTATAACAACATGGTCCTTGGAAACAACCAGTTTGGCTTTTCTTTAGCAGAATCCATGGAGGGTGGAAATGGAGAACCTTTATTGATGATCCTCTTTTGTGTGACTTCTGAAGTGGAAAATTATTTAGACTTCTTATCCTTTACAGCTACTGAGGATGGATCAGTTTTCTTGGAATGTGCTCGGGTGAAAACAACACATGAGAAACATGGTGTTTCCTCATATTCTTCTTCATCATCATCAACAAATACAAATAGGCCATTGTGCATGTCATCTTCCTCAACCTATAGGTAGCTTTCATAGTTTTCTTCATCATTTCCTTCGGACTCATCAACTCTATCTTCCTCTCTTATCTCTTTGGTATCATAGTCAACGTTGATTGGTGGTGCTTCAAGAGCAAGTTGTCGAGGAGGTGGCACAATCCTTTTCCTATCATGGAAGTTTGGTCTTCTTGGATAAGTCCTCATTGTAATTTATGACAGTTTCTTCTTCAAGGTGACCAGATCATTTGCTATTTTTGAAACATTGGGTTTGTTGTAACTGAACTAGAAATCTGACCCTTTTGCTTTCCACTTAGTCCTTTCACCTTTCGAGAAAGGATTAGATCATCACCAATCTTAATTTTAAGGTCTTGAGCTTCCCTCAATGTTCTTGGTTTATTTCTTCTAAGGAAGAAACCAAATTCTGATGGCAAGGCACTTCGATGAAGAACCTCCTCAAGTTGTTTTTAGGAAGAACTACATCCTCGGGATTCTCCTTATCAATCTATCAAATCTTGCTATGAAATATCACATGGAATCAGATCATTCCTTCTTCATTTGCACTAATTGAACCAACAAGTCTTGGCCATTTTCTCGTGCTCTTGAATCTACTTTAAAATGCACTCCTTATGTCATCCCAACCAGTGATAGATCTTGGAGGAAGCATGTAAAACCATTCAGAAGATTTCTCTTGGAGTGACTCCACAAAAATTCTAACCGACACATCTTCATCTTCAACACCTAACACACCACAAGCAGTGATGAAGGCTGCTACATGTTCTTCAAGGAGTTGGGAGCCATCTCCTTTGAATTTGGGAAAATTCTTTCTTGAACCTCTTGGCAAGATCATGGAGTATTCATGGGAGAGAAAGTGGACTAGTATTTCTTCCCCATGGTACATTGGGTCTACGTGCTTCACGTTCATTATCAGCCATTCTGTTTCTATTTCTAGCTTCTTCAGCAGCTAGGGTTGCTTCTCTTTCCTCTGCCTCTCTTTGGAGTCTTTCAATCTCCTCAAGTTGAGATCTAATCACTTATTCTCTTTCAAATTGAACTCTCTCCTCTTCCTCTCTTTCTAGCTCTTGTTCTTCTTCCTTAAGCTCATCAAGAGTAGGATTAACAGATCCTCTTGATCTCAATTGCCGGGTATACCTTCTGTCAGCCAACTTGAAGACTTATTGTCTTCTCTGAGGTGCCAAGATTTGTCTTTGCTCCTCCAACTCAAGGGAAAGTTCTTCTTCTTGGTCCAAGATTCTTGAGGCAATATAGTAATGATTTACACTCTACCTATTGTGCCAAATAGCCTCCCTTAGGTCTGAAGTGATATCTTCTTGAATGTGAAAGAACAAGGTAGGTATATCAATAAAAGGATTTGCAAGAATAGCCATGATTTGTATCCATGTGGATCACAAGAAACTTAAAATTTTTCAAAAACTCTAATGATATATTATGACCTTGTGGTCATTTCTAGGGTGCAGATGCTACAAAATCTGCCCCACAGTGGGCACCAAAACTGTTGGCTTGGAAATTTTTCTTGGGGACAAATTTTTGGTTTTCCAAAACAACACTATGGGAATCTAAGTCCCTCTACTTATAATGGTGCAACTGCCATATTATGCATGTAAAACAAGTGGATTCAATGGTGGTTTTTCAACCAGAGATCCATAGGGGCACTCCACTGACCCTATGGCAAAGCCTGCAATTCCTTGCTAGGACAGAAAGTGTTCGAGAGTGGGAAAGGGGAGTGGGAATGAAGGAAAGAAGATCAAGGATGGAGGTAGAACATCATATGCCTACATACATTGATCAGAAAGTTCATAACATGCATTTAATTGGAAGAAGAATACAAATTTGCAAACCATAGCTACAAGACCAAATAAAAACACATTGGTCACAAAGTACCAATCGATTCCTCTGTCAAAGGGGCATAAAATCCTTCTTTTCTTATTGCAGCTAAAGTAGAAAACTCGTACAATGAAGGGAAATAGAAGAAAATTGCAGAAAGAGGAGAATAGAAGAAGATTGACTCCGTATTTGTCCTCTGTTCATGAAATACATTTCTGAGTCTCCAAAATTCGGTTGCTAACCTCTACAATGACTTTCGAGAGAACATAAAATAGCCCACACCGGTAGTTACAACTTCCCCTAGCATCCAAGAAACAGTTACAAAAAAATTTCATCATTTTCCACCATTTGATTCTTCTTTTGCAGAAAAATGGCCATGGTGGGGAAAAATTAGAAAGCTGTTACAAACTTTTCCAGTTTGAATGTGAACCTTCAGATCTATCTTTTGCACCTTTAAATTTGAGCCATCCATGTGGCGAAGGATATTGGAGTAGTCTTGGGTGAGCTCTTTTTCATTTTATAACCTTTTGGATGATTTGACAGTTTTTACTTTCTCCTCCGTCGGCCCTCTTTGGGCAAGAATTACAACTTAGGTCCGCTTGAGCCATGTCTTGCAAAATACAACAAGTTATAAATACTTCTTTACCTTTTTGGAAAGGGAAAAAATTTCCCATCCGATGAATTAGGTTCCAGAGATTGTTGAGTCTTTAGGAAGAAATAGAAATCAAAATACTCATACTTGACCATTTTCAAAGGGTACTAACTCAACAATTTAGATCTAGACTTGGAAGAATGAAGGAAATTTTTAAGGGGAAAACAACGCCCAACAACTATCATATGGGAAATTGTGGAACATGCTCAATAAATTGTCGGTGGAAGTGGAGGCAAGAATTTTGGCGGGAATTACAGGATAAGAGCATTGAGAGATGAGCTCAAGAAGAAGAATAAAGAGATTACCAAGAGGAATAATGAGATAAAACAAAAGGAGCTGATTAGTGCATAGTTATGGTGTGAGTTGAGGGAAGAGAAGGAAAAGGTGTTGAAAGTTTAAAAATCTAGAAGAGATTACAAGGGACATTATTTTTAAGCACCTAGAACTAACTCCTCCCGCTCAAAAATACGAGTCAACCTTGCACTTCTTAGAATACTTGACCTGCATCCTCACCATGGAAATTCGACCACTCACATTAGAGTCAGAAGAAGAGGCGATGGCACTCTCAAAGGAGGAAAAAAGTTGAATATTGGGGAGATAGTGATTCAAGACTCGAGCTCCTTTCCTCAATAAATACCACCATGCGGATGGCCAAAGTTGTGTATGACAACTTTTCCAACACACAGCAGGTAACAAGCATATTGGTTGCTACACATGAGGCTGATCTAAAAGAGTTTCAAAAAAAACACAAAGGCAATAGGGCAGAGCATGATAATATCCTAGATGAATTTGAGAAGAAGTTGGAAGTAATCGAAAACTTGGGGATTAAATCAAGATTAGGCTAAAGGAACTATACCCCCAATTCACTCACGGGATGGACACGCTAGGTTATCTTAGCAAGCAGCTAGAAAGCATTGTAGATACATGAAAGCTAAGAGTGATGAACTAAGTTTTGATTAAGTATGTGCATTGGTGGGTGACCTAATTTAGTAGACACAAGGAGAGGTAGATGCTTGGAAAATATTGAAGCATTTGTAAAGAAGGATTTCCCACTCTTCATGAAGCAAGAGCAAATTCTTCCATTCTTACATTCTTTTTCAAATTGTTTCAATTCCACTATTCTTTATTCTTTGAAGGAGCAAAATATTTCGAGGATGGAGAACATGCATAGTGTGGGTGATGTTAGACCCTAAATATTTAATAATTACCAAAATGCGTGCATGCGTAGGACCTATGAATAGAAGAGAGCTCGGGAAATGCACACATTAAAATGGTTTAAGAAGGGTTAAAGTTAAACCCGGGCGTGTGTGAGAGGAAGAATAGGGGTTTAAATGAATTATGCATATTTGGCATCATGGATTCACTTGAGGAAAAATGTGAGGCCCGACTAGGTGTGATGAATAGATAAGATGCCATCTTGGAAACTTGGAGGCCAAGATAAGGATATTCCACATAAGGAATATTCCCAAAAGCATCATTACGATTAGTGGAAGTTTTTGTAAAGAAGATGAGCATTTGCCTATGGAGGACCACAATGACACTTGGCATGTGATCTGCTCATGAGAGAAGTCATGGTGGTGGATGTTTATCCTATTTAAAGGAGTTCTTGGGCTAAAAACAAGGAGAGGAAGGTAGTGTGAATATGCTAGTATGGGTATGTGTGAGTATGCTAGAGTGGGCAAGGGTGGAGAAGGATAAGGAAGGTAATGAAGTATTACAAAAATGTAAGGCGATGCGAGGGTTTAGGGTTCTTGATGATAGAGGGTTGTGAAGAATATCATTAAGTATATGTATAGAGGCTGAGGTCTGTAACAAAGGTTATTATGGGGGAAAGAATAGCTAGGAACTCGATTAGATTAGTTTGTAGGGGATAGATCTCTTTTATTTGATGTATATGATCTGAGATGACCCTTTTGAATGTAATGTGGCTACTAGAAACACTTTTAAATCATTATATATGGATCTATTCTATACACCTTGTTTATGGGTGTAAACCCTCATGTTATTTGGTTTTCCATGACTCAGATCTAGTTCTTTGTGCTTCATACAATGTTTATTTATCTTTTTTGATGCATTGATGTGTATATTTGTTAGTTATATCTTCTACCTTTTTATTGGATGCATGTACATATGTTTCTATAAATAATCCCCATTAATGAAAAAATCTCTTACAAAGCTCACATAAAGGAGGGGATCGACACCGTGCACGCGCCTCGGGTGAGCACCTAGCGCATAATGGGTGATAGGCCAACGTTCTTGGGGTTAGAAAGAGGTATTAAGGGTAAAAACAAATGACTACAGTCACACAAATCTAATTTCATTAATTCTTCACTTTAAAAAATCAATTTCAATCATTTGACCCAATACTCTATTTTAGAGGTCTTGAATGTGATCCTTGAATGGTTCAATTTGTTATTTATTTACCATTAAAATATTTTTACCTTTCTATAACTTAATTCGATTATTATAACCATCATTAAAAATATATAAGTGCTTGAAAGATCAAAATTTACTACAACTTGTCAAATTGTCACCTAAAGATCTCAAGAGCAAGTATTGTGGTCATTTATTTCTTGAGGAAACCTTTGTGGACCCATAAAACTTTGATTGTATTTCCTTAGCCTTTTTATTCTTGTGAAGGAGGGGATTAAATTTAAGGGTCTAAATCTTTACCCTCTTCTTACAATTTCACTTTTCTACCTAAGCCCAAAATGCTCCTACTAACCATGAAACAAACTCTTCCTCTTCCGATTCTCTCTATAAAAGGCTTAAAACATCAACATGAGGGATTTTGGGCACCCATGTAATCCTATGTTAAGCATGCAAAGTTTCAAGAATAGATCATTTATCATTCTCCTATTTCCTTTGTAAAATGGACTCACTAATTAGCCTCTTAACTCGTGAAATCACTTTCTTCAATATTGTCAAGCACAACTCACAACCTATCCATGGAAACTAAAAATTTCCTCTTTAATTTCTTAGTAAACTCTATAAGAATAATTAATTCCAAATTTTGAGGTTGTTCTCACAATTTTGTACACTCAAAAGTAAAACCCTAGTTAAGTCTAATAAACCCTCTCTGTGTTATCCCAAGAAGAAAATTTTGATTATAACATCCATTCTAACTTTAATCAAGATCCTTAATTTTTCATGTAGGTCTGATATACCATTATTTCCCTTCCTAGTTTATAAGTGAGCAAGATATTTGTGAAAAACACGGTTTAGATTAATAGTTTTGAGTCCTCTTGCACACCTCTAGGCCACCATCAGAATCGTCATGTATTTCTCTTAGCCACGAGGGTCTCAAGGCCTCTAACTTCTCAAAATTGTTTATTAGGAATCTATGGACTTTACTTGAAGGTCTTAGATCATGATTATATTTCTAACACTCATTTTCATCCCTTCCTTCCAACCGTAATGAGGGTTTCCAAACTAAAAGTACAAGAACTAAACTATTGCTCTATAATGTACCTTTTCACAATCTCAAAGCATCGAAGTCTACCTTAAGGTTTGTAATACCAAACTCAAGCACAAAGCATTGTTAGAGAAACCTTATACAACATTTTCCTTTGAAAAAACCTTAAATAAATTTCAGTTTCTCTCCTACTACCTTCTGTGACAAATTTCCCTATCTTATCAACAATACACACAACAAGTAGAGTAAACACTTTCTCCTAAATATTTTAATAGAAGGTGGAGGTTTGTGGTTAAGTATTACTACTCTCAAATTATACTTTCAACTTTTAAATCAGGTTTCCTGTCATCAAGTGCCACCATATCCCAAATGAATTATTTACGGTTTGTCACAAGCTTAGAAAAAAAATTCAACCTTTATAACATTTCTTACAACATAAAATTTACAGTCATTCACACAAGCACATAGAGATTAACATCTTACCAATGCAATATTTTTCGTTTCTTATGCATAAAAAATATTCTTTCTCGTAAAATACACTAAAACAACCAATAATCAAGGTCGAGATTGTATATACACAGTTCTTATTCCTTCCAAACCTCTTGAAGTTCACTTCAATTGAAAGAAAATCTAGATGATGGCTTCAAAAATAGTTACAAAGGATTTAAATATTCCTTTATTCACCTTATAGCTACTTTTTTCCCCTTAGACCATTCATTTTTCTCATTTTGTGTTACATTACACCATTAAATGCTTCTACCTAGTCTAAAACCTAGGATTTTGAGAACTAGTCACACTTTCTTTGACCTTTTTAATAGACCTTATTAAGGTTTCCACCATCATCATTACATGTGTGAATAATCCAAAAACACATTAAAACACTATTACAATCCAAAATCATCTTCAAGAATTCAAATTGGTATTTTGGAGGGAAATGACCAATTTTGAATTTATGAAGGTCTTTTCAATCCTGGCATACTCAACATACCCTAGATGACCTATAGGACCTAACAACATACATAGGAGTCAAAATTGATGTTATTATCCTATCTAAAGTCTAGGAAGATGATGCTCCTGCATCATACTCCCAACCTGAAGAAAATCCTTCTTATCTTCTTTTTCTTATTCTTCCAATTTCTCTTCATCTTCTTGCATATCTTTCTCTTTTTCTTCCTTGGCTTTGTCTTCGCTTTTGTCTTTGCAACTCATCATTCCATTTTATTGTTCTTGTTTATGTTTGTTCTTTTCTTGTATCTTCTTATTTTTTATTTTGTTTGTTTCTTGTCTTCCTTGTTTAACCTACAAAGTTCTTGAACAAATTTTCTTATTTTTGATAGTTCCTCCTCATATACAATTTATACATTCCTTGTATTGAGTTTTACTTTATCCTTTTCTTCCTTTGAATGAATCAACTCTAAATGAAGAAAAAAATTCTTGAATTTTCTTTGTAGTGTACCTACACACTCAACAAACACATTAGAAAATTCATTTGTTTTATTTTATTTCCCTTTATTTCTCCTTCTTTCATTTCTCCTTGGCTTCTCCATCACCTAAACTTGTTTGTTTTCTTCACAATCCTCTTTAAAAAATTTAACATTATTTTTGTTCTCACTTATAGATACCGAATTTCCTTTTCCTTGTCGTTCCCAATTCTAAAATCTTGTTTTATTTATCTTATTATACCTGCAATATTTTTATTATATAATAAATAAGAAATATTTTGTACCTCTTTAAATGGTTCTAGTATAGGAAACTTTTCCTCTTTCACTATTTCTCCTTTTACCCCCTCTTTATCTGATTTCTTTGATTGAACTTGATTTATTTATTCATTATGTTTCTCTCTTATGTCTTATTTACTTGCTTCACCTTCTATGAGCTCTTCAAGGGCTAATTTCCATACCCAATCTTCCTTTTCTTTCTTATTCTTATCTCTCTCATTTATGTAACTAAATCTTATTCATCCCTTATCTTCACAACTCTCTTTCTCTCTAATTGTATCACACCTCATTAGACTCACTTGGGATTATTACTTAACACTCACTTGAGCTTTTTGGTACATCATATAGGATTCAAACTGATGTGTCTCTTCCTTATATTTGTATCTTCCTTATTTTCCTCTCAAGAAATCACAAATCTTAGTGTCTTACTTTTGGAGTTCTCTCTTTCTCTTCCCAAGAAATATTTCATGTAAAACACCATGCTTCTCTTTTCACTTCTTGCATCTTGATCCTTCAAAGGAGACAAAGTATACCTTTCATTATTCTTCACCAAATCACAAGTATTGGTTCTTCCATCATATACAACCTTCCTGTCAAACTGCCATGGTCTACCCAAAAGAAGATGGAAAACATCCATAGGCATTATGTCACACAAAAAATCATATTTGAATCTACCAATTTGAAAATACACTCTACATTGTTCATTCACAAGAACTTGATGATTTCTTTGCACCCAAGCTACTCTATAGGGTGTAGGATGCACTAACCTCCTTAGATTCAGTTTTTAACCATTTCTTCATAAAATAAGATTATATGTACTACCATTATCAATAATAACATCACAAACCTTACCTTTTGTCTTGCATCTGGTCCTGAATAAGATTCTTTTGTGCACTGGTTCCTTATCTTGTTGTTGAAGTAGTACTCTTCTCATAAGCAATGACTCACCATATCTCTTGCCACTATTTTCTCTTTCCATCATCTTCATCTCTAAATTCTATGCTTCTATTTGATTCATTATTGACCCCAAGCATCTGATCTCTTCCTACATTCTTCTCTGAGCATCACCAATTTCATTTACTTTTGCCAACAATTCACCTTGTAGAAAATTCAAGATTCTTTCTTCCATCTTCATCTTGTTTGCTTTCAAATTTTACCTATCATATAACAAATATAAATTAAATAATTTTTATTTTATATTATATACCTTCTTTGATACCAAATGATGTAGTCATAAAAATATAACTTCATTCATTCTTCACTTCAAAACAATAAATTTCAGTCATTTGATCCAATGCTCTATTTTAGAGGTCTTGAATGAGATCCTTGAATGGTTAAATTTGTTAATTAGTTTCCATTGAGATATTTTTACCTATATATCACTTCATTCCATTGTTATAACCATCATTAAAATGCTACAAAAGATTCAAAAGATCAAACTCTACTAAAACTTGTTAAAGCTGTGTCTCTAGAGATCTCAAGAAAATGCATTATGGTGATTTCTTGACTGAGGAAACCTGTGTGGACCCAAAAAATCTGATGGTATTTCCTTATCCTCTTTATGCTTGTGAATTTTTGGATTAAATTTAAGGGTCTAATTCTTTACCCTCTTCTTACAATTTCACTTTTTCTACCTAAGCCTAAAAGGCTCCTACTAGCCATGAAACAAACTCTTCCTCTTCCTAATTCTCTCTAAAAAGGTTTCAAAGATCAACCTGAGGGATTTTGGGCACCCATGTAATCCTATGTTAATCATGCAAAGTTTCAAGACTAGATCATTTATCATTCTCCTATTTCCTTTATAAAATGGACTCACTAATTAGCCTCTTAAGCTGTGTGAAATCACTTTCTTCAATACTATCGAGCACAACTCACAACCTATCCATGGAAATTAAAAATTTCCTCTTGAATTTCTTAGTAACCTCTATTGTCATATCTTTCTCCTAGCCATGATGGTCTCAAGGCCTCTAACTTCATAACCTTGTGTATTATGACTCTATAGACTTTACTTGAGGGTCTTAGATCATGATTCTCTTTCTAATATCCACGTTCATACCTTCCTTTTGACCCTAATGATGGTTTCCAAACTCATAGCCCAA
Organism: Taxus wallichiana var. yunnanensis; assembly: GCA_018340775.1. Lineage (NCBI taxonomy): Eukaryota > Viridiplantae > Streptophyta > Pinopsida > Cupressales > Taxaceae > Taxus > Taxus wallichiana. Next base: position 391,121,297 of record CM031237.1, on the reverse strand, counting down.
GAACTCAACTATTGCTCTATAATGCACCTTTTAACAATATCAAATCATTGAAGTCTGCCTTAAGGTATGTAATACAACCTCAAGCACCAAGAATCATTATTGAAACCTTATACAACCTTTTCCTTTTAAAAATATTTCAAATAAACTTCATTTTCTCCCCTAATTTATCTCGGTGACAGAGTGCCCTATCTTATCAAAAATGCACACAATAATGAGAGTAAACACTTTCTCATTAAGCTTTGAATAGGAGGTAGAGGTTTGTGGTTAAGTATTACTACTCTCAAAGGATACTTTCAACTTTCAAATCAGGTTTCATGTCATCAGTGCCACCATATCCCAAATGACTTCTTCATAACGTGTCACAAGCTTAGAAAATGCATTCACCCTTTATAAACTTTCTTACAATATAAAACTTACAATCATTAACATAAGAACACATAGATTAACATCTTACCAATGCAATTTTTCCCTTTCTTATGCATGCACAATATTCTTGCTAAGAAAATACACTAAAACAACTAGTAATCAGTGGTCAAGATTGTATATAATCAGTTTTCTTCCTTCCAAACATCTTGAATTTCTCTTTAATTGAAAGATCATCTAAATGTTAGCTTCAAAAATGGTTACAGATGCTTTAAATATGCCTTCATTCACCTTGTTACTAATTTTGGTCCTTTAGATCCTTATTTTTCTTATTTTGTTTTACATTACATCATTAAATGCTTCTTCCTAGTCTAAAACATGATAATTTTGAGAACTAGGTCACACTTTCTTTGACATGTTTAGGACCTCTAGACCTTATTAAGGTTTCCCATGTGTGAAGAGACCAAGAACACATTAAAACACTATTACAATAAAAAATTATATTCAAGAATTCAAATTGGTATTTTGGAGGGAAATGACCAATTTTGAATTTATGAAGGTCTTATTCAATCCTGGCATACCCAATAGACCCTAGATGATTTAAAGGACCTAGCAATAAACCTATGAGTCTAAAATTGATGTTATTATCATATATACAGTCTAGGAATTTAATGCTCCATCATACTCCCAACCTAAAGAAAATCCTTCTTGTCTTCTTTTTTTCTTCTTCTTCAGTTGCTCTTCATCTTCTTACCTATATTTCTCTTTTGCTTTCCTACGATTTTTATCCTCTTTTGTCTTCCACCTCATCATTCCATTTTCGTGTTATTGTTTATGCTTGTTACTTTCTTGTTTCTTCTTATTTCTTCTTTTCTTCTTATCTTCTTTGTTCAACATGCAAAATTCTTGATCAAATATTCTTATTTTTTATAGCTCCTCCCTATATCCAACATGTACATTCCTTGTATTTAGTTTCAACTTATCATTTTCTTCCTTTGAATGAATCAACTCTAAATGAACAAAAAAATCTTGAATTATCTTTACAAAGTACCTACACACTCAGCAAACACGTTATAAAATTCATTTGTTTTGTTTTCTTTCCATTTATTTCTCGTTCTTGGATTGCTCCTTAGCTTCTCCATTACCCAAACTTTTTGGTTTTCTTCACAATCCTCTTTGAAAAATTCAACATTCTTGTTTGTTCTCACTTCTAGATACCAAATTTCCTTTTCCTTGTCATTTCCAATACTAAAAACTTGTTTTCTTTTTCCTCTTATGCCTACAATATTTTTATCATATAATAAATAAGATTGGAAATGAGAAAGATTTTGTACCTCTTTAAATGATTCTAGTATAAGAAACTTTTCCTCATTCACTATTTCTCCTTGTACCTCCTCTTTATCTAATTTCTTTGACTGAACCTGATTTCTTTCTTTATTATATTTCTCTCTTATGAATTCTTTGCTTTCCTCACCTTCCATGATGTTGTCAAGGGATAATTTCCATGCCCAATCTTTCTTTTCTTTCTTATTCTTATCTCTCTCATACCTGTAACTAAACCTTATTCCTCCCTCTTCTTCACAACTCTCTTGCTCTCTAATCTTCTCACTCCTCATTAGCCTCACTTTGGATTCTTCCTTAACACTTGCTTGTGATTGTTGGTCCAACATATAGGCATATATTTAAGTGATTTTTTTGTTCATTTATAAGTGTTGAGTATGAGAGGAAAGTTTGATCCTAGAGAGTGTATCAAGTTGGTATGAGTGTTGGAAACTTGGAAACCGAGAGGGGGGTGAATCAGTGTCAATTCAAATTTTATATGACACTTAGGATTTAATTAGATTATTAATTCTTGTATCATATTTGAATAACACCAATCACATATAACAAGAGACACATATGAGAGATACAAGGATTTTTAAGTGGGAAACCCAAATTGGGAAAAAACCCACTAAAGAAAAGGACTATACTCACAATGGTTAAAATGTTGTTGAGATAGAACTCAAAAAAGGAAGCAAATACTTCATATTAAGCTGTAAATTTATGATTTGAAAGCTACAAGTTGCAAGAAAGCTACTAATTTCTAATTGTGTTGAACTACAACTCAGTGTTTACATCAATTTTGATCACACACTTCAATTTATTGTTAAACAAAAGATTGTGACCCTATATCATCTCACCAACTCTCTCATTCCATTGTAATTTCACCATATCTTCAATTTATTTCCCAATCGCTCACTACTCTTTGGATTTTACATACATTCACTATCTCCTTTTCTTTTTCAGTTCAATACCCTGCACATTTAACTCTATCAACCTCTCAATTATTCAACATGTGTTCATCTCACAACTCTTTTCATCTTAGTTTTCATAATCTCATAGAAATGTAACTCTATCAACACTTCAACATATATTTTTCTCACATTCATTTTCCACGAAGTCTCATAATCACTATTACTTCCTCTGTCAAGAACCCCATCATTTACACAATATACTCTTTTGCATACTAAGTCCTCTCAAATTCCTAACCTTTAATGTTTTCCAAATAATATTCTTCATATTATTCATTATTGTAACTTGAGCAAGTAGGAATAACATGAAAAATTATAACTCCTAGGCATTTTTTCATATTTTCATAATTGGAATTTTCACATACAAAGACTACTAAGAGACATTTTTGAGTAACTTACTTGATAATATTGACAAGATATTTTCATAGTTTCAATTGGATCTTCAAATGATGAGGAATAGAGACTTCTCATCTTCCCTAACACATTGATACTTGATGACAAGTATTTTGTAAATGCTACAAATTTGTCTTCTCATATTCCTTGGTGAGTGAATTTATTTGATACAGGTTCAAAACTTTGGACAAGTGTCACTTGCATGTTTTTTAGTTACATTATTCTTTGAGATTATTTACATTCACATGAGACCCTTCATTACTCGAAGAATGACTTTAAAAAGAATTTAAGCACCTATGTGTGTACATGAAACTTGAACTACAGTCCATAGGTCAGTGTACAACCTTTAAGATATTATACTACCTAAAACACTGATCTCTTTAGTTACATAATGCACTAAAATAATTTTTCTTTCCTTATTCAAGTATTATTAAGGAAGATTTGGATTTCATTCAAATAGTTTAGCTAAGAAACAAGTGATTGGTTCTTAGACTTACTACTATCACATATTTTCAACACTTTCAAGATCATTCAAGACTAAAAACTGTTGATTTGATCTATTCTTTATCATTATGGAGATTTACATGAAATCTCGGACCTTCAAACGTATAGAACAATCATAAAAAGCACTTACAGGCATTATAGGCGGTTTTTACCCTCGACAAGAAAAAGTTGTCATGAAGAACTCGATAGAGCCTTGATCAATTGATTTAAAACTTAAATAATATTAAATATAAGCCCATAATAGATAATTTTTCAAATATTCTATCAATTCCAATGGTTAAAATTATAGTTTTGATGATTTTCCTAGTCTAAACCTTAGCCGAGAGGGTTTCCTCATTTGTGCATGCCCGAGAGTGATCAAAAATAAATTTCTTGGTTATTTTTTGATGGAATTTAATTTTTTTTCCTAGGGACCTGTACAAGCATCAACTTTCCAAAGATATTTTTCACCTTGAAACATTTAACTTTACTCCTAGTAACTGAAAAAAGAAGTGCACAACTTGGTGAAAATGGTGAAAGTACTTATTAGAGATAGATAAACTTTTATTTGGGTTTGATTTGGTACATTTCATAGTTTAAAGGAAACATATAAGGTTCCAAATTCTTATTTTAACATCAACATCTCTCTAAACACCAACAACTCCATATTTTCTTGTAATTTCGTCTGGCACATAGAGGCACAATCTATGTATTGGACAACATTGAGCTTAACAAGCTTTAACTAGACCTCTAGCCTATTAAAAATAACTTTAAGGAAATAACCATGAGGGTAATACCAATATACCATCTTCAACACTCTAATAACATGCACAATGAGGTGGATACCACATTTGCAACCCGAATTCATACTCTATGACTTGATTATAAAAGGTAGTTTAAGGGTAATGGAGAATTATGACATCATTCTACTACACTAAGGCCATATTTAGATTTGACCAATCACCAAGGAATTTTATAAGGAGACAAAACATTTTTCAATATTGGAATTTGTTTCAATCAATAACTTCAGGACTCTAATTTCACACATCTTATCCTGTAAGACACCACTTGACCCACTAAATAAAACATGTAAAGAGCATATATACTTGAGGAGAATTAATCAAATTATCCAACATGGATGTGTACTTAATAAACCTTGAGAAAATTTAATCAACTCACACAAGTGTTTTGGAGGCAAACAACCTCATTTTACTTCCATCGATTCAAGAAGGTGCTTGGGAGAGAGAAAAACATGGTTGGAAAATGATGAGAACTTTCTTGTTCTTCCACCTTTGACCCTCAAACATTTAAAAAAATTTCAGGATCGAATGATATCGAAAAATTAATTCTATGATTTATCTGAAGGAATCTCCATAATTTTTCTTGGAAGCTAAGAAGACATGGTACTTAGATTGCATTCCTTAATAAACTAGTTTTAGTAAAACATTAAGCATAAAATATCATCCCTCTACATGATCCATAAATTTTTTCCTCATATATAATCTTGTAATATTTATTCCATTCTCATTTTCCCATTACTTCATTGTTAGTCCTCAAAGGTAGTTTTAGAGAAAGCTTAAATTTTTCCTTGAGAAGCTGAAATAAGAATTATGAATTATCATAAATAACTTAGGAAATGTTCATAGTCTCCTCCCAAGATTAAATAGTCTTTGCATGACCTGATTTGTGCCCATAAACCTCATTAGGCTCTAGAACTAGGCCTAAATGAGCCAATTTGAATTGAGAATTCCAAAATTGACTTGAATCTCACTCCAAAAGCTCTTGCACATGTTGGAACCAAGATTTATGATTTTTATAACACTTGATACAAGTATACCATTTACATACCTTTAGTAGATATTAACCTCACTGGCCAAGCCAATAACACTCTGATACCACCCGAAACCATCTTGAGACCACTACACACCACTAAAAGACACCTATCTACATGGAATTTAAATCCTACTTTTCCATCAATACCATATGACATCAATGAAAAAAATGACCAATGCAATAGGGTTAAAAGGAGGACATCAAGACAGAGCTTAATGGAGTTTTGGTGATAATGTAGAGTTGGAAAGAAAATGTGTAGGCTTAATAGACCCGATAATCCCATGAAGAAGCGATGTTGATTGAAGTATAGGAGAGTGTATTTGAAGTGGGTTTTGAGAGAGTGGAGTTGAAATTGTGTTAGCTTTAAATTATAATAGTAACATATCTTCAGTGGTATTAATCTTCCAGTGTTTAAGTTGGTGCTTGATCACCTTAGGGGTTGTAGAATCCTTACAATTTTGGTGCCTTGTTAAATAGGGATTGGTGTTCTTTGTAGGGTTGGTGAATCACTAAACAAATCTTGTTTAATGTGTCATATTCATACAAGTCTTTTGGTTTGCGTAATATAATAAAAAAAATTAGTGGGATTTCTTCCCATAGAGGGTTTTCCACTTTACATCTAGTGTTCTTGTTTACTCTCTCTTGGTTATTCTCATATGAATGATTGTTTCATGTTTTTAAGATCACATTAATGCATGTTTCAATGGTTAATGGTTTGTGAAAGTTAAATCAAATTGTTTAAAAGTTTTTAAGGAATAATTTACCCATACTACGAGGCCATTGTTATTTCAAAAATTTGTATGTTTTTTTCTCCCTACATTCTCTTTCACATCGAGTCTTCCATAATATATGAAATATCGTGAAAAACTCTATATGGCATGTTTTGAAAACATGATGACATGAGAGATCATGTGTTAGATAAAAACTCCTAAGATTAACCCTTATTGGTGTGAGGGGATATTTTTCACTTATTTTTATTTATTAGGTGAATTTCCCTCACCCATGGTGATTCATCTCACTTAGGTGAGTCATAGGTCTTTAGGTGAGTCATTAGGAGTTATATGATATATGATAAATTTTGTCATAGAATCTGTCATATATGTCATTGTGTCATATGTCATATGGGAGTTACATTCCATTATTGGATTGTAACTCCCCTCTCCTATTTTGGGGATATGAAAATTCCATGCATGGGAGCCATAAAAACTCCTATGTGTACTTCTCTCTTTTTATCTAGGAGAATGAATAGGCCATTTTCTTACATGCTCTAATTTACTATGATTAATTAGATATTTTTATGTTTTTTTAGTACAACTATATTGATGTGTATACATTCTATTGATCCTCATGATGAAGCATTGTATTCATGGTTTTATAAATTTTATTAATGTTAAGGGTTCCTATCTATTTCCTTGTCACTATATCCGCACTTTCATATAATTTCTGCCAAAACACCCAAGGATGTATGGGGCACCTTAAAATAAATCTTTTAGAAACATGATGATGTGATATGTCACGAAATATAAAATGAGTTGACTCTGCAACTCTACTCAAACCCCATAGTGTAAGATAAATTTCCAACAAAAAAAAATTTAGGAGGGTTGTAGGAACCCTCATGAATGGACAATGTTTCCACTACTTTGTGAAGATGTATTAAACCTAATGTCATTCTCCTAGCATATGATATCTATAATAATGTAATCAAAATTTGACAACTTAATTTGAAAATGTATTTGATTGAGTGTCAATCTTACTCAAATATTCTGGAGGGTTCAGTTTTCTTTCTTGTGAAGAGAAGATGGAGAATTGTAGACCTAGTAAGATACTTTAGACTTGTAGAGGGTGATACATATATACTTTAATCAGTTACTTCATTATTTAGGGAGAAGTTTTTTTTTGTTTTATTTAACAAGAGGAGAACATAAAATGCCCAAACCCTAAATGAGGTATGATTATTGTGCTTATATAGGCTTTTGACGGTTGTGATGTTGTGAAAATATGAAAAAGAGGGAATAATATTCTATATGAAGACAACTGTGATTGGAATTTTTCTTACATAATGTGTTAGTCTAAAAATGTACAATAGGGTCGGGTTGTAAATTTGTACAAATTGAAAAAAAACTTGCAGTTTTGACTTGAAGGGATAAATCATAGTTTGATTTCTCAATCAAAGGTTAACTGTGTTTAGATGCATTTTATGTTAAAAACCCTTAGAAGCTATTAATAGAGATGTATACAAAGATAATAAAGTAGCTGATGAGATATCAAAGTATGTCATACAAGAGTGAATAGATTATATTTGTATATGCGGTCATGTAATGTTAAGATTAATAGTGTTAAAAGATAGAGTTCCAAATTAAGTGTCAAAATTTTCTCCCTCTTTATGTATGAAATTAAAATTTCATACTTATAGGAAAAGATACTTGATAGTATAGACATACTTTGTCTTTACTCACAATAACTTTGTTTTGTAGTATTTCATTGATTTGGTGTCGTATGATCCAAAATGAAACTTACAACATAGATTTTAGTCAATACATAATATAGGTAAATGAAATTTAACTCAAATTTTAATGAAATTACTATAAAGAATTTTGTAACAAGAATGTCAAAAATATGTAAATCATGGAAAAAAATACACTTTTTTTTATTACGGAGGGATGTTCTCCTATTATTTTGATTTGGAGATTTTGAAACTTGTTGAAATATAAAGGCAAATTAGGGGTAATTAGTCCCCAATTTTTCCAATGAGTCAATGTCCTAGGTATACCAATCCAACACATGAATTCCAAAATAAGAACCAGAAAGAGAAGTTGAAGAACCCCTACCATAGAGGAAGACTATGTATCAATTTCATTTAGCAACTTAGATATCCTCCCCTATATTACAAATACGATAGGAGATAGTGCGGGAAATAACTTAGATGCTTTGTTTATTTCCATAATACCATGAACCATACTCATGCAGATGGATATAATCCTAATTTTGTAACTATGGAGAAAGAGAATGAAATACTTTATGCCCCTTGAAAGTTTTCCAAAATGATTCAATATAGATATATAACCACTTTAAAATTCTAAAAAAATGATGATAAATCAAAAAACCCTCACAAATCATGAGAAATTTCCCTAGAAAAACCATATGCTAGGTTCAAAACTATCTATACAATCCTAACTAGACTATACGGTCTTGAAACTCTCTATATTTTTATATTTTCCTACATATAAACTTAATTATAAGGAAATTTTATTTTCTGCTACATATGTTTGAGCCGAAATATGCTTATATGTCTGTCATATAAATGTAGAATAAAGCCCTAGAATATTTCCCTTAATTTTGAGGGGCTTTAGATGAAAAATTGAGTGTACTGTCTTAAGAGTAAATATTTATAACCAAAATAAGATGTTGATAACTTTGTAAATAACCTCTAAAGAGATGATATGGTGATCACCAAGAAGAAATTGTACCCACAAGAGGGGATGCACATGGTATAAACCATGACACAAATCAATAGAAATAAGAACAATAATAAATATAATAAGAAAATTTTAAATACAAAAAAACATTATTAACAATAATAGGAAAAAATGTTTTAATAGAAAAGAAGTTCATAAAGTGTAGACATGCAAAAAAACATGACCAACACTATCACACAAAAGGAAAAATTCCCTGCAAACATGGGACACCGGGAAGTATTCCAAAAACATATGAAAACCATAGTGTCATAAGATAATGAAGGCCATTAGGCCATAATTAGAGTAGATACCAAACATACACACATAATGAGTAAACATTTATAAAAATCACTCGTAGAAATATGTGACGAAAAACATATTATATATGTGTTGGCTTGGAAATTTGTCTTGGGACAAATTTGTGGTTTTCCAAAACAACACTATGGGAATATAAGTCCCTCTACTTATAATGGTGCAGCTACCATATTATGCATGAAAAACAAGTGGATTTAATGGTGGTTTTTCAACCAGAGATCCATAGGGGCACTCCATTGACCCTATGGAAAAGCCTATAATTCCTTGCTAGGACAAAAAGTGGTCTAAGAGTGGGAAAGTGGAGTGGAAATGAAGGCAAGAAGATCAATGATGAAGGTAGAACATCAGATGCCTACATACATTGATCAAAAAGTTCATAACATGCATTTAAATGGAAGAAGAATACGAATTTGCAAACCAGAGCTACAAGACAAAATAAAAACACATTGGTCATAAAGTACCAATCGATTCCTCTATCAAAGGGGCATAAAATCATTCTTTTCTTATTGTAGCTAAAGTAGAGAACTCGTACAATGAAGGGAAATAGAAAAAATTATAGAAAGAGAAGAATAGAAGAAGATTGACTCCCGTATTTGTCCTCTTTTCATGAAATACATTTCTGAGTCTCCAAAATTCGGTTGCCAACCTCTACAATGAGTTTCGAGAGAACATAAAATAGCCCACACCAGGTGGTTATAACTTCTCCTAGCATCCAAGAAATAGTTACAAACAGATTTCATCATTTTACACCATTTCAGATTCTTCTTTTTTCAGAAAAACGCCATGGTGGGGAAAAATCGAAACCGTTACAAACTTTATCGGTTTGAATGTGAACCGTCGATCTATCTTTTGTGCCTTTAAATTTTAGCCATCCACGTGGAAGAAGGATATTGGAGTGGTTGCGAGTGAATTTTTTTTTGTTTTATAACCTTTTGGAAGATTTGACAATTTTTCACTTTCTCCTCTCGCTGGCCCACTTTGTGCAAGAATTACAACTTAGGTCCGCCAAGCCATATCATGCAAAATACAACGAGTTAGAAAGACTTATTTACCTTTTTGGAAAGGGGAGGAAATTTCCCATTTGTTGAAGTGGGTTCCAGACATTGTTGATCCTTTGGGAAGAACCATAAATCAAAATACTCAGACTTGACCATTTTCAAAGGGTACCAAGTCAACAATTTAGATCTAGGCTTGGAAGAATGAAGGAAATTTTGAGGGGACAACAATCCCTCTAGCTTGGGGACATGACGTGGATTGAACAGGAGAAAACATGGCATGAGGATCCAAAATCTTAAGTTTTAAATCATATAACGTTGACCAAAGTGCCATATCCAATGGGTCTTGTAGAGTCATGTACAACTTCTAACGAAACAAAGAAGGAAGAAGAGGACACACAAACAAAAACACACCAAAATAGAAAAGGAAAAAAAAAACACAATAGAAAAAGGGGAAAAAACAAAACTATGGTACAAGGTGAGGGACAACTCACTTTCACTGATGATATAGCTTCAAATATTACCCACTCCTAGGAAAATCTAGTGGAATTCCATTTAAGTGTGATAGGATAAAAATATTCTCACCACAAGTTCATGAATTTGAAATGGGCCCAACCAAAAAGAATCAAAATTTCCATGACTTCCCTTTGGTTCTCTTCTCTTGTCCCAAAGTAGGACAAAATCTCCAACTTTGAACTCTCTTTCCTTGGTCCTTTTGTCAAAGATTTTTTTCACTTTCAGCTGATGTTCTTTGATTTTATCAACCACCTGAGATCTGATTTCTTCTAGCTTCTCAAGAAAAAGGATCCTTTTGTCAATGGAGTCTTTGTATTGGCCATCATCCACTGATTGAAGAAATTTGAGAGCTAGCATTTCAATTGTGATGGGGATCTCTGCTTCAACTCCATACAATAGCTGAAAAGGTGATGTACCTATGGCCTTCTTGGGAGTGATCCTATCAGCCCACAATGCATCATACAATCTCTTGTGCCAATTCCTTTGATTCTCATCAACAAGCTTTGAACAATGGTCACAATGTTCTTGTTACTTGACTCAGCTTGACCATTTCCTTGTGGATAGTAATCAAAAGAATGTGCTAGAGAGATTCCAAAACCATAACAGAACTCTGTCAACTCTCTTGAAGAGAAATAAGTGGCATTTTCTACAACAATCTTTTGAGGCAATCCAAAACGGACAATGATTTATTGCTTGATGAAACTGCATACTACTTCAGAACTAGCTTATTTGGTTGGAATGGCCTCCACCCATTTGGTGAAGTATTATGTGGTAGTGAGCCCAACACTTGAATGATGATTCAACACACCAATGAAGTCCAGCCCCCATTGTTGAAATGGTTCTTCAATGATCACATGCCTGAGTGGCAATGCAACTAACTGTGGTTTTCCAACAAATTGTTTGCAGGCTTTACATTTGGAAACCTAACTCGAGTATCGAGAAAAAAAGAAGGTCAAAAATATCTACCTCGATAATCTTATGATCAAAGTGACCATTGTTGAGAAGTGTGCACCGCATGCTTGGTCGTGATAGGCCTTAAGCATCTTTCCTTGTTGCTCTTTATCAACACATCTAAGGAAACAACCATCCATACCTTTCTTGTGAAATGCATGATTCCAGATCATGTACTTGGCTACCTTCAGCTTGAATGTTCTTCTTTTCTTGTAATCTAGATGAGAGGGACATTCTCCATAAGTAAGTAGAAAAGCAATATCTACATACCACTCATTAGTAGTGGTTACAAAGAGAACTTGCGGGCGAGTCTTACGGACAGGTTGAGCAAGTGCCATCTTTTTAAACATGCTAAGCTTGGAGAGTTTCATCTTCAACAATCAACTTGCACAAGCCATTCCCTCTTACCAGATTAGAGGGCCTAATCTCTAGGTCATACTCTTGAGTCTTTGCAATCCAATTTCCTCTTTTAGATCCAAGATCTTGTTGTGTTAAAATTAATTTAATTGCACTTCCGGGAACCATCACCATAGTATGATAATTAAGGATATAAAACTTGAAGTTTTTGATGATTTGACAATTGCAAATGCATGCTTTTCCAATTGATGTAATTGAGCTCATGCTTCTTCAAAGGGAAGCTCATGAAAGTGATAGGTGCTTCCAAACCTTCATCATTTTTTGAACAAGGACAACAGAGAGTGTGTTGAAGCATAACAATACATGATGAATTATTTATTGAAATCTAGAGATACGAGAGTTGGAGCTTTGGCGATGGCTCTCTTGATCTCTTCAAATGCATTTTCCCCTCATGAATCCATTTGAAATTTTTTTGAGGATTCATCATGGAGGTAATGTGCTTTTTCAGTTCAACAAATTCAAGGATAAAGTGACGAAGAAAATTTACCTTCCCAAAGAATGAGTGTACTCATTTCTTGCTGGTGGGTAGAGATAGTGCTTGAATAGCCTTTAATCTTTCAGGTCAATATGTTCTCCATGATTGTTTACAATGTTCCCAACAACTTGCCATATGTGACTCAAAAGATGCATTTCTTGGGATTTAGTGATATGTCATGTTTCCTACATCTTGCAAGAACTTGCTCCAAATGACAGATGTATTCTTCCCTTTTCTTTGAAAATAATGTGAGGTCATCAAGGTATATGACAATGCAATGTTTTAGATCCTTGAAAGCCAGGTCCACTTCTCTTTGGAATGTTGCTCCCACATTGATTATGCCAAAAGGCATTCTTCTATAAGCAAAGGTTCCTCAAGGAGTTGTGAATATTGTTTTGCTACAATCTTCCTCTGACACTTTGATTTGGTTGTACCCAGAAAACCCATCAAGTAGAGAGAGCATCTCAGATCCATTGACTACTTGTAAAATGTTATCCATGATTGGCAAGGGGTAGTTATCCTTGAGTGAGGATTGATTCAAATTTTGAAAGTCAACACATATCCTTATCTCACTATTCTTCTTCCTCACTGGCACAATGTTAGCCACCCATGTTGAGTGATGGATGGGAAAAATGATTCTGGCATTCAACATCTTGGTCACCTCTTCCTTGATGATGTCAGAAATCTTTGGGTTATAAGGCCTTTGTTTTTGCATGAAGGGCTTAGCACCTTGCTTCAAAGGAATGGAATGGTGCATTTCCTTTGGTTGAAAAGATTTGAGTTCTTCATAAGAATAAGCCAAAACATCAGAATACTTCTTGAGCAAGAGCAACAAACCTTCTCTTCTCTTCAGGTGAACAACATTTTCCAATGTTGACCATTCTTGGATCTTCTGAAGTACCAATGTTTTCTTTGTCAAAATCAGATGGACACCGAGAAGATAGCTTTTCTTTCTCTTGAATGAATCTGTCATGTTTGTCAAATAGGTCTTCTAAAGAGACTAGGCCTTTGGGAATCTTGTTACCTTTCAGTTTGATCATGCCCTCATCATCAACTCCTTCAATTCCATCAGTTTCTTCTTCAGCAACAACTTCTCTATGAGGATTGACACTTCCTTCAAAGAAGAGATTATTGAAATTATCTCTTTTCTCTAAGAAGGAAAAAATTTGATTGTCATCATTGAAGACCTGCCAATGATTTGCATTATTAGGTACACTAGGTATGAATACCATCTCAATGGTTATTTTACCTTTCCTAAAGAAGGATGAGGTGTCAATAAGGAGGCTAACACTGCGAGATAATCAAATCTTTCATTTTGTGCCTTTGGAATGGCTTCAATAGAGAATGCATCAAAGATTCAATGAAATCCCAAACTCTATTTCTGTAGTGTTTGAGCCTTGAGTTCTTCACTTGATATTGCTAGAAAATTTGCTTCACTATCACCTCTGCATCACCAAGGCATCTCAACTTCTTGATTCCCATGTCCTCTACAACACTCATGCCCAAAAGGAGGGCTTCATATTCTACTGTATTGTTTGTGTTATCAAATGTCAGTTTGTAGGCAAAAGGATGCATTTCCTTGGAAGGTGAATACGAAAAAAAACAGCTCCCGATCCTGCCCTTAAATGAATGCCATCAAATTCCATTGTCCAGATTTGATCTTCTTCTTCCTCCATGAGAAGTGGCAAGTTTTCATCCTTTTGTGATGTGAGAAAGTAGTTTCCTAACTCAGAATCTTGAAGAAGGATGTTGGCTCTTGGATCATCAGACTTCTTCACTATGAATTTCATCTTTCTTACAGGCAACAACCTCTTCATTTCACCTTTGACTGGGATAGTTGCAGATGACCAATCCATTTTAATTTCTCCACCTAGGTCTCTACAAAAACTTTTGCTCAAAAGCATGCCAAAAGATGTTGGGATGTCTGCCACTAAAATAGTTAGAAGCACTTTCTTATCAGGGAAGTCAACCAGAGCTACTTGTGCATCCTTTATTCTTCCAATCAGTGGAACTTGTTTTGATTCCATTAAATAACATAATCCATTTAATCTAGTTAGGGTTAGTCCAAGGGAGTTTGCAACTTTGAGTGGCATTACATTATCAAAGGCTCCAGAATCAATGATACAATTGTTTAACTCAAAGCCATTTATGAGGAGAGACAAATTGAAAGGCTCAACCCTAGTTGTTTTGGAATCACTGAGAGCTAACATATTTTGAGATGGAGGTGTGGAAGTTTTGGAAGAATTCCTTTAGAAGTGGATCTTGAGGATATAGAGCTACTACCCCGGACTGTATTAATGACCCTGTCAAATTGGGAAGGGTGTGTTTGTAGGTATTCTATCTCTGAGAGTTGTACTTTGGATTTTCTTTCATGTTCTAAAAAATAAAATGGGGAAATACTGGGTGAGGAGGTTGTTCTAAAGTAGAGGAATATTTACATGGTGAGGGATTCAAGGAATCTTAGATGTTTTGGATGGTAGATTCTCTCCTAAAGGTGAAGTGGTCAGTTTAGAAGAAGGCGAAGGTATAACCTTTGGTTGGATTGTGGGTGTTTTTACAGAGACACCAATGGAAGGGGAAGTGCTCTTAACAATTGGAGAACTAGAAGAAGAAACAAAAGACTTACTTGGTATAACAACACATGGTCCTTGGCAACAACCAGGTATGGTTTTTCTTTAGTAGAATCCATGGAGGGTGGCAATGGAGAACCTTTGTTGATGATCCTCTTCTGTGTGACCTCTGAAGTGGAAAATTCTTTGGCCTTCTTCTCCTTTGCAGCCACTAAAGATGGAGTATTTTTCTTGGACTGTGCTTGGGTGAAAACAACACATGAGAAACTTGGTGTTTCCTCATCTTCTTCTTCATCATCATCAACGAATTCAAATAGGCCATTGTGCATGTCAACTTCCTCAACTTCTAGGTAGATTTCATAGTTTTCTTCATCATCTCCTTCGGGCTCATCAACTTCAGCTTCCTCTCTTATCTCTCTAGTATCACAGGAAACATTGACTAGTGGTGCTTCAAGAGAAAGTTAGTGAGGAGGTGGTGCAATCCTTTGCCTATCATGGAAGTTTGGTCTTCTTGGAGCATTCCTCATTGTAATTTGTGACAGTTTCTTCTTCAAGGAGACCAGATCATTTGCCATTTTTTGAAACATTGGGTTTGTTGTGACTAAACTAGAACTCTAACCCTTTTGCTTTCCATTTGGGCCCTTCACCTTTCCAGAAAGGATTAGATCATCATCAGTCTCAATTGAAAGGTCTTGAGCTTCCCTCAATGTTCTTGGTTGGTCTCTTCTAAGGAAGAAACAAACTTCTAATGGCAAGGAACTGATGAAGAACCTCCTCAAGTTGTTTTCAGGAGGAACTACATCTTCATGGATTCTTCTTTTCAATCTATCAAACCTTGCTACAAAATCTCTCATGGACTCAAATACTTCCTTATTCATTTGCACCAATTGAACCGACAAGTCTTAGCCATCTTCTCAGGCTTTGTTGAATCTACTTTCAAATGCACTCCTTATTTTGTCCCATCCAGTGATAGATCTTCGAGGAAGCACATAAAACCACTCGGGATCTTTCCCTTGGAGTGAATCCACAAAAATTCTAACCGACACATCTTCATCTTCAACACCTAACACACCACAAGTAGTGATGAAGGATGCTACATGTTCTTCAGGGAGTTGGGAGCCATCTCCTTTGAATTTGGGAAAATTATTTCTTGAACCTCTTGGCAAGATCATGGAGTATTCGTGGGAGAGCAAGTGGACTAGTATTTCTTCCCCATGGTACATTGGGTCTACATGCTTCATGTTCATTATCACCCATTATGTTTCTGTTTTTGGCTTCTTCAATAGCTAGGGATGCTTCTCTTTCCTCTGCCTCTCTTTGGAGTCTTTCAGTCTCCTCAAGTTGAGCTCTAATCACTTATTCTCTTTCAAATTGAACTCTCTCTGCTTCCTCTCTTTCTAGCTCTTGTTCTTCTTCCTTAAGCTCATCAAGAGTAGGATTAATAGATCCGTCTGATCTCAACTGCTAGGTATATCTTTTGTCAGCCAACTTGAAGACTTATTATCTTCTCTGAGGTGCCAAGATTTGTCTTTTCTCCTCTAACTCAAGGACAAGTTATTCTTCTTGATCCAAGATTCTTGAGGTAATATAGTAATGATTTACGCTCTGCCTATTATGCCAAATAGCCTCCCTTAGGTCTGAAGTGATATCTTCATGAACGTGAAAGAGCATGGTAGGTCTCTCAACAAGAGGATTTGCAAGAATATTCATGATTTGTATCCATGTGGATCACAAGAAACTTCAAAATTTTCAATAAACTCTAATGATATATTATGACATTGTGGTAATTTGTAGGGTGTAGATGCTGCAAAATCTGCCCCACGGTGGGCACCAAAACTATTGGCCTGGAAATTTGTCTTGGGGACAAATTTTTGGTTTTCCAAAACAACACTTTGAGATTCTAAGTCCCTCTACTTATAATGGTGTAGTTGTCATATTATACATGAAAAACAAGTGGATTCAATGGTGGTTTTTCAACCAGAAATCCATAAGGGCACTCCACTGACCCTACGGCAAAGCCTGCAATTCCTTGTTAGGATAGAGAGTGTTACGAGAGTGGGAAAGGGGAGTGGGAATGAAGGCAAGAAGATAAAGGATGAAGGTAGAACATTAGATGCCTACATACATTGATAAAAAGTTCATAACATGCATTTAAATGGAAGAAGAATACGAATTTGCAAACCAGAGCTACAAGACAAAATAAAAACACATTGGCCATAAAGTACTAATCGATTCCTCTGTCAAAGGGGAATAAAATCCTTCTTTTCTTATTGCAGATAAAGTAGAGAACTCGTGCAATGAAGGGAAATAGAAGAAAAATGCAGAAAGAGAAGAATAGAAGAAGATTGACTCCGTATTTGTCCTCTTTTCACGAAATACGTTCTATCTCCAAAATTCAGTTGCCAATCTCTAAAATGACTTTCAGAGAACATAAAATAGCCCACACCAGGTGGTTATAACTTCTCCTAGAATCCAATAAATAGTTACAAACATATTTCATCATTTCGCACCGTTTCAGATTCTTCTTTTGCAGAAAAACGACCATGGCGAGGAAAAATTAGAAACCGTTACAAACTTTTCCAGTTTGAATGCGAATCGTCGGATCTATCTTTTGCACCTTTAAATTTGATCCATCCACATGATAGAAGGATATTGGAGCAGCTGATGGTGATCTCTTTTTCATTTTATAACCTTTTGGAAGATTTGACAATTTTTCACTTTCTCCTCCGCCGGCCCGCTTTGGACAAGAATTACAACTTAGGTCCACCGAGCCATATCTTGCAAAATACAACGAGTTAGAATGACTTCTTTACCTTTTTGGAAAGGGGAAGAAATTTCCCATCTGATGAAGTAGGTTCCAAACATTTTTGAGCCTTTAGAAAGAACCAAAAATCAAAATACTCAGACTTGACCATTTTCAAGGGTACCAACTCAACAATTTAGATCTAGACTTGGAAGAATGAAGGAAATTTTTAAGGGGACAACAATATGATATATGAAAGAGCTAGAAATTAATATAAATAGTGCACAAGACACATGTGTTGATCATGTTAGTTTGAAAATTATCCAATACATAATATATATATGTAATCAAGTGTAATGAGGAAATAAAGGAACTATAATGAAAATATAGCACCCAAACGTAATATGTAAAAGGAAGATTCCCTTATAGATTAGAAATCTAGGTAAAGGGAATGACAACGCCTATCATCATGAGTCTCTCTTTTTATGTCTTGCATCATGCTAAAAATACCATGTGAACCCATGTGTGTAAATTGTAAATATTAGCAATTAAACCAAAGTCATACACAACATATATAATATGAAGTGTAGAAATTGTATGCTATTAAAACATGTCTTGATTTTGTATTTTTTTTTAATATATGATTTTTTTAAATTTTGGACCTCTATGAGGGAATAGATGAAAAATTATTATTCTAAGAGAAATAATCGTAATCGACGAATTCCCTCATTAAGGGGAGTAGATAAATATGCTAAAACTAAATCTTTGGGAAGTCAAATTTGTGTGTGTGTGTGTGTGAAATGAGGTTCAAGTGTAGAAAATTATCCCTTAATAATGAAGTTAAACCTATAGACTAAGTAAATCATTGGGTAATAAGAGGGAATACCAGGAATAATTTTAGTGGTGAATATTCGTAATATGGTGAATATTTCATTTTTGAAAAAATTGAAAAGGTGAATTTTCTAGTGCGGGTCAGTGACCTGTTTTCCTAAAAATTATAGTTTTATTTTTTTTGGGGGTCAGCTTCGCCTACCCTTGAAAAATATACCCTATATAATCCTAGATTATTCTCCATGTAGAACACTTCTACTTCACTCATACCACCTGGGGGCATATCTATTATCAAGTACAATAAACTTGTGAAGCAATAGAGGCCAGTACAAAAGTGTAGTTTTATAGATATTCATCAAATTTGTAGTTGGGTGACAAGTATTGTTCTCAGATGCATGACAAGAAATTTCCACTGACGCACGCATGACAAGGAGAGTTCATTGATGCATGACAAGGAGAGTTTTTGACTCACGACAAGGGTGGAGGCTGCAGATGTGTGATAGAGATTTTATTTTCATGTGACAAGGAGAGTTGTATAACTCATGAGAAAGAAAGTTTTTTAATGCGTGACAGGAGGGTGGAGGATGCGAGACGCGTGTGATGAAGATTTGCTAACGCATGTCAACAAGGTCATTGATGCGTGACAACAAACCTCCTATAGCACATCAACAAGGTCATTGACGCTGCGATGACAACAAGTTTGTTGTCATGCGTGAATGACCTTGTTGACGCATGCTTAGATGTGGTGTTATTCTTAGATGCATGACAAGAAAATTCCACGGACACATGACAAGGAGAGTTCGTTGACACATGACAAGAGGGTGGAGGATGCAGATGTATGATAGAGATTTTTTTAACAAGCGACATGGAGAGTTGGTTCAAGCGTGAGAAAGAGAGTTTTTGACGTGTGACAGGAGGGCGGAGGCTGCATACGCGAATAAGAGATTTGTTGACACACGTCAACAAGTTTGTTGATGCGTGACAACAAACCCCTATCACGCATCAATGACCTTGTTGACGCGTGTGATAGGAGGTTTTTGTCACGCATCAATGACATTGTTGCGTGCGTCAGGCCAAAGAAATCTCTTGTCGTGCATCTACAACCTTCGTCGGTGAAACATTTACACACAAACCCCAAAAAAATCACCTTTCAAGTAAAACCAATTCGGGGATATTTGCCAAGTATTTTCCAGCTCTGATTTCCAAGAGGTCTCTTAAAATGAACCCTGGGGAATACCTTGAGAACTAACCTAATATAAATTTACAAGGAGGTAAATAAAATTTTGAATAATATGAGAGGTAAAGTTCTTAGGTCTAATACTATTATAATTTCATTATATTCATGTGAATTTTGAGAGGTCTTCCATTAAGAATGGTCAAATGGTAAACACCTAATCTTTATCATTCTATAAGAGTGTAAGGTTCTAATGAATTAGGCTTGAATTTTCCTTTTAATGAGTCTTTAACGTTCTTGTTCTTATTATGTTATGTAGAAATAGGTCACGAACATAAAATTCATGAGTGTAAACCTATTTATTAGTAGTTGAATTCATACAAGCTTGGTACATTCAAATGTACTCTAGATCCTAGCTCTTTCAGAGTCAAAAAGTTCTAATACATGTAAGTACTTTTCTCGGTAATTAGTATCCTTGATAATATCTTTAAGTGACATGTGGAGTAAAGGGATTTCTAATTATTAAGGTAGGATATCCTCCATCCCATAAACCAAGTATAATGGTGTAGATTAGTAGGTGTACAAGATATTGTAAGATGGGCCCAAAGATCATATACAATTTGATTATGTGTGGAGTTTGTGTCTTGTTCATAGTCAAGCTTACAATCATGATGATGGGAACTAGAAAGAAAATTTTGAATAAGTAAATGCCACTAATTCATGTAGAATCATTGGATCATGTAGACCGAATATTCTAAGGATTTGAAAATTAGTTTGATGATCATTAAATAATACAAGCCAACTCAAAATTTGTTGTGGTATTGATATACTTAGTACATTGGTATGACCAACTTTTCTCTTTCATTTATGTTTGTTTCATGGGCCGAACTTCATCATAGTCTTGGCACCTAATTTTTAAGGGGCATAATCAAGTATACAAGAAGTAAAATATTAATCATAAGAGGTTTGATTGATTAAAAAACCATAAACTATTGAGATGAGAATAGGAGAAGATTGGAGAAACTAATGAAGACATTTTTAAAGTCCCAAACATACTTATTAGTATGGAATAATAGTGAATCACATAAGAAGGAAGAGAAAAATCAAGCATACTAAAATGGAAATTTTATTAAGAGGAAGGGAAAGAAAATTATAAAATTATTAAAGTATGGACAAAGTGAAGTTTGTAGAGGTGATAAATACAAGTGAGTGAAGTGTAGATTTCATGAGGAACTAGAATTAGAAGAGAAGGAGGTTATGAAGCGCTTTAATGAAGGAATATCATTATAAATCCAAGAAGATCATCCAATCCAGTAAGTGAGCATATTTCTAAAGGAATATATTGAATATCATTCAAATAAAGTATGTGAATGAAAGTGAACTATTTGAAGGGCAGATTTGATACAGAATATATAAGAGATGTTTTGGATTTTTGATGATCATTGAAAGGAAGATTTATAAATGTGCAAACAAATATGAATTTTTTTAAGAAGTATTTTTGTTAGTTATATAGTATACAATTTGTTTTAGAGGTTGGTGCCTCCCAAGAAAATAAAGTGGTGTCTCTTATTAAGTGTGTTCTTAGTTGTGGGGATTGGTGTCTCCGATAGGTTGGTGCATATAAATTAAGGGATTGGTGTCTCTAATACACTGGTGCCTATAAATTAAGGGTATTGGTTTCTCTTGTAGGTTGGTACATATAAACTTATTTTATTTATGACTGGAATTAGACAAGAGGTCAAAGTAGTCTTTTCTCTATGGTTTTCTCCCAAAAGGATTTCCACATAAATCATATATTGTGTAGTTGTTATGTCTTATGTGAGTATTGTTGTTATGGATACTAACGTCTAAATAAGTAAAAGTTTGTATAATAATTATTCAATTCCCTCTCATTATTTGTGTGTGTTATTCAAGTATGTGGTTGGATATGATTTTATTATTAGTGTTCCTAAGTGGAAGTTTCACGTTGTGGGGAGGAATATGATACCAATCTTCCATTTAAATTTTGTGTCAAACTAGATAAATTTAAGGAAGCTTCCAATGGTGGTGGTACTTGTCTATGTTGTTTGGGTTTAAGTGGTAACGATGAACAACATGGGTTGCAATTAAGAACATTTTTTCTTATGGATGTAAACATGAAATGTTTTCTAGTATGAGTTTTTTTGTTGCGAACTAGGACTACGGAATAGTGCTATGATTCAATAAAAAACCAAATCATGAAAATAAGGAAATAGACGATTCCCCAAAATATACGGCGGTGGAAGCATATACTAGAAAAATACAAATCAAAACAAATTACACACAAATAACACAACATATATTGGGTTTCACCCAATGTGGGCTAAATCCACAAAAAATAGAGATGTCAATATATATAATAAAAAGACTATAACCAAATGTTACATATAATAGTACAATGCACCTATCCAAGAGTATTTCTTCCTCTAAATATATGAATGGATCTACATGAGTGCACTACAACCATGCCTCCAAACCACTAACATATATCACATAACCAGAACTATTGCATCTCGAAACCTGTGCAACCAAGGTCTCCTATGTATCGTAAACAAGACCTCTCAAATGGATCTACCAATATACAACCATAATTGTGCACATTGAATTAAGTCTCTCCTCCATCTTTGCATCAACTGTGAAAAAATAAGACATCCTCCTCTATAATATCTAGATATTATCCTGTACCACATCCGCAAGCTATCCAATGAGCTACAATACTATATCTCTATGGACCAAAAATACAACATGATCTCATGGATCTACAATACAATATCTCAAAACAACATGTGGATCTACAAGAAGAAACCCTATGTACTTAACATACTATGCAAGCCATTACATTAAGACAAAACAATACAAAGGAAATATAGTAGAATACATTACCCTCTTCTCACCATTTAGATGTACCTACAATTTCCTTTTGTTCAACTTATTTCCATGGAAGTTTTTCTTCTTCATGAAATCCCCTTTTTCTTTTTCTTCTTCTTCATCTTAACCAAGGAAAATCAAAATTATCACTCCATTCTACCTATAACCCTATTTTTATAGCTTATATAAGCTTATACAAACTTATGGAATCTTAGCTATGTATTTACAACCTTTAGATCACCTTTAAAGAAAAGGTTTAGATTTAATCTTTGCCAAAATAAAACATTAAATGCATAATTTGACCGATACCGGTTACGACCGACCAATGTCGGTTCCTCCCAAGTGACTGACAATGGTAACCCAAGTGATGCCAATCTTTGTGTAAACCAAAGAACCTATAAACATTTCATTTGTGAATCAATTCAACTCCACAACTCAATAATATCCCACTTGAAGATAAATTTTTGAGACTTGTACTTGTACATTACCGTCCTCTACATATTGTGAAGACCAATTATTCTTTACTTCAACAATTTTCTCAAAAGTCAGGAATATTAAACCATCTTCTAAAACCAAGAAGATAACAAACCATGACTTACCATATACCTACATGAATCTACAACTGATCCGTGACACACGAGCTATCCATACATCAAACTCCCACTGAATTGTAACACCAAGCCTCTCATGAAACAAAGCCACCATGACTAACACACTGGAAGAGCTCCCACTCAAACTAAAATACTGAGCTTCAATCGCAACCATAACCATACCTATAAAACCAACCATGTTCTCGAACCATCTATCCATTTCTCCATACAACCACCAATGCAACTGACCAAAGAAAAATCAAAATGGAATATGCATAAGCCAAAATGAAGATCTTGGGTAATGACATCCCATATTAGCTCTACATGCAGCTAGTGGGTGATCAATCCAAAACCTACATAACTCAAATAATCCAAAAATACATTCTACAAATCCAACCCTATATAAAAACTTGTATCTCCAAGACAACCATCTTTAGAAAAACATATCTATCATGGAGTAACATAGTAATAAGAGGAAATAGAAACATCCCTACTCATGCTCAAGAGCATATAAACCATGCTCATAGGCATCCATGTGTAAGAAAATATTTGCATCATCATAAACTCACAAAATAGAATTCATCCACATGTATAAAATCACCAGATACATCCATCCATATCACCCAATTCTCCATAAGGTCCAAGTATTTCATTGACTAACTCCAAGGCCACACGTGAATCCTATGCTAATAAATGTCAACAAAAACAACCGTGATACTAATAACTAGTGCAAATACCGGAAAAAATGTCATTAACATACTACACAAACATCCAAGATGAAAGCAAACAAGGGAAATATCAATAAACTATAAATACACACTATTGTCACACTTGTAACTTGACCGACCACGACAGATCCTATCGACACCAATCAACTGTAACAAACAGATTTTCCTTATTTCACCCTTCAAACTTTAAAACATTTCTCTCTTATTAACCAAGTTGAACAGCCATCAACTTCCATCCCATAAGGATGTCCAAGCATTAAAAAATAAAACTAGAAGTGACATCACAATTCACTAAACACAAAATACCTGCAAAACCGTTACTATCCTCCAAAACAACTTGTGCCTTATGTCACTCTGAATAGTATCATTCTCCTCTCACTCCGCACGTGATTATGTTTCCAACCTGAAATGCCAACAACCATGTATTTCTACCACTCAACATGAACTCCCATGCACTTCCTCTATTCACTAATCTCAAAAGCTCCAATATATATATATATATATATATATATATATATATATATATATATCGATTAGAAATAAAAAAATGAAAGGAAATATAAAATTGATTCCCTAATTATCAAAGAATACTTATACATCACAAAAAAATTTTAGACTTCTTGTGAAGTAGGTTGAACCACCTTATTTTCATCCATGTGTACTCAACATCTCCTATTACCTGTAATTGTGTCTAAACATGAATTTTCATTGAGGATCTCATCCTTAGACTAGATACCCTTTTCCTCAAGATTCCAACACATCCCAAAAATAAAATTCAAGCTCACCAAATATACATGGTGTATATTTTACTTGTGCACAAAATCCAAACATAATACCAGTTTCTTTAAACAAAATAAATAAAACATGAACCATATAGAGATACTTGAATTTGACCCAAGTCTCACTAGACTCACCGAGCTAACTTTGTCCTCTTTCTAATTCAAACATTGAAGTGATCTACTCTATTTCTTCCTATACACTTTGTGCAAGAAACTTGATCCTCTAAATTGGACACTAAACCTTTCATGCCCTCTTCGCTATAAAAACCTAGTTTAAACTTGTTATCACAGAGACCACCCTCAGTCCTTTTGACTAGTATCGGTTCCTCTGCGAACAATTCCAGTTCATTTCATCGATATCGGTGTTGCTAGAATGATCACAATGCCACAAATTGGCATAGTACACCAAACTAGGTTCCTACTCCAACCAAAGCCGATACCGTGCTAAGCTAGTCATTTCAAAAAGCACTGAATCCTATATAAAAACTTTACAACAATAATACATGTAATAAAACTTCACCAAGATTAAATACATCACCTTACCAACACCAAGAAACTCACCCACATCTTTAACCAAAGTACTTATCTCTCTAATGGAAGCCCCATATTCATTCTATGTTATTATATTTTACCTATGTAATGAATCCTATGCATCTAGCGCACCAAGGATGCATAATTTCTCCTCTATCTCTTACTCATATCGCAATCTGAAAAATACAAGCACCGTAATAGCAAGATAAAAAAACCATACGTCTATAATTTGGATCTACAATTTGACCAACATGTTTGTGCCTCTAAGAACCAAGGACACCTCAACAATCAAGACACACTCTTTGCATCTTTTCAAATTACTTCATATCTCGTGATTTTATTTTTAACGAGATCACGACACCGGTGTCTAACTAACCAACCATGGTCACCCTTCCGAAATCAGATAAGGAACAATTATGACATCGGTATAGCATGCCAATGTCGGTCACTATCATTTTCTAGCAACCTTTCATTTCTAGCTCTCACTTCATATTAAATATCTAATCGTGATTTACACATCAGGAAAAACAAAACCCCGATCTATACGATTATTAGTAATACCACTAAAAAAACCCTCAAACAAAAACTATCTCGAAAACTAAAACCATCACTTTGATACCGAGTTGTTTGGATCTAGGTGTGAAATAGTGATATGATTCAATAACAAACAAAATCATGCAAATATGGAAATAAAAATTCCCAAAAATCTATAGCAAAGGGAAGCATATACTAGAAAAATCTAAATCAAAACAAAGTACACAGACATAACAAAAAAATGTACCAGATTCACCTAATGTAGGCTATGTCCACCAAAAATAGAGATCTCAATATATATAATAAACAAGAGTACAACCAACTCTTCTATACAAGAGTACAATGCATATCTCCAAGGGTATCTCCTCAAGATCTCTAAATGGATCTACATGAGTGTCTACATAAATGTTCCTCCAAACCACTACCAAATCTCGCATAACGAGGAACTAATGCATCTCCAAATTGTGTAACCAATATCTCCTTTGAATCGGCAAACAAGACCTCTCAAATGGATCTACCAATGCAACCCAACTGAACACTAAGAATTAAGTTTCTCCTCCATTAATGCATCAACTGTGAAAACAATAAGACAACCTCATCTACAATATCTGGATACTATCTCATACCCAAAAGCTATCTAATGAGATACAATACTAGATCTCTATGGACCAACAATACAACATGATCTCATGGATCTATAATACAAGATCTCACAACATGTGGATCTACAAGAAGAAACCCTATGTGCTTTGCATACTATGCAAGCCATTACATTGAGACAAAACAATATAAAGGAAATATAGTAGAAGACATTACCCTCTTCTCACCATTCATATGTACTGTCATTTATTTCTGTTCAACTTCTTTCCATGGAAGCTCTATTTTCATACAACCCCCTTTTTATTTTTCTTCTTCTTCATAATCTCAACCAAGGAGAATCAATATTCTCACTCCATTCTACCTCTAACTTTATTTTTATAGCTTATATAAGCTTATACAAACTTAGGAAATCTTAGTTATGGATTTACAACCTTTAGATCATCTTTAAATAAATTATTTAGATTTAATTTGCGGCCAAAATAAAATATTGAATGCATAGGTTGGTGATACCGGTTACTCGAACAATGCTAATTCCTCCCAAGTGATCGACGTCGGTAACCCAACCGATGGCGATTCTGTGTAAACCAACAACTTTGTAAAGTATGTTATTTATGAAGCAATTTAGATCTAGAGTGAACATTTTCTTATTCAATTTAGTAACAATTAATAGTGATTCTATGTAACCTCCCGATGTAAAAATGTGTAGAAAAAAAAAAATCACCGGCAGTAAACCAAGTACATGAATATTGAAAAGGTTTTAGGAGACACATAAAACCACATGAGGTTGAAAGTTGATGGGGTATGTTCACATCAAGGGTTTTGATAATCTTGTTTAAAACTATGGAAAGAGAGATCCTTTCTTTTGTATCAAGATCATAAGTTACATATTTGGACATGTGAGCATATACAGATGAGTATGTGAATGCTTTCCTACCATGTTCAAACTAGGAGGAATGTTAGGAAAACTAAGTTAGTGCTCAAATTATATGATTTATTTACCATATGGTAAAAAATTATTACTTTTTTATTATTCTACCTAATTTAATTTGTTACACCCATAAAAATGGTTTATTTTTTAGTTGTGATTTAATCTAAATTGAATTAAATCTTCATTTAGAGTAAATTACAATAAAAATGATATTCAAATGATTATATAAAATAATGAGAAAGTACTAATCATTTAATAATGAAAACCCTAGGCAAATGAGAGAGGAATGATGACTTAAATGATTTTTACAACCTAAGAATGATCACGACTATGTATTTGATGGAATAGGATGAAAAGAGTGTCAAAATGGATTGGGGAGGGTTTAGAGACCCAATAATGTACAAGAAAAAAGTGTCTACATTAGGATAGGAGCGCCCTAGGCACTAATGATTGATTTGGGTGCCTATGTCTACTCAGATGCTTGGAACTTGGTCTTTTCTAGGTCGAGAATATTTTTGTTTTTATTCACTCTTTATCATTTTGGTTTTGTTGTTAAATCATCGTTCATACATATAACCTATAAAATAAATGACTAGTTATGCATGCACACAAACCACATCAAATCTAATAAAAATATATATAATGGGGAGTCACACTAAGAGTCTTTGTCACCCGAAAAGTGAACTTATGAGTGAGAAATGCATTGTATATCGAGAATCCATGTAGTTATGTGTGTGTGTATTGATGTTTTAGGTTTCCCTTGTGCAAGTTACACAATGATAGTGGGATAGATATAGATTCGTCCCAATCATGTAAAATGTGTGAGATGGAATGGAATGAACTCCCCTCATATACAAAGTGTATGTAGATTAATGCATCCCTTTGTATGAGTGTGTTAGATATGTACTTTTTATTTCTCTTGTGCCTTGGTAAAAGTTTAGGTGGTGATAGATAATGATTATAGTGTTTGACCCCTTATTTGAGAGAATTAAATAAGTATATAAATTATGATTCCCTTGTTTGAATTTCATAATTGAGAACCGAAAGTATAACAAAAATTGTAAAAGGTGACTAAGAAGTGAAAAGGACCCAAAAGAGTAAGAAGAAGAAAGAGAGTTAAAGGACGCCTAGAAGGGATATGAGTGCAGGTACTTCTTTCCTAAATGGGCACTAGTGTCCGAGGCCATCAAAATGTAACTCAATCAAGTAGTAGAAGAACTGTAAGATGTGTAAATCCAGTAAAGTGTAAGAGATAAAACAACAAATGGCCAAAGGGAGTTGTTAACCACTAGTTTTGTTTCTTAGGAATTATGTATACATTAGTATGATTTAGGACCTAGAAATGTACCCAAGTATGCTTTATAAAAAGACTTGAATAATCTTACCATTATATAAATAAGTTTACTAAAGCATTGATCATAAGTATAAAATATTTGTGGACATGTCATTGGTGTTTGGTTTAGTTAATGGAAACTATTTAGGTGTTTCCAAATGATAAGGACACCATCAAATGTTCATGATTTTGTCCATATTTTTCTCTACTTTATATATTTTCATAACTTTATAAAAATCTTGAATTATTATTTAAAAATGAAAAACTTTAACCATTATAAATTAAATCCTAAATATGATTACCAAAGTAATAGTCGTAAATAAATATTAGTAGCCTTGTCACTAATGCTTAGTCATTTTTAATGATTGGAAAAAATTTAGGTTTTTACCCATAATATGTGCTCCATCAAATGTTTTGAATATCCTTTCTTTTCACTTCTCTTAAATTTTTCATTATTCATAACCCCCATTTGATCATTTGAATTTTTTCCTCGCTAATTAGGTGATTCTTTTTAGTATTTTAATTTTTAATATTTAATAACATTATAATTAGTGTTGAATTAATATTAAAATTGGATAAAATATAACCATTATAAAGATAATATTTAAATCCTAAATAATCTAGCTTCCATCTTATTGGACCATAAATCAAGTTTTTTCTTCTGTTAATAGTAAGTTTTTACCTTTCTTTGTTTCTCATTTTTAATAGAATCTAAAATCCATCTCTTAGTCAGCCATAGAAAATTTTAAATGTATTTTTCATTTTTCTATATAAACATAAGATCAGCAATCATATCATTATTCACAATATTTTCTCCTAATAATGGGTCTAGTTTCTTGACCTAAAATTTCAAACTTCTAAAAATTATTACACAGTATTCCAAATAAATACCTCAATGATGTCTGTGAAAATATTATAATTTCAAATGTATCTAAGTGCATATATTTTGTGTCTACAAGTTGTTAGTATCACTTAAAATTTTATATGATGTTGTTTTCCTATTGTAATGGTTATAGAATAACCAAATGTATTGTATGTGAATATGTGAAGAAATCAAGTTTTATGTGTTCATTCTTTTAGTGTACCATCAGGATTTTGCTTTCAAGGGATTCATAAACAATTTTATTCTAATTTACTTAAATGATATCATTTTTTCTCAAAGGAAGGTGAAAATCACATGGAACATCTTGAGAAAGTTTTTGAAAGGTGTAGGGAATTTGGGGTGTCACTCAAGCCAAAGAAAGGCATATTTTTGTATCACAAGGAAATTTTTTTGGAAACGTGGTTTCAAAATAAGGTATAGTTATTGACCTAGACATAATTTCATTTAGCCTTATTCTCATCTTTCCAGCACATAAGAAAGGATTACAATATTTCCTTGGAAAAATAACTTTTGTTCATAAATTTGTTCCTAAATTTATAATATTAGTTAAATACATCACTCAAATGTTGAAGAAGAACACTCATTTCAAGTGGACTAATTAAAGAAACAATTTTTTAATAAGATCAAGGAGGAAATAACTCAATCTCCCACCATCTTAATACAAATTATGAAAAATATTTTATCTTGTATGCTTATGCAACTAAGAGTAACATGGCGCCGATTCTAACTTAGCAAAATGATTAATATTTGGAGCAAAAAATGGCAAGAATCATAGAAGAGAGCGGGATGGGTGGCAAAAATCATATAATATGATTTCATAATAAAATATACCAATCTTGTTAGAGGTAGAATATTGTGTGAACAAATAACAGTAGATGTTATTTACGATGAACAAGAAGATTCTTACACCTTGGAGGAAGAGGAATAACAAGCATACGTAAGTATACCTAAGGGAAACAACTTTGTGGGTAACATGGATAGGTTTCTTGATACTAGAGAGTATCATCTTTGGTTGGATTAAACAAAAGGAGATACTTCGGGATTTATTCAATTTCTTATGTTTTATTAGATGGAATTTTCTTCAATAAAATCCTAGAGGGAGTTTTTTGAGATGCATTGGTAGAGATCAGACTAAGAGACTTCTTGGTGAATTCTATAAAGGATTAGTTGGTGGTTATTTTATCCAAGATCTATAGCCATGAAGATCATAAGGAAAGGTTGTTTTTCACCACACTATTCAATGATGCTCATTCATGGGTTTGAAAATGTAAATAATTTTCCTTATTTACTGATAATAAGAGGTTGGCTACCCTTCCACTTCACCTATTTCAATCAAACCATCCCTTCTCCCAATGGGGTCTTAAATTCATCAAAATTTTCAATTTAATGTCTAGTATGGGTCATATATGGGTTTTGATTTCCACTAACTATTGTACTATGTGGAATGAGCATGTTGCACTCAAAGAAGGTACTAATACTTCCATTTTATACTTCTTTAAGGAGGTTGTGACAAGGTTTAGAATCCCTCATACCATGATATATGATAATTATAAAGTTTTTATGGGGTTTAAGATCTCTAATTAGGATCTCATTCATGGTATCTATTTGAAAATAACTTCCAATTAATTCTTTCAAGGTAATAGCCTAGTTGATTTCACCAACAATAATTTTATCATGAACATGAAAAGAACAATGGAGATAAATTAGAGGTAGTGGCACACAAAATTCAAACATGATCTTTGGGATGATAGGATAACACCAAATATATTAGTAGGTGATTCTCCCTTAATTATTGTTTATGGTATATAGGTTATGCTTCCAATATCTCTTGAATTGCCTTCATTATAACTATCCCATTAGCCAAAATTAGAAGGTGAAGATAATATAACAATTGGGATAGAAGAGTTGAGGGAATCAACCATGAATAAATTAGAAGAGCATAAAAATCTAACCAAATAGTGGTTTGATAGGAAAGCTAGTGAGAAAACCTTCAAAGAGGGAGACCTTGTTTTGAAGTGGGATGTAGACAGAGCCAAACTAGGAAGACACTCCAAATTTTATGCACTATGGAGTGGACCATACATCATCTCATCTTGCAAGAAAGATAATGCATTTAATATTTAAAATATCAATGGGGAAGTACTTCAGATCCTAGTTAATGGGATTTATCTTAAACCCTCTTATTGAGAGGGGTGTGTTTCACCTTGTACATAGGTTTAGTTTTTCTCTTGTTTCTTCTTTGTTGTTAGGGGCCTTATTTTGTCCTTACTTATGATCACCAATTGAGATGCCCTCCCTCAATATTTTGTGGTGATCTTCCTTAAATAAGTGTTTCATTTCACAAGTTGTTGGAACTTTTTCCATTTCATGATAGATTTTGTGCCCGTGATGAACTAAGTTAAGGTGAACAAACATGTGGATCCAAGTGTGGAAATAGAAATGTTTGTTGCTGATTTGAAGTAGAGTTAATAGTTTCTTTTTGTGTTTGCACCAAATATTACACCCTCTAAATGATCATGCATGAAAAAAAAAACTTTTAGGCAATGTGGGAATGTCTTCAAGTTTGGGGCCTTTAGAATAAGACAAACCTCCATAGAAGGTTGGTTATTTATGTTTCATCCCATTACACACTAACCTACAACTTAAAAATATAACTAAACAAAAATATTCAGAGACCAGTGTTAAGAGAGGAGAAAATGTTGAAAAATGAAAGGGGTGATGTACCAAGCTAAAATAGGGTTCAAATATAACATGTAGAGACACAACTATAACCACATACATAAGATCCAAGCGAAACACGATATTTTTGGAAGATACAAGTAAATAGATTCAAAATAAGGAAAGAGAGTAGAGATTAACATCAAATACATTGAATTTAAAGGAAAAAATTATTGTTACATGCCATTAAAAGATTTCAAACTTGCGGTTGTAAAGAAAATGTTTATAAAATATACATTCACAAAGGCCTAAAAGTGTGTGAAATGTAAGGTTCGAAAAACATATCCCAATCCAGTAAAAGAGAACCCATTTTTGTGCAAGAGAACCTACATATATTGAAGATGAAGGAGATAGGAGGGAGCCACCAAACAACCATAAATTTCCTATTTTCACCTACCCAATACGAAAGTTCATCATTTATTACAATTTTGAGAATGGGTACCCTTCACTTTGAATTGTAATTGTCATTATAGCAATTGTACAATGTATGGGCACCATTCATAAAAAAATTAAAGTAGTTTGGGTTTCTCTAGGCCTGTAGGTGATAAAAATGTCATTTTTTTGACAAAACATCTATGTTTTAACCCATGTTGAGTTTTAAGCAGTAGGTGGAACATTCCTTTCACACTCAATTTTAGCAGTTTAATATTTTTACTTGGATTTAATAAATTGGGTCAATGAGGAGCATCTTGAACCATGGAACATCTCCCTATGTGTATGAAAGTCCTGAATTTCTCAATTTTCATTATTTCCATGGCCTCATGTCGATTATGATAGCCACTCGGTGAACATAAAGAGTTTTGGAACCTTGCATCAGTGCCCAAAACTCTCAATTTCACCGATAAATTACACCTCATTCCCTC
This sequence comes from Taxus wallichiana var. yunnanensis, assembly GCA_018340775.1. Lineage (NCBI taxonomy): Eukaryota > Viridiplantae > Streptophyta > Pinopsida > Cupressales > Taxaceae > Taxus > Taxus wallichiana. The sequence goes on along the minus strand of CM031237.1, from coordinate 391,088,119 downwards.
GGATCTTAGTCAACTAATCAGCGAATATCCGAAACAAGAGAAATGTTCCACTAGTGTAAGGGTGGATGAATTTTTCCACATCAACCCCAAATTCAACCTTGTATGATGGGTAAGGAATGTGGGGATCTAGAGGAATGAAGAAATAGTTCCTCTAGTTCCTCTTAAAGCCAATTTACTTATTTTTAACGTACTCATTCCTATTTCTCTAATTTTTGACTAATTGTTTTGGCTTGGAACACTTAGAAAAATAGAGAAAATGGTACCAAACATGATATTTTCCCCACAACATGATTATTTCCCAAATTAGATCAACTCTACCAAATTATTTTTACCTTTTTACACTTCGAAGTCCAAGAATGAGATTACAAGTTATCAAAATAGCGAGGGTTATTTTGGGTAACAATTTGGTGAATGAATGGGGCATATACCTACTAGATAAGATATTAGTAAGATTTTTAGCATCCACCTGGGAATGGATTCAATCTTGAAAAACTTGAAAATTGATCTACAACTTGAAAATATTACCCCTAACTCTTCATAAAGCAATACATGGACTTACGAATGACATAAAATTGTTTGAAATTGACCATCAATAAGTGGAAGGGTTTTTGACCTCTTCTTACCAATAAATAAGGAATATTATATGTATCTTCTAACCTATGAATGAGCATCGTTGAATAGTATGGGACAAAATAAGCCAACCCTCGTGATCTTCATGATTTTATCCATTGGTGAAAAATTACCACCAAGTGATCCATCATGGAATTCACCAAGAATTCTTACAAATTTATCTCCACCAATACATCTCAGTAAAACTCCCTCTAAGTTTTTCTTGAAGAAGATTTCATCGACTAGAACATAGGAAATGAACTGAAGCATTAAGTGACTCCTTTTTGTCTTATCCAACCCAAAGTTAAACTTGCTAGTATCAGGAACTTAGTTATGTTACCTATAAAGTTTCCCTCTTAGAACATCTATTTTTGATTATTCTTCTTCTTCTTCTAAGGTATAAGAGGTTATTTGGTCATCATTGATAGCATATGGTGTAAGCTATTTTCACAACCCTATACCTTTTAAAAATTTCATTACTTTTATTGTGACATCATATTCAATAAAATTTTCTACCCATCCATCTCTCTTTTTGTTGAATTGTGTCCCCATTGTAAAATTTCTCCGGCTAGGATGAGAAACTAGCAACTTGATAGGACTATTGTTGAACATATGATTCAATTGTTTGAGATCTCACATGAATACAAAGATATTTTTCTCAATGTGGTTGTACTTTATCTCATAATTCTTTAGTGTTTGACTAACTAAATCCACTGATTGTTAAAACAGTCATCATTTTGTTGAGTTAGAATAACCACCACACTATTCTCAGCCCTATAAACATACAAGATAAACTATTTTTCATAGTTCAGGTTGATGAGATTGGTGTCCTAAATTATTTCCTCCTTGAATTTATTAAATCTCTCCTTTTCCTCATTATTCCACTTGAAAGGAATGTTCTTCTTTAGCATCTGTTTGATGGTATTTACCAATCCTATAAAGTTAGGAACAAATTTCCTAACAAAATTATTTTACCGAGGAAATATTGTATTTTTTTATATGTTGGAAAGGAGACAACAAGGTCTATTAAAAATTGGAAAGTTCAATAGCTATAGATTCCTCTCGAAACCGTATGATTAAATAATTTTCATTGTGGTATAAAAAGATACACTTCTTTGGATTGAATGAGACCCAAAATCCATATACCTCTAAAACAATTTCTCAAGATTTTTCATGTGGTCTTCACCACCATTTGATAAAATAGTAATGTCATCCAGGTAAATCAAAATAAATGTGTTTATGAATCCCACGAAAGGAAAATTCATGGCCCTATGAAAGTTAGCGCTAGAATTATACAACCCAAAAGCCATTTTATCATAAGTATATGTTGCCCATTTATTAGTAACAATTATTTTATGCATGTCCTCTTATTTAACCCGAATTTGATTGTATCCAAAATATCCATCCAGAAGGGAGAATCACTCATCCCCTGCTATTTATTACAAAATATGGTCCATTGAGGGAAGATGATAATGATCCTTTAAGGAGGCTCTATTTAGATCTCTAAAATCAACACACAGTATAATATCCTCATTCTTATTCACTATAAGAGCTAGAATTACAACCCAAGTAGAGCACTTGATCAAAAATATAATTCTAGCCTCTATGAGTTTGGTAAGATCTTTCTTCATTAGGGGTTCAATCTTGGGATTTATAAGTCTTTGGATTTTCCAAACATGATTGACATTTGGGTTAAGATCTATCGTATGGTTCATGATTTTAGGATTAAAACCCTTTTTATATTCATATCTCCAAGATAAAACATCATGGTATTGTTATCTCTCGAAAGTGCACCCTTTAGAGAGATGGCTGCAAGTGTTCTGAGCTTACAAATTTTATCTCTCTTTCGTAGATACAATGGAAACACCTCAGGTTTGTGGGTATACCTATTTTGAGGTGAGTCTTCGGTATCAAGGTCGGTTCCTTATTGGTGTATCCTAAACTAATTTTATGGGGTTAAGGGTAAAAGATGGTTGTAAAAGGATTTAAAACTCGGGTGATACATGAAATTTGTATGAGCTATTTAACTGAGTATATGCACAATTGATATGAGAAAGGATTTTGATGCACAAGCCAAACGTTTTCGTAGAATATTAAGGAAAACACTTTGATGTATTGAGGGAAAGTATCACAACAATACTGCTAAGTTAAACATGCACATTAATATCATGCAGAAATTACTAAAATTTACAATAGGGTAAGATGATTAATCATGGAATTCAACATTCACAAAGATTAATAGAACATACACAAGACTGCAAATAATTGGAAAGGAAAAAATACTTCTCATTCAGAGGGAAAAACTAGCAAAATTTTCTTCAGCACTCCTATGTCCAAAAGTCCTCCTTCTTTTCTACCCTTTGTGCTTTGCCAAGGCACACAATATATAGAAAAATTATTTCCCACCCTTCCTAAAAATAGGCTAGAATTATACTCGCCCATGCATCCTATTTTTATCCTTCATCTATTAATAAATAAAGGAATAAAAAAAAACATGCAAATACAAAGAGGCATTAACAACCATTGGTTATAACTCAGTCAATTCTATCAACTATTCTATTTTTAAGAAAAGCATGAGTGATTAATTTGCTAAAAATAAGTTTTGCTTGATGAGAAAGTCTTCTTCCTTGTGCATGAAAATTCGTCTTCTAGTCTGTTATTTCCTTTTGTGAAGGCATGCAACCTTATCCATTTGTAGTGATAATATTAGCACTTTCTAACCATGGTTGAATCTAGTGAACTCGGGACTCAAATTAAGGTGCAAAAGTATTGCAAACTTAATCATTTTTGGTATTTGCATTGTTGAGCTCCATTCAAGCTAGCAAAGCTCTGCTAAATTTTCCCATGGCCGCCATTATTGATTTTTCAATCTTGACTGAAGGTTTTTCGGTGAATAACTCTCTCTTTCATTACTTCGAAAAAGAGCCATCCACGTAGACATGATTTGAACCGAAAGCGGGCACTGGAAAATATTTATTTTTCATTTCGATAGAGATTGTGCATTTTTAAACATTCAGCCCGCCCTTCCGCTTTTAATTTGGGCCCCACATGTGTCTTTACCTGGTGCCAGTGGGTCATGCTCAACTTTATTCCCTTTTCAAAACAAATCTTAAAGTTTCAAAGTCAAAATAAATCGGGCGACCCACCTCCCCGCCTTCAAATTTTGATGGCGTGAGTAGGCTTCTTTGGTACTTAATTATTTTACTCCCCTTTTCAAAAAGAGCAAAAATTTTCAAAATTTTCCCAAGGATCTGATTTCCCACTTTTGACTTGTTCAATACATGTCTTTATTTGGTCCTCGGCGGAGTTGCGGTCTTCTTTTATAACTTTACTACCTTTTCCAAAAAAGTTCAAAGTTTCAAAATGCCCCGCGCGCCCACCTCCCCAATTTTAAATTTTAATGCGAGCTCAAAACGTGGCTTTATTCGGTCTTCAGTGGAGTCACAGGCAGTTTTATAACTTTAACCTTTTTCCAAAAAGAGCTCAAATTTTCAAATTGCTCCGATGATCCGATTTTCCTCCTTTGACTTTCGATGCGATTGAATTTCGATGCTTTTGACTGGGATCAGTGGAGTCACGGTTTACTTTAAAACTTTACTCCTTTTTTCAAAAGAGCTCAAATTCTCAAAGTAATCGAACGATCCAACTTTAACCTTTTAAATTTTTCTTAATCACTTTTAACTTTTCCTTAATCACTTTTAACTTTTGACTTAATCATGACGTTAGTGGGAGTTGAGGTCACTTTTATACTTTTACCCCTTTTTCCCTAAATTTCAAAGTTTTAAAGGAAAAAAGTACTCACGATCCGACTCCCGTTTTTAAAACAAAATAACCAAGTGCCTTTTATGGACTGCGGCTCACTTTAAACTTTTATGCCTTTCACCATAATGTTTTAAAACATAAAAGGGCCCGCCTCTCCACAACTTCATATTTTGACTATCCAATTAGAATTCATCGGGCCACTGGACCAATTTAACATTTTTGCAAAATAATGAAAAAGTGCTAAGTTCATAAAATGGACCCGCCACGCCGCATCCAATCTTTTGGGTTTACGTGGTAAAGGTTTCTTGACCTATTTTTCACTGACACCATTGTTGAAATATTTTGATCTCAGCTCTATTGTAAAAATAAAACTCTATCATTTCATTATTGCCATTTTTCCCTTTTGATACTGATACTTCGTTCTTTCTTGGCATTATCTTTGTGATTTCGTGGTTTCCTTGGAGATTTCAAGTTGAGACTCATTCTGGGTCCTTGTTTTCATTCCGAACTTTATGATTTTCGAGGGTTTGATAGCTCCAACTTAATCGATGAGTTCTTGATCCTTACTCTGATTTCTCAATACCCATTGATGGTTTTTTCGATCAAAGCCGGGATCTCGTACTGCATATATATTTTCCCTTTTGTGGCTCGAATCGTTGTTTTTGATCAACCCAGATCTGGGTATTCCTCCTTTGATAGTGGTATTTGAAAACATTTCCCGAGCGCATCAGTAACTTATTCTATTTCTAGAATGGCTACTAAACTTTGAGTTGCATTCTTCCTTCATACCAATATATACTTGTGATTTATTCCAACCTTGGTTTCATTGAACTCTGCTAACTCTATATATGTGATTAGGGATGTAAGACATGATTTATTTCCTTCTTCATGTAACCTGTACCTACACACTTAAGAAAATAGTTAGAAAATATTTAGGCTTTTGGCCTCTCTTATGTTCCATGGTTTTTCTTTTCTTCTCTCTCTTTATTTCTGAGTGAGTAAATCATGTATGTTGTTACAGAAAGGTACTTTATCAATTGTGCCTTTGATCTTCATGTAATTTATATCTCCTATTGTTAAGTTAATTCAACAGAACAATATTGACTGGAAGAATCTCCCCTAGCTTAGGTCCACTTCACCAATGTTATCCATCGTAATGAAGTTTCGAGTTGCCCATTTTTGCACAAGTGCAAAAATTGTCAACATGTATTGCTGATATAAGGACACAAATACTTGTTTTTCATCTTTCCCACATATATTTCTAAGAAGCATCTCATTATCTTGGAAAATCCAAACCTTTTGATAGTCTTCTTCACTAACCATCATAATCGTATTTTCTCCTTTGAGCTCATCATCGGGGTGAATATTCTTTCAAGAGTAACCAAACCTCTCAATAGTTTGTTAGTTCTCAATTGATGGCTTGATCCTCATATCCTTATTACAACCTTGAGTGTAACTTAGATGCGAGCTCATCTTTATTCTCAAAAAAATGAATAATTTTTCATCGCTCTTGAAGAATTTCCAACACACATTATTTTTCGAGATGGATAGTCTCACCACCGTCTTAAAATTTTGATCATGTTCCTAAATGAGATCTCTATGTGGGAGAAACTATGACCCTAAAATAATCATTTGATTAGCTTCCACATTTAACTTTCTTGGTAGTAGTTGGATAAGAATATCTTATAAAATCTCAAGGAGGTCCCAAAATCTATGTTTATAATTTGTTAACATATTATTTTTAGTATCACAGTCCCTTTTACTTGGTATACAACATATTTAGTGTCCCTAAAAACATGTAACCTCTTAATATGCTTCTTCTCAACCAACAACGAGTAGATGAAATAAAGCATCATACTTGGTAAATTGTTAGGACAAGTAAATCATAGCCCATAAATGAAAAAAACTTCCCACCCTTTGGGGAAACCAAAACCACACTACTCTAACTCTATGTTTACTATTGGAACCGTAAAAAAACATCTTCCATAGGCCCTAATATTCTTCCTCATTTTATTTTATGCACTTGGGATATGAAACCCTCCTCACGAATGTAAGATATTCCTAAACCTATTGCAATAATAGTTTCATATGGATCAAATTCATACCTTTCCTTATCCCACTCATATAACATAAGATTGGGGACTAATTGTGATGAATTCACTATCAGCTTGGATCTAACTCACATGTTATCTCCCCTTGCACTACTAAACTTGAGTAAATATGCCTAGGATCATGAAATTCAACATGATAAGATAATATAGGCTAATCTTTAATTGTAAAATTAGTCATATACCTTGTCCTTAAGAGTTTATAATAACAATTAGAGGACAAGTAACCCCCACCTTGGTTGTGACGTGTCATGGCAAGAAAATGACAAATAGAGGAGGAAAATATATAATGGATATGTCTTGAGAAATGGTTAGGCCATGGTATGCATGGAGAGTTATCTTAAGACCTTTGATTACTCCAAAATTCATGACTCTTTTACCATCGAATTGTAAAAAAACCTTTGGTGATTGGATTATACTCAACCCCAAAGTGTTTGTTATCATTTAGGAATCACATAGGTGTTGGCTCTGAATCTGTCATACAATTATGCATTAGATGCTCACGAATAATCAAAGAGATATAAAAGGGAGGAGACTTATTTATTTCAATTACTTTCTCCTCCTCATTTTATACATAATATAATTCAAGATCATGGCCCGTGTTTTGTTGTCTAATCTGATATAATGAGTTTCTTTAAATCCTTCTACAAGAGATCTTATAGAATGGACAAGGAATCTAAAATTATCAATTTGAGATTAGTTTCTTAATTTGTTCAACAATTGTTATAGAGATGCCTCCCACATTATGCATCGTTGGTGTCACTACTTATTTCCTTTATTTCTCCACCATTGGCAAAGACACTCTTGGTTGAGAAAAACGTTGTTAATGGAAATAGGTCTACCAGAAACATCAAGTAGTCTATTCTTAATTAAATCGACACAATTTCCTTTTCCCAGTGAAGATGATAATATTTTCTAGGATAAGATGAATATTACATGTCCAATACTCTCTTTTTAGAAATTGTAGTATCAATGACATGAGTTTGAGTTCTATTGGAGCTACCCAAAGTTTGATTGACTACACAAAACTCATCAAAACCAAAAAAACATAAAATTGACATCAAGGGTAGATTTTTGAGTTTCTTCAACATTAGTATTTGAGACTTCCATCATTGATTCATTTTGATTGAAGTAACCTTACACCATAAGATTCTGACCTTTTACCCCATTTTCACAAGAATTTTGGTTATAGGGTTCATTATATGGGAAACACCATTCGGTTCCTTGAGTTAGATTATTTTGAACTTGGATGATATCTTTACTCAAGTTAGGATAAATTTCATGTTATGGAAGAGGCAATGCTTGAAGAGGAAAATTATGATTTGCACCTTGAGACCTACTTTGCTGGTAATTTTTCCCATAGCCTGATTTGGATGATAATTAATTTTTGATATCCTTGATTCCGATTTTCATAAGTCTTAGGAGATTGGGTTTTTTTCTTCTTGAGGGAAACTATCTCATTTGACATATTTTTGATCAAGGCTTTGAGATCATCTATCTCATTAAAGGAATTAGATGTGTGAGTAGATTAACTAGCTTTAGATTCATGGATTTAAGAAATAGATGGTTGAATTTCATGGGAAGCTCTAGGAAGAGGGGAGTTGGAATTATAGGGGATATCTTTTGGCTTGAACTAAAAATTATCATACCAAATAGTTGTCTCCTAAGCATCATGAAAATCCATAGCTCCTATTGATTGAATCATTACTGTAATATCAGAATTAAGAGATCTCAAAAAATATTAAAAATTCACCTTGAGGGGGTGGCCTTAGGATGGTTGGAATTCACTACCATTTTCTTCAAAACCTAAAGTTAAAATCCATCATCATCTCGAAGGGTCCCTTTTGATAGTTGTTAATTTCTCTTATAACAATATATTGTCTTCCTTTTCTCCAAAATATTTGTAAATCTTCTCTCTAAGTTCATCCCATGTACGAATAGAAGAGTGATGCAGAATCCTATACCATTGTAATAATTTTCCTTTAAAATATGATTCCAAGGTCTGATGCTACATAATCTTTAGTAACAATATGAATTGAACAAAAATTAGCAACATCTCGAGATGTGCTCAACTAGAGTAGTTTAATTTTCACTAGTAAAAATGAAATTCTAATTAGGGTAGACACTAGAATTTCATGTTAGGAATTTGAATTCAAAGGAATATCACCATTAAATGAGAAAAGAGTTTGTTTTATTTTATGGTACATGAATTTGATGGGTCTTATAAATCTAGAAGACAATGAGAAAGGAATACCGGGAGGGGGAGTATAAATAACTCTAGCTGGAGGTGATGATGATATTTGGATTGATCTTCCTCTTCTTCTTCTCCTTGGTTAAAATTAAAGTACTCAAAAGGATCTCCACTTTCTATCCTTTTTCTAATTTGAATTCTTATCATGAAACTAAGGAACTTGACTACAAACCAAGTAGATATGTGGTTGGAAGTCTGCATATGAATTAATAACTACCTCAAAAGGATGAATATCACCAAATAGGCATCAAACCTGATGATATGAAGTTATACAACACTTCAATCGTGTCCCACTAGGAATGCCATAATTATTGTCACAAAAAATTACACCCTCTAAATGATCATGCATGAAAGACATAATTTTTGGTCAATGTGGGAATTTATCCAAGTTTGGGACCTTGCGAGAATGAGACAAACCCCTAGAGAAGGTAAGTTCCTTCTGTTTCATCCCGTTATAAACTAACCTACAAATTTAAAATGTAACTAAACAAATAACAAACTACAAATCTATAGGGACCGGGGTTAAGAGAGGAGAAAATGATGCAAAACAAAAATGGGGTGATGTACAAGCTAAAGATGCATTCACATATAACCTATATAGACACAACTCAACCACACATATAGGATCTAAAGGAAGCACATAATTTTTATAAGATACAAGTGATTGGATTCAAAATAAGGAAAGAGGAAAATATTCACATCAATGATTTCATTTTAAGGAATAAACCACGGTTATATGCCGGTGAAATCTTTTACACTTGCATTGACAAAGAAAATATTTACAAAACTTGCAAGCTATACGATTACTGAGGCTTGAAAGTGTGGGAAATATTAAATTCCAAAAGAGAACTCAAAATCCAAAGTAAAAGGGAACACATTTTTTTGAAAGAACACCGACATGTATGTAATGTGATGGAGAGAGAGAGAGGGAAGCCACTAAACAACCATCGATGTCCTATTTTCACCTACCCAAGTACAAAGGATATCATTTCATGTAGTTTTGAGAATGGATACCCTTCACTTTCTCCCATACTTTTCATTAGAGCAACTGGAAAGGTATGGGTGTCATTCATTACTAAATTTGAGTATTTGGGGTTGTTATAGGCCCGTAGGTGAAAAATGATGTTTTTCCACGGAAAAAATACATATTAACTAAGAAATATTTTTATATGGTAGGTGGAACATTCCTTTTGCACATAATTTTATTTCTTTAATATTTTAACTTGGATTAGATCAATCGGGTCATCAAGGAATAGGTTGAACCATGGAATAGTTCCTGTGTGTAGGATAGACCCAACAATACCACTTTTCATTATTTCCATGGCCTCTTGTAGGTTTTGATGGCCACTTCATGAATGTAAATAATTTCATAATGTTTCATTGGTTCCCAAAACTCTCGGATTTGGCAAAACACTACCCCTCATACCCCTAGGATTTTATTCAATCGATCGGGAATACTTGGAATAAGAGAAGTATTCAACCGGTGCAAGAATAACCTAATTTATCCACTTTGACCCCAAATTTAACCCTGTCATCTGGATTGGTAATGTGGGGAATTGGAGGAATGAAGGAACATTCATGTAGTTCCTCCAAAATCTGATTTTATTATTTTTACATGTTCTTTCTTATTTTTCTAAATTTTGACTAAGTGTTTTAGCCTAGAAGGATTTGCAAGATAGAGAACAAGGTCCCAAAGATGAAATTTTCCCCAAAACATGATTTCCCCCAAATTTGATCAACTCGGAAACATTTTTACCTATTTACAATACCTAAGTCCAAGAATGAAATTACACGTTTTCAAAATAGCCCAAGGGTTATTTTTGGCAATGAGTTATAGGCCGGATTTTTGGTAAATTCTTCATGTTGGGAAAAGTTCAAAAATTAGAATATTTCATGGTGAATTTCATATCTTTCAAGATAAATTTCCAACTTTTTGTTGACTCCATGCCTAATTGTATTACAAGGCATTGATTAGTTCATCTAGAAAGATGATGTCCCTTATGTGTCACCAAAATATTGACCAAAATGAGATCACACTTCATTTTAGGAAACTAGTACCGATTTCCACTTGAATGCTTCAAATCTTGATTTTTCACATATTTTAAGCACTTGTGAATCTTCAAATGCATTATACTTACTTGTTTTGATCAACTCTAGGTTCACAATTTTTAAAAACTCTTCACTTGATCAAAAATCACCCTTTCCCAAAAACTAAAAAATATTTCAAAATTTACATATTTGGCATGGTTTAGGATTTCAAGGATGATTTGTAGTTTTGTAATTTTTTGTTTCACATTTTTACAATTTTCCATTTTGTATTTCATAGTTTTGTGGTTTTGCGGTTTTATGTTTTGTAGTTTTGCATTTTGAAGTTTTGTGGTTTTGAAGTTTTATATTTTACACATTTACATGTTTCAAGTTTTTGAGAATCATTTGCACATTTTCAAAACATGCAATATTTCCTTTGACTTCCCACACCCAAACCTCAATGTCTAAATTTAATGTCCTCCCCACCGTCACATGTGCGGTTTAACATGTAATCTTTAAATGCTCATAAATTTTGATCTAGGTCACCAAATGAGACAAAATTTATATCGTTGGAAAGGTCTTGAAGAATAATTAATTTTAAATGCATTTTGGGTCCCAATAAACTGCCTTCTTTGTCCAAAGTTTCAAATAATGAAATCATGTCCATTTTAGGTATAGGCTTTGTTAAATTCAATGATGCCCGTGGTGGAGTCCGCACACTTGAATTTTGATTGGTCCTTAGTGGTTGAAGAAGTGGGTGATATTATTAATTTCAAATTTCCCTCTCCCATATTCTTTTTCTATATATGCAACTAATTTTATAGTAGCACATCCTCTCCTGAATGCAAGGTTATATTTCCCTTTTTTATAGCGGGTATTATGATTTGTAGACTTCCGTGTTGGTATTATACAATGCACTCAGTGCCTTCTACATTATTGTAATAGAATATGCAAATTATAATCATTAATATTTTGTTATTTTGGATATCTTTCTGCTGTTTAATTTTTATTATTGTTTTCTTACTTTTTATTATTTTATGGTATGATTTGTGTGAGTTATACTTGCATGATTTCCATCCTTTGTGTCATTTATGTAAAGAATCGAGTTTGGTAAAATTGCAACATTTAATGTGGCTTCTTTCTTCTGTATTGGATTTTCATTTTCTCTCTCATTATTCAACTTAGGAGAGAATCCACTTCAAGTTTGGTGCATCACCTTATTTTATTCAGTATTTCATCTTTCTGAACCATGGTTCCTTAGAAATCTTAGATTATAACTAGTTAGTAATACAACATAAAACTAGTTAGATTAGTCACAATGAAATGGAGTTAAAGGAACTAGCCTTTTCACCTAGAGATTGTCCTCGAAGGAGCCACTATCCCACACTTTGAATTTATTTCCATGTTTCACCGAGGTGTTGATCTAGCTTCGAAAAGGGTACAAATTCAAGTGAAAACATTAATTCCTATTGTGCATTCCAAGAATGTTTGATGATAATTTTTCTACAATAATGGGGTATGTAAATATGGCTCTAACCTAGGAATGGACTTTATAATCCAAATCCTACTAAAACCTCAAAATAAGGTGATGAAGGATCCCACTCAAGCCACAAGAAAGAATAAAATAAATTTATCCTCCTCCCATATTCTCAAATTAACTCATTGGTGATTTGATATACCTTAAATATAGTAATAAAAATGATGATATGATAAATATTTTTTTGATACATTAAAACCCTCTCTCTAATCTAGCAACATACAAACATGACAAGGGTTATTAGATGTAAAATTTAGTAGAGTTTACTAATTTTCTCAAGTGATAATAAAATGAGAGGTGGCCACTCCAATTTATAGAGTAGATGTGTCCAAATGAAGTGCTAAGATGTAGTGGTGATGTGTCCAATCTAAGGGTGCAGAAATGGTTTTGGTTGATGACATGGAGGGAGAATTCTAGAAAGATGTAGGTGAAGATTTGCTAATTTTTAATTTTAAATTGGTGGATGGTTCCGGATAATGAATTAGGTTAGTCAAATCAAGTTTAGTTAAATAACTAAACTTGATTTGTAAGAGAGGTGGTTAGGTGAAAATTTATAGAATGGGATTAATAAATTATAATTAGGTGGTTTTTTAAGGGATGAGTTAGGTAAGTAGTTGTTGAGGGATAATTATAGAGTGTGGTTAGGCTAGTTAATTAGCCTTATTATTAATTAAATAGGTTGAGGAATGAATTTGTATAAGGAGGTTAGGTGGGGGTAGGTGAGCTAGGAATTTTAAATTCCTAGAAATGTTAAATGGGGTTTAGAGGGTATTATGAGGGATAACATTGTGATTAATTTTGGGATTAGTTACAAAGGGGATGAACTAGGAAATAGGTAACCTAATAGGAAGTAGTCCTATTAGGGTGATTATAATTTTTAGTGGGTGGAAATATTTTAGGTTAATTAGTTATGGGGTGGTATAAAGGTGTAAAATTGGATTTATTGGTGATGATTGTGTGATCATTTAGGTTTGGTTAGTATGTCATAGCTTAGTATTTTAAAATACCTTACTAAAAATACTCAAATGGATTTATAGAGCTATTGATAATTAGGGTTTGACTGCAACAAATATTTCCATGTAAGAAAAACCTAAAGAATTTAGAGAGTCAACTTTAGAGTAGGTTCAACATTGTACAAGTGAAATACTATATAGATAGTGCTAGCATATATTTATTGTCCTACATCTTGTCATTTTATAGATACATTTATAAGAATGATGCACTCTTGGTTTCATATATCCTAGTTATAATTCAAAAATCCATATGTTGTTAGTTAAGTGTACTCATCCCCTTATGTTTTAAGTTCATATCATATTGTGCATATTAGTTGCAATAGTTGTAGTCTTTGTTTACCTATAGATTCTATTATAACCATAATCACGTTGACATATCACCCATCATGACTGGGAGCTCACCCGAGGCGCGTGCAAGTGTCAAGCCCTCCTTTATATGAGATTTGAAAGAATGTATATCACCATGAGAGGGATAATGCATGAGATATAAGCTGTATGCATTCTATGACGAAACACATAAACTATATCTAAGCATAAATGCACCATAATATAAATGAGAACATCACAATAACAAGGAGGAATCGGATCTAAACCATGAGTATTATCAAGAATGTAAGGGTTTGGATCCATAAGCATAAATGAAACTATATAGATCAAGACCTATAACTCAGATGTTTAGAACCACTCAATTATGTTAATTCATCAACATTTCAAAGAGCCAAAATACATTAGATATTCCATGAATGGAGATAATACAACAAAAGAGCATCGTATGTATTTTCGGTAGCTTCATTCTGAGCTTATAATCATGCATTACTCTCTCTATCCATATCTCAAATTATCTTTGTCTCTCTCTCTTTGTCTCCATGCAAATATATACATAAGAAAGAACAAGGAAGGAATCTCCCCTAACCAAATCGTTATTACCAATTAACATGCCAAATTTCATCATGTCTTTCCCTAATTGAGTATCCTTAGCATGCAGATGCTAGCTAGTTGTAACTAACTCGACCTTTTCAACTCCTAATCCTTTTATGATAACCATAATTATACCTACGAATATCCTTTCCTTGAGCCACAAGTCTTCATAGCTTGACCTTATCCATAACTCAATCTGGTTTCCTTTCCACGCGTTTTGTAAATGTGTATTTGAACAAAGCTCAAAAGTGACTAAGTTCCAAACCTTTCATGTTTATACCCAAGCCTTCGTGCATCACAAAAATTTACCTCCTCGTGTACCTTCACGCCCTTATTATACATGTCACAACCCTCTCGCACCTCATGTACTTAGTAATTTCTAGGGCTCAACATTACCCCACACTAATGTGATTATCTCCCACAACAATCCCTTGTGCTCCTCGAAAAAAAATCAACGACCAAAATTATGCAAAAATCCACTAAGGCAAAAAGATGTATACATACTACTACCACCTATAGGACAAACCTGGATTAACTCAGGGAATTCTAATTATATGTCCCCCTTCACCATTTTCTATGCCTCCAGCTCTTTTAGTGCTTTCCTGGCATTTCTCATGTGATGTCGAGTACTTGATCTGGTGTTATTTCTTATACCTTCTCCTTTAGTTCTTGGATCACCTATAGGACCAACTGGATTAACTTAGGGAATTTTGCTTCTATGTCCCCCTTCACCTTTTTCTATGCCTCCAAATCTTTCAGTTTCTTTCCCTAGCACTTCCCTTGTGATGTTGGGAACTTGATCGATGTGATTTATTCTATCTTCTCCTTCAGTTCTTGGATCACCACTACTAACTCCATGCAAAGACCCTTGAACTCATCCATACATTCGGTAATGGAGTCCCAAAGTTCTCTAATTTAGAACTCTAACTTCTCATGCTTGGTCTTTATTTTATCCTTCTATGCAGTAGTGTCAACAATTAAGCTGTGTGCACTTGGAATTGTTTTTGGGATCTTCTCCTACAAGTCATTGATAGCGGCTTCTTCCTTTGCTACCCATACATTGAATATGGCCTCGCATTTCATGTAGCTATTGAAGCCCCTCTTTACTAAGATGTTTGCCTCTTTGAGTTGAGTGAGTAGATCCTCTAACTCTGAAACTCTATCCTCAACTACAATTTTGCTATTTTGCTTCTATTTAGAGAGGTCTGTGGCTGTCATCCTGTGATATCCTTGACATTAGTCAAGTAGAATTTCCACCAATTCCTCCAAATATTTCATCGCATCCCCATAGTCTTCCCTTTCCTAGCTTACAGAACTAGACATTGCTCCAAAATATGCTTGACAAGGGTGCCATATCGATCATAATCCTCCTTCATCCACACCTACTCGCCTTTAAGTCCATGGTGTATTTTCTATATCTCCTTTTATTTTTCTTTCTTTTCGATGAATAAGGTTCAAACAGTGGCCACTACATCTAAGCTACGACAAATCACCTCGACGACATATTCTATAGAGAGTTGTATGCCTTCTCATCTATAAGGTGGCTAGGATCGACCACTTTGTATGTCACTCCTCTCTTCTTCCTCAAATAAATGGTCTTAATTGCGCATGATCGCTGACCTAAAACTCAAGCTCCTTTGCATGGCAATGTAGGTTCAAGATTATCATCTTCTTGGTCCTTAGCACGCCCCCTTCTTAATCCAAAGTAAAAATGCATGCGAGTTTTTAAGGGGGTACCTTGAAACCTCGTGTGCAATAACTTTGTGGGGTCATCCAAAAAGTCCATATGTGGGGACATAGGTGTCCACTTATTCCTTGTCACCTTGCGCCGTGCATTATTTCTTAGACCTTGGGACAAATCATTTATCCTATTTTATGACAAAGGATTTCTCCTTACCTTCTTCCTTCAGATTGGTGGGATGTGCAGGAGGATACTATTACACTTGTATTATCCTCGGTTTCCTCCAAAGAATTGGTCTTCTCTCTTGGCGGAGTGCATCAACTGCCACCTTAGTGTCTACCTTATCCCTTCTCTTCTCTTGTTCCTCGAGCTCAGGATCGAGTTCTTCCCTAAAGTTTGTGTTATCTTCTTCGAGATCTTGTTTACATGTTACCAAACTAGAAACCTCATGAAAATTTGGGTTATTGTATTCCAAATCCTCTCCTTCTAGTAACTCACCTCCCTCATTCCCTGCCTCTAATCTCTCATCATTTCCTAGATGTGATGAACTCGCACCTTGAATAATTCCTTGGCATGTGTAGTATTTTCTCTCCCTAGAAGTGTCTAACTTCCCTTCACCCTCTTATTATTCTACTATTACCTCCTCGTCTTCCTAAACCAATTTTATTGGAGGGAGAGGCACTTATCGTGGCCTTGGGAAGGTGACATCCCTAAATTTTATCTCAACTCCTCCTTTTGTCTTTGGGTGCAGCTACAAAAATACCCTATGGATGTATCCCTTGATGGTAACATTGATTTGTGGATGCAGATCCAGAATTCAAACTCTAGGGTAAGTGCAAAGAAGTTGGGGGACAAAAAGGGGTCATAAGTGGACGTCATATTGCAAATAACAACATAATATCAACTTGTATGGATTATTAGAAATGTATACACTCAAAATTAGAAAAAATATATGAATATGAATCGTAGCATCCAAAATATAATTTCTAAACTACTATTTTTAAAAAAATTAGACAAGTTTAGTTTGTATTAAACACTCAAAATTTAATGACTTGGTATGTTTTTTTAAAAACGCCTATAATATTGTAGTCCATTTGCCCACAATTTGGATGACCAAAAATTGATATATATTTTTTCCTTTAGTGAGAAGTTAGATGCCGCTCTCTATCTTGGGATAGATTTTATTTTGTATTTTTTTAGCAATATTTTATTTTTTATGATTTTTTCCGTGAAAGTGGTATGAAAACATAAAGAAAACATAGCACTTTCTGTTTGCCCGCCATAACTTCATCAAAAAATATTGAAATAAAATAATTTTTGTTTGAACATGTATATAATTTCACTATGGTTGGGATGGTGTAATTTTTATCACATTCTAACAAGTGAAATAAAATTTGTAGTCTTAAACGTAGACATAAACATTCAGGGGAAAAAGTGTCTTAAAGACCTACTATTAGTA
Organism: Taxus wallichiana var. yunnanensis; assembly: GCA_018340775.1. Lineage (NCBI taxonomy): Eukaryota > Viridiplantae > Streptophyta > Pinopsida > Cupressales > Taxaceae > Taxus > Taxus wallichiana. Next base: position 391,070,753 of record CM031237.1, on the reverse strand, counting down.
AAAAATTATAAAATGATATTTATCCTATTCTATTCACTTTAAAATCAATATTTCTACAAAGATAACAGTCTCCCCTATGCGATGGTACCATTTTTATGACATATTTTTGACTTTTCGGCATGGTTCAAGTCCGCAAAAGACTAAATTTGATGTTTTGTTGTTTTTGATGTAAAATTCAGGATTTGATGTCCACTTAATTGTCCCCAAACTTGTTGCACTTACCCTCCGTGGTTTCCACATATGTTGGCCTCGAGTTATATGTGTACATCATGTGCAAGGTGTGAACATCAACATCCACCTTATCATCTTAAAAGGTTAACTGTTGTGCGTCCTTGGTGGTTAATGACGCACTTCATATATTTAGTGGTGAATGCAAATGAAATTTTCACCATCGCCCCAACTCTCCTTTTGCCATCCTGAACCATGTTAAAAAAATTGTGTAATCGAAACTACATCTAGTCCCAAAAAAGCTGTGGTAGCTCATGCAGAGATGCACCATTCATTTTAAAAATATCTGCGTAACCTCTTATACCACTTGTTCATTCATGCTTTATATTCATTAGAAATTCTCCCATCACAAGTGAACTACTTGATATGTACAACAAGAGACAATTACACTAGTGGGTAAACCCACATGTTCCCTTCTGGTCCATCGGGGACACCAAATTCCTAGAATATAATGATTAGTAGTATGAACCCCAAGTTATCATTTTGCACTCGTGCCTCCTTGATGATACTATATGTAATAAATTGTGCAAAGTTGTAATGTTTCTGCTTGGACACTCTGTATGCTACGTATAAGAACATCCCTGTTGATGTCCATCCACCTTTCATATGATCCCAAATTTTAATTGATGAGTCGGAAATGAATCTCAACGTTAGGTCGGTAGGTATGTAATAACTTGTGCCCTTCCCCTTTCTCATAGTTCAATTTCTTGGTTAATTCTTCCACCTTTGCAACGGCACCAAGTCGAGGGCCATGTCTTGACCTTGTTACGAAAGTCCGTTACCCTATGGATTAAATTTATCGTGATTCTCATGCTCCTCCTAGTAAAGTAGAAAAAGTATTCATGTACTTGTGAAATTAACCATCTGAACAATGGTGCGGGTTTAGCAAAAAATGGTAGCTCCCAAAGTTGTAAAACTCCCAGTTTTCTACAAATCCCTCTTCATCGTATCATCTACCCTAGGGTTTCCTTGTTCGTCTAACATTGGTAGCTCCTTTTATAGTTCTTCCCGCATCAAATCGTTGTATTCGGTGGTTCTATGGTTGAACTCACTGATTTTTCATTTGCATAACTTTGAGCTCCACTTTTCTACCTTAATAACCCTTGGGGGATCTTGTATTTTGAATAAAATTCTGCATGCTCTTCCTTTTCCACCATTGTTTTATTACTCTTAAACTTCTTTGGTTCCATCTCCTTTTTTTTTCTTCCACGCCCTAGGTGTTCTTGATTTTCCTAGTATGTATGAACTTGATGACTTCAATGCTTCCCTCTCACGCAACCCCCTGGTTTCTCTATTGTCTTATTTCCCTCTTGTTATAGCATAAGATCATGCCACACTCACACAACTTCAATGGTTTATGACAAGTATCTCGCTTCCTTCTTAAAACCCTCATCACACTTCAAGTTTGGTGCAAAAAAATTCATTAAGGTAAAGTAGTTAAAATTACTACCTTTACCCTCTATTTATACTTTTCATAACTTAATATCCTTCCGACCACATGTCTTAACTTCACTTTTTAATAAAACACTTTTTTCACTTAAGTCAACTTCCACAACTTCCCTCATTGCGCGCCGTAGTCGTAACCTTCTTACATGCCAATACTACTTTACTACCACAGACCTCCTTCGCATGCCTTACCATGCCAAAGTACATAACCTCTACGCTATCGACCAAGTACTTCCCCATGGTGCCACCTACCTCATGTTACACTGCGTGATCGTTTTTCCTCTTCGCGGTATATATTCAATCCATATTTTTCCCTAAGAAAATTTATAATGTTAAAAATTTGAACACCTACACAAGAACATATTTGAACACCCTCTTCGCACAAATCATTCTTCTCCCTTTCGCTATTCATCCTAGAATGAGTTCTCCAACAATCCATCTTCCTTAGAAATGCACCAATGATTTTCTGAATTTAGACACCAATCGACCCCACATTAAAAGCATGTATGTTCCTATGAGCATGGAGATAGTTATAATGGAATGAGTTCTTGGTGCACCAATGCACAACAACACAACACACAGAACAAAAAGACAAAGCAAAATGACGATGAAAGGAAAGCGCAAGCACTCCAAATTGTAGGGTCTTGCATCGCTGGAACAATGTCACACGTGCCCCAATGATGATACTGGTCTCCTCACAAGGTGTTCGAGGATCTGAAAAATCTCTTCAAGTGTATGTTAACATTCCACATGCCCCGCTTAGCCTTTGTGTGCTTTGTTTTGCTCTTTCCCCCTCTTTTCCTTTGCTTTTGGTCTTGATATGAAACCGCCGCCCTACCTAGGCAGCGGTCTCATGACCGCGCCAAGCCCAAGTAGGCGGTGGTCTCAGAACCACCGCCTCGGGGAAGTCCTTCACACGTTTTCCAAAACGTTCCTTTTATCGTGACTCATGTAAATTTCAACTTTTACCAACCTTTTCATCTATTTTTTCTTGTATTTATGATTCTGGTTCCCTGTAATAGTGTTTCTCCATTATTTATTGTAAAAGAGTTCAAATTGGATTTCACCTTTGGGTAAATGGGAATTCTATAAATAGCTGGTTGGTTTTCAAGCAAATGGCCTCTTAGAACTGCGTCCCTCATCCTCTCATTCAAGAATTTAGTCTTTCAGTTCTTACTTAGGAATTGTATTAGTTGCATGCATAATTAGTGTTGGTTTGTTGTTTAGAAGCCACATGATCTTCTTGTGCTAGTGTTATTCTTGTTTCATAAAATCAATTAAGGTAGGATAGTTTCATTTTCAGTCGGAAGCCATTAGAGTTGCAGATTTTGTTCATCAAGAATGATAGTTTCGAGTTTGGATGTTTTGTGTTGTATGACTCGTAGTAAATCCCACTAGGAATTACATAAGTCAAGCTCTGTTCTCTTCTTGCGCTATCCCTCTCCTACTCACATTATATTAGTCTCACGTCCAAGGTTGCCATTGTTCCAATACCTACTCTTGTTGATGCTAGCATTACACACTTTTCCGGATTCACGTGAGCATGAAGGAGCGAGGAGACCACACTAGGGGACAAAGCCACACAACCGGATTTGTCTTTGTTCTACAAAATCCAAGTTCAAGCTATCAAAAGTTCTAGTTAAAATATATCAAATAGAGTAGTGAATCATTTCATTTCAGTTAATCTCGCTTTCGATATTGCCGGGGAAGCTGTGGGGATTGATAGTTTATGAGAAACTATGATTCATTCCTCACTTCTGAGGTAGGATCAAGAGTCTTTCAATTAAATTAGATCAGTTATTTAATTATTTAGAATAGATTCACAATTGCACAGACAAGTAGCTATACTCGGCTACCTTGTTTGTTTTTAATTTTGTTATTAGATTAATTGTCATTTTCTAGATATATTAAATAGTTGTTATCTTAATTTTGTTAAATATTCTATCAAAATACAAAAATAGAAGGATTTATATATGTTGTAGATATACCTTGCATAACTAGTTTACTTTGCTTTAGTTAGATTTATATTTTTTTCTTTTGTATAAAAATCACGGGACCTAGAACCCCAGAGAATCCACCATATATCTGCCATCCATTTTCATGACCTTGTCGAGAGAAATATATGAAGCACCCACATGTTATCTTCCACGTATCCCACAACCTATAGATCGGATCATGTCAGAGCTTGATATTGATTGGAGCCTTCGAGCAATCATCCTCATCGACCGATCTATCACACCGGTTTAGGTTAGGAGGGCCTTCTTTGCTTTAGATTCGCAGATTCCATTAGTGTGTGTCGAAGACATAAGATTGCCTAACTAGTTTTTATACCCCACGTATATTCCATCCCCACTGGTTGTCTCGGCATGACCTCGGGAGGTCGGGTGCGAGGAAGAGTTACTTGTAGATTCCCATGCTTGCTTGTCACTTTTCCATCGTACAAAATTGGTGAACCCAACGTGAAACAAACAACTGTTTCATCTTATATACCTCATTAGCCTTCACATCAGCTTCACCACCAAAATTGGTGAACCCAACATGAATCAAATAGTTCTTCCTTCATTTCTTCCATCCACCTTCACTCTTTCCCATTATTCTATGGGTATTCATATACCCCCGAATATGTCGGGATACGATGCATATGGCAGACCTCTTTCAGGTCTTGAAACAAGCTATAGTCAAACAAATAGACAACCATCACCCTCGCTTTCTACATGGGCTGATAACTATTCAAATAATTACTTATCATCTCAAACTCCCCCTCAAAGAGCTAGCTCAAGTTCTTCATTCCAAATTGAGGAGTTCGATCACACTGTGACAACAACCGAGATCCTTGAGCTCTAATAATACTAGAGAATCTATTTCATCTCCTCGGGTCTTATTCAGACCACAGATCAGTAGACAGTCAAACCCACTCCCTTTTTGGATGAGGAATACTTAACACACTTCACTAAAAGTGAGCAATGCTTCCAAAGCATGTATCCACCGGTAGGGAGCTTACAAGTACAATCTGATACTCTATTCCAAGAAAACACCCCCATTCCTCCATCTATGGGAAATCCCCTCGGTGAAGCTTGGTAGGATAACGACCAATTCATAGCAGGGTATCATACCCCTTTGCAACCTCAAATAATACAACAAATGCCCTCAAGGAAAAATACTGTGTCTTCACCAATAGAGGTCATTTCAGCCTTGGCTGAAAAGGTTAGAGGGTTGGAGCTTGCTCAAGAAAATCAAAATTCATATTTTGGACAAATAGGAATCCCCAACCCTCCACATCATCCTAGCCAAGTAGACCTCCTCACGGGAACAGGCACGTTGGGCATGCCTCCTTAGTATTCACAACAAATGCCAACTAGAACCGCATTTGCTAATGCCACTCCGGTGGAAAATATGATACCTCCTGGTCTAGTACAAAATAATCCATTCCTGAGCAATACTCCTCCATACTTAAACATGTATTCCAAATCACCATAGGGAGATATGTTCTCTTCTCTCGGCATGTTCACTCAACCACATGGATTTCCTTATGCCCCTGCAAATGCATATGATATGCCACATCAACAACCCATTCCACCTCCACCCCTCGGAAATACCATCAATGGTCGAAACCTACGTAATAGGAAATTATTCAGAATATTTTAAATAACCTTTAGACTTCACCATATGAAGCATCATGCTTCCAAGACCTCTTCCCAATTTTCCCAAGTACAAAGGGGAGGGAGACCCGAATGCACATATCAAGGCCTATGCACAACCATTCGAGAACTGCTCTCTTGGGATGGGGTTGTTGCTAAAATATTCCCCAAAACTTTAGAGGGCATTGCCCTCGATTGGTACTACAGAATACCTGAAGCCTCAATACATTCATTTAAACAACTTGTTTGAGTTCATCAAGGCGTTCGACATGAACAAACTATTGATAATAGGAATCAGGGAATTCTTGCATATTACGCAAGAACACAATGAATCTATTGCTCATTTCATCCAAAGATGGCGTATAGTCTTGTATTCTTTAGCAAGTGCTCCAAACATGGATTAGATGGAACTATGTGATTTATTCTCCTTCATTCTCTCAAAGAGAGATAAAGGAAATAGTCCAGAAGTTCCCACTAAGAACTTACAATGAAGTACTTAAGAGCGCCTTCCGAATAGATCAAACTGCAATAGATAGCGACCATGCAAGCCGTATGGAACAAGCGGGAGGTTAATAATCTCTAATCAAAATACTACGACCTATCCTAGTACAATAAATGCCAATCAAGGACCTAAAATCCTTAACAAGAATCGCAGAGTGACAAAAGATGGAGTAACTGACCAAGATAAAAAGGCAAATGTTGTAAATGCTCCACCACCGTTAACAATCAACAAAACATAAATTTTACCCCAACAATCAATCAGCGGTGGATTTTAATCGTCCATAACAATAACAACAACAATAGCAGATCGGACACAAGGTCCAAGACAAAACGCAATTGGATATCAAAACCAAAACCAAAACCAAAGACAACAAACGCAAAAATTTAACCCTAATAACCAACATTTTAATCAGAGTTTTGGACCACAACACGCGCCAAACTAGCAACCTAGGAATTACAATCCTAACTCATATTGTGGTTTCCACAAAATTCGAGGCCATGACACTAGGACTTGCCATGATTACAATAAATTCATGCAAGTGATCCAAACATGGATCAAATGGAACTATGTGATTTATTCCTTCATTCTCTTAGTAGAGAGATAAAGGAAATAGTCCAGAAGTTCCCACTAAGAACTTACGATGAAGTACTTAAGAGCGCCTTCCGAATAGATCAAACTGCAATAGATAGCGGCCGCAAGACGTATGGAACAAATGGGAGGTTAATCATCTCTAATCAAAATACTACGACCTATCCTAGTACAATAAATGCCAATCAAGGACCTAAAATCCTTAACAAGAATCACGGAGTGACAAAATATGGAGTAACTGACCAAGATAAAAAGGCAAATGTTGTAAATGCTACACCACCTAGGTTAACAATCAACAAAAAAAAAATTTACCCCAACAATCAACGCAGTGGATTTTAATCATCCACAACAACAAAAAAAACAGCAGAGATCCAGCATACAAGGTCCAAGACAAAATGCAACTGGCTATCAAAACCAGAACCAAAAACAAAGACAACAAACACAAAACTTTAACCCTAATAACCAACATTTTAATCATAGTTTTGGACCACAACACGCGCCAAACCAACAACCTAGGAATTATAATCCTAACTCATATTGTGGTTTCCACAAAATTCGAGGCCATAACACTAGGACTTGCCGTGATTACAATAAATTCATGCAACGCTCGCTAGAGGAACAAAGATAACTTTTCATAGATATGTTCTTAGCAGATCCTGCATCACTGCACCAAATAATTTCATGGGAGCAGTCTCCCCTCAAAATGCACCCCTCAAGATCTTCAATGATCCACTCCCAAATCACAATAACAATAAATTAAATCCAAATGGGATGAACAAGGGTGTGATGACAGGAAATAATGATCATGAAGCCTTGACTTCACTAAACCCACCTGTCGCACCGCAATTAGGAAATCAGCCACGACCCAAGATAGTTGGTTTAGTGGATTTAAACACTGAGCTACACGTGTAAGCTGTAACAAGGACACGAGAGTATTCCTCTCATCCAAATCCAAATTACCCACTAGAGACAGATAACATTCAAAAAACATTAGTAAAACCCATAGGTGCCTATGATTTAATTAATGACCTAACAAAAACCTTCTCTCACATCTCCTTTTTGGACTTGTTGAAGAACTCTCCTGCCCATAGGGCTACTCTTTTTGAAGTGTTAGGTTTAGGTCATTTAATTAACATCACTCCACCTCCTGAAACACAAGTAAACCATATAGACTTCGATATTCACCCTCTAGGGCAGTGAGATAGGGATACCGAGTTTATATTCGACATAAAAAAAATGCCAACAGACACTGAGATTGCACGTAGAGGTGATCTAGCCTTACATTTACAAGTGTGGGTTTATAATAATTACGTTAAATGCGCAATGGTTGACGATGGAGCATCGAGTTAACATAGTCCCCTTCTCTTTCCTTCAAAAGCTAAGGTATGGAGAAACAAATTGTTCCATGAATCAGAATACACTAAGAGGCTATGATAGCCTTAAAGCCACTTCAATTGGGACTATAATACTACTAGTCACCTTAGGACCCAAAACAATTCTCACTGAGTTTTATATTATAGATCGGGAAACCAACTATAATATGAGCCTCGGTCAACCATGGATACACCGTATGAAGGCAATCCCTTCTACGTTATTTCAAGAAATAAGATTCTTGCACTTGAGAAAGATATTCGTAGCAAAAGGAGATCTGAAACCATTCGATATACACCTAGTAGATCTGAAGAAAATGCCGGGCATTCACTCGAATTTGAACTCCCAACAAACCAATTAACTCAAAACCAAGAGGAAAAGTTGATACCTACAACAGAGTTAGAAGTTATGAACCTAGCCAAGAATGTCCTAGCCCTTAAGGATGAGGCTAACATTGTAAAAATAGTGTCATTAGGAACTACTACAAAAAAATTTGAGTTCTTCTGACAAGATTTGCCAATTTTCCGACCATTTGATTCCACAGGTATGGGATGTACCTTAGGAGTTGGTTCTCTTCCAGCAGAGAAGAACTCTACACATTAGAAGTAACCGAAGCATAAGAAATAGACGTAGTGAATGTCCCAACATCCATATTCCCAAGTAAACATTGGACTCTCCATTTCGATGGAGCTAGATGTCATTATGGGGCTAGGGCAGGTGTGATCTTTACTTCTCCCGAGGGAAAGATCCTACCGTTCACCTTTAAATTAAATTTCAAATGTACAAAAAATGGCACTGATTACGAAGCCCTCCTCCTTGGTCTCATCATAGCTAAAAGGATCGGTGTTAATAACATTAGAGTATTAGGAGACTCACAATTAGTAGCAAACCAAGTCTCTGAGGTGTATGAGACTAGAGCTGAACACTTACAGCTCTACAAAACAACAGTATTAGATTTGAGCGAAGGATTTAACTTCATATCCATTGAGGTAATCCCACGAGAACAAAACCTTCTCACAGATTTGATAGCAACCTCAGCTTCACGTTTCACTCCAAACAGTGAGTTGGAAGACACCCGTTTCATGGTATCCCTTCGTACTGAACCGTTAGTAAAGAAAATGTCAACAAACCCTCTTTTAACAAACATAGCTGAGAATAAATCTACTATTTTAGATCACATTGATAGTGATAGAGCCACTCTTGATTACCTAAACGCCTATGAAGAGTTACATCTCACCCATCACATGGTAGATTTGTCCTTAATCCCACATTCTTGTTCTTACTTTGGAAATCCCATGGTAGAGCTTCCCCCATAAAAGGATCTTGACATATACGCGGTGGAGGATGGAGAAGATCTTGAACTACCTCCAGCCCCGCCTGAGTTTGAAGAAGGTAACGCTTCTTTAATTGAGGAAATGATTGATATTAACATCAGAACGGAGGAAGAACCAATGATCTTGAAACTAGGATCTTCGTTAACTCCAGAAGAGATAGAAATACACACTTGAATCCTCAAAGAACATCAAAAGGATTTTACATTTAATTATAAAGAAATGACAAGAGTTGCACCACACATCGTAGTACATAACCTTGTCACCAAACCAGATGCAAAGCCAATTAAACAAAAATCAAGACCAATGAAACCCAAGGTAGCTCTCATGGTGAAGGAAGAAGTAATGAAACTCCTCCAAGTAGGATTCATCAAGCCAGTTGATTATTCTCAGTGGGTATCTAATATCATCCCCATTCTAAAAAAGAATGGGAAGATATGCATCTGCATAGACTTCTGAGACATTAACAAGGCGTGCCCCAAGGACGACTTCCCATTACCATCCATTGACGTCATTGTTGATGCAATAGCTGGATTTGAGATTTTGTCTCTCATGGATGGGTTCTCGGGATACAATCAAATCAGAATATCTGAACAAGACCAAGCCAAAACCATGTTTATAACTCCTTGGGGAACTTATTGCTATGTTGTTATGCCGTTTGGTCTCAAGAACATTGGCGCTACATACCAACGGGAAATGACATATATATTTCATGATCTTATTCATAAAATCATGGAATCCTATGTAGATGACTTGTTGGCCAAAGCCAAGAAGCGTTGTGATCACCTAGAAGTGCTCCACATCATTCTTTCATGTTTGATCAAATACGGAGTCATGCTAAACCCAGAAAAATGCGTATTTGGTGTGATAGGAGGGAAACTCCTAGGTTACATCATATCATCACGAGGGATCAATGTAGACCCAGCCAAAATCCAGGTTGTTCTTGAAATGATCCCACCTTCGGATGAGTCTGGAATTAGGTCATTTCTTGGGAAACTCGGTGCAATCCGAAGGTTCATCCCAGATTTAAGCTTTGTCATTCATCCAATCAATAATCTACTCAAGAAATATTATAGTATCGATTGGTGAATATCGCAATGAGGCTTTCGAAGTATTTAAGCATTTCTTGTTGTCACCACCTACGCTAATGCCTCCTAAGCCAGACCACCCTTTAATTCTATACTCATGAGCTACTCATGTCTTGTTGGCCTGCATGCTGGCTCAAGAAGATGATGACAAACGAGAACGCGTGATCTATTTCATTAGCCGAACATTACTCGATTATGAAACACGTTATACGCAAGCAGAACGAGAATGCCTTGCCATAGTCTTTGCAACCAAACGCTTAAGACATTACATGCTAAATCAAGAAACAAGGGTTATTGTAAAAATAGACCATTTACGAACTTTCCTCACGCAAGGGTCCTTGTCTAAAAAGCCTGGACGCTTTATAACCTTAATGGGTGAATTCGAATTAAATTTTGTAAACCAAAAATCTGTTAAGAGACAAATCATTGCAAATTGGTTAGCCGAAAACCCGTTAGACGGAGGCAATCTGGTAGATCTAGATTTTCCCGATGAATGCATATATTACATCAAAACTAGACCTCCCATCTCTCGAATTTCCTTGGTATACCGATATTGTTAATTATATCATGGACCATGTGTATTCATAAGGTGCTACACCACAAAAAAAGAAGGCGTTACACATTATCGTAGCTAAATATGATATTATAGAACAAGTTCTCTATCGTAAAAATTTCGATGGAATGCTTCTAAGGTATGTTGACATAGAAGAATCCAAGAAGATTCTCTATGAATCCCACAATGGAATGTGTGGAGGCCATTTTGGTGGTCATGCCACTACCTGCAAAATACATCGGATGGGCTATTTTTGGCCCACTCTAGAACACGACGCAGTAGAGTTTGTACGCAAATGCCATAAATGCCAAGAATTTTCCCACGAGATTCACATGCCGACGCAAGCTCTACAACCAATTTCGACTCCATGGCCCTTTTCTACGTGGGGCCTAGATTTGATAGGGAAATTCTCTCTCCTCACAATCGACGAGTTGGCCATAACTTCATAATCACATGCCACTGAGTATTTTACCAAATGGGTAGAGGCTATGCCTCTTACCACTGTACCAGGTGCCGTGATCACCAAGTTCATTTTGAACTAGATCATTTGTAGGTACGGTGTCCCACAAATCATTATCTCAGATAATGGAACTTCCTTTAAGAATGACGAGGTCCGTGAGCTATGCAGTAAATTTAAAATAAACCATCATACGGCCTCCCTATATTACCCTCAAGCTAACGGGTAGGCTGAAGCAACAAACAAGACGTTGAAAGCTATTCTCCTCAAAACGGTAAAAGAAAACAAATGAGATTGGCATTTAAAGTTATATCCAACCTTGTGGGCCCACCAAACCTTAATAAGAATAGCAATAGAGAGCAACTCCTTTCTCATTGGTGTTCGGAGCGAAGCAGTTCTCCCACTTGAAGCTGAAATACCCGGTCTCCGCATCTCACTACAAGGGATTACGGATGAAGAAGCTTATAGATAAGCATGCCTCTCCCAACTAGAAATCCTAGATGAGGCCGGGTTAAATGTTGAGAAGTGGCATAGAGTTTATGCTGACCGGATGTGCCAGTAGTATAAAAAAAAGGTCTATGAGCGAGAAATATATGAAGGAGATCTAGTTCTAAGACTAGACAACCATATCGATAAGAAAACCGATGAAGGAAGGAAATTTCAGCCCAAATGGTTGGGCCCATATCGAGTCACAAAGGACTATGGAAACGGTGCGTATCTATTATGTACATTGGAAGGTGAGGAATTCAATGAAATAGTCAATTCCTTGCATCTTAAATGATTTTATACATAAGCGACCAACACTATTTGTATAATTATATCTACATTGCATCCTCATGTAGTTAGGTTCATTTTGTCCACTCGTTTCGTAAAATTTTGTGATCAAGGAACTTATTCTCAAATAATTCATTACAAACTTCTGATGTTATTGGCAGAAGCATTCCAATCATACTTCTTCATTTTTCATAACATCATTAACTGTTTCGGAATCATTTCATCAAATAAAGCTAGATATGACAAAGTCTTAACGGTAGCCATACCAAGGCCTGCATGCTTGTTCTCACTTTTGTTTCTTCCTAGGATAGGTGTCTTTCCTATGGTCTGTTCTAGAAGCTTCATGGTGTCACATCTATCTCGCATACAAATCTCTTTGGAAATAAGAACATACTGACATTTTGCTCAAATAAATAAGTCAAATATAGATCAAACAAAAAAATTTATTTTTACACATTTCCTTGCCCTACCAACTTTCGGTGATGAGCTTGCGTCTCTTGCTAGTGACATAGGGTTGGGAAAGGATGGGAATGCCCTTACTTGTCTGTGCCTTGTCCATGGTGATAAGCCCATGCTTCCTACTAGTAACATGGGGCAAGATGCAGGGGGTTCTCTTGACAATAAACGTTGAAGGTCATAAGCAAACAATTCAAATAAACCTTTGAAATATTGAGTCATAAATAATTGAATCGGATGTCTAAAATTCCAAGAGAGTTCAAAACCCACGAAAACCAGATTTTCTCAACCAAGTGGCCATCTACGGATCTAAGTCTAGATAAACGAAAAGCAAGTCACATTCTAAACTATGGAGTCACTTGAGTAGGATAGGTTTGTAGCATCCTAATTTGGTTCCACCAAATATTTTTCTATCTCTCATCACTACCATTCAACAAATTTCATAGCTTGTGCCCTTTCTAGCTCTTGGTGGTGAGCCTCGCATCTTACTAGTTGCACGGAGTTAGGAGTGGAGCAAGTACATCTTCTCATCATATCAGTTTTCATCATGTTCTGTCAAAACTATATGAAGTACCAAAAAATTTCTTATCGAAGCTAAAGTTCAAGATCACATTGTGTCTCCATTATCATATATCATCATTATGAAATACAACAAGAAAGAAAGAAAGAATTTGTGTCATTTGTTCTCCATTGCATACATTCGAAAATCATATAAAATAACATTATAATATACATGTGGAAATGAATCACAAAATCCTAGACACCAAGAGTATGACCCAAAAAGAAGTATATATATATATATATAATCAAGTTTTATGTACAATGTCATCATGTGCTAGGCATGGTCAAAACACTCAAGGAGTCGGGAAATACAAAATAAATCATATAAACAATCTAAGAGTCACTACAAAAAGAGTCAAAGTGGCCTTTCAACCCCTATGAGATCCCTCTGAAGGTGCACAACCACATATAGGACTCTGGCTACGCTAGTGCTCTGAATGCACTGAGGTCTCACGGTCCCGAGGAGCAATTGTAGCCTCGCTATGAAAGCGACTCCTCATCAGACGCTCTATAGTCCTATACCTGGCTAACTCGGTATGGAGGGATGTCACCATCTTAGACACATGCACGATGGAAGAAAAGACATCGCTATGCCTACCAGCTGCTGAAGGCTCCCCTGCATCCATGGATAGCTCGGCGCGAGTCTTCTCCATGGGGATCATCAGGGTATCAGTACATACCAATGAATCAGGTCTCGCCACTCATCAACAGTCTCTGTAAGCAAACGAGAAAAAAATTAGGAAATGATCAAAAGGTAAAAACAAAGATGAACAAAAGGAGAGATAGCAACTAAGGAAATCCTAGCTAAAAACAAATATTAAAGGAAGGGTGACAACTCACTCGGATCTCCGGGCCTTCAAGAGGGATCCCAGGATCGGCGCTACCACAGATGCCGCCACCGACCGATGTCCTCCTCCGGTTTGCAGGGCAACATAACATCCTACTACGGACTCATCCTCTCTGCCTAGGTCCTGAGAGGGAAACTCCTCTGAAACTAGAGTCACCCTCTCCACACTCTGCTCTGCCCTCTCGGCCTATAAGATCTCTTGAGTGTCATGCCACTCGGGATCACTATCCTCCTCTTTACCCGACTCGTTGACCTCCATATCCTCGGTCTCCTCCTCTGTCTCTCCCCCTGTGAACTCCTTAGACTCGGAGTCTATATCAATGGGGTAATCACTGCTTGCTATGGGCAGGGCCGACGGTGATCTAAAGTAAAGGTGCCTAAGGAGCACCGGCTCTCCCTCGAGTGCGTACCATGCTCCTGGCTGCAATAGGGACACCAGGAGTAACAACGGTCCAACCCCGGCCTCTAGGACCTCCCCTAGCCTCCCAAACTGATCTGAACACTAGCACCACTGGGGGAAGCATACCAATGTAAGCAAGGCCAAACTACTGAGGCACTCGATCAAAGGGGTGTGTCTCCACCTTCCCCATCCTATCCACAAGCTACCCTGTAGTAGAGCAGGAAATCAAAGTGAGGGTCTCCTCACCCCACAACCCTGCCATGGCCTAATAAGGTGTGGCCTCCATATCATTAGTAGTCAAGGAAGCAACTGGCTGGTGGGGTGCTCTAAGCACTGACATCTCTGTCCATCTAGCTACCCTCATAGCTCCGGGATCCGCCACCTCTACGCCTCTCCCATAAGGGATGATACGCTCATAGACCCAACTCATAACTAGGGTTGGATGGCTCAAAGACTATCCCTATAAGTGAACCACCCTGTACAAGTCGTGATAGGTGGTCCCAAGTATATTGGCTTCCTAAGCATAAATCTGGTCATGTGCCTCAATCTATGCAATAATAGGGGACCAACAGTAGAGTAAGGTGTCCCCTTCCTTGTCCCCGATCAATCTCGAGGAAAGGATCCCCATAATAGCCTGACGAATCAAAGGGATAGGCAAGCTAGGAATGGAATGGACCCTCACCCCCTTCTTCGAACTAGTGGAGACAACTACGTCTCCCATGTATGTAGCCCACTGAGCTATCCGAGCTTGCACACCCACCTTGTCTCAAGTGTAATTCATCTCCCGATGATCAGGACTCCCAAGATATGGTAGACATCCTCTAGGGTGATAGTCCACTCACCCTTGACTCACGAAAATCGTAAAGTGTTCCGATCAAGCATCCCGATATGAAAAAAGTCACAAAGTATGTGACTAGAAGGTGCGACATGAGGAACCCGTGATATGTGTAATATGTTGGCCCTCTAAAAGAGTATCTTGCTCGGCCTGAGAAAGTGCATCTAACACTGCTGGAATCCAGTCACACTCTCTCTCTCAGCTCCATCTGATATATTCCTCCTTCTTACGCATACACCCAAAAACACGTAAAATAGAGTGAGTTAGTATTCAAATTACATTGAAAAAAATCATTAAAACATATAAGAATACTAAAAATGCAAAAGTGGGCTCAAAACACTTCATTATTTTAGCGTTTTTAAATGACCACCACCACGAGAAGGGCGGCGGTTTAATGCTTACCGCCACCTTAAAGGGTAGATCATGTCCCACATTTCCAAACGGGTCGCGTGCCCTAAAAACGCCTAAAAACCCAAAAAAATGACTATTTCGACTAAAACAAAGCCTAACCATTAGGCACCCCCCCTAAGTGACCCTATTAACACTGACATTTTCAAAAATAATCCCCCCATGACAAAGATTTCATAATTTTAACATCTTGGGGGTAAAAAGCGTTAAAACAAGATCACTATCTCGTCATGAACGTTTTGACTATACTCTCGTCAAAAACCGTCACCGTGGGTCCCAGAGCTCAAAATCAATCAAATCAACACATGCAAATGAATAGGAAAATGGGCCCATTTTTATATATATAGCATCTTGACTCATTTTGAATGCCCTTTTCGTAGGTTTGGAGCGCCGACGGAGGTAAGTTCTTATCCCGCGCAAATGGTAAGTCCTCATTTCATATTATTTTAGTATTTATTTTTTGATTTATTTTATCTATCTGCACTTGAGTCCTCTTTTCATTTTGCAGGTAGCGGGAATTTTAGATGGCGTCATTTCGACACACGAACATGTTAGGTATAATTTCTAACTTCCCATTTCGGGACCGCCATACTCGGACCCACCATTTTACGCCTCTTCATGGCTAAAACGCTTCTCCGAGGGGGCAATATGTACGTACCTGAAATTGTAGGGTACTGCAATGCCAGAACAATGTCACACATTCCCCAATGATGATACAGGTCTCCTCGCAAGGTGTTTGGGATCCAAAAAATCTCTTCAAGTGTACGTTAACATCTCGCATGCCCCACTTAGCCTCCGCGTGCTTTGTTTTTCTCTTTCCCCCTCTTTTCCTTTGCTTTTTGGTCTTTAGTTACGAAACCTCCACCCTACTCAGGGTGGCGGTCCTTCACGCATTTTTCCAGAACGTTCCTTTTATCGCGACTCACGTAAATTTCAACTTTTACCAACCTTTTCATCTATTTTGCTTGTATTTATGATTCTGGTTCCCTGTAATAGTGTTTCTCCATTGTTTATTGTAAAAGAGTTCAAATTGGATTTCACCTTTGGGTAAATGGGAATTCTATAAATAGCTGGTTGGTTTTCAAGCAAATGGCCTCTCAAAACTGCGCCCCTCATCCTCTCATTTCAGAATTTAGTCTTTCAGTTCTTGCTTAGGAATTATATTAGTTGCATGCATAGTTAGTGTTGTTTTGCTGTTTAGAAGCCACATGATCTTCTTGTGCTAGTGTTGTTACTGTTTCATACAATCAATTAAGGTAGGATAGTTTCATTTTCAGTCGGAAGCCATTAGAGTTGCAGGTTTTGTTCATCAAGAATGATAGTTTCAGGTTCTGGATGTTTTGTGTTGTATGACTCGTAGTAAATCCCGCTAGGAATTACATAAGCCAAGCTCTGTTCTCTTGTGCTATCCCTCTCCTACTCACATTATATTTAGTCTATGTCCAAGGCTGCCATTGTTCCAATACCTACTCTTGTTGATGCTAGCATTACATGCTTTTTTGGATTCACGTGAGCACGAAGGAACGAGGAGACCACACTGAGGGGACAAAGCCACACACAACCGGATTCGCCACTATTCTGCAAAATCCAGGTTCAAGCTATCAAAAGTTCTAGTTAAAATATACCAAATAGAGTAGTGAATCATTTCATTTCAGTTAATCTCACTTTCGATATTGTTGGGGAAGCTGTGGGGATTGATAGTTTCTAAGAAACTATGATTCATTCCTCACTTCTGAGGTAGGATTGAGAGTCTTTCAATTAAATTAGATCAGTTATTTAATTATTTAGAATAGATTCACAATTACACAGACAAGTAGCTATACTCGGCTACCTTGTTTGTTTTTAATTCTGTTATTAGATTAATTGTCATTTTCTAGATATATTAAATAGTTGTTATCTTAATTCTATTAAATATTCTATCAAAATACAAAAATAGAAGGATTTATATATCTTTGTAGATATACCTTGCATAATTAGTTTACTTTTCTTTAGTTAGATTTATATTGTTTCTTTTGTATAACAATCACGGGACCTAGAACCCCAGAGAATCCACCATATATCCGCCATCCATTTTCATGACCTTGTGGAGAAATATATGAAGCACCCATAGGTTATCTCCCACGTATCCCACAACCTATAGATCGGATCATGTCGAGCTCGATATTGATTGGAGCCTTGGCAGTCATCCTCACCGGTGATCTATCACCTTTGGTTTAGGTTAGGAGGGCCTTCTTTGCTTTAGATTCGTAGATTCCATTAGTGCGCATCGAAGACATAAGATTGCCTAACTAGTTTGTCTGTACACTGCCCGCGTATATTCCATCCCCACCATTTGTCTTGGCCCGACCTCGGGAGGTCGGGTGCGAGGAAGAGTTACTTGTAGACTCCCATGCTCGCTTGTCACTTTTCCATCATATAGAAACACATATAAGGGAAAATGCATTAAGGGAAATCCTAAACTAATTGGCAACACTTTGCCTTATTATAAACACCAAGAAGACTTATTTATATTATGGCTTCAACCTAGTCTGTTAAATAAGTGGGCATCTACGTGCCATCTAGCACTTCTAACTAGAAATAAACTAAATCAAGTATATACGTGATAATGTATGGTCCTAACCAATGGACTTTAAACTTCCCAGGATGGCACAAAAACTTTGAATCATACAAGAGAACCATATGCCCAACCTCAAGATTATTATTCTAGATATTACTATCATGACATGCCTTCTGTCTAGATTTTTCCATTTTCGACTCCATCATGCTATGGTACATCTCTTGTCCAATCGCATCAATCTTTCAATATGTTCCTCTAGTGCTTGTTCATTAGCTAAACCTCCTGTGGGCATAATACACGTGGAGTGTAAAATTAATTCAACGGGTAATAGAACCTCCGTGCAAACACCAACTGAAAGGGTTTTTATTTGTTCAACCTCTTATAAGTATTATGATACAACCATAACATGGTTGAGACTTTTTCATCCCAATCCTTTCTTCCCACATCACAAATCTTTGTCAACATGTGATTCATTTTTTTAAAGGCCTCAAAGCACTCCCATTGGATTGTGGTTGATAGGGAATGGTATTATGATGTGCCACCATAAATTTAGCTAATAATATTTGAAAAATTTCATTTAAGAAGTGTGTACCCCTATCACTTGTCAATATCAATGGACATCCATACCTGGTTATTATATTCTCCCATAGAAACCTTGCTTTTGTAGCCGCAGTACAATCCTTCGTAGGTGCCGCTTCTACCCACCTTGTAAGATAATCAGTACAAGTAATAATATAACATAAACCATCCTACGTCTTTGGTGGGGAAATAAGGCCCATGAATTCAATTACCCATTTCGGAATGGTTTCGTACTACCTATTTCCCTTAACTAAATTTCATCATGATTCTTGGGATTTCCAAGGCACGTAAAATGGTCACGAGTCTTTTGTATAATCCGCACAATCCTTATATAATGTCTACCACCATAAACCAACCATTAAAATCTTGTGCACCGTGGCTCTCCGAGCATAATGTCCACCTGTAATACCACCATGAGCTTCCTCCATAATAGCTCCATGTTCATGTTCTAGTAAACACCATCTAAAACATCATCCCGACCTTGTTTATACAAGTCTCCACTGATCATCATGTACGGTGCAACGCGAATGGAAATTGTTTATTATTTGTGCTCTTCATTCCTTCAAGCACCACACCTATTTGAAAAAAGATAACAATGTATTCTAAATCAAAGGGTGCATGATACAACATGAATAAGTGAGCATCTGACATTGTGTCCTCAATGCTTTGCGCATCCTCACCTAAATTAATCCTCAACAAATGATCAAGTATTAAGTTAATTTTCCCTAGTTTCACCAAAATTGTAAACTAAAACTCCTAGAAGAATAATAGCCAATGATATATGCACCCTTGTAAAATAGGCTTGTTCACCAAATACTTCAAATTTATATGGTGCACGTGTAGAAGATAAAAGGCATTGCTAGAAAATAATACCTAAATTTGTGTAGCGCGTAGATCATTGACAATGCTTCACGCTCTATGGTAGTATAATTTTGTTCGGTCGGTGTTAGCTTCCTCGGAAAAACATAAGTGGTGGTCAACAATCCCTCTCCAGGATGTGCTAACACCACTCCAATATCCATACCCAAAGCATCCACATGTACATGAAATGGCTTATCCCAAGAGAGAAAGTGTAAAATGGGCACAATAGTAAGTTTTTCCTTTAAAGTGTCATATTCCACCTACTACACCTCATCCCAATGAAATTTCCCTTTGTGCTTCAACAACTCCTCTAATGGTGTGATAATTATAGCATAGCCCATAATGAATTTCTGTAGTACCCCATATTCCTTAGGAATCCACATACTATCCTTTTATTGGTGGGTTCCTCCAAGCCCAAAATTATAGCAACCTTGGCAGGATCCACCAATAGACCCTCTTTGCAAATGATATGACCAAGTAGTGTGCCAAAGGGAGTGGAAAAAGTACACTTCTTAATATTGAGAGAGATGCTCAACTACCTACACCTCTCAAACACCAACCTAAGATTTTTGTAATGATCCTTTACTAACCCATACACCATCCAATCATCCAGGTAGAATTGAATAAATTTGTGAATGAAGTACTGAAATGCTTGCACCATGATGCGAGAAAAGAAAGCAGTGCATTCTTTATCCCGAATGGCATAAGCTGTAAGAAAAACTTCCCCATTCGGTAGTGAAGGTCATTTTCTCCTAGTTTTCCTTCGCAATTCTCACGGTGATATCCACGAAAATCCATTTGTGAAAGAATAGATCTCACACCTCGCAACTCCTAGAATATCTTCCATAAAGGGCATTGTAAAAGGATCTATAACACAAGAAAAATTTAAATATATGTAGTATACACATATTTGTATTCTTCTATCCTTCTTAATACTGATTACTATGGGGCTAACCTACTCAGATTCGTAAATAGACTCAATAACTACGAGACTCCAACATCATTTCAATTTCTTCCTTTACCTTCACATGCAAGTTAGGATTCATCCTGTAGGGGCTCTCTTTTTAACCGGTCGTGCCCCTTCTTTCAACTTGATTCACATCTCTCCTATAGATTGATGAAACACTTTAAACTCATGGTACCTACGTGGGAATAAGTCTGGAAGTCATGCAATAGCTCTATAATCTTTTACACTTCCTAATCTAACCAGTAATCCTCAACAATGGCTTTTGTATGTTTTTCTTTAGTACCAATGTTGACCTTCTTCATCTTCAAGGGCTCATGGTAGGCGCGTGCCTTCTCATCTACACTGTCTAAGACTTTGCATGTACCTTCTATATGATCAACATCTAAGTTCTCCACTTCCTCATCATTAATCACATATACCAAATTTCCTTTTTCCTTCTCTAGGCAGGCGTGCTCAAACTGCACTTCTTCTGGTTCCTCTTCTTCAAAGCGCACTTCCATATCAGGTCCTCCCAAAAATTCAATCATAATGTCCTTTGCCTTAGCACTATCTCCTAATGTAAGGTTCTTGATCACTGTGAGGCCTCATTTATCGATTGTTTAGAAAATAAGTACTCAAAGGTCTGAATAATCCCCGTTATTAACTCTTTCCAATTTCCTGTTTGTCTCTGTAACTCGAATAAACATACCATGCATGTGCATAACCCTTCAAAATGTAATAAAATTATGCACCCAAAGCGAAGGGGTTAGGCTTCCAAGCCTTCTCTCCGAGTCCTCTCATACTCCTAAACATGGTACGCATCATATCCCTTTTCATCATAGTCATGTATCTTAATAGGTGCATTACTTTTGAGGAACCTAATGGAGAATGTGGTCCTCACCTCACGGCCCTCTAAAATATTCTCATGATGTATCATCCATTAGTGCGCATATCTTCCATGCAATGCATAGACAAACATATTCCTCCACTCTATATAATAGGTCCAATACATCTACATTGAATGTAAAAAGGTATTAGGGTTACCTTCACTAGTATAGCTCAGTAACCGCCTTCCTCCTGTGTTCTGACTGAATGTGCCTTAACTACTTAAGTCACATTACCATTTAGCTCTATCCCAATCAACTCATATGTGCCACAAACCTAATTGTTACAAGAAGCATTGATTTTTGTTAGGAATTAGAGAACAAATATGCGGAAACAATTCCTCAATTCAAACGAGTAGGAAACTATTTAGTAAAATTAAACATATATAAATATAACAACATATATATATATATATATAAAGAATGAACAAAAGAAGACAAGACAACATTTAATGTGGTTCACCTAATGTGGGCTACGTCCACCAATAACTTGCTCATATTTATTATTACAGGTCTTCTATCAATTACAATTTCATAACAATCACTCGTGAACTAGTAATGAAATTCCAAAAGATGGTAAACCACATATAAGACACACATTGACACCCAATTTCTTAACCTTGAGCACTCTTGATAAACTCTTGATCACTCAAGATACCCAATATTACTGTTGATTCATTAAGAAACCCATAACACCTATATTTATAGGATTATAGTCCTTCTAGGAAGTTCAAAATCTGACCCTAGAAGTTTGAGAATCATGATCTTTCAAATTCCCACGGTAGGAAAATACATGACAGTGAAAACAACCACACTATAACACAACTACAAAAACCCGCAACATAAAAAATAAAAAAATGAAGAAAAATTATCTTGGAGTCTCCAAACTTAACCATTCAAAGTCCAACACTCCAATGCTTCTTCTAGAAGACTAAAAATAGGCTCCATACCCCAACAATCTCCCACTTGGAGAATTTTTCCACTGATAAAAGTTCTCAACCCTTTATTATCATCCATGAAGGCCAATCAAAGTTGAACAACTTCAAATTCTCCCTTGTGACAACCTTGGTCATCATATCTATAGGATTATGATAGGTATGAATCTTTTCCAGCTTCAACTTATCTTCTTCCAAAGTTGCGCTAAAGAAATGATATCTCGATTGAATGTGCTTCATCCTAGAGTGAAGCTGGAGTTCTTCACTAAATGAATAACTATCTCGACTATAATTTTGTAGTATCCCAAATTCCTTCTCATGCCCTAACTCATCAAGAAAATGTTGTAGCCAAATCATGTCCTTGTTTTCCTCGTGGCGAAACATACTACAAGCTTCACGTGGTTGATAAAGCCACAACCTTTTGTATCCATGAAACCTAGCTCACTTTGTTGTATCACCAACCATGAATACATAACTTTTCATGCCCCTCCTATTATGTAAATATCCTACCATGTCCAAATCTACATAGCCATGCAATATAGTGTCTAATCCACAAAAATATAATGTTGCTCCCATGGTCCCTCTCAAATATTGAAGGATCCACTTTAGTACTGTCACTACTCTCTACCGGATCACTCATAAAATTTCTCATTTCTCTCATTGCATGGGAGATATCAGGCCTAGTTCATACCATAACATACATCAAGATGCCAACTACCAATGAGTACCATACCGGGAAATCTTGATTCTATCCTCCTCGGTCTTGGGACTCTGCTCCTTTGATAATTTAAAGTGACCTGCCAAAGGATTACTAACTATTTTATCATCTTGGATAATAAACCTCTCCAAGACCTTCTTTATGTAATCTTCTTGAGATAATACCGGCTTCCTCTCCTTCCTATTCTCGAGTTATTCTCATACCAACTTTTCTACCCCTAAATCCTTCATAGTAAAGGATTCACCTAGATACTTCTTGAGTACCTTTATTTCCTACATGTTCTTCCCGCTGACAAGAATATCATCCATATACGCAGCACAAAATAATATAACTACCATCAAGAAACTTCTTTATGTATATACAATGTTACGAGTGACACAGAGTAACCCCGCTCATCCATGAAACTATCAAACTTTTTGTACCACTATCGTGGAGCTTGTTTTAGGACATACAAGCTCTTCTTCAATTTGTACACTAACCTCTCCTTCCCTTTGACCTCATAACCCTGTGGTTTCTACATATACAATTCCTTCTCCAACTCACCATGAAGGAATGTAGTCTTCACATCCAACTTCTCTAAGTCCAAGTCTTCTACTTCTACTAAACCAAGAACAATCGTAATAGAAGTCATTTTAACAACGGGAGAATTTTTTTATCAATGTCTATACCATTCTTCTATGAAAATCCCTTGACAACCAACGGGCCTTGTACCTTTTCTTTCCTCCATCTTCCTCTTTGATTATATACACCCGAGTTTTTCTCGCAATGATCTCTTTCCCTTGGGTAGCTCCACCATTACCCAAGTCTCGGTTCTCCATAAGAGATCTATGCTCTTCATTCATGGCCTACTCCCACTTCTTCCTGGCATTCACTCGCACTGCTGTTTCCTCAAACCACTCACGGATCTCCACTATCGGTGAGCAATAAATAATTTAAAGACAAAGTAAATTATTCGGGTTCCTTCTTACCCTAGAAGACATTCTCACCTCAGGAGTTTGGGGTTCCTGATGAGTATGTTCTGCCTTTGGATATGTCGGAACATGATGCACTTGAACCAACACCTTAGACACCTTGTCATCTGCAATGTCATCTAACACTGTGTATTATTTATTTGATTCCTCTTTATGTTCTTGCAACTGATATTTATACATGAAGTTTTCATTAAAGAAAATATCTCTAAACTAAAATATTTTCTTTTCCTTAAGACTCCAAACACGGAAACCAAATTTATCCTCACCATATCCAAAAAAGGTGAATTTCTCATACTTAGCCTCTAACTTGGTCCTATCATCTTTATCAAAGTGAACAAATACCTCACATCTAAATATTCTAAGAAATGAGTAATCAAATTTCTTACGGACCAAGTCTCCTCAAGTATACCTCCATCCAAGGCCATAGAGGGTCCTCTCGTTAATAAGATAAACAAATTTGCTTATTGATTCTACCCAAAACATGAGTGACAACCCCGCATGTAACCTCATGCACCTAACACACTCCATGATTGGCATGGTCATTCTCTCTCGACACTCCATTTTCTGTGGAGTCTTTGAAGCCATCCTTTTCCTACATATCCCATTTACCTAATAGTAATCAAGAAATTCATTGCTACAATACTCCTCTCCATTATCCAACCTAAGATATTTTAGCTTGAGACTGTTTCATTCTCAACCAAGGATTTCCATCTTTTGAAATTTTAAAACACATCAAATTTATTTCTAATACAATATACCCAAACTTTTCTAGTTGCATCATCCATGAAAGTGACATAATAAAATGAACCACCAATAGAGTTTACCTCAACTATCCCCATACATATCCTTCTTGGTAGGTCCAACCTTGAGGATCTCACCCGCTTATGTTTCCCATAAACAGATTCCGAGAAGTTCAAATCTAACTCCTTTAATCTAGGTAACCTATCCTTTAAAATTTTCATTCCTTTTGACTCATATGATGGAGTAAGCGGTGCCACAAAGTTACATCTCCCATCTGCAACAACTAAATTACAATAATAAGCACCACCGGTTAAATACAAAATACTAGTTTTATTACCTCTTGCAACCACAAGATATCCCTTAGTAACCTTCTAAGAATCTATTGTAAACCGATCTGACCATCACTAACAATTTGACCTACTAATATCAATTTTTGACTCAACTTAGTCACATGCTTGGACGTCCTTAAGTAGCCATGTGTTCCCATTCTACGTTTTCACTTGAACACAACCTTTACCTCTTATGTTGCATGCTTTATCATCACCAAGATATACATGTCCAAAATTACCTTGAACAAAATCACTAAATTAATGTCTATGTGGGGTGGCATGAAAAGAATCCCTAAATATAACACCCAAGACTCAACAATATTATCTAAAGAAATAATTAAGGCATCCTAAAAATCACTTTCTACCACATTTAACTCCTTAGTTTCGTTGTCATGAGACTCACAAAGCACCCACGGATGCAGATCAGGCTTCTAGGTTGATCACTCTAGCATCCAGTGTGATTGCACAACATGGAAACCTCTCTCCAAGTGTGGGAACTTGTGGCGAGAGAGGAATCTCAGATTAGAGGCTAGTTCCTCAAACTCCTCTGATTTAGATCTATATTTTTCAAAACTACAGAGGTTTGAAACCTAATCCTACTCTAAAATCCAAGGAGACAGAGATAGAAAGTGTAAAAATGAAACTAAACTAACAGGTGATACACCAAAGGAGGAGTGGTGAACACTTCTTGTCCTGCAGAGATAGACACAGATCATAAAAATGTAACATAAAACATCATGCACAAGCTGATAAGATGTAATCGAGAAGTCAGAAATGAAACAAGCAAAACAAACAGAGGACTCGGTGGCGATCACAGAGCTCGTATTTTCATTTCTCTTCATCAAAATCTTTGTATTACAACATCAAAAAGGCAAAAACCTGTTATAATTTTAGAAGAGGTCGATACTTGCAAAAATCACTTGTTCTAGGTGAAAGAAGAAGCTTGCTATCCAAAGAAATTGTTTCCCCCTTCAGAAATGAGCCAAATGCGGGTTTTACATTGTATGGGTCGAGCCAGGGAACATAAAGCGTCAAAAACATGAGAGCCCATCCCTTCTTGATTGCAAGTGCATTAAAATAGAATGGGGGACCTTACAAACCCATACCCTATCATTTTGACCGGATTACAGGAGAATGCGACCCATTCTGCATTAAATCTGGTCGTTGGAATGTCACTTCTAGCCATGAACACGCGTCAGATCTGTTTCTCAATTTTCTCTCTCCAGACTACACCAAAACTCAAGATTAACCCCAGAATCACGTAGATAATTTCATGAGATTTTTGTTGATATAAATAACGTGCAAATCCGAGCTCTGGATCGAAAGATATGTCGATACGAAGATTTAGGCACAAAACAGTGAAAATGTGTTTTGAAATTTTTCCGCTTCTGCCACATGGATGACATGTGGCACATGCTGATTGGATCGTGATTCTCTCTCTTTCCTCTGCTTTATTGGACATGTGTCCTCTTTTGATTAGCTCGGGATGACCCTTTAAAACTCGCCCTTTGACTTTCGGACTTTTCTCCTTGTGACACGTGTCATGATTTGGTTGGTCCGCGGGTCTGCCGGCTCTTTCGCGTCCATCGCGTCCATTTGTCCCGAGATGTCCCAATGTTATGCTGGGACAAAACTTCCGATCCACCCAAAATGGGCTTCCTGTCCCTTTTTCGCTAGTGACACGTGTCATGATCGATTGGCTCTCGTTTTTTTGGCTATCCGCGTCCCACGCGTCCCTTTGTCCCAACTGTCCCAATACAAAATTTCTCTCTGTTGGTGAGGAACGGCCGGTTCACATCCTCCGCGCACTCACGGCCCAGATGTCCCAGTTCGAAAGTTCCCCATTCGGCCAAACCAGATGGTTCGCGTCCTTCGCGTACCTTTGTCCCAATAGCTCCCGGAATGTCTGGGACAAATTCTTCCGATTCACCCTTGGCGTTCGGCGGTTCGCGTCTGCCGCGTACTTCTGTCCCAGATGTCCCTTTTCTTCGTGGGAAGCCTAGAGGCTTTTCGGCCGATCCGCGTCTCAATGTCCCTCATGTCCCTACTGTTGCGAGGACTTGGACTTAGCCAATTTTCAAAAAAAAATTGGTCCAAGCTTGTTTTCTGCAACTTTTTCACATTTTCTCAGAGCTTGCTCTTTTATTGCCAGACAGGAGAGTTAGAAAAATTTACGAGGGGACCCTAGAAACATGATTTTTTCCTGAATCCATCCATTTTCCTGGGACTTGAGAATTCCGATGCATGTTATCAAATTAACCAGGGGGTGAATTTTGGATAACTTGATTCCTCCTTTTTCTTTTAATCACGAACATCCCAACAATCTTTCTTAGCATGACCAACCTTCCCACAGTGCCAACATTCCAACTTAATCTTGGAATTTAACCTTCCGCAATCATTCGACTTCCCACATTTACCTTTCCCTCTATTATTTTGTCTCCCTCTTCTCTCCACCGTAAAAGTGTTTCCATAAGTAAAAGAATCCTCAATGCTCTTCCTTCACATTTCCTCACTCAAGATCACACCTATCACATCCTCAAACTTCAACTTTGAATTATTAAAAACCTAATTACTTACAACCATAACCAAGTTGTCTCGGCTATCTGGAAAGGAGAAAAAAATCAACAAAGCTATGAACTCATCATCAAAGTTAATTTTTACTAAGTTTAACAGATCGAAAATCGTATTAAACTCATTCAAATTATCAGCAATAGAACCTTTCTAAGACATCTTCATATTAAATAACTTTTTCATTAAACATATTGGATTAGAGGTAGATGGTTTTTCATATAACTTCCTTAACGCACTCACAAGAGCTTCTTTGGTCTTCTCTGCGATATGTTGAAAGAAAGCGAAGATGCAAGACATAACTAAATTTCCTTGAGCACCTTTCTATCCAAAAATCTCAATCCTCATTCAACATGGTTGTAGGTTTCTTTTCTTTTCCAGCCAAAGGGCGTGGAGTTCCTTTTGATATAAGTAATCCTCCATCTACATCTTCCACAAAAAAATTTTCTGCCCATATAACTTCTCAACCATCGATTTTCCCTCGTCTATTATAACTCCCACTCAAGATAAGATTTGCCTATGATTTACCACTCCAAAAACACCACCAAATATTTGATACTACTAGTTAGGAATTAGAGAATAAATATGTGGAAATAATTCCTCAAATCACGGTAGTAGGAAACTTACAAAATATATATAAATAATGCACAAAAGAAGACAACGCAAGATTTAACGCGGTTCACCCAATGTGGGCTACATCCACCAAGAAATTTCTTAGATTTTATTATTACAGTCTTCTCTCGATTACAATTGTACAAAAATAACTCATGAACTCATAATAGAATTCCCAAAGATGCTAAACCACATCTAAGACAAAATTGACACCTAACTACTTAACCTTGATCACTCTTGATCACCAAAGATACCCAAGATTACTATTGATTCGTTAAGACACCCCTAAAACCTCTATTTATAGGATTACGGTCCTTCTAAGAAGTTAAAAAGCTGACACTAGAAGTTTGTGATTCGTGATCATTCAAATTCTTGTGGATGGAAAATCTGTGATGTTGACAACAACCACACTACAACACAACTACGAAAACCGCAACATAAAAATAGAAACCGACACAAAATGCTCTTGAAGTCTCCAAACATAACCATTCAAACTCCAACACTCTAATGTTGATTTTATAAGACTAAAAACAGGCTCCATACCCAAACATTTGTATCACTCACAGATGTGCATCATCCCACTAAATGAATACTTCCTTCGATGGATGAATGAACTTTGGGTCCCTTATGGTGTGCTAATATTTTTTTTTAAGTCCTCTTTACCCAATGGTGCCACATAAGGAGTAGACCATCCATCGATTACTAGAATGATAACGCACTCTTCCTTGTTCTACAAACTGATGTATCCTTTATTGAAGTACATGTTAGTATTGTTTACATAACACCAAGGGGCCCAAGTAGACTTTGGGAAACTATTTTCCTTGGAAAGCACCAAGAATTCAAATTCCCTAATGAACTTGACTCCCTAAATATCTATTGAAGAATTATTCAAAACTCAAAGGGAGTGGCCTTAGTCCCATTTACCAAGTACAACACATTTTAAGATGGATGCAATGGTGGTCTTCCCATTTGATTCCATATATTGAGAGTGAGGACATTAACTTCTACACATGTGTTGATCAAAATATTACTTACGAGCTATCCATCTACTACTGCATTCAGTGTGATCACCTTGTCATAGTCCAGACTATGAGGGGGTAAGTTAGTATGCAGGATCTACCTCTAATGCTCACCTCCACCGTACGATAATTTTTATCTCAAACAAGTATCCTAACAGGGGAATGGTGTTCTCCTAGTGCAGCATTTTACACACTTCCTTGATATCATCTATGTCCTTTTGAGGAGTTCTAATGTTCTTTTCTTACTCCAACTTCCATGATTGTTCCTTCAAACATTGAATCTCTCCTTATAGACTCCTAATTACCTCCATAGTCTCTTAATACACCTCTATCTGGTAGGTAGGATTAGGGTACTTCCCATGTAATACCTCCTCTCTTGTAATAGTAGGCCTATACTTTGGCATTTACCTCACGCATGTAGCCTCAACACGAGTAGTTACTAGAACAAGATCCAACTCTATATTAGACATCACCTTAGGGATGTATAGAGGCTTAGTTCTCTTTATACTTACCATCCCCTCACCTCTATCATAATTCTTCTAATTTTTAACCATGTGACTATATAGATCTGGGAATTTTCGGACTTATGCTTCTTGCCACACCATGAGCATTGTAACAAGTCCAGGCATTTATGCATATAATGTTTTGTAGATCAAAAGTTAAAACAAGTTCCACAAGGAATTCACCTCTTCCTCTGTCATCCATGTTCCCTTGAGTTATGACCCTCTTCCTTAGAGCTGCTCATAATGCTGGTCTAGTGCACACCAGTGTCAATGGCATCATGGATATGGTCTATCAATCTACAATCCTTATTATCATGGGTGGTAGACATACAAATCTTATAATAACATAAAACATCCTTATGGAGTGTGCATTGTAGCAATGGGAATATACTTAGATCATGTTCCCCATGATATCTCTCACAGTCCAATGTCATGGCGCACTCCAAATTTGAGGGAAACTATCTTTTTTATGTCCTTCTACTTCACATTTCATACACTAAAGTCCATTGTGAGTCTCATACGCTGAATTCATAGATAACTTCTCAAGTTTCTTCACCATGGAAGAAATCTAAGCTTCCAAAAAGGGACTCACTCTAGTGTTAACACTTCTAATAGGCTCAGCGTACAAAGCATCCTCCAAGGCTTCGTGCGGGTCTATGAAAGTCTTATGTGAAAGTGATCATCTGAAGGGGTGATGAGGCATCCAATGAACCATTGATCATGCTATGAATGATGGATGTCATAATACAACATGGAAAAGAGAGTCTTGAAATTCACATCATACTCCTGCACACTCTCTTCCATATCTTGTTGGATCTCCTTCAATACACTGATGCTCTTCTCGCTCAAACTCGGGAATGTAAAATTCCACTAGAAGTCATCATGTAATGCAAAGTATAATCAAGCTGTCATTAGAAGTGGGTCATACATATGTTACCAGCTATGCACGCGCCCTGCAACATCATTGGAAATTGTCTTTCCTTCTACTGCGGGGTAGTGATCTCCTTTGCATGCCATAGTAACTCACACTTATGAGCATCCTCTATAGCATCCTCAAAACCTTTTTAATCTGAAAAATGGAGTGGCATCTCATAGAACACGTGTTATTGGGGTTGTGGTCCTTGTCCACTAGGTCAAGAACCCTTATTTCCTTTAGTATTTCCTCCACCAGATCCACTTGATCCACTCACTCTTGAAATTCCAGATCCATGAGATCCTCCTCATGTAGCAAGTACAAGGTATGAAGTGGTGCTACTTTGTGTACCCACCGTCGAGCTAAACTAAGATACAATGGTTTGTGAAGTGGAAATACTCCCAGACGTGATACTCATGTTCAATGCTCCCAATCCTTGTTGAATCGATGCACTAGATAGGATACCACCAAATATAGGAAAAATCTACATGGCCATAGAACTCAAAGAAAAACTATATCTACTCGATGTTTCTTGCCTACTAACTCCAACACTAATTTAACTAGCAATACATTTCTCACAATTTGAGAAACTAAGCGTAGGGATATGGTTATTGGGTGGGTCCAGATGCATTCCTATAGCCCTTCTCCTTCCTTCATCCAAATAACTCTCGTCAAAAGCCGAGGGGATTCTTTTCTGTGCTTTCCCAAATGGGGTAGCACAAAGCGCATAGGTTGCATGTCCTATGTGTGAACCTTAAGTCCTTCCCGCATCATCTACCTCTATAGATCCATCACTCTTATAATCTGATGTTATTTCACCAACTCCTCTCCCGATATTCATTATACTTGAGTCATCTCTCCTCTCTCTCCACTTCTTCCATTTGATTCACCGTCTCTTACCACACTAGCTTTTGTGCCCCGCACCTAGTGAGAGTTTAGATAGCCATAGGAAATGATTTTAAACTCAGAGTCATGATCAAGATATTGATGGCTAAGGGTAAAACATGCAAGAAGGATCCTATGGGTTCTCATAAGAACTCAAAATCAGTAACCTCTAGGTAAGAATAAGTGGAAATTGTGTATTTCGCGTGTAGCTAGTCAATACACCTCTCCACCAATGATCAACAACATGAGTATAAACCAGATCAACATCATGAAGAATCGATAGTCTTCTTGAGTCCACACACAAGGTTGATAGAACCAACTTATCCTCAGTGCATACGTTGATAACCACTCATACAACTCCATCGAAAATCAACAAAAAAGTATCATACGAGATCATTATACAGGTGCTCCTCTACCCATTTACGTGGATCAAAATTAGGTCCAGTGTTGAATCTATAAGAAAACTCATCCTCTGTGTTTTTAAGGAAAGTTTCCATGTAATCTAGGGTGAAGCATTCTGCCATCTCTCACCATTCTTGCAAAAAATTCAAAAGAGGTCCCAACAATGGAACCAAAATGTAGTCAATATTTACCTCTAACTTTTCTTCTAACCCTAAGCACACCGGCATATCACCCATCCTAACTAGGATATCATCAAGGCACGTGAAGATGTCAATCCCCTCCTTTATATGATATTTTCAATAATGTTTATCACCATGAGACGGAAAATGCACAGATATAATTGTATGCATTCTAAGACAAAAACAAGGAAACTAGATCTAAGCATAAATTCACCATAATATAAATGATAACATCACATTAATAAAGACGAATCAAATCTAAACCATGAGCATTATCAAGAACACAAGGGTTTGGATCCATAAGCATAAAAGAAAATATATAGATCTAGATCTATAACTTAGATGTTTAGAACCACTCCATTGTATTAATTCATCAACATTTCAGTGGTGAAAATACATTAGAGATTCCATGAATGGAGATAATACAATAACAAAGCCTCGGTATGTTTTTTCGTAGCTTCATTACGGAGCTTGAATCATGAATTACTATCTCTATCCATGTCTCAAATTATATATCTCTCTCTTTGTTCTCATGCAAAACAATACATAAGAAATAACAAGGAAGGAATCTCCCCTAATTGAATCATCATTACCCATGAACATGCCAAATGTCATCATGTATTTCCCTAATCTAGTATCCTCAAAGCATGCAAATGCAAGTTAGTTTTAACTAACTCCACATTTTTATCTCCTAATCTTATCATGATAACCATAATGATAGCTAGGAATATCCTTTCCTTGATTCGCAAGGCCTTATAACTTGACCTTATCCATAACTGAATCTGGTCACCTTTCCACGTGTTCCCCAAACGTGACTTGGACCAAATCTCAAAAGTGAATAAGTTTTGAACCTTTCCTGCTTTGGCACGAGCCTTCATGCATCACCAAAATTTACCTCTTTGCGTGCCTTTGCACCCTACTTACATGCGTCATAACCCTCCGCACCTCGGGTACTTAGTCATTTCAGGCACAACAATAGTTGATGTGTTGTTATGATATTATATAGTTAATGTTGGAAGTTATTAATCAAAACAACCTCCTATATCCCCTTTTACATAATTTTAGTGAAATTAAGTCACTAATCTATTATAATCTAATAAGGGTGTAAAAATATTTTGTGCACTTGGCTTATGACTCAATATTTGCATTAATGATAGTTACCCCAGGTTCCTCTTCTCTATCTTGTTGTATGATTTTTCTTATGTGCCTTCTTATTCTTTTTTAAGCGCAATAATAGATTTATATCATGATCAAACCATATCATTCCTTGAATATATAAAACATCACCCCACATACAAAAATGTGCTCCTTAAACATTTTCATAACACTTGTATTTATCCCGATGCATACGTTCAAGTATATTCATTTTGTTCTTCAAAAGGCTCTATCTTTTAAATTCGATGATTATTTTATTATAAATCCTTCTCAAGAACGTTTTAACAATGGAATTTCTCTATATGTTCAATTATTTGTGAACAAGACTCTAGTCAAGCATGTTCTTATTGAAAAAACATTAGGCCTCAATTTTTACATCATCTCTTTTTTTTTACAATCTAGGTGTCTATGTTATAAGTCTTCCCCCTTCTCATTTTAGTATCTATAGATCAAAAAATTCCCTTTAAAAATTCTTTGGTTCTTTTACTATTCCAATCACTATTGGCATTAATACATTTGACACTCTTTGTTATGTTTTCCTTGATAATACTAACCATAGCAATATCCTCGGGAACCATTTGTTACATGATCCGTAAACTTAGCAGAAAGAACTAATTCCACTAACTAAAAGTTTACCGGATGACCCAAAATCAGAATGAAATCTGATTCAAAATGTTTTCAAAATCTGATTCTAAATAATGTGTTTCACACCCATGTCAGATAACACTTCAAACCATTCCAAGACTTCTTTTACCCTATTTAATATAATGTTAAAGTAAAATGATTAATATGTAAAATTACGATTAAATTGGGGAAATTGAAATCAGCAAATTAAAATCAAATCGGTGACTAAAAGCGACACAAAATTGATAATGGTGTTCAACATATAAGCGTACGTCTCCAAATCCACAATAGTGAATTAATCTATTATAAAAATCATTAAGAAGTACAATCACCCTTGCAAAATGAATAATATATCACAATGACCTACAACAAGAGTTGATAATGGAATAAGAACTCGAAAATATTCAGAACATGATCCCTAAATCCATTTGTGACTTTGTAAGTCTTCCCACAAGCATACTCCATTCAAATGAGTTAGAAAAAATCGTATAACTAAAAAATTATAAATGATTAAAGGGAAATAAATATAGTGGACTGATCTTCTCGAATTCTAAGCAACTTTCAGTTCTTTCTATAGGCTGGTTTGGAGTCTAATGGCTTCAAAAGACTAGATTACGACAACTACTCCTTTGGAAATTCAACAACAAGTGACTTTCACTGCATAAAATAACGTCACAGAATCTCCAAAACTGAAAAAAAATTACACCATTGTGAAGATCTTGGAATTTTGAACAATTCAACTTTTACTCCATCACCTCGTTTTTCCTCTAAGGGCATCAAAATAATGTTTTCCACAAAGGCTCAAAAATTCCTTACCATTGGTTCCCCATAGTCTGCACAAACGCTTCTTTAAATAGAAGTGAGCTCAATTCAATACATGCCGAGATGTATTGGAATGGCGATGGAGGTGTGCACATTGCAAGTGGGTGGTTGGGGGTTTGATTCACCCCAACCATCTTTCCCTCACATCATTTCTAAATGGGAATAATATCCCACATTTTACGGGGATTGAATTTTTGAGCCTATATATAGGTTGTGACCACTAAGGGTTTATGTGGCTAAAGCCATACAATACTCCTTTTATTTCCTATGTTAAAACCCAATTTGTTTGGGTTGAATGCCATGTGGGTGGCTATGTTGATACGTGGGGCAGTGGAGATTAAAATCCCACATACTTGGGCTAACGGTTACGTTACCCTTTATTAAGGCTCAATTGGCTTATTAAAACCGTGACTTGGGCCACGTGCTTTCCATTGCATGTTTATAAAGCCCACATAATGGGATGGGTGGTCATGTTTGTAATTACACATTGTGGCTTGGCATAATATCCCACAAAAATGAATATGAAGTGGGCGGTATAGCCCAAACCAATGAACATATAGCTTGACATGCAATGTAAATAAAGAAATTGTCATATGAGAAAAAAACTTGCCGAGGACCCCAGGACAATAAATGCGAGGCCCACCAATTTTTTCTTGACCTTCGAAGACCTTCGAAGACCGGTGTCCCAAACAATATTCTCAAACAATTAGACTTCATTTTTTCCAATATGCCAAGTGTCAACACGTGACTCACATGTTGCCCTCGGTTGACAAATTTTCACTTGAACTTTGATTGGCCATAACTTGAGTGTATGAACTCCATTTTCTGTGGTCAAATAGCCAACGAAAATATCTCAAAATTATCTTCCACACCATAGTAAATTAGGGAGATTTAGGGAATGTTTGAAGCCTGAAATGATCCCTTGATCACACCTCCCTACTAAGAAGGCTTTTGTGCACAAAAGTTGTTTTCACCCACTAAAAATTGTCGGTCCCCTTCCTACATCTCATAGACACATACATGACAATATAGGAATAAAAATATGGGTTAATCAAATAAAATGTTGATTAGAGATTCAAAAATAATCGATCAGTAAAAATAAACAATCATAAGCCACTAAAGGAAATTGTCCACCGATACTCTGCGACCCTATCATCCTCTATGAATAGCTTGGATCAATATAAAATACATCTAAATGCCCACAACAAGCTAGTGTCCAATATCTATGTGAAACTGCAAAACCACTGCAAACTGTCACCAATATGATCAAGAATAAACATGCCAAAATAGACACAACTGAACTAAGTGAACTGCTAGTGATAACAATATATCCCCAAAATTTGCACTGCAAATAGGATAGAAGCAAAATTTCCATGTGAAACTAGTTTATAACATTGAATAACATATACCGAAATGAAAATTTCCAAAAATAGACATTTCAACCATGCCCATTGAATCTGCATACTGTTGTTAGAAATCTCCCAAGTTGAAACATGAGTTGTACCCAATTTGTACCATAAACTCAAATCTGAAATATAGAGATGTTCAATGGAGTATTAATCAAATTTATAAAAGTAAGAAACCAACCGAGTATGGTAAACCTATCCCCTAGTTGTTCTCACCAAATCTGAACTCCAAAACTATTCAAAGCTAAATGGGAAAAATAATTCCATGCAACAAAAACTCGTAATCCTACAACACAAGCCCTTGATTAATTGCATGATAAAAATAAATCAAATGCCATACAATATAAAGTTGAATTTTTTTTTACCAACCCATGCCAATGGATTTTCATCTACAGGTATCACCTGATCTAGGGTTGTAACTTCAACTGATGGTGAATTTGAAACTTATTTTACCTTTGCAATAGGCCTATACTCCATCTTTGGTTTGCACTTTACTACTCGATGACAAGATGGACGAAGTTTTGACAAACGCGTTCACTGATGTCCATCATCACGACAAGGGGTATAGGAATTCCTATCAACAAAGGAATTCTTCTTGCCATTAATCGCTCCTGAATGACGAGATTGGTGTTTCCAATTTTCCTCTTTTGAAATTTTCCTTTTTCTCCAACCAAGCCCTTCTCTTCCAACATCTGGAAACACAATGATTATGCATCCCACAAAATGTACAAGGATAGGCATCAATCATTTTCTGAATATCATAGCCAAACTTCTTAAATTGAAAGAGTGGATCAGAAGTTTTACAACCTTTATTGTGCTTAGGCTTATGGTAAGAACATGGAGGTGGAATCTCAATACCTCTTCATTGAACCTTCTTACCAACTCCATCCTCTGATGAAGAAGCACTTGATTCCTACACTGAATCTACTAGCAAGACTAGTGGGGTATTCTCTTTGATTTTGGAATCTTTTCTTTCGTCGGCATGTTTGGAGAATTCTCTAATATCATTTCCCACACTAGTAAAACCCAATCCTACAAAATGAGGATGATCCTCAACCTATATTTGGTTAGCAATGCCTTGAAAATATTTTCCAAGACCTCTTCTATCAAAACCCATCTTAAACAATAATTTGGATCCAATGCCTCTAGTATGCTTTTCAAATGAACCAAAGACACCATTACTTGAATTCGAAATGGGATGGCAACAAGAAAAAGATCCTTGTGGTGAATAAATTATAATGCACTCTATCATGGTCACTTTGCATCTAAAGTAGAAAGAGAGAAATTCCTTCTTCTAAACACCACACTGCAAAGTGATCAAGAGATCATCTTTTCTTCTAGCTCTTTTTTCAAACAATCAACTTTCTCTTAGAGAGAATAGATCTTGCATCGCAGGAATACATTTTCTTCTTGAATTTGTCTATTGATGCTCTCGATCTCTTCTAGTCTTTCCCTCTTTAATGATTTCCCCATGATGACTTAAACCAGTGATCCCCAAAATCTTTGTAAAATGCCAAGTAAGAAGATCAAGCCAAAAATAGTCTGCATTGATGGGATTAACAAATCACAAACTGGTGCTCAAATGGAACTGAAGCTACAAAACCAGCTCTAATACTAACTTGATCTATAAAATTAGAATAAATAACTAATTCCACTAACTTAAAGTTTACCCCGATGACCCAAAATCGAGAATGAAATATGTTTCAAAATGTTTTCAAAATCTGATTCTAAAAATGAGTTTCACACCCATGTCAGATAACACTTCAAACCATTCCAAGAATTATTTTACCCGATTTAATATAAGGTATTGTAAATCGATTAATATGTAAAATTATTATATATCGATTAAAGTGCGAGAAATAGAAATGAGTAAATTAGAATCAAATCAGTGATCAAAATGACACAAAATTGATAACGGAGTTTGGGCATGTAAGCCTATGTTTCATGATCCACAACCGTGAATCAATCTATTATAAAAATCACTTAGAAGTATAATCACCCTTCCAAAATTAATAATAGATCACAATTACTGCAACAAGAGTTGATAATGGAACAAGGACTCGACAAGCTTGAGAACATAATCCCCAAATCCATCTGTGATTCTACAAGTCTTCCCATGAGCATACTCCATGCAAACGAGTTAGAAAAAATACTACTACAAAGGAAAAATCATAAATTATTAAAGGGGATATAAGTATACAGATGGTCATCTTGGAAGTTTGAGCAACTTTTCATTTCTTCCTATAGGCTAGTTCGGCCTCTAATGGCTTCAAAATATTATATTACGACTACATATCCTTTGGAAATTCAACAAGTGACATTCACTACATAAAATAATGTCACAGAATCTCCAAAACTGAAAAATAATTATACCACTATGAAGAGCTTACAATTCTAAACAATTAACCTTTTTACTCCATCACCTAGTTTTGCCTCTAAGGGCCTCAAAAATAATATTTTCCACAAAATCTCCAAAAATACCTTACTGATAGTTCCCC
Organism: Taxus wallichiana var. yunnanensis; assembly: GCA_018340775.1. Lineage (NCBI taxonomy): Eukaryota > Viridiplantae > Streptophyta > Pinopsida > Cupressales > Taxaceae > Taxus > Taxus wallichiana. The sequence continues at coordinate 391,032,163 of CM031237.1, read as the reverse complement.
ACTTTCTTCACAAACACTTCTTTAAATTTAAGCGAGCTTAATTCAATACATGTCGAGTTGTCTTGGTGTGGCGGTGGAGGTGTGCACATTGCAAGTGGGTGGTTGGAGGATGGATTCACCCCAACCCCATTTTCCCATGGATCATTTCTAAATGGGAATAATATCCCACATTTTATGGGGATTGGATGTTTAAGCCTATATATAGGTTGTGACCACCAAGGGTTTATGTGGTTAAGGCCATGCAAGTACTCCTTTTGTTTCCTGTGTTAAAGCCCAAGTTGTGTGGGTTGAATGCCACGTGGGTGTCTATGTTGATACGTGGGGTGGTGGAGATTAAAATCCCACTTGCATGGGTGGCAGATTACCTTAGCCTTTAATAAGGCTCAATTGGCTCATTGAAATTGTGTGTTGGACCACGTTCTTATTGTTGCATGTTTATAAAGCCCATGTAATGGGCTGCGTGGTGGTGTTTGTAATGCCACATGGTGGCTTGGCATAATATCCCACAAAAATGAATATGAAGTGGGTAGTGTAGCCCAAACTAATGAACATATAGCTCGTCATGCAATGTAAATAAAGAAGTTATCCAATGAGAGAAAAAAACACCGAGTTGATAAAGATTTTGGTCTTTCGAGTTGATATAAACCAAGTTGGCTCGGTGAATAATATAATGCAATAATCAAACCTGATGGCAAGGCACCCCTCCGGGAAAAGAGTGTGCCAAACCTGGTGAGGGCCCCCATCCAAAAATAGTAGGGCCCACAATTTTTGTCAACCATCAAAGACAAGTGTCCCAATAAAATATTTGCAAATGATCAGACTTCATTTTTTCCAATACGCCAAGTGTCGATGCATGACTCGTATGTTGACCCCATTTGACTAGTTTTCACTTGAACTTTGACTAGCCATAACTTGAGCATATGAACTTCGTTTTCTGTGTTCAAATAGTCGATGGAAATATATTGAAATTATCTTCCACACTATACAATTCTAGGAAGATTTAGGGAATTTTTCAATCCTAAAATGATCCTCGATCATTACATGCTACATAATACCCATTGACCTATAATTTTCTCATCAAGGTTTTATTCATTTTTAGAAATGGGACCCTTTCAATTTTAAGTATTATGATATACATCCATAGGAATCCATTAAAAATTACACCCTATCTCTTGTAGTTGTTCCACCTAGATTATAATTCATGTGTTTACCTTGTGCTCCACATAATGTGTTGAAACACTTACATGAGCGAAACCTCATGTCTCTCCCTCCACTCTTAGAGTTTGATATGAGTGGGCCTTATTTAAAGAAATTGAATTATCATGTTTATTATCATTATAATAAATATGTATTGGTCACCTCACTTATTAGTGTATCAAAATTGTCACGGCATTCAATATTTTATTGACTTCGATTTATTTAAATGGGATAAGCCCACAAAATATTCTAAGCCAACAAACATTAATTCCAAGTTGAAAACCTTAAATGATCCACTTCCTAAGAATAAAAATGAAAAATATACTTTAGAAGTGCACAATACTTATCATGCACTACCACCACTATCATATTATGATCACCCTTTGGATGCGATTATCAACACTATCATTCACATATCATCTCCTACACTTTGATTATCACTTTTTATGACTCGATATATATGATACACTTGTTTATTATACTTGTCCATTTCTACTTCTATTAATCAAGAACCTATGCATTTTAATTTGGTTGATCCACACAACAAGGATAACATGTTCTCTCTAACACAAATTCAATCTCTTTCCATTTCTACAAAGAATCTTACATTGGATTCTAATCCTTGATATCAATGCATTACTCTACCTATTAGATTTTTCTATGTAACTACACTAGTTTTCATTCTTGGTTATTTCTACTCTTATCTCTAGTGCATTTCATTTAGGTATCCCTTTGCTACATGTTCTTAGGGATATTCCATTGGTCATTCACTAATGTTTTAATTTTATTTATAATTAGTAGGTTGTCGTAATTCGATGTATTACTTTAAGTATCATTCTCATAGCATGCCTAGTAATTCTTCTATAGTTTTTATCCTTACTCCTAATATATTTTTGAATAGGTCTATAGTTATGCACACTACCTCTCATAAATATAGTCCTTGTAGGTATCCTAATAGTTCTATTATTACACACATTTTTTCTCATGGATCTAGCCCTCATAGGTCTTCTCATAGGCATTTAGTTGCATGCACTATCTCTAGTAGCTCTAGTCCTCCTAGTCTTATGAAAAACCTTTAGTTGCACAAAATACCTCTCACAGATCTAATTCCCCTATGCCTATAGTTAATACTTTAGTTTCATACATTATATCTATTGGCTTTCACTCTCATAGGATACCAATTCAGTATTTTCACACATATTTCATCTCTATACTTTCTCAAAATTATTATAGTGCACATGGTCTTTATAATGTCACTTAATCTTTTATTCCTCTATGTAGGTATTATACTTCACACATTACTCATAGATATAATCCATCTAATTTTTCTCTCATACCTTCTTTAGAATACATAACCACTATTTTATAACTTAAATTTTAGCCACGTACTTTGGCACTTTTGAGGTCTAAATCATCATATTATTTTCTAGTTGCATTTCCTCTTCAAGATCGGTTAGTTCTTGTACTACTCCTTTCCTATAGAGTTAAACACTCAAAAGTTCAAAATCATTGACATAGTTACAAAATATAAAACATTCATACATTTGCATCAAAAAAGGACCTATGAACATAGGTTGCATTATTAGTGCTTTACATTATACATGTTATTTGTCACTTTATTTTGATACATAGCATATCTCTTTACTCTTTATACACATTTACTCACTTGGTATATTGAGCTTGATACAATATATACATAACACGGTGATAAGTATTAGTTGACCCTTTACCTAGACTTTGTATACATATAGGGAATATATTAAACAATCTACATAGGTACTATATTTCAAATACATTGGGAGTCTATTATACACTTTGTATAGGTGTTATTATTTCATTATATTGTTTTTTCCATTTCCTCATTATGCTTGATTACATATATTGTCTACATGTTATCTTTTAAGATAACATGACTAAAACGTTTGTTTTGCGGTGTTAAGACCTCTTACTTCACATGTTTTTATCTATATTATAATCATATTAATAGATTCTTATTTTCTATATATGTTTGTTATTTGTGTGTGTTATTCTTGCTTACTTTCTTCATTGATTATGTCCTTAGTTCCTTGCTTGTCTTGTGACAATGTGGGTTTCCCAAGTTTTTGGCTCTAAGTTTTTTTATGTGATCTTTCTTCTCATCTTTGCAAGACTCAATGCCTTGATTTCCTTGCAACATTATGGGTATCCCATAATTTTCACTTTATGCCTTTTTATGTGACATTGTTTGCATATTATTGACCCTAATTTCATTATTAATATATCTCTGCACTTTTTTCTTTATACATGCATTATTAATACTATTATTGATGTTTCTAGTATTTATTTTTTCTCTTGTTATAAATTTTGGTTTCTACCATGTGAATCCCCTTGTAGGTTTGGAATCTCATCATCAACGACCACCACTAAACATTCCTCAAAATAAGGAAAATTAATTTGGGTTTATTTGTGAGGTTGTATATATTCATGAACCACAAAAAATAAATAAAAAATGAAGTGAACTTTGGGAAATAATTCAAATAACATTTCTATTGTAGGCCACTTCAAGGGGGAAACCTCCTTTGAGAAATCTCAATATAATAATATTTTTGGATTACTTTATTGGGCCTCAACACTTACTTTTATACAAAGTCTATTCTAACAACTACAACTTCCCATACATATGGGATATTTCAAATATGCTCAAGGGACCATATACAAGGCATACGTGTCCATAACAACCAATACATTAATAATGCAAAGAGAAGGGTAGGGCACATGTTCCTAACATCCCCCCCCCTAGAATTTTTTTCCTCAAATATTCATATGTGGGAATTGTTTTTTAATATGGACGAGTTGTTCCAATGTTGCATGTTTTGGTTGCATGTTGTGCCTTTGGATTAAGACTTCCATGATTGATCCGGAGAAAATTTATTGGATATAAATTTCTAGGATTGCTTCAAGTTTGAGAAGGATATAACCTTCATTATCAAATTCTATTAAAAATAATTTCACTGATGTTGGTTCTAAGAACTTTATTTAAACATGAAATATGAAATAATGGGTAAACTTGGGACGAGGTACAAGATCCAAATTTTAAGCTATAGACCTAATATTTTGGAGAACCTTATATGGCCCATAAAACTTTGGAGTAATTTTATGATGTCATGTTAGTTTCAGGGATGATTACTTGTATGGATGTAGATGAAGAAAAACCATATCAATTAGTTGAAATATGTGCTTAGAGTGGTTTTGTTTAACCTATTGCTTCATTTGTCTTTGTGGCATATGGAGATTATCCCATAGGGTGTTGACAATATGATCTTGGATTAAGAGAGTAGTTTCGACCACTTGAAACAATGAACTACCAGGGGCATATGGGAGAATCGTTGGTTGCGCTTGACCATAAACTACTGAAATATGGATCCATTCTAGTAGAAGTATGGTGTGACATATTATACCACAATACTATTAAGGGGACCACTTTACCAATTTGGGTGATGTTGTTTTGAAGTAAAGCATCGAAAGAATATTTTTAAGAATTTGTTGATAATTTTTGTTTGGCCATATATTTTTGGGTAATAACTAAAGCTCATATTAAATTATGTATATGTGTGTAAGAACAAATTTGCCAAAAATGGTTGGTGAACTATTTTTCACGATCGAGATAAAATTTAAGAATGAATTTCTTGAAGGTAAAAGATATGATTTAAGAAAACTTTTGCACGTGTGGAGGATGTATATGGGTAGATGAGGTAACAAAAATGACTATATTTGAATAGGTGGTTTACCACAACTAAGATAATTATTTTCCTCCATATTTAGGGAGCCCCTCAATGAAATCCATAGAAATATTTTTCCATATTCTTGTAGAAATAGAAAAAGGCTCAAGGAACCAAGCACTTTGGATTTGTTTCATCTTTGTTGCAATGAAAAGTATCTCATTCACCCCCATTTGTTTAAGGTATCCTTTCATTACCTTCCAAAATAATTTATGATGTTCCCGCTCATATGCTTTGAGAAATATGGAGTTCCTTGTTATGGTGAAGCACTAGATGTTCGTTATATCAAAGAGAAGCACCATCCCATGAATAATGAAGTACTTTAGAGGTTTTAGTGGCCAATTGTTGAATCAGGGATTATAAGAAGGGATCATTTACATACCCTTATTATATAGATTCTAGCCAATTTGGATAGGTGTGGAGATGGTAAAAGGGAATATTAGTCCTTAAATGTGTGTGAGAGAGCATCATCTATGAAATTATTATTACCCTTCTTATAAGTGATCTCATAATCATATCTCATTATTTTTCTAACACATTTATGTGGTTACGGTGATGAGCCCCATTATTTTAGGAAATATTTAAAACTTTGGTGATTAGTTGTGATGCAAAAATGATTCCCAATTAAGTATGGCCACTATTTTTGTATTGCATGTAGAATTTCCATCATCTCCTTTTCATATGTAGACAAATCCAAATTTTTGTCAGAAATGGATTTTTAGTGAATGCAATTGGAAAACCCTTTTGGAGAAGAACAACACCCAAGTCGTTGACACAAGCATCACTTTTGATAGAGAATTTTTTTTTTGAAGTATAGCGTGGCCATAAATGGTGTGTTATGCATAGCATGTTTAAATACCATGAATGTTTTTTTCAGCTTCGCATCCCATGTGAATGCATCCTTCTTCAATAATTAAGTTAAGGGAGCTGCGATGATTACATAATCCATGAATAATTGCGATAGTATCATGTAAGTCCTAGGAAATAAAGAATTATCTTGAGGTTTATCAAATGATGCCAATACTACATGACATTGATTTATTTCTAGATCCACGTAGACCCCATCAGCTGAAATAATGTGCCCTAGATGTTTACATTCCTCTTGACCAAAGGAACACTTAGAATTCTTCACAAATAATTTATTTTCTATTAGAATTTGTAATTCCTTATCAATAAACTAGAGATTTTTGGCACATGTATGGTTGTAGAGAAAAATATCATCAAAAAGCAATACAAATTGATGAGTAAAATTATGAATTTTTTAATTCATTAGTCCTTGAAATGTTAAAGGGAAATTTGTAAGTCCAAATGGCATGATGAAGAACTCATATTGACCATCATTAGTATGGAAGTATGTATTTGGAATTTCAGCAACATGCACCTAAATCTAATGATAGTTAGAATTCAGATCCAATTTGGAGAAAAAAATTCTCCATGGAGCTCATTGATGACGAGAATTGGGAATTTATCTTTTATAGTGCGGTGGCTATGGCTACAAAAGTCAATGAAGAAGTGTCAAGACACATCCTTTTTGTGGAAAATAAGCACTAGGGGGAGTATGGGATGGTTTTGGGGAGAATAACTCTACACTTGAGGATTTCCCAAAATAGATTTTTAATCTCGGTATTTTATATATGGGGATAGTGGTATGGCCATATATTGGGTGGGGCGTTTCTGGAAGGAGTGAAATGTAACAATATTTAGGGTGTGAAGGTGGAAAACAAACTAGATATAGAAAAATTATTTTATTCTTGTCGAGGAGGTCTTGTAAATTAGCAAGGTAGTTAGTAGCAACAGGAGTTGGAGTTCGATGGAGTGCGGTTGGGTAATGATCCCATCTCGAGCCTTTCTTTTAAAAAATTCCATGTGATGGCGACAATGCTAATAAATCTAAACGATAACCTATTTAAGATGTTCTTATGGCCACTATCTATCAACTACATCTAAATCTTCAAAAAATCCCTCAGAATAGGCTTGAATGTGTAGAGACACTACTTATATAAAACCACATCACATCCTCCTTGGGGTAGGGAAAACCTATCTGAGTGAAGATTGTAATCACCTATCATGATATGTGCATTCTAAAACTTCCATTTACATGGAAATATTCCCCCATTCTAAATTATGAATTCAAATCTAAAATAATGTTATATGAAGAAATCTACCTACTTAGTAATGCGAGGATCGATGAAATTGTGAGTGCTATCGAGTCAATGAGGATTGTGAGAGGGATATTTTTAATGAACCCATTGACCTTCATGGTTTGAGAGGTGGTAACACCTATTGGTGCATGTATAGAGATATTAGGTTGAATATCCTAAGGAACCGAGTCCTCTAAGGGGTTGTGTTCCTATTACAAATCTGGAACTCCTAGAGGTCGGGATCGATGTCTGTTTTAGAGGTGATTGGAAATATAGAAAGTAGAGATTTTGTTTGATGCACCTATGAACCTTAAAAAAATTGTCATCATAATTATATCATAATAATTTATCCTTATGAGCCCACATATATGTCTTAGTAATGAGCTTGACCAAGGTGAATTTGTTTAGTCACTAGTTCATTGTGTTATTTGTAGGTTGGAAAGTGGGAGGTCGACATTGTATTGAGAGTTTATCTTTTGATAACTTAGCCAAGACAAAGGTGTACATCATGTTATTTATGTAGGGAAAATTTTAAGGAACCCGCATGAAAATAAATTATAGAAATTGTGACGAATATGGTTGAATTCAAATTCACTAGTTGGTGAATTATCTAAAATCATCATTTGTGGCATTGACGAAATATAATTTTTTTGAAGGAAATTGTAGATGGAGTTGCGAATGAAGGATAATTCATTTACATGAAGGATATTTCTTGAAAAAAACACATTTTAAGTCCAAATGGAAGTTTGCCAAATGTTCCCCTAACTTTCACTCTACCTCTCCTTACCACGGGCTTGAAACTTTATTGAATTGGTTCATTCCGCGGGCTAGGAGTACATAGAATGGCTTTTCCTTAAGGATGCTTAGAATCCCGCCACATGTCCACCCGATAACCAATTATATCGTTGGGTATCCTTTTGAATAACTTTACGCTCAAGTGTCTGGAATGGGTGAAACTTGGTTGCTCCTCATGTGCAAAGGATTATCATGAGTTCTAGCACAATCCTAGGTAATCAGCGGATTCTTTTAAATTTTGTGGGTATTCTAAAGGTTTAATGATTTCCAATATAAATCTATGTTGGTTACTGTGTGTGTGTGTGTGTGTGTGTGTGTGTGTGTGTGTGTGTGTATGGAAAATTTAATCAAATTTCAAAAAAATCCTAAACATGTCAATGAATGAGACCAAATGAATAGGAAGGTTCCATAGATTTCTTGGTGATCCAAGAATGTTTTAAAACCCTGACCCATCTATCACATGCGTGATTCAATAAAAAAATATGTTGGGATTGGATATACATTGGCTATTCACATGGGAAAAATTATTGTTTATGGAATTTTTGGGTGAAATGTGGTCACTTCCATGGTCGTAAAAATAGCCAAATTCATATTCCATAATTCCTATTAGCCAAATTACAAATATTAGCCACTAAAATTTTCCTTGGTTATTAGGATTAAAAATTTTCACCTCCGAGTGGAGAGGATATTTGAGGCCAATAACAAAATAACCCTTGAAGAAGTCATCTAACATTCCTTCACTATGATTAGTGAGTTTCTCAAATTCAATCTGCTAATCATGAATAGTACTGTCTAGAGGAGTTTGGTGATATGTCGTATAAATTCCTTGAATTCCTAAGGATCAAACCTACCTATACGTAAGGATTAATTTTTTTCCAGTTTGGTTCATCATTTTATTTGAGATGCCAATGGTACCATTGAAGTGTTTATTGTTTCAAGTTAAAGGAAGCAATTATGAAATTATTTAAAGAATAAGTATTGTGAAGGTTGAAGAGTTTATAAGCTTGATATATCCATCATATAGGATCTATACTATTGAACATTGGAAATTTCAGCTTGTGCCCAAAGAATGTATTGGGATAAGAGACGTAATTCTTTGAAGAAGACATTTCTATAATTTGTTGAGCAAAAGGCTATTCTTTTGGTTCATTCCACACATCATATCGGTTAACTCAATAACCTAGGAATTAAATTTTTGTATTTCTTCCTACATTATTTTTGTGCTTGCATAGGTGGATACTATAACTAATTTTTTTACAAGCGATAAAAAAATGTTCTAATACATAGTCGAAGGGAAAATTGTAATGTGAGCTCAATCGGAAGGGGTAAATGTACTTTTAGTATTTTTGGCACCACCTAGTTAGGATGGATAAATGTAAATGAAATATTGGAACCATAATGGAAAAATTTAGAAATGTTTTTAAGAGGGAAAGAGAAGTAGAAATTGAAGAGGAACATTGTGGAATTTATTTGAAGCAATAAGAGAAAATCTAAATAAGTTATGGTAAAACCGGAAAATTAAAAAAATGATATTTATAGATAATAAAAGTGGAAGTTAGATATGGAATTTCAAAGAAATAAATGTGTATAATGGAATTTCAAGTGTTCTAATAAATTTCTGAGTCAATGGAACTATAAAACAAAATATATGGCCAAAAATGGATTTTTTCTCTTTTTTTTGAAAATTGAATGACCCTTTAATGTTCCGCCAACATCTCAATTATAAGAGTGTTGTTAATTATTAGATCAACTGTGATTTATCTATTATTTTCCCACTAAAGTATTAATTTGGATATGATCTCCAATCAGTTATGTTGCCTAAGTGTTTAAAGGATTTTCTCTTGCCACCAATCTTTGTATGAATTAGTACCACTCACCGAATAATTTCTAGTCACAAAATTACACCTTAATCAATGGGATGGGGCTGTTACCATGGACAATTATTGGTTTACCTCAAGGGTGAAAACCAATTAATAAGGATGGTTCATTTCCTTTTCTCTAGCAATTCCTCTTAATGGTCCAACTACTTTGGGGTTCCTATGGTACTCCTCAGAATGAATTTTAAGGCTTATGCCCAAGTACTTACAACATTTATGTGGATAGGTATTTTGTTGAGATGTGGAGCTCAATTACTTCAGTTTAGCATGTTATATTAAAATTGTTGAAAAATACAGTAAATGACATCAGTTATGAAGGGACCATCATCGGTCACCTATGAGTGACATCGATCAGACAAGTAGGAACCAACATCGGTTAGGGTTAACTGACCTATGTTACCTGTGCATGAGTGTTTTATTTAACTCACGAGAATTAGATATAATTTTAGTATTAAAGCAGATCTATTGATTGTAATTACATGGCTAAGTGCCCTAAGTTTGTATAAGGTATTTATAAGATGGGAAGATAGGGTTAGAAGTAAGAATTGATGATTATTATGAAAATAATTGTGAGAGAGAGAATTATTGGAGAAGAAGGAGAAGCTTGAGAGAAAGAAAGTATTGTACATCGTGAGAGGTGTGGAAGATTGTAAATCTTCATTGTATATCTTCTAAAAGCTTTAGATAATAGATTGGATTGTTTCTTGGTGGATGTAGCCCACATTGGGTGAACCATGTTAAATCTGGTGTTGATTTATATATATATATTTTATATTTCTTTTGGTAGAATATCTGCTTTTATTGCATATATGCTTAGATCTGATATATTATCTATACAACCTTGTGCTAACCCCAACAACTGGTATCAGAGATTTGTTTGAGGGTTTTTTTGTTGACAAATTTACTCATAGAGGGTTTTTTGATTGAGTGGGAGCTACAACAATGGTAGAATAAAAAAATAAAAGGTAGAGAAGTTTGACAACCAAAATTATCAATTATGGAAGATGCAGATTGAGGATTATCTGTATCAAAGAGATTTGTACTTACCATTGGATGAAAATTCTAGACCTACGAAGATGACTGATGAAGAATGGAATATTATTGACAGAAAGACTTTGGTATCTTTAATATTGAGCCTAGAAGCATCTGTGGCTTCTAATATTACAGAAGTGGCATATATGGTAGATTTAATGAAATCTATTGCTAATTTATATGAAAAACCTAGTGATTCAAATAAATTTTATTTGATGAAGAAACTATTTACTTCTAAGATGCATGAATGTGGATCTGCATCTAGTCATTTGAATGATTTTGATCTATTGTAAATCAATTAAAATTGATTGATATTTTGTTTGATGATGAAGTGAAAGAAATTTTATTCTTATGTTCTTTGCCTGATAGTTGGGATAACTTGGTAATGGATGTTAGTAATACAACATATGCTAATAATATTTTGAAGTTTGATGATGTGGTTAGTATAATCTTGAATGAATAAATTTGTAGGAAAAGTACAAAGGAATCACCATCTGGCAATGCTTTAAATGTAGAAAGAAAAGGTAGGCATACTAAGAGATCCAAGATTACAAATAATGGGAAATCAAATTCAAGGGATGGCAGATCTAAATCCAGAGGTAAGGGAATTACCTATTGGAAATGTGGAAAGAAAGAACATGCAAAGAAATATTGTTGGTCAAAGGATAAAGAGAACCAACACCCAGACAAAGGTAAAGAGGAAAATATTACAGTAGAGGTAATGCAATATGCTCTTATTATTTCTTTAGATAATAGAATATAATCATGAGTTTTAGATTCAGGAGCTTCTTTCCATGAAACCCCTAATAAGGGTTATTTCAAAAATTATGTCCAAGGCAATTTTGGGCATGTTTATTTGGGTGATGATGAACCTTACAGTATTATTGGTAAAGGGGAAGTTCATCTAAAATTACAGAATAGAAATACATGGTATTGAAATATGTGAGGCATGTGCCAAGCCTCAAGATGAATCTTATTTATGAAAGGCAACTAGGAGAAGCTGGTTGCATGGTTACATTCACAACAAACTCTTGGAAAGTCACCAATGGGGCTTTTGTTTTGGAAAGAGGTAAGAAGGTAGGAATATTATATTTATCTACCTATGTTATTGATTCCTATTCTACATTATCTACTTTAGAATCAGATACATGCATATGGTATAATCGGTTGGGCCATATGAGTCAAAAAGTAATGCAGATCTTAAAGGCTAAGGGTAAGTTATCAAATTTGAAAGATTTAAATCTTGATTTTTGTGAGCATTGTCTTTGGAAAGCAAAAGAGAGTAAGATTTCTCAAAGTTGGGGCAACTAAGAAGGAGCAGAAATTAGATCTTGCACACTCAGATGTGTGGGGACTAGCCCAGGTAGCTTCTTATGGAGGATCCCAGTATTATGTTACTTTCATTGATGATGCTACAAGAAAGGTATGGGTTTATTATATTAAACATAAATCTGATGTTTTTGAGACTTTTAAAAGATGGAAAGCCCTTGTTGAGAATGAATCAAATTCAAATTTAAAGTGCCTTAGATTTGACAATGTTGGTGAAAGGATTTTGATGATTATTGTTCAATGAATGGAATACATAGAGAAAGGATGGTTCTAAGAAAAACACAAGATAATGGTGTTACAAAAAAATGAATAAAAAAATCATGTAACATGCTCGAAGTATGAGGATACATGTTGAATTTTCCTTGCATTTTTGGTAGAAACAATTGATACAATCTGATAGTTTATTTGATTAATCATGGGATTTCAAGTTCACTAGATGGAGGAATACCAGAGGAAGATTGGACTGGAAAAGAGGTATATCTTTATTTTCTTAAAGTTTTTGGTTTAGAATATTTTGTGCATATTGATAAGGAAAATAGAAAAATGTTGCATGCAAAATCCAAGAAATTCACTTTCATTGCTTATGGATCTGGTGATTTTGGATTCCATTTTTGGGATTTAGAGAATTCTAAAATTATTAGGAGTCATGAAATTCAATGGAATGAAAAGAGAATGTACATGGATTAAATTTTGGTACCCAAGGACAAACCAGTTAAGATGTTTGTGAATTAAAATGAACTCTCAAATTTAAAAATCATACCTACAGGGTTACACAATAACCGGTGTATGTTGACCCTAATCGAAATCGGTCAATTGAACCAGTATCGGTTACGTAAGTGAAAAAAATGGCATCGGTTAGAAAAATCGACATTTGTTATAGGTGACTGATGTCATTCACTGTCAGAATTAGAAACAAATTTCCAGGAGGTCTAGAATGAGCCTCCGGTACCCCAAAATTTTGTGAGAAGGTCACAAAGGGTAAGTAAACCTCCAGAAATATTTACACCTTCTCTATCTTATTTATTATTGACTAATAATGGTGAACCAAATTTTTTTGAATAAGCAATGCAAGATGAGACCCGTGTATAGTGGGAGCATGGTATGGATGAGTTGATGGACTCCTTGGAACATAGTCGGACTCAAGATTTGGTTAAGTTTCCAAAAGGTAGGAGGAAATTGCAAAACAAATGGGTTTACAAGATCAAGGAATAAGAGGGTAGATAGAAAAGGTACAAGGCAAGGCTTGTAGTAAAGGGATTTACACAGAAAGTAAGTATTAAATTTTGTGAAATATTTTCTCCTGTTGTAAAGATGACTTCTATTTGTACTATATTGAGTTTAGTTGCAGTAGATGATTTTCATTTAGAGAAACTAGATGTGAAGATGGATTTCCTTCATGGTGATTTGGATGAAGAGATTTATATGCGAAGCCACTTGGGTATGAAGTCAAGGGTAAGGAGAAATTAGTGTGCAAGTTGAAAAAGAGCATATATGGGCTGGAGAAATCTCTAAGGAAATGGTACATGAGGTTTTATAGTTTCATGCATGAACATGGTTACTTGAGATGTGAATCGACCATTGTGTTTATTCAAGAAACTTGAAAATGGGAGCTATATTATTTGTTTATTGTATGTGGATGATATTCTTATTGCAGGATCTACTATATGCGAGACATTGATGAGCTTAAGGGAAATCTAGCTCACACATTTGCTATGAAGGATTTAGGAGCTAAACAAAGAGTCATTGACATGTAAATACACAGAGACAGGAAGAACAAGAAATTATATTTGTATCGGGAGGATTATATCTATAAGGTGTTAGAAATGTTTAACATGCAAGATTCAAAACCTGTAAGTACACCCATGGATGGACAATTCAAATTGAAAAAAATCGGTGTCCTTCATAACATAAGGAATTCAAATACATGACATGAGTACCATATGCTTCAAGTAGTTGGGATTCTCATGTATGATATGGTTTGTACTGCACTACCATACATTACATGAGCAAAGTGGGAGTTGTGAGTATATTTATGGCTAATCCAGGTAAAGAGCATTGGAAAGAATTCCAATGGATACTCGATCATTTAAGAGGGAAATCTAACATGCATTTATGCTATGGAGGTTCAGATATTTATTTATGTGGCTATGTTGATTTGGATATGGTTGGAGATCTGGATGGTAGGAGGAACATTACTAGATATAATTTCACACTAGGTGGGACAAAAATTAGCTAGATTTTGAGATTGCAGAAGGTTGTGGTTTTTTCTACTACAAAGGCAGAGTATGTTGCAGCTACAAAGGAAAAAAAATTAATGATATGGATGAGAAGGTTCTTGGAAGAGTTGGTAAAGGAGAAATATGATTGAAAATTATTCAGTGATTGTTAGAGTGCAATTCATTTGGAAAATAACTTAGTGTTTCATTCTAGAATGAAACACATTTAGTTGAGATATCACTTCATATGGCGGAGGTATTGGAGGATGGGCGGTTGAAACAAGAGAATATTGATATGAGTGAAAATCTTGTAGATATGCTAACGAAGCCATTATCAAAAGAGAAGTTGGAGCTACACTCCACATTTTTTCTCTTTGATTTTGAGACTTAAAGAAGAAGAAACAAAGCTAAGGAAAGGATCCAAGAATGATATGTACAGGTATCGTGCAATAATTTATCTCCAAGTGGGAGATTGTTGAGATGTGGAGCTCAATTACTTCGGTTTAGCATGCTCTATTAAGATTGCGCGAAAACACAGAATCGACATCAATTATGAAGACACCGACATCGGTCACCTATGACCGACATCGGTCAGGAAAGTAGGAACCAACATCGGTTAGGGATAACCAGCGTCAGTTACCTGTGCGTGAGTGTTTTATTTAACTCATGGGAATTAGATCTAATTTTAGTATTAAAGAAAATCTATTGATTGTAATTGCATGGATAAGTGCCCTAAGTTTTTATAAGGTATTTATAAGCTAGGAAGCTAGGGTTAGAAGTAAGTATTGATGATTATTGTGAAAATAATTGTGAGAGAGAGAATTCTTGGAGAAGAAGAGAGAAGCTTGAGAGAAAGAAAGTACTGTACATGTGAGAGGTGTGGAAGATTGTAAATCTTCATTTTATATCTTCTGAAAGCTTTGGATAATAGATTGGCTTGTTTCTTGGTGGATGTAGCCCACACTGGGTGAACCACATTAAATCAGTGTTGATTTATATCTCTTGTTTTGTATATTTCTTCTAGTAGAATATCCATTTTTATTGCATGTATGCTTAGATCTGATATATTATCTATACAACCTTGTGCTAACCCCAACAAATTTACCCTTATATGAACCTACAATAAATATATAGAAAGGAGATTGAAGGAAAATATTTATCTAAATGTCACAACTCCTGCAAAGGCACTCATGAAAAAATATCCAAAATCTACCGTAAGGCGGGGAAAGTTCTCTCGATACCATATGTGAGGATCCTTCTACATAGATTTATAGACTATAGAAAATAAATGAGCAATGAAATCAACTTTTCTAAATAATAAAATATCTCTACGGACCTCCTTGGAAAAATAGGTAAATAAATCCTTCATTTCATTCTTGGTTACGAACTTTGAGTTGTTTCTTAGATAAATTCCTCTCATTATTTTGGCTATGGAAGTAAAAATTTGTTGTAGTTATGATGGCACATTTTGTGTTGCAAATAAAAACACAACTAAAATGCAAAATGTAGGGTAAAAATGTTGATACAAGGAAACAATGGGATAGTATGTTTCCCCAAGGGTGGAATACACATGCAAATTCGACTAAATAAAAATATCTCTCACATAATATTGGTTATCTTTTGCATTCATTTTTTATATTGTAAAAATAAGATACATCCTTTATGGTTTTCTTACCTCTTTTATTCAAATCCCCAAAACCTTATTTACTAATGAATAACTCATGACCTAAATATTCATGACCTCTTATCACCCAAAATACAAAATAATAATCACAATAATCAACACATAAATATATATGTTGTATTTAAATACACAACAAATTAGTGAGAAATGATATGAAACTTTGCAAGTAGGGATTTTATAATGGGAGAAAAGGTTGTCACATAATGGTGCGATGATCTGAAATTTTATTTTATATTAAGTTTAACAACCATTTGATCATCAAATCAATTTTATTTGTACACCTTATGTTAGACTTTGACACATGTTTTTCCAAAATAGATCATTTATCACCAAAAAATGGGAAATATCAAATATGAAGAGAATGTAATAAAATTATTAATCTATATGATAAACCTTAAAATCCAAAATCAGGGCACTCACATATTTTTACATGATGATTGGATATAGCTTAGTTCCTTATATTACTCACTGGGGGTATCCCTTCCACTTTGTACAAGTTATTTTGTTTCGTTACATATTACTTTACACTGTTGATGCGAAATCACAAGCAGACCGGTTGCAGACCAAGTTTCTAGGTTGATCACTTAGGCATCCAGTGTGATTGCATAACATTGAATCCTTTCTCCAAGTGTGGGACTTGAAAAATGAGAAGGATTCTCCAGAGAAAGGCTGGTTCCTATTCCTCTGTTCAGATGCACCAATGAAACGCAGAGGTTTACCCAAAAAACTAATCTAACTACCAAGGAGACAGGGAGAGAGAAATGCATAAAAATAAACCTAAGCTAGGGAGGTGATGCACCGAGGAATGAAGAACATAAGCTTTGCAAAAATAAACACAGACCATATAGATGCAATACCACACCATGCACAGGTAACCGAAATGCAATGAGAGATCAAAATGACAACAATGAATACATGAGAGGATTTAAATTTAATCACAGACATATATATTGCTCAGAGAATCGATTCAATACATTGCAGTGGCCAAGAGGCAACAGTGGCATTACAGTCCATGTGGGAGGCTTGAAAACTCCACGAATTCTCTTGCAAGCAGGAGAGAAGGGAGGGGTTGCAAAACAAAAATGTCCAACATTAGAAAGAAACCCCTCCTTACAATTTATAGGAAGAATGAGAGAGAAAAGAGAGAGGAATTCGAAATCTGCCCCAACCACCTCCAGAATGCACTTAACTCATCTCATCATGGCAGAAGCGGCGGATCCTGGCGAAATGGCGGGCTGCCTAACATGCTGCGAACCTGCCCTGCTGCATTAAAGCCGCATTCGTTGACGCATTACTTCTATTTATTATTTCGCGCAGAGGCGTTTCTTGATTTTCATCCTCCAAACTGAACCAAAATGCAAGATTGACCTTGGAAATGTGTAGATAATTTTACCAGCTTTCCATTGATATAAAGAACGTGCAAATCCGAGCTCTGGATCAAAAGTTATGGCAATCTGAAGATTTAGGGCACTAAGCAGTGAAAATGGATTTTTGAATTTCTTCCCGCGCTCTGCCACTGGATGACACGTGGCGTGCTCGATTTGCTGAACAACTCTCTCTCCTCCACCTCTCGCGGGCTTTCCTTTGAAATTTCCTCGTGGGCCCTTAAATGGGACACGTGGCACGATCCTATTGATTCGGCTCGGTGCTCGAAAACTCGCCCTTTGACTTTTCTGACCTTTTCTCCGAGACACGTGTCATGATCTCGATTGGCTCTTAGCTCTCGCCGGCTCTTTTGCGCCCTTCGCGTCTTTTCATCCCGGATGTCCCAAATGCTTCGGACTACTTGTGCTGATTTCTGCACGAACCGGCCGGTTCGCGCCATCCTGTCCCAAATGTCCCATTTTGCCTTCTGACTGTCTCGGCCCTTTATCGCCTGCTTTGGCGGTTCGCACCTTTTTGGCCCGCTTGTCCCATTTTGCCTTGGACTGTCTGGCCCTTTTTCACCCGGTTCGGCCGGTTCGCGCCTTTTTGGCCCGCTTGTCCCATTTGCGTCCCTCTCGTGATTAGCCAATTTTTTTCTCTCTTTTGGCCGGATCGCTTTTCGCGCCGCGCGTACTTTTGTCCCAGATGTCCTTGTTGCTAGCGGGATGTTTGTGCTGATTTCGTGCGAACCGGCCGGTTCGCGCCTTTTCGTCCCACATGTCCCAAATACTTTCTTGAGCAGGACTTAGCCAATTTTTTCTCTTTTTGGCCGGATCGGCTTTTCGCGCCCTCCGCGTACTTTTGTCCCAAATGTCCCGATTGCTCCTTGGGCCGCCTGGAGGCTTTTCGGCCGATCCGCGCATTTTTGTCCCAAATGTTCCATTTGCTCCTAGGACTAGGACTTAGCCAATTTTCGTGATTTTTCCGGATCGACCTATTTTCCTTTCTGTAACTTTTGATGCATGTTATCAAAATTTACCCTGGGGTGAAATTTTGACAACGATTTTTTGACTTCAACGGGGTTACTCGCCGCTAGGTAGAAGATCAGTGGCCTTTTAGCGATCCATTGGGCATGGAGTCATAAGCAATAACCTGAAACAAGCCTGATACTGCAACTTCTTCTCCAGCAACACTCTGAATTGTAGAAAACAACCTGAGAGCAAGTGAAACTGTGCCAAAGCACTTAGGGAAATAGAAACCTAACTACAATAGGACAATGTGCATATGCACTTAGAGGAATTGAAATCTAGGCTAATATTTACAAGGGTAGAATTTTCTCTCTTCAAAGAGCAATGTTTAAGATAGATTCCGTTGACCGGAATCGGAATTCTTCTCCGTCCAAAGCAGTGTATACAACCTGGAAAGCATTGCTATTTTTACATCCTGTGACCATGTAGGGGCCACTCCAAATGGCATCAAATTTGGAATGCCTTCCGGTTTTGCCCGGTCTGCATCCCATTTCAGAACTAAGTCCCCTTCAGGAAGGTCCTTGCTCTTGCTTTCTTATCAAACCATCTTTTTACTAAGGCCTGATCTTTCTCGATTGCTTGAACTGCAAGCTCTCTAATTTCTGCCAATTCCATCAACTCTGCATACCGGGCCTCCATTGGTTCGAACTCAGCCAACTCCAATTGTTTCATGAACTCCAATGCAGGTAGTTCTAATGATATAGGCAATACTGCCTCTTTTCCATAGACCAACTTGTAAGGGGAATTACCTGTAGACCTCTTTGGTGTTATCCTGTCAGCCCACAATGCTGATTTTAGCCTGGTATGCCATGTTCTTTGATTTTCATCCAGAGTCCTCCTGATGATTCTTAGCAAATTTTTGTTTGTGGACTCTGCTTGTCCATTACCCTGCGGGTAATAATTTGAAGAGGTGCTCAAGTAGATTCCATTCTTGACAGCCCATTCTGTAATCCTGGAACCTATGAATGCCAATGCATTATCTGATATGATAGTGGCCGGCACACCGAACCTGGTCACTATTCCTTCATAAAACTCTAGTATATTGGACTCGTTTGCCTCCTTGAGCGCTACCGCTTCGGTCCACTTGGTGAAATAGTCTGTTGCCGTGAGAATCCACTTGTGGCCTTGGCTTGAGTTTGGATTGATGACTCCAACGAAATCCAAACCCCATTGCATAAATGGTTGGTCAACCAGAATTGGGTGCAATGGAAGTGCTACTAGTCTTTCCTTGCTGTGAAGAGTGCACATTTCTTGCATTTTCTTATCCATGTATAGCAGTCACTGAACACTGTGGGCCAATAGTACCCTGCTTTCATTATCTTGAGAGCTGTCACTCATGGAGCAAAATGTCCACCAGAATCTCCATCGTGAAAATCTCATAACACCCACTCAATTTGACCTGTCCCAATGCACCTCAATAGAACTCCATTGACGTCCTTTTTGAACAAAACACCATCAACAAGCACATATGGAATGGCTTGTAATCTAAAGTATCTCCTCTTTTCTTTGCTCATTTCTGGAGGGCATAGACCTGTCTGTAGGAAGTGTATCATATCCTGAGTCCAACAAGGAGTAGGCACATCATCATTTTCATGTTCTTGACCATCCTGTAGCACCAAGACAACTTCTTTTTCATCACCTGCTTCAACTTGTTGACTCAAGGCTAGTTGTTCACATAGTCCCTTTCCACGTACTAGCTTTGTGACCTTGATCTCGATGTCATATTCCATGACACGAGTTATCCATCCTGCACGCTTCTCATTCAGATCCTTGTTTAGAAGGAAGTCCTTAACTCCCGCATGAGAAACCAACAATTGGATCTTGTTGTTTGAGACTAGGTGTTTGAATTTCTTTAAACTCCTGATCACCGCAAGGACATGCTTTTCAATGAAAGAGTATCTAGTTTCATATTCCTCCAAGCCTTGACTGAAGAAAGCAACTCTCATTTCTAACCCTTCTTTGTTTTGTTGTGCCAGGATTGCAGAAATTGTGTCTCCACCACCAAAGGCATACAACACGAAGTCCTTGGAGAAGTATGGATTGACGAGAGTTGGGGCTTGAGATATAGCCTCTTTTATTACCTCGAAACTTGCCTTGCCTTCAGATGTCCATTTAAATGCCATGATCTTCTTTACCATCAGCGTTATTGGCTTCAAAAGAGCCGCAAAGTTTGGAACAAACTCTGCGGACAAAATTGATCCTTCCCAAGAAGCTTTAAAGAGCCCTCTTGTGACTTGGCAATGGCAATGCTCGAATTTCTTCAAATCTCTCTGGGTCAATCGTCAATCCCTCCTTTGAAACAATATGGCCTAGAAGTTTTCCTCGTGAGCCAAGAATATGCATTTTTGGGATTCAATGATACCCCAAATCTTCTACACTTGAAATACACCGCCTCAACGACAGAGGTGATCCACCGCATTTTTGAGAATACAAAGTGATATCGTCAAGATATATCAAAACTATTTTATTGATCAACCCCTTAAATGCCATATCCATTGCCCTTTGGAAAGTGGCTCCAGCATTTGATAGCCCAAATGGCATCTTCTTGTAGGCATAGGTCCCCCATTTGGTGGTGAAAGCCATCTTGAATTGGTCATCTTCTTTCACCATCACCCGATTGTACTCTGAGTAGCCATCTAGGAGAGAGAATCTCTCTCAACCGGATACTACTTGCAATATTTGTTCCATTGAAGGGAGCGGGTAATGGTCTTTGAGAGATGCCCTATTGAGGTCTCGGAAGTCCACACACAACCTGATTTCTCCACTCTTCTTCCTGACCGGAACCAAGTTTGCAACCCAGCTTGAGTGTTTGATCGGGAATATAATACTTGCCTCTATTAGCTTGCTAAGCTCTTTCTTCATTAGAGGCTCAATGTGAGGGTTAACTGGTCTCTGCTTCTGCCTGACGGGCTTAGCATCTGGATCCAATTCTATGGTATGTTGTGCCAAATTTGGATCGAATCCTCTTAAGTCTTCGTAGCTCCAAGCGAAGACATCTGGAAATTCTTGGCAAAGTTGTATGAAATCTGATTTCTCTTGCTCAGTGGCCACCTTGCCAATTTGAAGTGTTTTTCCTTCCCCAACCGGAATTGGCTCTGAATCTTCTCTCTTGACCTGTATATTAGCCTTTTCTTTACGAAACTGGTCATTAGGGTTGAAGATAGACTCCAATGTTACCAAACCCTTAGGGAGCTTGTTTGTCCGCAGCTGCACTACTTGATCCCCATACTGCTGCTCTAATCTATCCTGATTTCTAGCTGAGAATTCAGCCTCTTCTTGTAAGAAATTGACGATCTGTTGATCGTTCTCAAACACCTGCCAGCTTGTGTTATTATCTGGAACTGCTGGCCTTACAACCACATGGATGTGTGGCTGCATTTTTTCCCTTCTGATGTTGTCAACCACATCAAACGTTGCTCCAACTGCTGCGAGCCTATCTGCGGCTTCATTTTTCTTCCTGGGTATGGACACAATGTTGAAAGCTTCGAAATCCTCAATGAGGTCCCATACCCTATTCTTGTAGCTCCTCAGCAAGTCGTTCTTTGTAGCATGTTGTCCCCTAACTTGGTTGATGATCAGCTCGCTATCTCCAAACACCTGCAAGTTCTTTATGCCCTTTTTCCTGGCCCAATGAAGTCCATGAATCAATGCTTCATATTCAGCCGTGTTGTTTGAACAGGAAAACTGGAAACGAAAAGCTGAAAAATATTTGATGTCTTGTGGTGAAATCAACACCGCACCGCCTCCAGCACCTTGTCTGCTTCTCGAACCATCGAAGAATAATCTCCAAACTTTGTTTTCATCTTTTTGTTCAGGCTGAAAGATGTCAGGATGGGTGAATTTTCCTCATGTATACAATACACGCCCAATTCAGATTCTTCAATTTCCTTGTATGGGTCAAATTCATGACTTTTGTTTGCCCATTCATCCAAAGTTAAATCAGAATTCCCCGACCTTAGTACTGTTTCTAGATCATTTAAACACTCCTCCCGATCAAAGTCTCTGAGCAATTTGCATTGATAGGACTTGGTACATGAGGTTCAATATGGAAATTGGCAATTGATTCGACCGATTATTGCTTTGGCTCCATATCTTGTCCTAAAAATCATGTGCGACCAATCTGCAGATAAATACCCACCGATTTTCGCAGTGAAGTCTCTTGATAGACACAACGCAAAGAGTGGCGGAAGGTCAATCACAGACACATCTTGCAAAACTGTAACATTAGGACAGGAATGTAGTGTTAGACTTAACCCCTTGATGACTCCAACAGTCCCCACTGCCGTTCCATCTAGCTGTACTACTCCTTTCAGCACTGGCTCATATTTCAAACCCAGTTGATCCGCTATTTGCTTCGGCATCACTGAACTACTGGCCCCTGAATCCAACATGCAGTTGTGCACCAAGTGGTTTCCAACAATCAATGAAACATAGAAAGGCGGAGGCTTCAAATTTTTCCTTGTCTGGTCCCCATCATGTTGCACTGCATTAGTGAGAACTTTCTCATGTCCCTGGTTTGATACATTTGTGGCAGACCAGTTAGCCACTGCAGCTTGCAGTAGGTCTCGTTGTCCTGGGATCGCCAGTGATTCCCACATGGAAATGTTCACATGTGTCTTCTTCATTTGATCGATGATGTTGAAAGGGGATGAACTGTCCTTTTGCTGCCCCTTACTTGGTACAACCTTTTCTGGAACTTGAACGGGTGCATGTGTTGCTACAACAGGGCCTTGGGTTGATTTTGCAGGTTTGGAGCTGTGTTTGGTCTACTGACCCCTTGTTGTGTAAGAGTGGGTTGAGAAACAACTGGATTAGACGGTTGTCCCTCTTCTATGCTTCTCTTCTTTGACCGTGTGTTGGCAGCCACGCCTTGAAAAGGCTGTTGGTTAACTCCACAGAAGTCTTCGTCTGCCAATTGGCCAATGCGGTCTCTGTTGGGAGTCCTTCTTGTTGCGTTTGTTGCTGTTGATTCTCCTCCTGGCTTGGATCTTGAGCGACACCAATGGTTTGCACCATCAAGGCCTGATTCAATGCACCATTGAAACATGCTGACTGATTGTGAGGTAGATTGCAAGGGTAACACCAGTCGTACTCCTGTGCCATATTATTTTGTGCTGGTACTAATGCCTTAGAGGCAGATATGGCATTTGGATTATAGGGCTGGAATGGTCTATTGACAGGAGGCCTTGTTTGATTCATATTTGCAGCTGGATTAGGTGGTCTTTGAGGCTGATATGGCTGCCTATTAGGTTGAGCTTGAGGCTGATACGAAGGTCTAAAACCTTGAGCTTCATTGCCTCTTGAGTGTGACCAGCTCATTACCTAAATTTTGCAGCTTGCTTCATGACTTCTTGAAGCTCATTTGGGGCACTTGGAGATGAAGTGGAAGCTTCATTTGAACTCGATTCTAGGGGTGGGAATAGGAGCTAAGACAGGTGCTTGACTAGTACTTGGGCTCTCTATACTTGGATATAATGGCATTGGAGGCCTAGGAGCTAGCTTGCCAGCTTGAATCAGACAATTTTCAGCTCTAATGGCAATACTATATGCAGCAGGGATAGTTGTGCCTCCCATAGATTGAATCAACATAGAAATATCAGAATTTAAAGCTTTAAGGTAGTATAGGAAAGCACCTCCTACATTGTTGGGCCCGATCAAGCATCGGGAATTCTATCCCAAGATCTTTGAAATCTGAAGTTGAAGTCAATTATTTTGCTCATTGGAGGCTCTCTTGATGGTTGTCAGCTGCTCCAAAAGAGACAAGTTGTCTCCCTTCTCTCCAAATTGATCATGAAGTGCAATACATGCTGATTCCAGTTTGTGATAGAGCCAGCTCCAAGGCTCCTAAACCATTGCAATGCTTTCCCCTTGAATGAAGACGCCAGCAATTTGACAGCTACTTGCATCTCATCGATCTCATGGATTGCACAAATGTTAGCAATGTCCTTGACATGATCACCAGGAGTGGTCTGATTTTCTCCAGTAAAGTATGGAATGTTCTTCAATGCTGCAACTGGGATTGGATTTTGTGCATTGAGAGCAAGTGGGCTGCTGCCTGTGAAGTTGACATAGGGGTTCACTGGTTGCGCCATTCTGATTGGTCTTAAAACCCTTGTATATTGAAAGAAAGGTCTGTCAGGTGGAGGAGTTGAGAGAGTTCTGTTTGGGGGAGATGGAGACCTTTGAATCCTTCTTCCTCTTTACCTTCTTCTTGGAGATAATTGCAGGTATTCAAACAGCCACTTCTTCTTCTCCACTCTTGACCTTGTGATTCTTCTCATAAGCTTTTAGGCCTGTACTGCTGAAACCAGTTGATTCTTCCCTTCGAGTCGCCAGATATGCAAATAATAGCTCTTTTTAAGCAAGAAAATTGCATCGATGCATATCAAATTTTCTGCAATAAAAATGAGACCTCTAGTCCCACCAAAGCGTGCCAAACCGTTGATGCGAAATCACAAAGACCCCCAGTTGCGAGACCAAGTTTCTAGGTTGATCACTTAGGCATCCAAAGTGTGATTGCATAACATTGAATTCTTTCTCCAAGTGTGGGACTTGAAAAATGAGAAGGATTCTCCAGAGAAAGGCTGGTTCCTATTCCTCTGTTCAGATGCACCAATGAAACACAGAGGTTTACCCAAAAACTAATCTAACTACCAAGGAGACAGGGAGAGAGAAATGCATAAAAATAAACCTAAGCTAGGAGGTGATGCACCGAGGAATGAAGAACGAAGCTTTGCAAAAATAAACACAGACCATATAGATGCAATACCACACCATGCACAGGTAACCGAAATGCAATGAGAGATCAAAATGACAACAATGAATACATGAGAGGATTTAAATTTAATCACAGACATATATATTGCTCAGAGAATCGATTCAATACATTGCAGTGGCCAAGAGCAACAGTGGCATTACAGTCCATGTGGGAGGCTTGAAAACTCCACGAATTCTCTTGCAAGCAGGAGAGAAGGGAGGGGTTGCAAAACAAAAATGTCCAACATTAGAAAGAAGCCCCTCCTTACAATTTATAGGAAGAATGAGAGAGAAAAGAGAGAGGAATTCGAAATCTACCCCAACCACCTCCAGAATGCACTTAACTCATCTCATCATGGCAGAAGCGGTGGATCCTGGCGAAACGGCGGGCTGCCTAACAGAAGCGGCGAACTGTCTGCTGCATTAAAGTTGTTCGTTGACGCATTACTTCTGTTTGTTATTTCGCGCCAGAGGCGTTTCTTGATTTTCATCCTCCAAACTGAACCAAAATGCAAGATTGACCTTGGAAATGTGTAGAGAATTTTACCAGCTTTCCATTGATATAAAGAACGTGCAAATCCGAGCTCTGGATCAAAAGTTATGGCGATCCAAGATTTAGGACACGTAATGTGTGAAAACGGATTTTTGAATTTCTTCCGCACTCGCCACCTGGATGACACGTGGCGTACTCTGATTGGTTGAATAATTCTCTCTCCTCTACCTTTCGGTGGGATTTCCTTTGAAATTTCCTCGTGGGCCCTTAAATGGGACACGTGGCACGATCCTATTGGTTCGGCTCGGTGCTCGAAAACTCGCCCTTTGACTTTTCTGACCTTTTCTCCTTGAGACACGTGTCATGATCTGATTGGCTCTCGGCTCTGCCGGCTCTTTCGCGCCCTTCGCGTCTTTTCGTCCCGGATGTCCCAAATGCTTAGTGCTCCTTGTGCTGATTTCGCGTGAACCGGCCGGTTCGCGCCCATCTCGTCCCAAATGTCCCATTTTGCCTTCTTGACCGCTCTGCCCTTTATCGCCTGTTCGGTTCGCCTTTTGGCCCGCTTGTCCCATTTTGCCTTGGACTGTCTGGCCCTTTTTCACCCGATTCGCGCCTTTTTGGCCCGCTTGTCCCATTTGCGTCCCTCTCAGCAGTTAGCCAATTTTTCTCTCTTTCGGCCGGATCGGCTTTTCGCGCCCGCCGCGTACTTTTGTCCCAGATGTCCCTGTTGCTAGCGGGCTGTTTGTGCTGATTTCGCGTGAACCGGGCGGTTCGCGCCTTTGTGTCCCGGATGTCCCAAATACTTTCTTGAGCAGGACTTAGCCAATTTTTTCTCTTTTTCGGCCGGATCGGCTTTTCGCGCCCTTCGCGTACTTTTGTCCCAAATGTCCCGATTGCTCCTTGGGCCGCCTGGAGGCTTTTCGGCCGATCCGCGCATTTTTGTCCCAAATGTTCCATTTGCTCCTAGGACTAGGACTTAGCCGATTTTCGCGATTTTTCCTGGATCGACCTATTTGCCTTTCTGCAACTTTTGATGCATGTTATCGAAATTTACCCTGGGGGGGTGAAATTTTGACAACAACACCTTCCTCATCGTGTTTATTTACATACATAGTGTTTATTGTCATATAATTAATCAATGGAACTAAAAAAAGTGTTTTATGCATGGATAATTTATCATGTTATTACTATTGTTATTATTAATACTTGTTACACAGTTTCATATACCATTGTCACTAATTTTCAATGTTGGTTTATATCTTGATTTCTTATTATGTGCATTTCTCTCACCGCAATACTCTAAATATTTTATGTACATGGAATTAGGTCCTTGCTTGTCTTGTGAAACCGTCGGTGTTCCATCTATATGGATTCATGTTTACTTTATGTGTATGCACTTGCTTCTTTTATTGTTACACATTTTGCCTCCTAATATAATTGTCTTTGTACACTTCGTGGGTGTCCTAGGTTTTTGGCTCCATGCCTATATTTGACTATGTTTTTATTACTTGAATGCACATTTTTATTTCTATTACTTTGTTTTTTTAGTTCACACTTATGATTAAACTATTGTGTTTTATGGATTATAACATGATGAATATGTTGATTACACACTTGTTTTAATATGGATTTCATGTATGAGCATCACCGAAGATCTAGGTGATGCATATATTTTTTATTCATATGATTATTCACTATGAATATCTTACCTAAACTTCCCTAAACTTAGACCATGCTGAAGGGATTCTCGAGACCTTTCTAACGGTATCCTAAAATTTAGAAATGAATTCCGTGTGTAAATTCTATCACCGGTCAAAGTTAAGGTCTTAAATGGGTCAACCCTGGTCAATAGTCCAATCCAGGCGTGACGTGTGAAAAAAGTGGAAAATAGCAAGAGGGAAAATGATTGTTGTTTGATATGGTTTCGGGCCTCCGATCTTCACATAGGGATCCGGTCGCCATGTGAGATTTATATTATTTATCGACATGGTGGGCCCTTAAGCCACCATGTGGCTTGCTACCATAAGCTCAACGAGCTCAATTTTGAATTCCGAGATCGATTTTGTAATTCGAGTTCAATTTTTCACCATGAGTTGATTTTGCATTGCAGGATCATATTGTGTGTTTCAAGTTGATAATTGGCTTGAGTGAGCTATTTATAGCTCGGTGGGGTGATCAACTCCCCACCGAGTTGATCATTTGTTATTCCACAATATTCGGGATAAGCCCCTAACATCTCGGTTTGGAGATCCTATTCAACTTGGGCAACATTTTATATATCTCGGAGCCACATTAATCTTCATATCTATATATATTTATCCACCTTATCCAACAAACCATATAAATCAGTTGCACCGATTACCAATTACGTGGTGAACCTATATATGATGATAGTTATTAACAACTCAGAATATGACTCGAGGGTTCTTTAAAAAAATGGCATATATCTCGGCCCAATGGTTTTGGCCACTTTATCTATTATTGGCCAGCCCACACAATGGGCATTGAACAATGAACATCCATCCCCATTGGCATTAAAACAAAATTGGCGATTCACATGACAACTTGCCATAGTTACGTGGCCGAGAAAAGGGTGATATATTTAAACCTCAATGTCATCCATCTCACTATAAATGTGGGACTATACCCACCGCTTTGCATAACCATCGCCGTCCAAAAGCAAGGATGAGATTCAAACGGAGAACTCTTGCACCTAATTCACACCTACAAACCAACCCATAAGAGAGCTCGGTCGACCTATAAAAGGAGCTCATGGGTTTTGTTAAAAATAATGCAAATATGTGGAAGACAAGATAAGAGGTAGTTTACAAACAACTGAGAATTTGATGCACTTAGAGGCCAAATTTCAACTTGGTGTAAAAAGAAAGCTTGTTCATAATACCAAGAGATTTCCAAAAATGCAACTTTTGTTATATGAAGTTCTGTATATTTTCCTATGTAGGTGATTTTCCATCGCAGCTTACATATAATGCATAAGAGGAACAAGCAAAGATTTGAGTTTTCAAAGCACTTCTGGTCTGAACCAGGCCATGGAGTAAAAAGGGAAGTTCATATTTTCATAATCTTTCCAAAATTTTAATTTGTTTTCATGTAGTTTTTAAAAATATCTAGTTGTGGCATTTTTCAATCGCATTTGCAAGGGGACCACTTTGTAGGAGTCATGGATCATTTTGGGAACAATTTCTAGTAAATTGTAGAGTTTCCAATGTCTTTTATCATCTCATTTGCAAGTTTTGATCTATTTAGACATTATTTAAGGGTTACTGTACTTTTTGGTCTTTTAATAGATCGACTCACTTTCTGTGAATCTGGAGACGTAGCCTTTGGGTGAACTTTGTTATCAATATTATGTTGTGTGGATTTTATTTCAGTTTTGAAGCTTTTGATCAGATAAAAAAATAGTTAATTAGATTAACTAATTAATTTGGTGAAGCAAACACTTAATTGGTTAATTGGATTGAAGGAAAATTTCAGTATCCATAATCCACAATAGGCTTTTGAATGCACATTTCAGTTTTGGGATTCAAACATCAGATTGAGTGCATTCTAAATCAACTGTGATTATTTCATTTGGATTTGTAATAGATTCAGTTTAATCACTTAAGTTGGAAATTGAGATAATTGATTATTTGGAAGAGTTTAAGGTTTTGGGTTTCAAGAGCACCCAAAAATTTATTGTTAATACTCTTAATCAGTTGTCTAAAATTAGAATCTGAAATTTTTTAAGTAATTAAAAATATATAAGTACCATTTTCATATCAATTTTGGGAAATTTTTGTCAAGTAAATCGGCACATGTGAGAATGTAAATAGAGTAGCTAAGAAGATAGGGTGTGATAGAAAGGTCTGTGATAGTTCAAAAAGTTTTGAAGGATGGAATCCAAGGACATTTGACAATATGCACAAAGTGATGATGAAGATGAAGTAATAAGGAGAGATGCACATAATTTAAGAGTTTTTGAGGATGTACAAGAAGAGGATGAAGTCATGGGTGTAGCAAAAGCAAAATTTCTATAAGAAATCTATAAAATGGGTTGTCAGGAGAGAGTGGATGTACCATATTTTTTTGGATGGTTGGACCTAGAAAAATTTGTATATTGGTAGAGAAATATGAAAGAATACTTTGATTTTTCATAAATCATCGACCTTATGTACATTAGATTAGGGAAAAACAATTTGAAGGAACATGTGGCATTATGGTGAAACGATGTATAAAATGAGAGATGAAGAAGAGAAAATAGTAAGATAGTTCATGATTGCATGGTCATGAAAATGAGGAGTAAGTTTTTGCCAAAAATTACTCGGATGATATTGTTCAATAAGTTATAGAATTTGAGACAAAAAGAAGTTATTTAAGGACTAGACATAGGAGTTCCACCAAATCATGATAATATTTGGACATACAAATGTTGATTAGGAGAAGGTTGAGAGATATATCAATGGCATGAGATTTTTAATTCAAGAAGAAACCATCCCATTAGACATTCAAATATTATAAGAATTTTATCAATTAGCCTTAAATGTGGAAGAGAAGTTGGTAAGTGAAATTCAACGTGTATCTAGAAGAGAAGCCTATAACGTATGTGAAAATGAGGAAATGGCCAAGGATATAATAGAGCACAGGAAGATGAGTGCAATAGTACACAAACACTATCATAGAATAGTGCATAGAGAAATGCATCATTAAACTCGTTAGTAATGGATGTGGGAGATTTAGACTAGGAAAAGGAAGAGAACTCTTTAGAACATGTTTTAAGTTTGGAATTGTAAGGCACTATGCATTCAAAAGTCCAAATACACAAAGTGAAGTCATGAGTAAGCACACATAAGTAGGCATGTATGTGGTAGGTGGAGAGATAGAATTAGTGGGATTGGTAGAACATTTTGAAACACTAGAGAATAGAGAATATCTGATGATAAGGAAGGTATTGTTGAAAAATTGTAGAAAGAGGATGAACCTATACAAAGAAAGAAATTATTTAGGGCCATTTACAATTCAGGTGGTGAAAATTTTATAAGGTGATCATCGATAGTGGGAGCACATATAATATTTTTTCCATCAAGATTTGGAGAATTTAGGGATGAAGAAGATTACACATCCCAATCCCTAGAAGGTGTCATGTTTGTAAATTGGGAACCAAGTCCTAGTAAATGAGAAAAGCCTTGTGAATTCCAAATTGTAAATTATTGTGAAAAAAATGTTGCGTGATGTGATACCAATGGATGTTTTTCATCTACTATTGGGAAGGCCCTATAAGTATGACTGAAATGCTACTCATGATGGGCACATGAATCTTATTTTCATTGAAAAGGATGGGTGCAATTTTAACATGTCGCCATTAAAGAATGAGGAAAAAGAAGAAGTGTGCTATAGAGTTTGTGGAAGGGTTTTAATTGTATCAATTAAAGAGTTCTTGCGGGAAGTTGAAGAAGAGAATACATAGTACACATTTGTACCAAAAGAAGCACATATAGATTACAATAAAAGTGAAGTAGTTCCTCTAGAAGTACACAATGCACTAGAAGAATTCTCAAACGCGTTTTGACAAGGGAATTTCTAAAAGGGTTCTTTGTCAGGCATAGTATTAATCATCGATAGAATTGATACTAGGATCTTTTTTTCCAATCAAGGAACCATATAGAAAGACCCAAAAATAAAATGAAGAAGTACATAGGAAAGTGCAAGAATTGCTTGATAAAGGGCTAGTGAGTGAAAATTTGACCCCATATGTAGTACATGCGGTGTTAACACAAAAAAAGAGAGGAGAATGGAACATGTGTGTTGATTACAAATCCATCAATAAGATTACCATTAATTATAGGTTTTCCGTTACCGGGATGAATGATACAATGGATTAGCTCGGTAGTGATTCATATTTTTCCAAGTTTTATCTAAATATTGGATATCACCATATCTATATTAGGGAAGGAGATGAGTGTAAGACTACATTAAAAATAAAGTAAGACTTATATGAAGGGTCACAGTGTCATTTGGGTTACTAAATTCCCCAAGTACCTTCATGAGATTGATGAACGAAGTGTTGAATTTTTTATTGGGAAAAAAATTGATAGTATATTTGGACAAAATATTGGTGTTTAACAAAAATGAAGAGCACATTGAACACCTTCATTAGGTAACAAAGTATTTGTAAGAATAATAAAATCGGTGAATATAAATATGTATAGATTTATGTACAAAGAGTTAGTATACTTGGGTTTTGTAATATATCGAAAGGGTTATGAATGGACCCATAAAATGTGTGAGACATTTTATAATAACCCTCACCAATAAGTGTGAATGAGGCACAAATTTTTCATGCTCTAGAAATATTCTATCGAATTTCGTCAAAAACTTCATTAGACTATGTCTCTTTGAAATCCTTTTATCTTGGAAGGAATTATAGATACCAATTTCCATAACAAAAACACATGGATAGGATGAATTGGTTGGACTATTTTATCTAGGAAGGAATTATATATACCAATTTCTAAAACTCTTGGCCCCCATCATGTGTTTTCTCCCCTTCGTTATCACTTTACACATTCATATTTCCCTTCCCATTTCAAATTTCTATTTTCCCTCCTAAATTTCTATTTCCCTCTTAAAATCCCATTTATTTTCTCTAATTCCTCTTAATCCACCCCTAATCCCATATGATTATCCATTAGCCTATCCATTATCTTAACCACCCCATTTATTTTCCCTAAATCCCATCCTAGTATTATTATTATTTATGAACTCATAATTATATTTAATCACCCTAAAAATATCCACCCTCCTAGGATTCTCCTCTTAAATATCCCCGCCGATGACGCCTAGGATTCCCTTAAACCATTTAATCTCCCCTTATCTTCCCACTACTTCCATTTATTCCCCGAATGTGTCATTAATTCATCTAAAATAATTGAAATCCTAAAATTAGCCCTTTTAGACATCCATTTTCAAGATTCCCATCACTTCTACTACCCAAGTTGATGGTCTTTCACGCTTCTGGCGACCCGGATGGGTCACCATTGACCCTATTAATACACCTCTACCTATCCACTTAAAGGGCTGATTTTTTTTGGGTATTCGAGCTATCTTATGAGTTTAGATTATTCATATTATTCTTAGGAGATATAGTCATCTACTTACAAGGTAAATTTTAGGGGCGAATATTAGTGAAAAGGAAAAGATTAGGATTTTTGAATTTTGAATTTGGTGAATTTTGTACTACCATACGGTAGTGCGTTCGCCAAAATTTTATGGGGCCTAAAAAAATTTGAATATAATTTCACCTTCATGTTTTCGCCAAGGGTTGACTGATGTTAGTATATTCGCCTTCATACTATAACATTATTATTATATATATATATATATATATATATATATATATATATATATATAATTAATTTACCATAATATAGTCATATTATTTACATTATAAGCATGTGAAAATATGAAAGTATAAGACCACAAGTCGAAGGATTTAGGAAAAAGTGAAAGAATCAAGAGGTAAGAAAAAGTTAACTTTGTCTGTGGACAGACAAGTTTTTTTGTTGACGGGAAATAATAGTTATTTTTGTTACCATGCGATAATAAATTTTACGATGATGGATGACAAGAAAAATGTGCAAAGTTGAATAGTAACAACAAAATTTTATCAGCAGGAAACATGTATATGTGTTATCGGCCAATATCGTTAGATATGCTAATGGTGATAACAATTAACAATGTTACGGTCAATAAGAGAAATATTTTCTACTTCTATCCTAAAGCTTACTTTGTCATTAGATTTCTCGGTTTTGTTTTCATTTTTCATTGCTAAGTTGTGTTTCCGTCAATGGATAAAGTGTTTTCACATTGAAACTTCTATATTTGTGTCGCATATGTAAACTCTAAAATCACCCATTCAATGGCCCCTGTTACAAATGAGAAAATAACTCAAGGAAAAATAAAACACGATATGGAAATTTCAAAATATTTCATCAACTGTATAACCCTAGTGGTAAGAGTTAATTCTCACTCTTAATTTGATAATGTTACTTAATTTTTTTATTTATTTAATTAGGGAGATGTAAGAACACCAATTTTTTCAAATACGAGAAACCCTAATAGTGACCTTACTCCAGATGAAATTTCCAATCACCAGAGTAATTCAATTCAAATTGACAATACTGATAATCCCATTTCCCATCCAGCTCAAACTTCTAATAAACAATCCAAAACTCACATCGAGACATAAGAGTGGGAAGTGGACTATATGAAGGACTTATAAATTTGAATGTTCAACCAAATATCCATTCATTAAACCTGTTAAACCTAAAAACAATAATAATACTTCTACAAAATGTAGATGTACTATCTATAGTTGGAAACTAGGAAGAGACCACAAAATGCAATTGAAGTTGGACACAATAGAGAAGCATTGTGGGAAGGTATATGAGTCTAAAAAGAAAGATGATAGAACAGTTATAAAAACAACTAGATGGAAAACTAAGGAAGATTGTTTACATATAAGATATGTTGCAAAATATGACAATCATCATAAACATCTTCAGGACCTAGTTGAGAAAGGTGGAACAATAAAGGCTAAATTTGAAAAATCTACTGACGTAAGTCTTCAGGAAAAACTCATTCAATTCATAATAGTATTTCACATTTTAAAGAAGGGCAGACCAATTTCAGATCTCATTGATTATAAGATATTTTTTCAATCTAATGGGTTTCCAAATATTCCAACAACATGCTAGTTAAATATCAGTGCATGAGAGATGGCAAAGTGTATGGGAGAAATTGAAATCATTGATTTGAGAGAGAAGGTAAAAAATTTAAATTTTATCGCATTATCAATTGATGAGGTCACAATAGTAGAAAATACATCCTAGGTATGCATGCATGTCTACACTTTCAATTTTAGTAACCATTTCAGGGAAAATCATCTACTAGCTATGCACAAAATGATGGAGAACTGCAATTCTAAGAACATCTGCAAACTTGTTAAATTTTTTAAGGAAATAACTGGTATGGATGATCATTCAATCTCTACAAAGCTTATTTATGTAGGAGTTGATGGCACATCTATCATGCAAGGTCACAAAAATGGACTTTGTATTCATCTGCAAACAATCATAGACCCTTACATGATACATATTCATTGTATGGCTCAACGAATGAATTTGGCTTACAAGATTGTAAGTAATTTTTAAAATGTTGCAAAGGTGGAGTTAATACGTGACTTGCATTTATATATGTAAAGTAGTCCTAAAACATATTTGGAGTTTTAGAGATTTTCTATTGGAATAAAAAATTGTAAAAATTTACTAAAAGATGTTGACACAAGATGGATATCATTGTATGAACCAACTAGCAAGATTTTTAGGAATACAGGTACTTAGTAGGTATATGTTCAAGTATTCAAGAGAAGTGGACAAGGCTAAAGATCTGTATATATTCTTGACATATTTAGAGACATTATTAATGTAGACACATAAAATATGCTTACACTTAGCATTTCCTCCAATTCAACCAATTAACGATACTTCGTTAATTCCCTATTCTTCGCTCCATTCTCGGATGCCCATTTACAACACCTTCTTGATCGTATTCCTCCCGTATTCAACCCATTTGGGCTAATATCTATCTTATTAGCTAAAAATTACACCTTTTGACCATTCAAAACCTCTCTAGTTCTCTCTAGACAACTTCTATTTGCTTCCTAGGATATCTACGGTCGAATTGATTATCAAGACCCTCCCAACTCTCAATGAGTCTTTAATCATTGGCTAATCAAGTTTGAATAGCATAATCCTAGCTTAACTAATCCTAAAGCATGTTTATCCTAATCTAATCTAAAAGTGCTTTTTGATATTTAGTCCCACATGCACCAGAATTCCAAACTCTCCCAAGTGGAAAACTATAAATACAAGGCTAAGCCTACCCATTCAACTTACACCTTCACACCTAGGATATCTTATTAACACTAAGAACACCTAGTTTTGGGATTCCATTTGTATTAGCTTTAAGCTATAAGACATTTGATCTTAAACTTACTCCCTTCATTGATCTTGAGCTAATAACCTCCATTTGCATCCATAATCCAAGTTTTGAGTAAATAGAGAGAACCATTGGCCTTGAAGCCATTAATGGTGAGACTCCATTCTTGAAAGCTTGAGTTTCATATCAAACATCACATTTGATTGCTAGGATCTTCATAGGTTCAATGTTTTATAGCTTTCAAAAGAGTAGAGAGTAGTATACATGTTAGTTTTTGATGTTTTTGTCAAATTTATAATGCTTTCATGTTAGTTTCCCTTGTTTATCTCTTATCTCATGGTGCATAGTTGAGTTAGTTAAGCTTTGAGGTTCTTTAGCCTCATTCCATAGCTTTTGCAACTCTTCCTTGCACACATTTGGCATGCCCGGTGGGACACTTATGTCCATCCTCCATTAATGGAGTCACTTTGAAGCTTTTTGTTTTAGTTTCTAACTATTTCTTAGTTTTAATCTTTCTAGGATAGTTTCAAAGCTTTCTAGATTAGTTTCAAAGCTTTCTAGATTAGTTTCAAAGTTTTTAGATTAGTTCAAGTTTTTAGTTTCACTAATATTTTTGTTCTAAATGGCTAAAAATCAATTTTATTAACTAGTTAAGCTAGGTTTGTCTTGTTTTTGTGCACTTTGCAAGATCAAAGGAGGTGAAGTGCTACCAAAAATTGAACCAAATTGATAAAATTTTGATATTTTTGAAAAATCCCGTGTTTTTTAGCCACCTACAGGAAAGGGGCCTCACATACCATTCTGTACACACAGGTAAAACTCTCATTGTGTTTTTTTTACACAGGGTGGCGTAGGTATGAAAATGCTAGCATAGGTGCCCAAAGGGGCACGCCTACACCTTGAAGGGCACGCACACGCAAAACTATCTACATAGCCTATCTTCCAGAGGCCATAACGTTTGCTCCCGAACTCAAAACGACTCCATTTTTGTTGTGTTGGAAAGGTATTGAAGAGAAATACACAATAGAAAAATAAATTTGAGTTTTTGAGTTACCAAAAATTTAATATTTTCATTTTTGTAAACTACTCATTTCTAACATGTCTAAACACTTTGAAAAATTTGGTCTTTGATGTTCTAACACCTTGCAAGTTTTATTTTGAATCTAACTTCTATTTTGTAGGGTATTTTTACATGTTTGATGGTAATTTAAATTTTTAAAATATTAATGGACATTTCATGTTTAATTATGAGATTAGAATCACGTATGCTCTTCCCTCGCGTCCTTTTGAGCGATCTTGGGAATCGGAAACGATTCTTAGGTCTTGTGATCACTTTGAGAATGTTAAGAATAATTTATTCTTGAGTAGAAATGAATTAAATTTGTGCAAGTGTTCTCCATTTGATATTTTCTTATATTTTTAAACAAACACCATGTATTCTCTTCTCTTGTGTCCTCAGACGATCTTGAGAATCAGAAATGATGTTTGCTATTTTTATGGAAAACTACTAATCCGTTGTGCAGTAACCAAACAAACATTAGTCCAAGAAAGGAGGAGTTGAAACATAATCAAATTTCTAATACAATTTTCATGCAGGTTGCCAAAAGGTGTTCAAGAAAACCACATCTAAATTAAAAAATATAAAAAGAATAACACATTCAAAATATTGTATCACAAAAAGTTTTAAAAGGGTATGTCCCTATCCACTCAGCTGGAACATAACCCCTTTGGCATAACGCCTTAAGATACAACAATGGGGGTGGTACCGGGAACCCCAAAGTAGTCCACGTAATAGGGAACCTTGTATATGAAATGGGAAGTGGTCCGCACTACCTACTTGACTAGTGATTCCTTGTGAGTTTAGCGTTTGCAATTTATCCATATCACGACCCCGGCAAGAGTACATGATGGACGCATTTATTGCCAACTATACTTGAAGGGGGAAAATTTGAGATACTCCCAAATTAGTCAGTGTGACTTTTTGGGTAAATCTCGCCATGCTCTTAGATGGCTTGTAACACCTATGGCAAGAGAACCACCTAGGATAATATACTTTGGCCAGGAGTCCACTATGACCATTTAAAAACTGTGTTGAGTTGTGAGCCATTATTTCATTACGAAACGTGTGTCGCGTTACTTTCGCTTAGTTTTTCACTTACCCTATGGTAAGGTGAAACGCTGCCAAAGTGAAGCCAACACTTTTCACCACCATTTTGATCTAATTCCTTCACTTTCTTTTGACACTTTGTTGATCAAAAGAGGAGTGACTACCTTTGTGTTATCAATTGATTGTTTTGCCACATTTTTGTTCGTTTACGTCCATCCATGTTTGTAGATGGGTTAGTTAAACATTTAAAGTGTGTGAGACGTACTTATATCATTGGTACCTTTGTGATCTTGATACCCAAGTCAGGATCGTCATCTTATCTAGGCTTGATTCTTCACTTTGAGCTTCCTCAAAAAATTTACCTTGTTTATATTGTGTCACTACAATCTTGATATTTATGTCTTGTTTCTTGTAAACTTGACCTAAATATCTACATTGTAAGGTTACGCTATGCACATTTTAACAATTCCTAGTTATACCTTAAGTTTTTAGTTTGATTTCATTACTACCTTGATTTTGAAAAGTGCTACGTGTTACCTTTTTGCGTGTGTTATTTCAATATCATCTTGATATTAATACCTTACTTCCTCATGAATTTTGGCTAACATATCTTGGTGACATTGATTGTGTCACTCATAATTGTAACTCGCACTTCTCGAGATATAGGTATTGATTGAATTTGAGCTTGCTTCTTGTATACCTTGTTTGGAGGTCACTTTAACTTCTTGTCGTTACTTACGCCTTGTTCATTTCTTTGAACTTGACTTAATTAAGGACATGTTGTTAATCATGTCATTGGTCGTTGTTTCTGATCTTGATATCCAGGTTAGGATCATCATCATAGTTAGGATTGATTCATCATTTTATCTCCCTTTGACGTGTTACCTTGTTTGCATTGTCTCGACACAATTAAGATACTTATGTCACGTTTCTTGTAAACGTGATCTAAAGTTTCTGCATTGTGGTGTTACGCTACCCACATTTTAACATATCCTTAGTATACTTTGACTTAGTTTGATTTCAAACATTGTCCCAAATCTTGAAAGGTGTTGCTTACTTTGTTTACGTCATTTCAATACCACTTTGGCACTAATATCTCGCTTCTCCGTGAAGCTTGATCGATGTGTCTAATTGGTGTTGTTATGTGGCTTACATTTGTAAACCTTGCCCTTTAACATTTTGGCCTTGTTGGTTGTTGAATGGGTCGTGGTATCCTTTGATTGGGAGTCACGTCTACCCTTTGTTAATATTTACGCCTTACTTATTTTGAGCTTGACGTAAGTATTGACATTGTGTTGATCATCTTTACATAGAACTATCATTTTGCACACACATTTTACATAAGGATTATTTCCTTATTGATTGGCTTTGTGTTTCACACTTGCATGATTGTTCCTTATGATCATTCATTTGGAAAACTTATTTTCTAGGACAATCCTTTTTGATCTCATTGAGATTGCATCATCACAATGTCTATTTTCCTTAGACCTTCTTCGTAAAATCACATACGCATCTCCGTACTTGCACAATGTCTATTTGGTTTCCATTATGTTACCCGAATCAACATGGAGCCTTCTTGACTTTGAAGAAGTTTGATCACACTATCTAGGCCTAGAAATTTATACTTAAATGACCCCAACAATGACTGATTATCGCAAGGTCCGTTATACATACGAAAATAAGGAATCAAATTTTTGGCATTCACATCAAAAGATGCCCATCATGACCAAACCTCGATTGGTTCTTCATGCTAGAGAACTTGTTTGGGTAACTTGTTCCCACCTTCATCTCATAGTCGGTGGTATGGTTTGGAAACTTCTGATCCAAATTATTATTTAGGTTCCCCCCACTCTTCTTTTGATTCTAATCCAAACATTTCCTCTTCTTCTGAGGATTCCAATCCAAAAATTTTTCTTGACTCTTGATGATTCGGATCTAAACTACTATTCAGATCCAAACTACTACTCCGATTCATCTAATACGACTCTTACATCACTATCCTCCCTTCTTCGTAGGACCCCTTTTATCAGTCACCTCAACGATGTCTTCTTCCTTTGAAGATACACGTGACTCCAAATACCCCCAATCAAACATCTAATATAATTCTTGAATCGTAGTCCTCTCTTTCTTCGTAGGACCCTTGTTATTATTCATCCAATATGATTCTTGAATCATAGTCCTCCCCTTCTTCACAGGACCTTCTTCATCAATCACCCCCACAAAGTCTTCCTTCTTTGAAGATTCGTGTGACTCAAAGTCCTTCTAGTCAAATTTTTGAATTGACCCATGCATCACAATCTGTAGACTTTGGACTTAATCCTACTAGTTTACAGATGATATACCATTGTATAGGTAGGTCCACACCACCTTCTTCTACTCCCGAGACATCTAGCTCCACATCTTCTTCGTCCCCCACATCATCTTCTTCTATCAATCATCATCAAACATCTTCTAAGTCTTCCACACCAATTGAACCTATTTATTCCAATCTACCCCTGGTGATCGGTCAACAACTCATATCGATTGACCTCTTTCAGAATGAAGACACAATCAGAGAATTTAAGGGTCACATGAAGATATTTCTCTAGCATATTATGAGAAAGGATTCTCTATATACTTCGATGTGTTTGCATATTGTGAGGAAAAGGTTTATTCCTTTTATCAAGAAATGAAGGAAGAGCCTCAGATCATGCAACTTGATCCTCCTCTTATTCTTTCATCTTTACATTCTTCATTATGTGATGAAACTCCTGGGTCTTGCATTGATCCATGGCCTATCTTCTCATCACCCAATCCTTCTCTATCTATCAAAATTCCTCAATCACAATCTCTTATGAGGTCAATGCCAAGTATCCTTCATCTTCATCTAGGTGTGGGTCACCTTTATAGCAGCCCTCCCTCTACTATTTGTGAGACATTTTTAGTAGTCCACTATCTTCTATTCTTGGGGACATCCAACTAGCCCCTTGTCTTCTATGTATGGGTCACCCCCGGGTAGTCCATCATCTTCTATTCTTGGGCCACATCCTAGTAGCCCATCATATTACATCTATGGGTCACGTCCTAGTAGCCCTTCTTCTTCTATTCTTGGGTCACCTCCTAGTAGCCCTTCTTCCTCTATACTTGGAGGCCACATCCAAGTAGCCTTCCATCTTCTATCTATGGCTCGCCTCCTAGTAGCCCATCTTCTTCAATTCTTGGACCATATCCTTTTCTTCCATCACATTATCCTTCCACCAATGATTGTATTAAACCCACCATCATTTCTCTCATTCCTATCATCAATCATAAAATTTCTCATTCTTCTCCCACTTCTCGGGATCAGACAAGTCATGCATTAACTTTTAAGAAACCCAAATAGTTTCTTAATCAAGATCAGATCAAAACTGCAAAGAGATCTAAAGCTCCCAACAAATCAAACAATCTTAAGGTTAAAAATCAAACACAATTCAAGAACGCACATCAACATAACCATCAAGTATCGCGCAAAGTGCATAAACCTCTGGATGGGGAACTAAAGCTCCCACATACGAAGCCCATGTTTCAAAACAAATCACAGTCATTTGTTGAGTGTGAACTCACCAAGGTCATCGATATCGGGATAATATCACTCTTGATAAACAATCATGCTTAGTCTCCCTTATCAAGGAAATTACAAACATTGTTGTTGGATCTTACTACGCAGAGTGACTTTGTTATTCCCAACTTTCCAAAACCTATCAAAAATATAAAATAAAATAATAATTCAAAAATACATTAAAAAAATTGAAAACACAAGAAAAACCAAAGGTACAAAGATCACACATTGCAAACAGTATTGCGTACACATGGATGTTCTTTCTTCCCTTTCTCTCTCTTCTTCTCGCAAGTCATCCATAATTTTCATCCCTTTGGTAATATTTTGGTTATCCTATTTTCATGCATTTTCATGACATTTATCTCTATGGTATCTTTTTGACCTTGGTATTTTATCACCTTGTAAAATTAAAGAACGAATGACCTCTTAGAGATCTTATCACATTCAACATCTAATAAACTTGTTGTCAAGAAATTTTGGACATATTTGTTGACACTAACCAATGTCATCATAGCAATGACTTCCATATCCTTCCATCAATCCATATGTGGTTCTTAACCCCTTGTCAAACAAGAGAGTTGAAATAAGTTTTCAGAAAGCAAAAGATTCAAAATCAATCAAAAGTCAAAAGCTAAAAGATAAAGGAAAAAGCAAATTGATATATAACTCTCTCTTGGGTTATTTCCAATAATCTCTATGTGGCTATGGATGCATGGTAGCAAGAGAGAAATGTTGCGATTAGAATCAAATACATCTCCGTCGGGGCTATGGACGCCTGGCTGGTAGAAGAGCAATATACGGCTATCCTTCCACCATCCATTCACAAAACCACCTTTGAAAAATAAATCATTCCTACACATTGGCTAGGGTGCCTTCACTTGTTGTCTATTAAATCTTTCCTTCAAGAGGTAATAAATTCCACATGCACACACTGGATCTCTATGAGAAAACAAGATTAGTATGTTACCAAGTGTCTTTTTTTGGACCTTGTTCA
Source organism: Taxus wallichiana var. yunnanensis (assembly GCA_018340775.1). Taxonomy (NCBI): domain Eukaryota; kingdom Viridiplantae; phylum Streptophyta; class Pinopsida; order Cupressales; family Taxaceae; genus Taxus; species Taxus wallichiana. The sequence goes on along the minus strand of CM031237.1, from coordinate 390,989,818 downwards.
GACTCTTACTTTAGTCCTTATCTCGTCTCACGATTTGTGCCTTTGGCTAATTGCTTCTTCATCGCGAGGATTCTAAGCTACATTCATATCATTCACATCATTCTTCTACTTCGTTCAGAACATCCATGTGTATAAGATTACCTTTTTAGACATGTTTGCGGACACCTTTGTCCCAATTCACAAAAATAATCACCTGCTTCCTTTCTATCATGTGCTTTTAGGCCAAATTACGTTGGGGGAATCCTTACTTCTTCCCAGATTTCATTAGTTTACGTTCATCATCATGTTGAACCTATCCATAATGGCCTTGGGTCCCACTTCTACCCGTAAAAGAGTTTTCCTTTGAATACTCCCACCTAATCACAGGGGAATTTATGCATCTTCACCTTTCTCGTACGCACATGTACTTTTCCCCTTGTACATCCCATCTATCTCTAGGGGCATCCACGTTTCCTTGTCTTCTTGTAAATAGTTTCATAAAACTTTCAAAATCATCAAAACAATAAAATATGTTAGAAAAATAAAAAAACATTCAAATATGTTAGAAAAATGAAAAAAATTAAAATATGTTCCAAGAAAAATAAAAAATAATATAAATCATCCTATAAAACGTCACTCTTTGGTTCTCACATGTTCATGTGTGCTACTCGCGGATCATCTTGATCTACCTCCATCAAAAAATGCTAGGCAACTTACTTTAAATCGTACTGGGCACAACAAGTTTCTGGTATTGTTTCGTAGTGCACATTGCTTTTCCATTGGACCGAAGTGTCCTCCGTTATTCCCCCTTGCATGTATCCTTTCTTGGGGCACCGTCATTAACCCTTGTCATTAATTCAAATAGGTTGGAACTAAATCTTGATAACAAAAACATGGTACTTGTTTCTTTGTTAGGTTAGCTTGTTTAATTTCTTGTATTGCATTGCATTATGTATGTTGCATGGAGTTAGGCATATTTTACTTTCTCATATTGCATTACATTTTGTATGTTGCATGGAGTTGGTGTTTTTAGCAATGGACATTTTTTCGTGAAAATAAAAAATTGAACTAATCTAGAAAGCTTTGAAACTAATCTAGAAAGATTTGAAACTATCCTAGAAAGATTAAAACTAAAAAATAGTTAGAAACTAAAAAAAAAAAGCTTCAAAGTGACTCCATTAATGGAGTATGGACATAAGTGTCCCACTAGGTGTGCCAAATGTGTGTAAGGAAGAGTTGAAAAAGCTATGGAAAGAGGTTAAAGAACCTCAAAGCTTTCCTAAACTCAACCATGCACCATAAGATAAGAGATAAACAAGGGAAACTAACATGCAAACATTATAACTTTGATAAAAACATCTAACCCTAGCATATATACTACTCTCTACTCCATGAAAGATTAATGAAAGTGAACCTAGTTTAGATTCTAAGTAATCAAATTATGTGTGTTGTTTACTCCCAAACATAGTGAAGAGATCTCTCCAAGTTGGCTACATGGAAAACCTTTAGATCTTTCCTTACTAACTATATTTGGAATGGATGGATGCAAGATGGGGGAGCTTCAATAATGGAGGATAGCCAAGATCAAATGCCTATTAGCTTGGCTAATGCAAATGAGGTCTAATGCCAATATCTCTAAATGTGAGAGATTTTGTTATGTAAACAAGGTGTGTAAAGTTGTCTGTTGAATGGGTAGGCTTAGCCTTGTATTTATAGTTTTTGGTTTGGAAGAGTTTGAACTTTGGGTGCATGTGGGACTAAATCTCAAAAATCACTTTTAGATTAGATTAGGATAAACATGTTTTAGGCTTAGTTAAGCTAGGATTAAGCTATTTAAACTTGATTAGCAAGTGATTAGAGACTCATTGAGAGTTGGGAGGGGTCTGGATAATCAATTCGACTAATAGATAGCCTAGGAAGCCAATAGAAGTGGTCTAGAGAGAACTAGAGAGGTTTTGAATGGTCGAAAGGAGGAATGTTTAGCTAATAAGAGAGATATTAGTCCAAATGGGTTGAATACATGAGGAATACAACCAAGAAGGTGTCGTAAATGGGAATCCGAGAATGGAGAGAAGAATAGGAATTAACGAAGTATCATCAATTGGTTGAATTAGAGGAGATGCTAAGTGTAAGCATATTTTAGGACATATTTGTTGACACTAACCAGATATTAGCCTACAAATATGTTCCAAGAAAAATAAAAAACAATATAAATCATCCTATAAAACGTTTGCTCTTTGGTTCTCACTGTTCATGTGTGCGACTCGCGGATCATCTTGATCTATCTCCATCAATAAAAGTTTGGCTTCTTACTTTGTTTGTACTCACGGGGGCACAATGAGTTTCGGTACTATTTCATAGTGCACATTACTTTTCCATTGGATCGAAGTTTCCTCCGTTACTCCCCTTGCATGTATCCTTGCTTGGGCACCATCATTAACCCTTGTCGTTAATTTGAATAGGTTAGAACTAAAGATTGATAAAAAAACATGGTACTTGTTTATCTGTTAGGTTAGCTTGTTTACTTTCTTGTATTGCATTTCATTATGTATGTTGCATCGAGTTAGGCATCTTTTACTTTCTCGTATTGCATTGAATTTTGTATGTTGCATGGAGTTGGTGTTTTTAGCAATGGACATTTGTTCGTATATGGATTTTCATGTCATACTACACTTTTGTTCATTCTTTTTTAATAAGGACCGATGATGAAGATCTCTAGCAATATGATGAAAAATAAAGTTGTTTAAAAGGAACTGGATGGATGTTAGCTCATTCCCTCTTCCTCATAATCCTTTTCTTCTATATCCCCTTTCTTCTTCTTCACACTATTATTTCTTCGTTCTCTTTCTATCATCTTTTCGATCGTTGGTCGAGTTATTTCATCACCCCATCAACGATCGAGGGGCATCCTTCATTCTAATCATTTTTATTCTATCCCTTCAATTTTTTTAATGCTAGGGTTTGATGTTTTTATCAAAGTTATAATGTTTTCATGTTAGTTTCCCTTGTTTATCTCTTATCTTATGGTGCATGGTTGAGTTTAGGAAAATTTTGAGGTTCTTTAACCTCTTTCCATAACTTTTGCAACTCTTCCTTATACCATAATTAAATTTAAGTAGTATTTTTCTAATGCTTAAGGAAATAAACAGGTTGGTGAAACATGCTCAGGAAAGATCCATATACATTGTTGATTTTAAAAAATTAAGGAGACAAGTATGTATGATTTTAGATACCTTATATTGCACTCAAGACTAGATTCAAAATCCAATTTTTAGAAGCTTCAAGGTTTTGATAGATATAAATATCCCAATAGCTATTTAAAGTTTAATATTAGTGTTCATATTTGTATTTTTATGGGAAAAATATTCCAATGCACACTTTATACAGAGATCCTTATGTAATAGGTTCTGAACTTGAGGAAGTACTAGTCACAAGCTGTCTTTTTGATGCAATTTCTAATACACGTAAAAAATTGATGAAGATATCTGAAACATTATCTTCTGAGGTTAGAGAGCGTTTAAAAACATTGATCGATTCAGCCATGGGAGTTGTAAAGCCCATTTTTGGAATCTAATGATTGATGAAGAATAAAGAACTACAAACTTCGGAAATCCATTTCGCACTAATGGAGGAGTTTTAAAAATCTTCAGATGTTGATAGAGGGAAATCCATGACGCACTAATGGTATCTTGGATAGAAAATTACTTGTATCATAGTCACAACATTTTACATATATAATGTTTGATCAATATAAGTCTATTCTTGACCCAATGTAAAAGGAGCTATCACACTATTATTGAGAAAGATGTATCAGAGTAGCATTCTGAGAGAAAATATAAGTTAATACTTCAAACTATATGAAATCATATAGATAATGATTCTAAGGTTTGTTTAAGATAAAATGGTTTTTAGTGCACTTAAATTTGTGAAATCAAAACTTCAATGATTGGAAAATAATTTGGAAACTTATTTGAGAATCTATGTTTCAATATATGAGGTGGATGATTTCCATATGAAAGAGCACTAGTTACATGGACATCTCTTACAGAGTGCAAAGATGTTAATCAGATAACGAATAATGAAGTCTCTAATAATGGTGAAATTAACTTGGACTCTGCTAGACAAGAAACTACAACAAATATAATAAGTGATGAAGGACCATTCAGGATAGGGTTGTTTCAGCTACTGACAATTGATTATATTCATTTTTTAAAATATATATTATTACTCAATATTTTTTTTCATTTACATATATTGTGCATATAATTTTTGGAAAGTTTTTTAATCCCTTCTATATTTTTAATAATGTTTGTAAATAACTAATGGTAGATAGTTCATATTTGTGCAATATGTAAACTAGATGATGTAATAAAATTAAATTTCGTTACTAATAAAGTATGTTCAATCTTTGATTTCTCACTATCAATTCCACAGGCACAATTATTCGCAAATATATTATAATCCATATATGATATTTAACATCGTGATTATTAGGATTAATAAAAAACATAGCAGTCTATGACTACATCCCATCATGATTATTGGAGATAATATTTACATGATGAATCAAGATTCAACTATCAAGATTGACAACAATATGCACATTCAAGACACAAGTTTTAATTATTGAGTTCATACATTTTTGAAACTAAATTGAACAATGTAAATCCAAATTCTAGAATCCATGTGTATTATTCATCAACTATAGAATCTTGGAAAAAATAAATGACTAAATTTTTCATTCGACAACACCCATGAGAGAAATAAAAAGATCAACAATTTCACATAAAGATAATGTTTTCAAATTCCATTTGTCAAATATTGAATACATCAATAGTAACATAGTTTAAAGTTTTAATTGAATTTAATTGGACCCTTATCCTTGAACAGATTCAACAACAGCTACAACATTTGAACTATCTCGGATTACACCAAACTCTACTAATTATTTTGTAGCAACATTAATATTTTCTAAATTTTCTCTATCTTATTGAGCTGCATCTCGTGGTGAAAGGATAGAAGGATCCTCATCAGTTTTTTCCTTCATAATAATTTCCGGATCCGGTCATGATCTTTGATAATTCTCCACAAATTATTGTTCTTCTTCTTATATAGAACAATTTTTGTTTAAAACCAATCGCCCCATGGACACTTTCTCTCACTTTTCTAAGGTGCTCATCTGACACCTATACCTCTGTCTTCAAATTCTGGTATTTTGAATGCAATTAAAAATCCCATAATTAGTATTTAGAATAAGATAAAGGATAACTATATATTTATCTAAAAATCTATAAAAAATTAGAACTTACCACGGCTAAGTCTTTCTCTGCATTAGCAATAGTGACAAGGTTCTTGTCATGATTCCACTTGTTGTATTAAGACTATGCCTCGGAATTCAAATTAATGAATTTTTTCAACACTATTGTCAAAATTTCATCCTTGTAAACATTATTGGTGACTGTATTTACTTTTTATGCTTGATAAAGTATAACATCAATTGTCACCAGATTCGGTTTTAACCAATGAAAAAAAATTCTTTGTTTTCAAAATTATGATATCTATCATTAATGTTTTTATCATATATTTCACTCTGATCTCCCACATATTCACCTCCTTAATTTCAGGAATAACATTTTCCATAACAAGGGCTATAACATTAATGACACAAGGATGTCAAGTGAAAACCTATTCTTTGCATAATCATCCATGTTTTCTTTCCTAGTTGGAGAAGGAGCATCCGAAGATCCTACCGGATATGGTAGTTTATTAGGAACATATTGCATCATATATTTGACATTCCTCCCGACGCTACCATGTCAAAAATGTTGTCAAACCCGAGACACTCCTCATCCATTTTTATATTATTTGAAAACAGAAGTGCCTAAGGCACTCGACACGCCGCTAATCGAAAAATTAGCGAACTCAGATGTTGTGAAATTATGATTTTCCCTACTCATAGTCATTCTAGGGTTAGGGAGCACAAGTATTTTCCCATACCATAAGTAGCTAATGAAGGAGGAAGGGGAGGTCGGAGTGATGTAATTATTGTGCATTGAGATGGAGTTAGAGAAGAGAAGGTGGTCATGGGTATGGATATAGGATGAATTTAAAATTACAAATCATTTATGAGCATAAATACTTTAACAATATCAGATTCAGTAATTAGTATGTTGAAAATTTAAAATTAAGAAGACAAACAAGCGAATAGTAAGAACTTCAAATTAATAATATTGAAATCAATAGAGATTTCTTACATTGTGAATTTTGTCTGTAATCAACAAACTATGGCTGTGGCACTAGGTGGAAGGGTGGTGGTGGCACTGGCATTGGAATTTAACGAAAACCAATTAAAAAGAATGATAAATTTGTAAAAGAAATTCAAAAGACTAATATAAATAAAGTTTAAGTCACTATTTATTAGTTGCTTTATACCAAAACTTGAAGGGATCAAGGCGATGATATGGTGCAGATTAAACATCTTCTTACTTAGTTATGTATGTCCTGTCTACACCAAGATGAGAAGACACTCTCATATTTGTCAATGCAAATATGCCGGAAAACACTTCACATTAGGATAATGAAATTAGAAATATTTCATTGTCAAGAATCGATATTCATATTATCATTAATCTGCTAAAAAAATTAATAAAAATGAAATGATTTTGTAGAATGTAAAACTTAGAACCTATATTTTCCTATGCCATATAAGTAGAGCGCGTTCTCTCCTTGCTCTGGGACCAGGCCGAGAGGGATGAATCCAAAGAACCACGCATCCATTTGGTTGGTCTTAACTTTGTAGCCAAAGAGTCATCGGACATAGTGACATCAATTAGATTGTTGTCACAGACTGACCCTTAGGCTTAGCAATGTTATGTGTGTGAATTTTTGATTGATGTCATTCCAGTGTTTCATTTTCTTTGACTGTTCAAAACATAATTACATATTACATATTTATAAGAATTAATTTAACAATGATTTTTTTTTAGAAAGGAATCAAGATTAAATTATTTTAAAATAAAATACTCACCAACTATTGGTCCAGATAAATTCCATGGTTATCCATATTCTTGTGAAGATAATTTGGAATAAATGTGGATTTGAGTCCATAAAAACCCTCATAATATAAATCAAGAACATAAAAAGAAGAAGAAATATCTGCAAAAGGATTCAATTTGGCTTTGTAAAGTTTAGAATGAATATTTGATGTAAGATATGTGCACCAATCAAATCTAATTTTGGAAATGGTTTGAATAAGGTAGTACATTTCCCACTGAGGAATGTCAAGTATATCTTCCTGTAACATGATGCGGGGCGAGTAAAAATTCCACCATGGCTAAGAGAAAGGGGTCTTTGATAGATTGAGAGTTAATGCCTCTTTTGGCTGGAGTATTAACCTCAGCCTCAACAGAGAGATTGTAATGAGACTCTAAAAATTTCTTTTTCTCATCAAGAAGAACGAATTTGGTGGTTACAGGCAATGCATTTTCATGGGGCAAGCCTATTAGACGATAAATATCTTCAGGTGTTATTTTGATGTGAAATTGGTGGGATGGTAATTGAACTGTGAAAGTGCCATCCAAAGTATTATACACTTACATTAAATTATTTAATAATTTGTGGTCTTTCTCTTATCTTTGGGGCATGTAAATAATTCCATGGAAGCTTGAATTAGGAATCCAATCAGATTGACTGATTATTTTAGGGTCTTCGAGCAGTTGTAGCAATTGGGGATATAAAATGTTTTGGTAAACATAGGAAGTTGGTTTAATGGTATTTTTCTTGGGGCCATTATTCTTAAGTGTTGATTTATTGAAAAATAAGAGGTTAGAAAATGAAAATTTAAGATACCTGTATATGATCCTTGAGGATCATAGAATAAATCATGTGGTAGGTAGCACTGGTTACTATCTAATACTAGAAGACTGGAAGTGGACGAGAAGGTTGAAACTCTCTTAAAAGGTCTATCTCTAGAGAAACTTGCATGTGAAAATGGGAAAACATTAATGGGGATGGGTATATATATAGGAAAGGAAAGTGCATTAAATGCAGAAGACACATGACATATTAAATGTCGAAGGAAAAATAAATCATGTTCCTTGTTAGGATTGTGGAACTGAATTGCTTCACAGTTAGCATGATTTACACCTTTTTGGTTTACACAAAGATGCGGGTTCCATTCAAAGGGTAACCGGTCTTTGGTTAGGGTAATGTCGGTGCCACTCAGAGTAAACGACATCGGTTAGCATCATGGTAACTCATGGGAATTTAATCTAGATTTTGTTTTAAAGATGATTTAAAGGTTGTAAATGCATAGCTAAGATGACCTAATTTTTTATAATCTTATATAATCGAAAAAAACTAAGTTTATAACCTAAGGAATGAGAAAAAGAAGAATTAAGCTATCCTTGGTTGAAAGGACGAAGAAGAAGAAAAAGAAAAATCGAATTGCATGAAGACAGGAGCTTTCATAGAAAGAAGTTGAACAGAAGGAAAGTTTAGGTACACTATTGGTGGGAAGATGGTATTATCTTCTACTATATTTCCTTTGTATTGTTTAGTATCATGTAATGGATTTCATAGTATGCAAATAACTTTGTGTTTCTTCTTGTTAGATCCGCATGTTTTTTTGAGATCTTGTTATTGCTCATTCTTGTAGATCCACATGTTGTGAGATCTTGTATTACAGATCCATGAGATCATGATGTATTGTTGATCCATAGGAATCTAGTATTGTAGAGGAAGTTGTCTTCATGTTTTCACGGGTTGATGCAGTGGTGAAGGAGAGACTTACTTCTTGGTGCATGATTACGGTTACACATTGGTAGTATATACACAACATCAGTTTATATAATGAATACACATGAATAATACTTCTTATTTATTATATTCTGCTACACATTCAAATATATAGGAAAGTCAAGCCTATAGATATAGATTCAACAACCCATAATTCTCTCCTAGAATCAAGTGGGTGTTAGACCCGTAATATAAAAAATATATTACAAAATATATTTGTAATATATTATACCAACCAAATTATAACCGCAATATTTACCAAACATAAATATTAATACCCATGTGAACATTAATATTCTTAACATTCCCCCACTTGATGTTTACATGGTAGCAAACAAATTTTTCACTTATTCTGTAGACTGTCGCCTCTGCGCGCTCATGATATTGGAACACACTCTAACTGAAGGTAAAAAAAGGAACACATAAACTTCTTATCGACCATGCATTGTTAGGAACACATATGACCGATGAGGATGGGAACACACTTAGGAATCATCTTCTTGTTGGGAATTCGGGACTGTGGAATAGTGCTATGATTAAATAACAACCCAATCATGCACACAGATTCTTAACAATTCCCAGAATCTATGAGAGTGGAAGTATAAACTAGAATAATCCAAATCAAAACAAAGTACACACACATAACATAGCATGTACTGTGGTTCACCCAATGTGGGCTACATCCACCAAAGATAGATATCTCATATATATAATACAACAAGAATACAAATCAACTCTTCCAATACAAGAGTATAATGCATCTCTCCAAGAGTATCTCCTCTCCTCCATATCTCTAAACGGATCTCCATGAGTGCACTAAAAACATACCTCAAACACCACCAACAGATATCACATAACCAAGAACTCTGCATCTCTGAATTGCTATCAAGTTCTCTGTGTATCTCAGAAACAAGACCTCTAACATGGGTCTACCATATATGCAACTATGATTGTGCACCAAGAAGTAAGTTTGTCTCTCCATCACCGCTTTGCATAACCATGCAAAAATGAAGACAACTTCCTCTACAATATCTAGATCTACATGGATCTATAATACAAGACTATATCTACATGGATCAACAATACATCATGATCTCATGGATCTACAATACAAGATCTCACCAACATGTGGATCTACAAGAATGAGCAATAACAAGATCTCACAACAACTTGTGGATATAACAAGAAGAAACACTATGTGCTTTGCATACTATGCAAGCCATTACATGAGACTAAAACAATACAAAGGAAATATAGTAGAAGATAATACCATCTTCTCACCAATAGTGTACCTACACTTTCCTTCTGTTCATCTTCTCTCCATGAAAGCTCTTGTCTTCATGTAATCTACTTTTTCTTCTTCTTCTTCTTCGTCATCATCTCATCCTACCTTCTATAACCATAGTTTTATAGCTTATATAATCTTAGACAAACTTAGGGAACCTTAGACATGTAATTACATCTAATAGATTTTTTTAAAATAAAATATATATTTAAAACTCGCGACTTAAAAATAAAACACTTCACACAATTAACCGTCATCGGTTCTGCTAACCGAGCGTTGATGGTTACATCCTAACCTAACATGACCGACGCTGGTTACACCTTGACCGACAAAGACGATTACATCTCCGACCACAGGAGTTCTTTTATCGAGAACAGTAGAAATGTAAAAGCAAGCTTATTGTGAAGCAAACTAGCTCCACAACCTAAGAATGTCCCACTTTGAGATAAATTGCTGAACCTTTGTACCTATACCTGTACATCACTATCCTCTACACACCATGAAGACCATCTATACATTCCTTCAACAATTCTCTCAAAAAATAAAACCGGGAAGATCAAACCATCTTATCAACCAAGAAGATAAAAAAACATGACTTACGAAAGACCGCACGAAGCTACTAATGATCGTGAAACCAAGCCACATGTTCCCATTGAATCGTAACACCATACAAACTATTGGTATTAGGAAATCAAGCCAACCAAGCTCCTCATGTAACAAGCCATCATGACTAACACACCTGCAAGAGCTCCCACTCAAACTAAAACACCGATCTTCAACTGCAACCATAGCCATACACTGTAAAACCAAACATGTTCTCCATCATCTACCCATGTCTCCATGCAACCATCAATGCAATTGACCATAAACAAGTCAAATTGTAATATGTGAAAGCAAAACAAAATCCTAGGAAAAAAAGAGCCCTGAATGACTTCTACATGCAACAGTGGGTGCTCAATCCAAAAACACTTGCATAACTCAAAGAAATCCAAACACTACAATCTATAAATCCAACCTGCAAATAAACAACTAAGCATGTCCAAGAAATTTATCTTAGATAACATATCTATTAAGGAGTAACATAGTAATCAAGAGGAAATACAAACATCCTCTAATCATGCTCAAGGTATATAAATTGTGCTCATAGGCATCCATGTGTAAATCAAACATCTACATCATCATAGACTCATAAAAACTGAATCTATCCACATGTATAAACTCACCTATACATCCATCCATATCATCAGCTCTTCAGAAGCTCCAAGTCTCACACCGAATAACTCCAAAATCTAAATATAAATCATGTGCTCATCAATGTCAAAAAAACTAACCATGTTAAACTATGAAGCTAATACCAAGTGCAAATACCAGCATACATGTCATCAACATACTGCAAAAACCAACCAAGATGAAAGAAAAACAAGGGCACCATCTAAAATATGGTAAATAAACACTATTGCCAAACCTGTGACCAAACCGACCACGGTTACCAGATGACCAACCACGGTTACACCTAACTAACACGGTTCATCTAACCGACACTAGTCTCTCAGAATAAGATTTTATCCTTTTTCACCCTTCAAAATTTGAAAATTGCTCTATCATCTAAAACCAGCTGAATCAACCATCAACTGCCATCCCTAAGGAATATCTAGGCACCAAAAAATAAACTAGAAGTGACATCACAAAGCAATAAACTAAAAATACCTGCTAACACATGATGACCTCAAAACCAACTAGTGCCTCTGCCACTCTGAATAGTATCATTCTCCTCTCACTCTGCATGTGCATCATGTATCCAATCCTGCAATGCCAACAACCATGACTTGCTCCCACTAAAAATGAAATCCCTTGCATTGCCTCTAACACCAAGCTCAAAAGCTAATATGTCAATGAGAAATAAAACCAGATGAAAGAAAATATAAAATGATTCCCTTCTTATCAAAGAATATTTCTACATCATAGAATTTTGGACTTCTTGTGAAGTATGTGAATCACCTTCTTTCCATCCGTGTGTACTCAACATCTCTCATTATATGCAACTATGTCTAACCATGACTTTTCATTGAGGATCTCATCCTTAGACTAGAAACCCTTGTCCTCAAGATTCCACACAACCGGGAAATAAAATTCAAACAACACCAAAAACATGGTGTAAATCTATGCACACTATCCAAACATAATATCAATTTCTCTAAATGAAAGAAATAAAACATGAACCATATAGAGATACCTGACTCAAAGTATCACTGGACTAACCAAGCCAACTCCATCCTCTTTCTAATCCAAACATTGAAGTGATCTGTATTGTTTCTACCTGTACACACTGTGCAAGAAACATGATCCTCCAAAACAAGACACTAAACCATCATGCCCTCTTTCAATGTAAACAAAACCTTGTGTAAACTCGTTGTCACAGAGATCGACCACGGTTTTGACCGATACCGATTACCCTTTGTGACCGATGTCGGTTCCTTGACCGACTTCGGTGCTGTTAGAACTAACACAACGCCACAAATTGTCATAGGTCACCAAACTAGGTTCCTACTCTGACCAAAGATAATAGTTGTGTTGAGCCAGTCATTTCAAGAAGCATCGAACCTTGCACAAAAACTTAACAACAATAATACATGTAATAAAAAATGCACCAAGATGAAACACATCACCTTACTAGAACCAAGATACTCAACCGCATCTTCAACCGAAGTACTTTCTCTCTGATGGAAGCCCCGTCTTCATTTTGTGCTATTGTATTAAGCTTCTCTAATGAAGCCCGTGCATCTAACTACACCAAGGATGCATAACTTCTCCTTTATCTCATTCTCAGATCTAGATCTGCAATCCCAAACATGCATGTGCAACCAAAATAATATAAGTACATTGTAATATCAAGATAAAACATACCTCAATAACCGGATATGTAACTCGACCACCATGCTTGTCCCTCCGAGAACTAGGGACACATCAGCAAACAAGATACATTCCATGCATCTTCTCACAATTCTTAGATATGTGATTTTCTATTTATAACTAGATTACTCAATGCGACCACGGTCACCTCTAACCACCATGGTTGCCACGGTTGCCGACATTGGTCACTTGTAATTTCAAGTAATCTTACTCTTCCAACTCCCACTTGAGATCGAATCTCTTCTGTGATCTCTACATCAATAAAAACAAACCATACTCTCGTAAACTTGTCAAGAAACCACTAACAATATATTGAAGCAAAAATTTCTCTGAAATAACCAAACTAACCAAGCTCGATACTTGTTGGGAATTCGGGATATGCGGAATAGTGCTATGATTAAATAACAACCCAATAATACACACATGATCTAAAATTCCCCAAAATCTACAAATGTAGTGGAGTTATAAACTAGAATAATCCAAATCAAAACAAAGTACACACACATAACACAACATGTACCGTGGTTCACCCAATGTGGGATGCATCCACCAAAGATAGATATTTCATATATATAATACAATAAGAGTACAAATCAACTCTTCCAATACAAGAGTATAATGCATCTCTCCAAGAGTATCTCCTCTCCTCTAGATCTCTAAATGGATCTCCATGAGTGCACTACAAACGTGCCACCAAACACCACCAACAGATCTCACATAACCAGGAACTACTACATCTTTGAACTACTATCAAGTTTTCTTTGTATCTACAACAAGACCTCTTGCATGGGTCTACCATATGTGCACCAAGAAGTAAGTCTGTCTCTCCATCATTGCATAACCTGTGCAAACATGAAGACAACTTCCTCTACAATATCTAGATCTACATGGATCAACAATACAATATGATCTCATGGATACTCATGATCTCATGGATCTACAATACAAGATCTCACCAACATTTGGATCTCAATAATGATCACTAACAAGATCTCACAACAACCTATGGATCTAACAAGAAGAAAAACTATGTGCTTTGCATATACTATGCAAGCCATTACATGAGACAAAACAATACAAACGAAATATAGTAGAAGATAATACCATCTTCTCACCAACATTCGGATGTACCGTTATTTCCTTTTGTCCATCTCTCTCCATGAAAGCTCTTTTCTTCATGTAATTTACTTTCTTTTCTTATTCTTCTTTCCTTCTTAGGAGAATCATCATTCATCCTTACCATTCTCTAACCCTAATTTTCTAGCTTATATAAGCTTAAACAAACTTAGGGCACCTTAGATATGCAATTACATCTAATAGATTTGCTTTAAAATAAAATCTATATTTAAAACCCGCGACTTAAAAATAAAACACTTCGCAGGTAACCAACATCGGTTACTTCGACCATCGACAATTACATCGAGTTCTAACCCGACCGATGGTGGTTCCTTCGACCGATGATGGTTACATCTGACCGACGCGCGGATTCTTTGTCGGGAACCAGTAGTATGTAAAAGAAAGCTTTTGTGAAGCAATCTAGCTCCACAACCTAACATTTCTTATCAACCAATCATGGATGGGAACACATCGACCTAAGAGTGTGGGAACTCAAGCAGAACACATCTAAACATCCTTCAATGCTATTTTTAAGGAGGCTAACACAAACCTAGGTACATGCTTTTGAACACATCTAACTTTTCTACCTCATCAAGACTCATAATGTTACATTTCACATGCTATTTTTCTTCACTATGTTCTAACATTTGGGAATTATGTAGGAATAGCCACATACCCTCGAGCAGAAACATACCACATATGTGGCCTTATTTTTCACACCACTTTGAAATGATGAAATCTACACTATACTTGTTGAAAACAAGTACTATAAAGCGCATCACACAATTGAAAGAAAACTCACACCACAAAATTCCACCACAACCTCACTTTGCGGCCCCATCGTTAATTGATCGACAATATAGGTCGTTAATTCTACCTGTGTAGCCTACACATGCCTTGTCCTCCAAGTAACATGCTACTAACTCAGCTAGATTTGGATATGAAGCTCAATTGTTTCCACATTGTTTATTATATCTTCCCTCCCGCAATGTGAAAAACTTAATTTTTTAGACGATCGGGTAACACCGAAAAATGCGTCTCGTAAGAAATTTTATTTTTATTTTTAATTTTTAATGTTTACAACTTGACTATATTGACTAGATAATAAAAAAGAAGATAAAAAAATATCCTAACATCACCTATTTAATTAACTTGACAAGACCTTTGTTTTTTTCCAATTTTAGAATCTTGATAAACATTGACTCAATACTATACGAATTATAACTGTGTCCACAAAGAATTTTAAATTAACAATGAATATAAACCAACACGGACTTTATATTTTAACTATACTTGGCTCTAGACATTATTACATGACATACAAAATAATTTTTATGACTTATCATAAAGGGATTATGCTAAACACTCTTTCAGAAAAAGTCTGACTATAACATTTATATGACCACTTTAAGGGACTCAATCCCTTGACTTATAAATTGAAAATAATGTTATTCAAATTCTAAGATCCGTTGCTTTTGTAATTCAAAAAAGAAACCATGCCATTTATTATAATCCAATGCATATTTAGAGCTTGAGCTGGAAGATGAGTAAGCATTCAAGTTCATGATCTGATCTTTCTAGCATTGTGCTATCTAATGACCCAGAGAACTCAAAATATTTATCTCAAAACCCGTCTGATTTGATCTGTCTAGCATTGCATTCACGTCTGCTTGGAATGCAACGATTGTGCTATGAGTTAGCGTAGTACTTTGGAACAATGAAACATTTTTACAAAGCTAAAGAAGATTCCAATGATCCTTTTTTAAATCCTCCCAGATCTGCTACTGAGGCAAATGACGTGGCGTCTAATGCAATGTTGGTGGCGAATACGATGTGACAGGAATCAAGTATCCAAAAGTGTAATGCGACCCATTCCAATCACTTATGCAGACATAAAACAGTTCACCAAAAAAAAAAAGAGCCTTGCCAAACACGTCCCTTTAGATGTATTATTCTGATGACTCACATTCTCCTTACACAGATTTGCACGGTGATGAGAGATGTTTACTTTGCAAGAAACCTTTATCATTTATCAGGTGTGATACGAGGACCGAATGAAAATGAACTGTATAACAAATCTGACAGACTAAGAAATGCTTAGGGTCTGACAGCAAATATTATTTTCCAATATTGAACATGCTTCCACTATGCACGACTCCTCTTTTGGTTGATCCACGTGAATGAGCGAGGAAATGCAAAATAGTGAAGCATGCTAAATGCATAGACCTATGGATGGTAATTCCTGACAACCAAACAACACCCAATATCACTGTATATTATTCCAATTAGAGCAGGTTCACTTCTGACAAAACTGGTCACGTTATTCCATAAATATTCAACAACAAACTACATAAAATGTCTCACAATAGAAATAACTACACCATTCATAGGGAAATGGAGAAGTACTACTGCCCCTAACAAATCATTAGAACTCCATAATTTCTCTGGTACCAAATATGCACGTAGCATCAATTTATATAATGAATACATAGGAATAATAATTCTTATTTATTATATTCCACGCTACACATTCAAATATATAGGAAAGACAAGCCTATAGATATAGATTCAACAACCCACGATTCTCTCCTAGAATCAAGTGGGTGTTGGACCCTTAATACAAAACAATATATTACATACTGTATTTGTAATATATTAGACTAACCAAATAATAACCGTAATATTTAGCAAACATAAATATTAATACCCACATTTTGAACATTAATATTCCTAAGGTAGACCCTTTAGAGGTCTTGTTTGTAGATTCACAAGATCAATGAGATTTTGGTCGCAAGACAAGTGGTAGATGCGGGGTAACTTTAGGTATGTGAGATGTTAGTGTGGTGTTTCTCAAGCACCTAGTATGTAGTGCACTCTGTATATCTCGGTTAGAGATCTAGAGGAGACACGGGTGGTGGTATGGAGGTACGGTTTAGTGTACTCATGGGAGAAAGAGATAATCTTATAGAGATACATGTACTTTGTGCGAGAAGATATGGTTTGTAATCTCATGTTATATTTATTATATGAGATCTATATTTCAGTGGATGTAGTCCACATTGGGTGAACCACGATACATGCTTGTGTTATGGTGAGTGTACTTTTGTGTGATTTAATTATTGTTGTTTATACTACTCCCGCTTTGTTAGTGTGAGTTATCATATGTGTCCTCCTCTCATGTTGGAGGGTCATCTCACATGGAAGTTAGGTTTAGGGTTAGGTTTAGAGGTTTCACCCATGTGTCATGCACTCGGGGGGTTACTCAATCGCCTATATGTACCCCTTTTCTATTCATTTATGAGCATGCCAAAAGACACTTATGGTGGAGAGTCTTTCCTCTCGTGCAAGCTTTGTTTCGTTGAGCAAGTTCTTCCATTATGGATAATTTTTCCTTCATTGCTGGAGCTTTCACGATTTCGTTGAGTACAATTACTTCGTGGTGCCTCATTTCCAATTCGATTCTCGCAAACTCTTTTCATGGTATCGTGAAATTTGAGATCGGGTAAATGTGCACTCGATTTTTTTTTTGCATTATTACTCCTTCTTGGTTTCATTATTTTACTCGCATGCAAGTCCTTTGATCACTATTTTCTAGAAATTATCTTGCAAATATCTCTAACAAGCTTTCTTAAAGTTTTTTTTGTTTTTTTTTGTGCTTGTGCATGTGCAGGTTTTTCAAAATACCTTGAGAAATCGGGTTTTTTTTAAGCTTTTTTAGTTGGATGTAACCAAATCCAAAATAGAGATTCATTTCATTTTTTTAATTTATTAAAATGGAAGTGAAATTTTTTTAAGATCTCTAGTTTTTGCAAGATATTTGTCTATGTTGATACCGTGATTACTAGTTGGGATCATTGTTTTCTTTCACGGTGTATACTCGGACTATTCCAAGCTTTTTCCTCATCGATGATGGGTTCATTGCTATCTCGAAGTTACCTCTGCTTGGTCTCTCACGTTTTGGGAGTCTACCCATGTTTTTCGAACCTTGTTGCATTCCCAAACTTCCAACGTTCAACAATACAACCGCTTTTTCTCGAGACTGAGCGTTTTGCACCAAAAGGCAATTTTTGGCATGTTCTTTGCATTTCTCCTACACTCAGAGTAACATTCAACTTTGTTCCAAGCATTTTCTTGGGACGCATGCCTTACAACATCCGGCATTTTTTTTTCAAGGCATTTTTAAACTCTCATGCGTCCTACATTTTCTCAATGCTTATTCACGCACTGCAAAAACTGCAATGCGTGTTAAACAACTTTGCCACGCAAACTCATTTCTACATTTTTTTACTGCTTGGTACGTGTTTCTTGTCAATACGTTTTTTTTTTTGACAAATCTAAATTACTTACTTTAAAAACTTACTGGACGCCTTTTTAAAGTTCCGCCCGCATTTTTTCAATTCCAAATCAATACGTTTGAAGTTTTTTGAAAGTTTTTTTGGAAAGAAAGTATAACTCTTTTTCTAATTCAAACTCTTTTCATTCTTTGGAAAGATAGGATAAATTAGGTTCTTTCTAATTTTTACACTAAGGAAAGCTTTTACACAAAATTCCTTTTTTATCTTACTGTCTTTTTCTAAAACAAAAAACGTGGAAGTTTCCTTACAAGTTTAAAACAATAAAACAACATCCCTTTCTTTTATTTAAACAATATACTTTTTCTTTGGCATTATAAAATTTGGTCTATTTGGGTTGTATTTTTAACCTTCATTAAAGATCTAAAAGAAGGGTGAAATTTTTAAAAGATTGGCAGTGGCTAATCCCCTCGTAATAAAAACAAACCTTATCTCAAATTCCATGTCGCTTTATAACGGGCATACATACGACACCTTTTTATAAATTTAGGGCATTTTTAAATCCGTTTTATTTATTGGCATTTTTCTCATCAATTATTGGAATTAGTTTTTGCTATAACTTTTGACAAAATAGTGCTTTAGGCGTTTTGAGCACTTCTTTAGTCAAAGTTGCATTTTTTCTTTAATCAGGCATTTTTTTCGCACTCTAGATGATGGGATCATTAGATTTGTAAATGCACTAATTTTATAAAGTGCCCATTCTGGGGGGTGTCTTTGTATTGCTTATTTCAGCTCATTTTTTTAGCTTTGTTCTATTCCTTTTTTTTCGTGGACTTGTGAGCACGTCCGCCACAGTCTTACGACAAAGGGATTCTTTCGTGTGACGTGAGACATGTTTTTTCTCACCACCGGGGTTGGCTTTCACCTCCTTTCTTTTTTGCTTGTTTGTTTACGGTCGATCTGTTGCGCCCTACGAACCTTGATTGTTGTCTCCACCATTGCGCGTTATTACGCTAATTGCAAGGTGAGTGACAAACTGGTTCTCAAACACAGTTGCATCTGGTTGTAATCAACACACTAAACTATAAAGTGCCGAAAGTAGGGGGGTTGTTATTGTCCTGGGTGGTTGTGTTTCTTTTCTACATTTCTTTCTCTCTCTCTCACTATGGATGCACTTTCAATTCCTTTGCTTACGCCGTTCAACTTTTTTGAATGGAGATCAAAAATAATAATGAAACTAAGGGGTAAAGGGTTATTCCACATCACCATGGGAACTGAGACTGAACCAGATGACGACAAACCTGAAAAATCTAAGTGGTTAAACCGTAGTGATGAAGCTTTAGGTCTTCTTTGCATGTCCATTTCTCCTGACTTGCTCTTCCACATTGAGGCATCTGAAACACCTACATCTACGTGGAAAATGTTGGATGCGATGTTTGGACAACTAGATGACATGAGAGTGCATGAGTTGGAAAATGAACTACTAGGGTTAAATCCTAGTGACTTTGAAAACCTACAAGCCTTCTTCTCAAAATTTGTCCACATTAGATTATTGTTAAAAGGATGTCAAGTAGAAAAGAAATATTCTCAATTGATCTTGTCGATTCTCTCTAAGCTAGGTCCCGAATATTCTGTCTTCGTGTCAACTTTCTACGCTACAAAAGCTACTTTGGGCGATACTTGGATGATGCCCTCCTTTGATTGTTTTTCATCCCAACTCATTCGAGAACAGGAAAAACTCATTCAAATGGGGTCTCTCAAGTCCAAGTCACATGCCCTTGTAGCAAGTACTAGTAAGGGAAAGAAGACTAAAAAGAAGAAAGAAACAAAGGATCAACCTAAGAAAGAAACCAAGATCAAACCTAAAAATGACACAAACACTTCGACTTCTGAGCCTAAGGCACAGAAAAGCAAGTATTTGTGTTCCTATTGCAAGAATATTGGTCACGACGAGCAACACTGTTTTAAGAAACAGATTGATCACTTATCTCATTTACTTGAGAAAAATAAAATAAGTGTTCGTGAATCCATTAAACAAAGTGCTTCGAAGGCCGAGTCTTCTGCTGTAAAAGGTGCTAAAAATGATAAGAAGAAAGGAAAGGCCCTTATAGCAAAGTTTCTCCTTCATCGACATGGATTATAGATTCCGGTGCCTCACACCACATGGGTTCTTCGCATGTTGATTTTTCCAACATCGAACCTTGTGGAATGTCCCAAATCACGATGGGTAATGACACGATAGTGTCGGTTTTCGATAGTGGATCGGTAGAGATGGATGGGGGAACATTTAACCAAGTGTTGAGTGTTCCTGATCTCTCTACCAATCTCCTATCAGTTTACCAAATTACTCACCTTGGTGAAGGAATGCGAGTGGAATTTGGTCCTAACTCGGTGATTATTCATGAGCTTAACAATGACACTACAGTGGCTGAGGGAAAGGTAGATCACCGTTCACAGTTGTACACCTTCTCCCACTTTACTTCTGATTCTATGCCCACTACCTTGCTCACTCATGCAAATGAGGTTAGTAAGCTATGACATGAGTGTTTTGGACATCTAAATTATCGCTACCTTGAACAATTGAGTCAAAACAAAATGGTCAACGGGTTGCCTCGTCAAGTTTTCTAAGGGTCTTTGTGAGGGTACCCTTGGAAAGCATCCTGAAAAGAACTTTGACAAAGGAAAAGCCTGGAGAGCCACTCATCCTTTGGATCTTGTTCACAACGATGTTTCTGGTCCATTTCCTTCTCCTTCATTTACTAGAGCTCTTTATGTGCTAACCTTCATTGATGACTATTCGCGATATACTTGGGTATATTTTCTTAAGCTTAAGTCTGAAGTCTTTGAACATTTTCAGGACTTTAAGGCTCTTGCTGAGAAACAAAGGAACGGTCTATCAAGGTTCTTCGAATCGACAATGGAGGTGAATATGTAAACAATAGGTTCATGGATTTCTGTACTTTTAAGGATCTCTTTGCAACATACAATTGCTTATAGCCCTTCGCAAGAATGGAGTCGCAGAAAGAAAGAACTATACTCTTAAGGAGATGGCCACTTGTATGATTCACTCGAAGTCTCTTCCTCCGCAGTATTGGGCCGAAGTAGTGAATTGTGCAAATTACATTCAGAACCGTGTTCCACACAAGGCAGTAAGAGGGATGACACCCTTTGAAGCCTGGTTTGGATGCAAGCCTGATGTTGAGCACTTTCGAGTCTTTGGATCCAAGGCTATGGCTTGGATTCCCAAGAAGAAACGCAAGGCTTTGGAACCACAATCCAAACCTTATATCTTTGTAGGGTATCCTGATGGCGTGAAGGGATATCGATTGATGAATCCTACTTCTCATGAGCTATATATTGAGAGAAGTGTTAAGTTCGATGAGTCTTCTTCGACTTCTACTTCTCCACCTATTGAGGTTCTTCAGCTCACTGATTCGGATTCTAACTCATCAGATGATGATACTGTTGAGCGTGCTCCTCTTCCGGATCCTCCCAACCATTAGACCTTTGAGTCTTTTGATTCTGATAGTAGTGATGATGAGGACTATGTCCCTTCTCACTCAAGTGAAGAATCTTTCGACTCTGAGCCTGATCCTCCTGGTCCCCTTGGGGCAGGAAAACTTTGCAAAGTGCTAGAGATTTAGTTGGAGATACTTCGGATATGAGACGTACTCGCTCAGATTTCATTGGACCCCACTCTTTCTTCACCTCTGCTTTTGATCCACAGTCTTTCCGAGAGGCTTCTGGTATTCCTGAGTGGGATTCTACCATGGATGAGGAGTATTCCTCTCTCATGAAGAACGATACTTGGGATCTCACCACTCTTCCGAAAGGAAGAAAAATCATTTGATGTAAGTGGGTGTTCCGAACAAAGTATGGAGTAGATGGAGACGTCAAAAAGTTTAAAGCACGATTAGTAGCTAAGGGTTTCTCCTAGATAGCTAGGGTTGATTATACAGAAACCTTTGCTCGGTTGTGAAGATGACTTCTATTCGACTGACCCTAGCCATTGCTGCAACGAACAAGATGGAAATTCCATCAAATGGACGTTAAGAGTGCCTTCCTTCATGGTGACCTAGAGGAAGAGATCTATATGGAACAACCTCGGGTTATGTCCAAGATTCCTCCCTCATTTGTAAGTTAAAGAAGTCTCTTTATGGCCTTAAACAAGCCCCTCGGGCTTGGTATGCCAAGATGGACTCCTTCTTACTTACATCAGGGTTTACTAGGTGTCACTTTGATCCAAATGTTTATATTCTATGGCAAGATGACTCCATACTCATTCTTGTTCTATATGTTGATGACTTGTTGATCACAAGCAACTCTTCCTCTATTATTGATTTTGTGAAGATCACCTTAGCCAACAAGTTCTCCATGACTGACTTAGGTCTACTTCATTACTTCCTTGGGATCCAGATTTCACAATCTGACTCGGGAATCTTGATTTTGTAACCTAAGTATGCTCTTGATTTGCTAGCTCGGTTTTAGATGTCCGATTGCAAGTCTTCTCCTACTCCTTTTCTTTCCGAGGTTAAGTTGGTTTCAGATTGCTCTACTCCCTTGGTTGATGGTACTCTTTATCGACAGTTGGTGGGGAGCTTGATCTACTTGACTCACACTCAACCGGATTTATCATATGTTGTTGGGATCATGTCCAAATTCATGCAGGAGCCACATGAGCTGCATTGGAAAGTAGCTAAATGGATCCTTCATTATGTTCGTGGCACTTATGTTGATGGCATACACTATCATGGAGGGGTTGATATTGACTTGATTGGATTCACAGATTCTGATTGGGCCGGTGACTTAGATCATCAAAAATCTACTTCTGGCTATAGTTTCTCTCTTGGTTGGGTCCTATTAGTTGGTCTAGCAAGAAGTAGAATGCAATTGCGATATCATCTACAAAGGTAAAATACAAAGGAGTAATTAATGTTGCCACATAAGCTATTTGGCTACAGGGTATTCTAACAGAGTTTGGCATCCACTTTCAATGGCCTACCATTATCTATTGTGATAACATGAGCACAATCTCTATTTGCATAAATCCAGTTCAGCATCAATGGACAAAGCACATTGAGATCCATATGCACTTCATACGGGAGCTTATTCATGATGGTATCATCGACATTTAATACATTTAGACAAGCTGATCAGATTGTAGATTTATTCACCAAGCCCTTCATTGAGATGAATTTTCTTCACTTACGGTCTCTTCTTGGGGTGAGGTCTTCTGCAGCTGCCCATCTTCTTAGGGCTATTTATTCCTTCTTTTCTTCTTCTTCTTCTAGGAAGATTGTGTTTGTATATGGGCACCTTATCAGGCCTTTAGTTTCGGGCCCCATTGACACATCTTTCTTAGTTGTTTAGGAGTGTCTTACTCTTTTGTATGACTCATCACATCCGCTACCCTAGCTTTGATGAAGGGGGTGTTAGTGTGAGTTATCTTATGTGTCCTCCTCTCATGTTGGAGGGTCATCTCACATGGGTTAGGTTTAGGGTTAGGTTTAGGGTTTCATATGTGTCATGCACTAGGGTTACTCAGCACCCTATATGTACCCCTTTTCTATTCATTTATGAGCATGCCAAGACACTTTGTTGTCTTTCCTCTATGCAAGATTTGTTTCTGTTGAGAAAGTTCTTCCATTACTAATCATTTTTTCCTTGCTATCGCTGGAGCTTTCACGATTCTGTTGGAGTGCGACTACTTCGTGGAGCCTCGTTTCCGATTCGATTCTCGCAAACTCTTTTCATCCACTACTTGTAGAGTTTGTGTGGATTTTTAGATTCATATTTACATTTTTTGGATTTGATATTATATATTTAAAAAGTTTCCACATAGACCCATCCCTAAAAAGTGGTATTAGAGCTTGGTTATTTGAGAATGGTTTGCTTTATGGATTTATTAGTGGTTATTACTAACATGTATGAGAGCAGGGTTTGTTTTTCCTAATGTGAAAATCGTAGGAAGAGATTGAATCTCAAGTGGGAGACGGAAGAGTAAGGTTGCTGGAAATTATAGTGACCAACATCGGCTAAGTAGAAACTTGCATCAGTAGGGTGACCGTGGTCGGTTACATGGTGACTGTGGTCGGTTACTGGGAAGCCAAGTTTTAAATGGAAAATCACAAATCTCAAGAAATGGAGAGATGCATGGAATGTATCTTGTTTTTGCTGAGGTGTCCTTGGATCTTGGAGGTACAAACATGGTGGTTAGATTGCAGATCCGGGTTATTAAGGTATGGTTTTATCTTGGTTTTGTAGTGCTTTGTGTTTTAATAGCACATGCATGGTTTTGGATTGCAGATCTAGACAAAGAAAAGGAGCAGGTATGCATCCTTGGTGTAGTTAGATGCACGAGGCTTCGATAGAGAGGTTGTAGTATGGAACGAAGACATGGCTTCCATCAAAGAAGCATGTACTTTAGTTCAGTTGAAGATGTGATTGAGTATCTTTGTGTTGGTAAGGTGATCTATTTCATCTTGATGTAATTTATTACATGCATTTTTTGTATTGTTTTTTGTAAGAGATTTGGATGCTTCTTGAAATGAATGGCTCATCTCAACTATCAGCTTCGGTCGAAGTAGGAACCTGGTGTGGTAATCTATGCCAAATTGTGTGGCATTTGGTTCATTCCATCAACATCGACATCGGTCTGAGAACCGAGGTCAGTTACAGAGGAACCAATATCAGTCAACTAACCATGGTCGGTTAGGAGATGACCGTGGTTAGTCTCTATGGCAACTTATCTATCCAGGGTTTTTTATAGCAAGAGAGAACATATGGTTTTTGGTCTTGGTTTTGAGGATCGAGTTTCTTGCATAGAGTCTACATGGAAGAGATGGTGTAGATCACTTCATGGTTTATATCAAAGTGAGGATAGAGTTGGCTCAGTTATTCCATTGAGACTTTAAGTCATGTATCTTTATATGATTCATGTTTTATTTATTTCGTTTCGAGAAAATGATATTATGTTTTGATAGTGTGCATGATTTACACCATGGTTTATTGGTGATGTTTGAATTTTATCTCCCGGTTGTGTGGAATCTTGAGGATAAGGGTTTCTAGGCATAAGTTGGTTTTAGAGAGAACTAATGACTTTGTACGTATTTTGAGTTAATTTCTTTGTGATGTCACTTATGGTTTATTTTGTGGTGCCTAGATTTTCCTTAGGGAAGGTAGTTGATGGTCGATTTAGTTAGTTTTAGATTATAAAGCAATTTTTAGAGTTTGAAGTGTGAAAAAGGAGAAAATATGCTAGTTCTAGAGCCTAGTGTTGGCTAGGGTTAACCATGGTCGGTCGTTTGGTAACCGTGGTTAGTCATTTGGTAACCATGGTTAGTTAGGTAGTGATTGGGGTCAGTTAGGAAACCATGGTCGATTTGGTAAAAGGTTTGACAACAATATTTATTTACCAATTTTAGGTGGTGCCCTTGTTTTGATTTCATCTTGGTTGATTGTGCAGAGTATGTTGATGACATGTTTGCTGGTATTTGCACTTGGTATTAGTGGCATGGTTTAGAATGGATGTTTTTATTGATATTGATGACCACAAGATTCATATTCAACTTTTGATTTAGTTGGTGGTAGACTTGGAACTTCCGGAGAGCCCGGAGATATCGATGGATTTACGTGGTGAGTTTTTACATGTGGATAAATTCATTTTTATGAGTCTATGATGATGTAGATGTTTGATTTGCACATGGATTCCTTAAGCATGAGTAGGGGATGTGTGTATTTCCTCTTGCTTACTATGTTACTCCATGAGAGATGTTATCTACGAGATGATTGTCTTGGACATGCTAGTTGTTTATGTAGGGTTGGATTTGCTGATTGCAGGTGTTTGGATTCTTTGATTTATGCAGTTTGTGGTTTGATCACCCACCGTCGCAGTAGAACTCATTTTGGTTTTCTTTACCCAAGATCTTGTTTTGCTTTTTCATATTCCAATTTTAACTTGTCTTTGGTCATTCGCATTGGTGGTTGCATGAAGAAATGGATAGATGGTTGGAGAACATGGTTGGTCTTATAGGTATGGTTCGGGGTGTAGTTGAAGCTCAAGTATTTCAATTTTAGTGGGAGCTCTTAAAGCTTTGTTAGTCATGGTGGATTAGTTGCATGAGAGGCTTGGAGTTATGATTTAGTGGGAGCTTGATGTATGGATAGCTCATGTATCACGGATCAGGAGTAGCTTCGTGTAGGTATATGGTAAGTCACGAGTTTGTTATCTTCTTGGTTTTAGAAGACAGTTTAATATTCCTAATTTTATTTGAGAGAATTATTGATATAAATAATATGCGGTCTTCACGGTATGTAGAGGATGGTGATGTATACATATAGGTGTGTTCAACAATTTATCTCCAAATGGGAGATTGTTAGGATTGCGGAGCTGAATTTCTTCATAGTTAGCATGATTTACACCTTGCTAGTTTCAGACAGATAACTTAACCGGTCATAGGGTAACCGGTCTGGTCAAGGTAATCAAGCGTCGGTTAGCATCAGTGGTAACTAGAACCCGATTACTGTTCATGAAATTTTATATTTAGCTCATGGGAATTTAATCTATTTTTTTTTTAAAGTTGATTTAAAGGTTATAAATGCATAGCTAAGGTGACTTAAGTTTTTCTAAGATTATATAAGCTAGAAAACTAGGGTTAGAACATAAGGAATAAGAAAAGAGAAGAATTGAGCTATCCTTGTTTGAAAGGATGAAGAAGAAGAAAAAGAAAAATTAGATTGCATAAAGACATGCACTTTCATAGAGAGAAACTGAACAAAAGGAAAGTGCAAGTACATTGTTGGTGAGAAGATGGAATTATCTTCTACTATATTTCCTTTGTATCGTTTAGTCTCATTTAAAGGCTTGAATAGTATGCAAATAACATAGTTTTTCTTTTGTTAGATTCACGAGTTGTTGTGAGATATTTTTATTGCTCATTCTTGTAGATCCACATGTTGTGAGATATTGTATTACAAATCCATGAGATCATGATGTATTGTTGATCCATAGGAATCTAGTATTATAGAGGAATTTCTATTCATTTTTGGACAGGTTGATGCAGTGATGGAGGAGAGACTTATTTCTTGGTGCATGGTTACGGTTGCACATTGGTAGACCCTTCTAGATGTCTTGTTTTTAGATTCACAATACAATGAGAGCTTGGTTACACAGTGGAAGATGCAGGGTAGCTTCAGGTATGTGAGATCTGGTGGTGTTTCAGAGGCACGGTTGTACTGCACTAAGGTAGATCTTGTTATAGATTTAGAGGAGACAAAGGTGGTGGTATGGAGTCATGGTCTAGTATAATCGGGAAGATCCAGGTTTGAGATCCGGGAGGAAGAGATACATTGGTAGAGATACATGTACTCTTGTGTAGAAGAGTTAGTTTGTAATCTCTTGTTATATTATATATATGAGATCTCTATCTTTGGTGGACGTAGCCCACATTGGGTGAACCACGGTACATGTTGTGTTATGTGTGTGTACTTTTGTGTGATTTGGATTATTCTTGTTTATACTTCCACTGTTGTAGATTTTGTGGGGATTGTTAGATCCGTATTTGCATGTTTTGGATTTTATATTCTATAGTTGTAATATTTTTGCATAGACCCATCCCCAACATTCTCGATTGACAACATAAAACTAGAAAGTTAACGGTTACTGTCCGAGAACACCATATATACGTTACTATATGAGAACAACGTCTTTATGACAAATCTGTTACCATCCGGTAATAAAAACATCGACAATAGAAAGAAACTACTCATAACTACACATGTTAGTAGTTGACAACACCATGTCACCAAATCAACACACTATGTTACCGACCGGTAACACTATTTAACTAGCCAACAACACTATGGTGCAAGTTGGAAACCATGTATTATCGGATAGTAACCGAATTTTTATTTTTTTGACAATATACCATACTTGTTGACAAGTAACATGTTGTTTTTCCATACTTGTTGAACTATAATAAAAAAATTTAGTTCCTCCACCATTTTTTGAAAAATTATTTCCTTACGTCACCATTGCAAAACCCATTTCCATACATTTTCCTACAATGTGAATGTATTTATCGTCATATTCACAACCCGTTCTATAATATTTTTTAAGGGGGGGTCTTAAATTGAACCCTACTACTTAGAGTTATTTTAGATTATTTAGATGTTTTCCATGGAGCATTGAAGTTTTGAATATAGCCTAGATTATTTCGTTTACTTCATCACTCCTTTATTGTAGTTTTACAGGTCATCTAAAAGATGCCCCTTTTATCATCCTTCTCTAATCACCTTTAGATCCCTTTCTCCCATCCATTCACTCATCAAAATCCCAAATCCTACCCTAGTCATCATTGACCGGCATGTGTTAGCCCTATTTTTATGTCCGCACCATCATCTACCTCAGCTTCACATATCCCACTTTATTTATGATATTCTACTTCTACCATATATCTATCCGACATCCCAAATATTTTATTCTTGGTCCTAGTCTATCAAACCTATGAATATCTCCATCGAGATATGACTTTCGTTGCATCCTATCTATCCCTCACCATATCAAGCTCAAACTCACCATCCTAGAGTAGGTTCTAGAAATATTTTTGTTTATCCATTGATCATATTGTAGCAGTCACCATCGAACATGAGTCGGTCTTAGGTCTCCGTCGACCTAATCAAGTTTGATTATTTTTATCGGCATTTACATTATCACATCTTCATTTTAGCATCTCTAGTATATCTTATCTTTGTTTCATATTTTTATCTACATCCTTAATCTATTATCATTTTATCAATATTTTTATCATTGTGGGTTGGCACCCATCCTAGGAAGTTATAACTTCTTGGGACTGACCTTTTCAGGAAACCCACCATCTTATCTACTAATTATTTTCATGTTTAGATTTTCTTTGTTGTGTAGGTTATCGAGCTCGAAGTGGAGAGGATATTTGACACTCATGTCTTCATCATCATCATCATCCCCATCAAGAGGTATCCTTAAACCCTACCATTGTTTTGAGTTTCTTGATTTCTTGTATTCCTCTTCATTAACCTATAATAGGAGTGGGAAATATCATCAAACATTCTGGCATGCCTGGTGGGACCCACCCTTTCTCCTTGATGATTTATTTCATTTCATTTCCACTTTCCTATTTTATTTCTTTCTTTCCAATAACCTCGCAGGTGGGAGACTATCTTTCTTGTGTGCATGGTGGTTTGCTTGCTTGGATCAAACATTCTTGCTAAAAATAATAAAAACAAAATAAGGAAAAAAAATTACCCAGATAATTTTCATTTTGTCCCTATTTTATTTTTGCATATCACCCCCTTCTCTTGTTTGTGTTGTATCATTGAAGATAACATTTGGATTTAAAAATAAATCCTTCATACTTGATTTTCCCATCTAATATAATGAGGAGGTAATCTATTTCATCCACTTCTCTTACACACATCTAAAGTCATGAATCAAATATACACATCGAAACATCTCCTACCAGGTGGAACTATTGGTATTTCATCACCAATAGTAAATCCACATGAGTTGTTTTGGACATGTTATAAATTTTTGACTATCGGTATATTGGCTAAGATCTTGAAACTCTTATCATTGTGGTGTGTGAAGTACATGGGTAGTCCCTAGATCAGACCATGTCTTGGTAGTAATCATAGATTTGTTCCTCACGTACCTTTTTCTATATCGCAGATGTCATCCTAAACATCCTAAGACCATCCTTAGATCAGCCATTTCCTAGGTTCCCTTTGAGCCCTGTTGGTTTGAAAATCTATCGCCGGGCATATTTATGGATAGACAAGCCAACAAGCAGTGCAGTGGCATAGCCCCTCTTTGAGTCAGCAAAGCAAAATTGGTTTATTGCTATTCTACCAGTAGGAATCATGCAAGTCTCACAATATTCTACCTTCGGGGGTTTGGGATCTCATCCCAGTAGGGGTGTTTCAGACTTCAGAAAGAAAGGAATGAAAGAGAGGGTGAAGAAAGATTAGGTTCGAAGGGAGAAAAGAAATGAATTCCAAAGCAGAAAGGTCAGAGGGTTTATGTTTTGGGATTGGTAGTAAACAGAGCCAAACCTACTTGCATAAACGAATAAAGTAATACTGATGAATAAATGACAAAAAGTAGAGACAGATTCAACAAAATAAACACATAGATCGACATAAGAAACATCGATGCCCATAACACACATATTCAAAGACAAAGTCTTAATATTTGCATTAATATCTTCTTCTGTTACAAAAAGTACAAAGCCTTTTCTTCTCACTTCTATTTTTCATCTAAAAGATATCCACTCTTTGAATACAACAAGTATTCAAGTATTTATAGAAGAAGAGAAGAAAGGAAGGCAAAAACAAACCAACCATCTAATTACAAAATATCTACAAAATATATTACAAAGGCATTTGTTGAATTTTTACAACTTTGGTGAATGAAATCATCCCATGGTGCAACATGGATGATGTCATCATTTGTGTCAACAAATTTTGGATAATTTACAAGGAGAAAGTCGGGAAGAAGGAAACTATTCATCGTCATCCCGCGGATGGAAGGGGGTATCCTGCTTTTGCTGCTCGGGTGACGAGATGTGGAACTAGGCACGGTACTCCATGAACTTGCTGATCATGGGTTGAAGTTGATCCTCGGAAGGATCCTTGTGTCTATCGCTGATAGCTTCGCAGGTCTCCCGCTCGTCTATGAGATTTTCCGGGAGTTTGGAATAATCATTCTCTACCTCTATCAGGTACCCGATGAAGTCACGACATGCCAACATGTTATTGATGGATTCGGCGTCAAACGTGACCTCTAGCCCCAGTCCCTGTGAAATGATCTCCTTGAAGATCTGAATAGTTTCTTCGACCTTCCTTAAGGTGAAAGAAGAAATGAGAAACCGTGTAGACATTATGAGAACAATCTATTCCATTTGATGTATTGCATCTAGGGATACCTCTTTTACTTTGTCGATCTTCTCTAGGACGAACTCCAGCTGATCCACCCGATAATCCAGAGTAGAAAGGATTTTATTGAGGGCTCTAGGGTGTCCAAAGATGCCAAACTTAACCAGATCATGACTGAACAGTCGAGCATTTTCTGAAAGGTCTCATGTTGCATCCTGGCATGATCAAGCTCTTCGGAGATGGGTCCTGCTATCGCTGGAGTTCTCTATTCGTTCGATTGATATTCTGGTACAAATCGGTGAACTTAGCGATAACTCCCTCGCTTTCCTTGAGGATTTGGCTCCTCCAGGAGGAAACTGCCATGCCCTGCTCACCGATTTTAGCATATTCATTGATCTTATCCTGGCTCAGAGGCTCAGGAGTTTCGGTGGCAGTTGTAGGAGGTGCACTGCCCATTTTCTGCAAGGCACAGAGAAGATGTTTATTTTGCTCCTTTAGCAGCCTTTTCTCTTCCTTTGCTTCTTGGAGTTTCTTGCAAAGGGCATCAACTGCAGATAGGGCCTCTCCTTGTAGGCTTTCTGAAGATGTCCCCATCGTGACTTGAGTCACTGTGTAATCTATCGGAGACAGATCCTTCTTATCCTTCAAAGGATTGGGGTACGCAATCTCCATCACTCTCTCCCCTGATGCACTCTGCGAGAAGCGGGTTAAAGGCTTTTGCTTCTTGATCCCTTTTGATGGGATGACAGAGAAGTCCATCGGGCGATGGGAACTTTCCTCTTCTGTTGACTCAGGTGCTGGGAGATCCAAGGTGGACTTGTGGGAGAAGGACCAGAAATAGAGAAGGGGGCAGCTGTAGTAGTAGAAGGGAAAAACGTGGAGACACTTGGAGGCGGCATTGAGAGGGAAGCCGAGGAAGTGCTCATCGCGGGAGGAAGAGATACTGCAGGGGAGGAAGACATAGGAATGGAAGGGAGCTCAGAGATGAGGGAAGAAATGGAGGGGACAGCTCCGCGAGAGAAGAGAAGATGGATGAGGAAGAAGGGAGAACAGGGAAGACGGGGAGAGGACACGACAAAGGAATGGTCGTTTGGGTCACTCGAGGAGGGGAAGGAGGAGAGGGAGAAGGGACAGAAGGGACCTCAATAGTTTCAGCGAGTGGCAACATCCGAGTGGATGTGCTTATCGAAACATCTTCCACGCTTCTTTCTGGAGAAGCCGAGTTATAACTTGTTCGAGTGTAGCGGAAGGAGGACTTCGTCGAAGCTTCCTCTTGGGTGGAGCTGGATTCACCCTCTTTACCTTTTCCCTTGCCCTTTGGTAGTTGTTTTGACCGAGGAGGTGCGTTGCCCAATGGAGATGTGGTGAAATCAACTCCGAGGTAGATGAGACCGTTCATTCTTGCACCAATGCTCTGTCCTTCACAGAGTTTCCTTGACCCTTTCCTCAATCGGTGTCGGAGGTGTTTTGTTCCTATCAATCACAAAGAAATGGCCATCGTCCCCATCCGTGTCAAGATACACTTGATCAACTTCTTGATCAGTAGTTTGATAACCCTTTGGGACGATGGCTACACCGCATCGATGATTTCAGCCAAGGCTAAGCGGGAATGATCCTTCCTCCTGAGCTCGCCCTCATGATATAGGTCGATATAAATGTCTTCGATCTGTGGGATGTGGATCGGATCGAGCTTGGCCCTGGGGAGACAATTCCTTGGGTCGAAGGTGGGCCTGGCCGGGAAGTTGTGTTTAGATTCTGCAGCTCGGAGCTGCTGCAAACATGTCCTTCGTGCCTTATGGTGAGAGAGACACGTATACCTGCCCACTGTGAGGGGGAAAGGAGTTCCACCCTTCTTTCTCTTGAGACACTTCTCATGGTAGGTGATAAGTCTGTCTCTCGACTGTACTCCAATAGGATCAACTTGGGACCGGCATATCTTGGCAGTTTAGTTGGTTCCCCAAGAAGTTGATCGCTCTTAGATAAGTGAAGGTGGGGAATTGAGTGAACAAGGCCCCCCATTTCTCGAGTAGCTACTACGATACTCTTGTTCGTGTGACCGTGAGTCATGTTCGGCCTCATAAGGTAGACGATGCCATAGAAGAAGGCATCGTTGATCTTTGTGAACTGGGGATCACTATTTTTCAACTTCAGTTCTGGATAGTATTCATATATCTTAGCCTGGGGCCAAACCCCACACCGCATTAGAGCTGGATAGTCTCTTTCTGAAGCCACATCATAGACTACATAGGAGTTCATATAGA
Organism: Taxus wallichiana var. yunnanensis; assembly: GCA_018340775.1. Classification (NCBI taxonomy): domain Eukaryota; kingdom Viridiplantae; phylum Streptophyta; class Pinopsida; order Cupressales; family Taxaceae; genus Taxus; species Taxus wallichiana. The sequence goes on along the minus strand of CM031237.1, from coordinate 390,956,270 downwards.
GCCTCCCCGTTGTGGTGAGTTGTTGGAGTTGCTCCGATATTGTGCTGCTTATGATCTCCGCCCACTCAAAGCATTGATCTAGCACATTTTTATTCATCGTTTCTAGGTATCGCAACATCCACTTGTGAAAGTAGTGGGCATCAGGAAGCCCAAACACTCTGCTCAGGAACGTGATTGTATCACTGAGTTCCTCTGAAAATTCACTGCGATGAATGACTTGTGGCCACCGGTCACCACCTTTTTGTTCTTTAGGTATACTTCATTCATCAGCTGCATGCACTGATCCTCATTTTCATCCCAAGCCTTGATACAATCTTCCTGGCTTATGGCCACAAAGTGCCGGTGATGAGGAATGCCGAGCATTATTTCAAAGTGGCGGGCAGTGAGGTTGATTATGACCTCGCCCTTCTCATTATGGACACATCTTGTGTCTTTGTTGTAGCATCGGGCCACTACCATCATAAATTCATTGTTTACAGCGCTTACAGGATCCCACCAGCAAAATGTAGCACACTGCCCATCAGTTTGTCCATCCATGGACTTCTTGTGACCCTCTGGGTTCTGGCCCAGAAATCCTCCATATCAATATGACCTAGTTCTGAGTCTCTGATGTCTAGGTCACACTCTGCTTGGGACTCGGGCATCCTGACCCTCTGATATTTATACTTCATTTCTTCTTCTGTGAGCTTGGCTTTACCCTTAGATTTGATGGGTTTCTTGCTTGATGTTGACATATGTGACTCTGAACTTAGTTGCTGATCTGCAAGAATAAGAAGTGAAACCCAACGCAAGAAAGTCATGTCAGCTGTTTGATCTTCCATTGAAATGCTGACAGAAAGAAGAGTTAGCAATTTTAAGGCCTCAGGGCGCAGGGCGCATGAATACTGCAGGTTACAGGGCTAAATAATAAGGCGCACAGGAAAGGGCTGCTGCAAGGGATAAATCAGCGCCAAAGGGCGCATGGCACATGGACACTGCAGATTGTATTTTTTGTTGTTGTAAGCACAAGTGCACTGTGCCATATGTATACATTTTATAAAGGGCGCGGATATTTTTCATGTTACACGGGTGTAGGATGCGCCAAAGGGCGCGAGCTTAATGTGTGTAACATCATTTTTTCATGTGCCATAGGGGAACTTCAGTGCGAGCATGGAAGGATTGCATGACATAGTGTTGCTGTAACAATGGATGCGCTTGCGCTTTTAATCAATTGTACTTGGTGCATATAAATTTAATGTTGCATACATGCAGGGTGCGCCAAAGGGCGCATGGTTTTGTAATGTTGCATGCAAGTTTGGTGCACCAAGAGGGCGCAGGGAAAGCGGTTGTAACAAGCGAAGGAAGTGCGCCTTGAGGGCACAATCTATTCTTTATGTAACAGTAGGGATATGCGCCATTGGCGCGACTGTATATTATGTTGCAGGGGTGACAGATGCGCCAAAAGAGGAAAAATTACAGTCTTTCTTTGAAGCTTTGATTCTTTCTCTGAGGTGTTCACATGTTGATAAGCTTCTTTTAAGGGTACCTTGGGTGATGAAGAGGCTTAAACAAAGAGTTTTTAAGCAATCATTTCAGGACAGAGTTTCCCTACCAGCAGATCTAGAAAGAGGGGGAAAATGCATAGGAAGAATAGCAAGACGGGGGTTGAGTTCATGATTTCACAGCTTTATTTGACCCAATCCAAACCAACAAGCAAACAAAACACAAAACACACAGAAGCAATGAGGACCTCTTACCCGGATTATATAATGGAGAAGTGTGAAACCGGGTCCACGACGTGATTCGAAAACGACAGGGCAGGTGTGTGCGCTGTACAGTACAGAGAAAATCACATGATTGTGTCGGATGAAAATGATAGTGCAGATGCGCCTATATATAGGCGAGGTGGTAATAAATGCGCCACCAACTTTTTCAAATGGCGCATGAAAAGCACTGTCGACAATGGAAAGCATGCGCCCTTTGGCACATCAAAACACTTGCCAACACGAAGTTATGTGCGCCTTTGGCACACCGAAAGTGATGTCGACACAAGAATATATGTGCCCTTGGTGCACCAAAAAGTGGCGCAACAAAAGTATTGTTGACATGAAGGCGCATGCGCCTTGGCGCATGCAAGAAAGGCACAACATAGTGAGGCACACCAAAACGCCTATTGACACCTCAAACCGTGCGCCAAAGGATTTAAAGGGGGCGCATGAATACTTGATGTTGCATAGACATTATGTGCGCCCGACCAAAAAGACCAAAAATGGCTAAGTTCGGAAAACTAGATTTCCCGGGAAGGGATTTTTGCAACATTCAAACACAAGGATTCCCTGACGAGGATCGAACAAAATTTCGGTAGGGTTATCTGTAAAATTGCCCTTGCCAATTTTACGGGATAACAACTGGCTCTTTCTGGGGACTATCTCTGAGCGAACCTCAGGGGTAGAGAATCCCAGATCTCACGTGCCTATCCATTGGGTAACAGAGTCAAAAACAAGGGAGACCGGAAAGGGAAACACACAACCAACAAAAGAAAACACATGACAAAAAAAAACACACAACTGAAGCAAACAGTACAAAGAAGAGAGCAAGCTCTACTTCTTGAAGATTTTCAGATGTTGCCCGCTATAGGGAAGCGAGAGTTCGGTTCCATCCAGATATGAGAGATAGAAACTATTCTCTCCGTTGAGCTACTTGATCTTGAAAGGTCCTCTCCATAAGGAATCAAATTTTCCGTGCATGCCCTTTGGCTCTCTTCGTTTGTCCCACAAAAGGATGAGGTCTCCCACCTGGAAATTTCTTTGCTTAGCTTTTTTATCGAACAATCTTTTGACCTGATTTTGATGTTCGGTGATCTTGTCGACCACCTTTACTCTCTTTTCTTTGAGCTCTGCTAGATACATGATCCTCTTTTCAAGGGAATTTTGAAAATTCTCATCTTCGATTTCCGTGCAAAGCAGAGCAGAGTGGATTTCAGCGAAATGGGAAGCTCGGCATTGGTGCCATATAACACTTGAAAAGGCGACATACCGAGAGATCTCTTGGGAGTAATGCGGTCTGCCCACAAAGCATCGTATAAGGACTTGTGCCACATTTGTTGATTCTCATCCACTAGCTTTCGTATGATGGTCACCAAGTTTTTGTTACTGGATTCTGCCTGACCATTTCCCTGAGGGTAATAATCTGAGGCGTGAGCCAAGGTTATCCCGTATTCATAGCAAAAACCAACAACTTCTCATGAAGAAAAGTTGGAAGCATTATCAGCAACAATCTTGTTTGGAACGCCAAACCTGACAATGATATTTTCTTTGATAAAATTGTAAACAACCTCGGAAGTGGCATGTTTGACAGGTATGGCTTCCACCCACTTGGTGAAGTAATCTGTTGTTGTTAGGACATAACTATGTCCGGCACTCGATTGGGGATTGAGTGCACCGATAAAATCAATTCCCCACTGCCTGAATGGTTCGTTGACAACGACCGGCCTGAGGGGAAAAGTAGCCAACTTGGGCTTGCCGACAAACTGCTGGCAAGGCTCACACTTTGCTACCCAGGTAGCTGTATCTTGGAAAAGCGTCGGCCAATAGTACCTGGCCCGGATGATCTTGTGTGCTGTCACGGAAGAGGAGAAATGGCCCCCACAGGCTGAATTATGAAAACTTTCAAGTAACTTCACTCTTATGGCTTGTCGACACATCGCAAGAAGATGCCATCTATCCCGCGTTTATATAAACCGTCATCCCAGATGACATATTTGGCTGCTCTGAGCTTTATAGCGCTTCTCCTTTGCAGTTAAGTGAACTAGACATTCACCGTAGGTGAGGAAGAAAGTGATATCGGAATACCACTCATCACTTTGGTTCATGACGAATAGAACCCGAGGAAGTGAATCGGGTTTCTCCAACCGGCTTTGTGCTTCATTGGTACAATCATCCTTTTCTCGGAAATTTTTGACCCTTGGTTTTCAGCCATAAGTTGACATAGGCCTTTGCCTCTTACCAACTTAGTTGGTTTTATATCCAGATCATACTCCTGGACCTTTGCAATCCAATTTCCTCACAAGCTTCCTAACTCCTGTTGAGTTAAAATTGACTTGACTGCCGTGTCAGGGACCAGCACTACTATATGAGAATTTAAAATGTAATACCTGAAGTTTTTGACTGCTTTGACAATGGCGAAGGCATGCTTTTCCAACTGAGACATTTTTAATTCGTGAGGCTTGAGGGGAGAGCTCATGAACGCAATCGGAGATTCAACATCCTCAGAATTCTTTTGCATCAAGATGGCAGACAAGATGCTTAGATGCATAACTATACATGATAAAATCTTTGGAGAAATCGGGACATACCAGGACTGGTGCGTGAGCGAAGCTTTTATTTCTTGAACGACCTTTTCCCTTCCTCGCTCCATCAGAAAGTTGGTGACCCTTTCATCATGTCTAATATATGACGAGTCTTCTCAGCAAAGTCGGGAACAAAGCACTGAGAAAGTTCACCTTTCCGAAGAAAGAATGGATGCCGGTCTTGCTTGTAGGAAAAGTAAGGCTCTGAATAGCCTTAACTCTTTTGGTGTCTATCTTCGTTCCTTCTTTGCTAACAACATGTCCTAGCAACTTTCCTTCTATGACTCCAAAAAAATTTTTTTGGGTTCAGGGAAATCCCATGCTCTCAACATCTGGCCAATACTTGCTCCAAATGATCACAATGATCATTTCGTTGTTTAGAGAACACAGTTAAGTCATCCAGATAAACCACAATGACCTTCCCCATCATACCTTTGAATGCAAGGTCCATGGCCCGCTGAAAAGTGGTGCCAACATTGGTCAGGCCAAAAGGCATCCTGCTGTAAGCAAACGTGCCCCAGGGAGTAGTGAATGCTATTTTAAATTGGTCTTCAGGTGAAACTTCAATCTGATTGTAGCCTGAAAAACCATCAAGCATGGACAACATTTCTGATCCAGTTACTACTTGTAGAACTTGATCCATTATAGGAAGTGGGTAGTTGTCCTTTAAGGAAGCCTGATTCAGGTTTTGAAAATCTACGCATATGTGTATTTCACCATTCTTCTTACGCACTGGCACAATGTTCACCACCCAAGTACTGTGATGGATAGGAAAAATGATTCTTGCATCCAGCATTTTCTGAATTTCAGCCTGGATAGTACCTGAGATCTTAGGGTTATAATGCCTCTGCTTCTGGCGAAAGGCTTTGACGTCCTCTTTCAACGGGATGTCATGCTGGACGTCCTTTGGCTTAAAATACTTTAGATCGGTGTAGGACCACGCCAATACGTCCATGTATTTCTTCAACAGTTTGAAAAACTTCCGCTTCTCTTCAGGTGTGCAACATTTTCCGATGTTCACAAACTGCGGATGTTCTACCGAACCTAAATTAACCGGTTCGGTTTCTGGGGATGAGCTAGCATCATCTCGCCTTTTATTTTTTACAAAACGATCATGCCTATCGAACAACCACTCTAAAGAAACCAGGCCCTTCAAATTTTATTTCCTTTGAGCTGACATATGCTGTCATTCCCTTCGGATTCATCCTTTTGATCGGTGACTGATTCACGACACATGGAAGTGGATCCTTCAAAATGCAATTCCTGGAAATTTTCTACCTTTTCTAGAAAGGCAATGAGTTGATTTTATCGTTGAATACTTGCCAATGTTGAGAATTGTCCAGGCACACTTGGGCGGAAAACCACCTCAATGGTGTATTTGTTTGTTTTCAAACCTGAGTGAGGAAGCATGAGGGATGCTGAAACGGCCAATGAATCGGCCATTTCATTCTGAGCTCTTGGGATGGATTCTATTGAAAAAGCATCAAATTCTTTGATGCTGTCCCACACCGCATTGCGGTAATGCCTGAGCCTCTCATTCTTCACTTGATATATCCTCTTAACTTGATTCACAACTAGCTCTACATCACCTTGTACTTTCAGATTTTTGATCCCTCTTTCCTTTGCGGCTTGCATGCCAAGTAGTAGAGATTCATACTCAGCAGTATTATTTGTATTGAAAAACTGCAACTTGAAAGAGAGAGGAATAACCTCCTCTTCGGGAGATATTAGCACGGCTCCGGCGCCACATCCACTGGTTGCGCAACTGCCATCAAACTGCAAAGTCCAGATCTTGTTAAGATCCTCTTCTTGGATGAGAACAACCATTTTTTCAGACTCGGTAGACAAGAAATAGTTCCCCATTCCTGATGATTCGAAAAGAATTTGAGCTTTGGGGTCCTCAGAGTTAGTAACCAAGTACTTCTTTTGTGATTTTGGCTCCAATGTCTGCATTACACCTTTGACGGGGATTCTAGCCTTAGACCAGTCCATATGAATCTCCCCACCAACTTCACTGCAAAAAATTCTTCCCAACAAAATTCCGTAGGCTGCTGGAATGTCGGCAACGAGGACGGTCATCTTTACTCTTTTCTCTAGGAATGCCGCAAATGCGTGAACTGCGCATTTTTGATTTGACCAATCAATGGAACCTTCTTGGTTTCCAAGGAATAACATCTGCAAAAAGGCTTGGTAAGGGTGAGGCCCAAAGCATGGGTGACTTTTGCCGGCATGACGTTATCAGAAGCTCCATAATCAATTATGCAGTTACTTAACTTGTGGCCATTGATTAGGAGGGAGAGGTAGAAAGGTTCTATCTTGCCTGATGCAGATGTTGAGGCAACATTTATGCGGGATGCAGGAGGAGTGGAAAGGATTCCTTTTAGGGGAATCTGGGGAGATATGACAGCTTGACTTTGAATATACTTGGTCAATCTTACAAGTTGTTTGGGGTTTGACTGAAGATACTCGGCTTCAGACATTTGGATCTTAGTCTTTTTAGCATGATCTATGATGTCAAACGCGGCTAAGGGTTGCGCTGGTGAAGGAATGAGTCCCTCACTTCGTGATGGTAGAGTAGGATTACTGGTCTTTATGGAAATAGAAGAAGGCTGATTTGGAGGAGAGATGGGGGGAAAAGATTTCCTTGTAAAAGACTTAACAGGGAGTTGAGTAGGAAGAGGATTACCTCTTTTAGCAATGGTTGGAGGTGCGTTTGACACGGCCTTCTCTTTCGCACATGGGCAGCGACCTCTGCTTCTTTTCCTTGCGAGCGGGTAAAAACAACATATGATTGTCCACTTGCATAGCCCTGTGTACCCTCCTCTTCATCAGATTCTTCCTCATCAAATTCCATATACCCGATAGTAGAGTCGCCAGTCGGTTCACCGACATCTTGATCATCTTCGCCTTGAGACGAAGGTTCTTTGTAATTTTGTTCCTCTTCTTCGATTTCGACTAAAGCGTTGACCGGAGGAGCCTCAAGTGCCAACCGTGGAGCAATTGCAGAGCAAAGCGTGACCTTTGTGGGACATTGTTGGAAATGAAATTCCTCCGTGGGATATCCCAGTATGAGGAACCGGGGAAGCTTGGGCTAACTGCTTCTTTAATGCAAGCAAGTCATTCGCCATCTTTTGAAATGCCGGATCAGACAAAGTAGTGGGAGAAGGGCCCGAAGATTTAGGCTTGGATGATTCCCTTTTTAATTCGCCAGATATTAGCAAGTTATCTTCAATTCGATGGTAGCGGCCTGGGTGAGAATCAAGGTAGCTACTTGTTCTTGCAGGAGTAAGAAACTTACTTTCGAACTCATAGCGTTCACAAAGAAACACTTCTGATTTTCCGGTGTTGGAAGCATGGCAACAGGGACACGGTTGATTAATGCATTGAACCTGGCGATAAAATCACGCATGGTCTCATTGGCCTCCTTTTTCAGGTGAGTGATCTGTGATAACAATGAAAATGCATCTTCGAAGGCTTGTACCTGTCTTCAAAAGCATCCCGCAAGGTGGCCCAACTGGTAATAGATCCGGCCGGTAAATGTTGAAACCATTCTGCTGCGGGCCCTTGTAAAGTTTCCAGAAAAAGGTGAACCGACACATCTTCATGGGTTACATCTAGGATACTGCATGACATGATGAATGCAGATATGTGTGAATCCGTGCTTTGGTTCCCACTCCCGTCAAATTTGGGAAAATTCTTTCGGTTTCCATGTGGGAGCGTGTGAACAGGATGCGGCAAAGCCAGGGGACCCATAGCATTTCCCCATGGTACCGCCATCTGGACGGGTGGAAAAAGAACACGGGCTGGAAGTACAGTTCCACTAAGCAGCAAGGCACTACAAAGAGATGCGGAGGCTCCTTGTGAAAACCGGTTCTTTTGTGGAGGTGAGGCACTTCTGGCTGATCGATCAACTGAACTTAGTGATGAAAAGCATGCTGGTGTTATACTAAAGTTGTGCCTTTGAAGCAGATCGAAAGTAGGATCGACTTCTCCACGAGCTCTCCTGTTATGAGTAAATGGTTCACCGCTAGCATACCTTCGTGATTTGCAATATTGTGGAGTAGATTTTAAAAATTCTTTTGGTTGTACTTGCTGATTTTCTGATTTTTTCGACAAAAATCAGCAAAGATGTACTTTTCGAATATTTAAATTTATCCTCTTCTGAAAACCGATTGCGGTTTAATGACAAAGAACAATGAGGATAAAATGACAGTGAAGCTTAGTAAGCTGATTTTCAGATCTAAAGTTAACTTTTTCAAAGAGTTTGAAAATTTTGGTAAACAGTCAAAAACTCAGATCTATGGAAAAATACATATTTTTATAAAAACTCAGCAAACTAAAGATCTCCAACTAGGCCAGATCTATGGATCTCAGAAGAAAATTTTCAATTTAGAGCACTTTTGCAAAAATTTAGATTTTTAACAAAAAGTTAAAGTTTGCAAACAGGTAGTGATTTTTCTAGATTTTTACTGATTTTCTATCATACCACCATCATAGATCAGATAGATCTGTTCAATCCCCAGCGGAGTCACCAAAAACTGTTGGTTTGAAAATCTGTCCCTGGGCATATTTATGGATAGACGAGCCAACAGTGTGCAGGGCATAGCCCCTCTTTGAGTCAGCAAAGCGAAACTGGTTTATTGCTATTCTACCAGCAGGAATCTATGCAAGTCTCACAATATTCTACCTTCGGGGGTTTGGGATCTCATCCCAGTAGGGGTGTTTCCGACTGTGGAAAGAAAGGAATGAAAGAGAGGATGAAGAAAGATCAGGTCCGAAGGGAGAAAAGAAATGAATTCTAAAGCAAAAAGGTCAGAGGGTTTATGTTTTGGGATTGGTAGTAAACAGAGCCAAACCTACTTGCATAAACGAATAAAGCAATACTGATGAATAAATGACAAAAAAGTAGAGATAGATTCAACAGAATAAACGCATAGATCTGACATAAGAAAGATCAGATGCCCATAACACACATATTCAGCACAAAGTCTTAATATTTGCATTAATATCTTCTTCTGTTACAAAAAGTACAAAGCCTTTTCTTCTCACTTCTATTTTTCATCTAAAAGATATCCACTCTTTGAATACAACAAGTATTCAAGTATATATAGAAGAAGAGAAGAAAGGAAGGCAAAAACAAACCAACCACCTAATTACAAAATATCTACAAAATATCTTACAAAGGCATTTGTTGACTTTTTACAACTTTGGTGAATGACATCATCCCATGGTGCAACATGGATGATGTCATCATTTGTGTCAACAAATTTTGGATAATTTACAAGGAGAAAGTTGGGAAGAAGGAAACTATTCGTCGTCGTCCCGCGGCTGGAAGGGGGTATCCTGCTTTTGCTGCTCGGGCGATGAGATGTGGAACTGGGCACGGTACTCCATGAACTTGCTGATCATGGGTTGAAGTTGATCCTCGGAAGGATCCTTGTGTCTATCGCTGATAGCTTCGCAGGTCTCCCGCTCATCTATGAGCTTTTCCGGAGTTTGGAATAATCATTCTCTGCCTCTATCAGGTACCCGATGAAGTCACGACACGCCAACAAAGTTATTGATGGATTCGGCGTCGAACGTGACCTCTGGCCCCAGTCCCTGTGAAACAATCTCCTTGAAGATCTGAATAGTTTCTTCAACCTTTCTTAAGGTGAAAGAAGAAGTGAGAAACCCTGGAGACATTCTGAGAACAATCTGTTCCATTTGATGCATTGCATCCAGGGCTACCTCCTTTACCTTGTCGATCTTCTCCAGGATGAACTCCAGCTGATCCACCCGATAATCCAAAGTGGAAAGGATTTTATTGAGGGCTCTAGGGTGTCCAAAGATGCCAAACTTGACCAGATCATCGACTGAACAGTCGAGCATTTTCTGAAAGGTCTCGTGTTGCATCCTGGCATGATCAAGCTCTTCGGAGATGGGTCCCGCTATCGCCTGGAGTTCTGTTTGTTTGATTGATATTCTGGTACAAATCTGTGAACTTAGCGATAACTCCCTCGCTTTCTTTGAGGATTTGGCTCCTCCAGGTGGAAACTGCCATGCCCTGCTCACCAATTTTAGCATATTCATTGATCTTATCTTGGCTCAGAGGCTCAGGGATTTTCAAAGTGGCAGTCGTAGGAGGCGCACTGCCCATTTTCTGCAAGGCACGGAGAAGATGTTTATTTTTCTCCTTTAGCAGTCTTTTCTCTTCCTTTCCTTCTTGGAGTTTCTTGCAAAGGGCGTCAACTGTAGATAGGGCCTCTCCTTGCAGGCTTTCTGAAGATGTCCCCATCGTTACTTGAGTCACTGTGTAATCTGTCAGAGACAGATCCTTCTTATCCTTCAAAGGATTGGGGTACACAATCTCCATCACTCTCTCCCCTGATGCACTCTGAGAGAAGCGGGTTATTGGTTTTTGCTTCTTGATCCCTTTTGATGGGATGACAGAGAAGTCCATCGGGGCGATGGGAACTTTCCTCTTCTGTTGACTCAGGTGCTGGGAGACCCAGGCTGGACTTATGGGAGAAGGACCAGAAATAGAGAAGGGGCAACTACAAGAGTGGAAGGGAAAACGTGGAGACACTTAGAGGTGGCATTGAGAGGGAAGCCGAGGAAGTGCTCGCGAGAGGAAGAGATACTGTAGGGGAGGAAGACATAGGAATGGAAGGGAGCTCAGAGATGAGGGAAGAAATGGAGGGGGACAGCTCTGCGAGAGAAGAGAAGATGGATGAGGAAGAAGGGAGAATAGGGAAGACGGGGGAGAGGCCAGGACCAAAGGAATGGTCATTTGGGTCACTCAAGGAGGGGAAGGAGGAGAGGGAGAATGGACAGAAGGGACCTCAATAGTTGCAGCAGTGGCAACATCCTGAGTGGATGTGCTTATCGAAACATCTTCCACTGCTTCTTTCTCTGGAGAAGCCAGAGTTATAACTTGTTCGGGTGTAGCGGAAGGAGGACTTTCAGGAGCTTCCTCTTGGGTGGAGCTAGATTCACCCTCTTTACCTTTCCCTTGCCCTTTGGTAGCTATTTTGACCGAGGAGGTGCGTTGCCTAACGGAGATGTGGTGAAATCAACTCCGAGGTAGATGAGACCGTTCATTCTGCACCAATGCTCTGTTCTTCGCAGAGTTTCCTTGACCCTTTCCTCAATTGTCTGAGGTGCTTTGTTCTGTCAATCACATAGCAAACGGCCAGTCATCCCCATCCGTGTCAAGATACACTTGATCAACTTCTTGATCAGTAGTTTGATAACCCTTTGGGACGATGGCTACACCGTACTAGATGATTTCAGCCAAGGCTAAGCGGGAATGATCCTTCCTCCTGAGCTCGCCCTCATGATATAGGTCGATATAAATGTCTTCGATCTGAGGGATGTGGATCGGATCGAGCTTGGCCCTGGGGAGACAATTTCTTGGGTCGAAGGTGGGCCTTGCTGGGAAGTTATGTTTTAGATTCAGCAGCTCTAGCTCTGCAAACATGTCCTTCACCTTGTGGTGAGAGAGACACGTATACCTGCCCACTGTGAGGGGGAAAGGAGTTCCACCCTTCTTTCTCTTGAGACACTTCTCATGGTAGGTGATAAGCTGTCTCGACAGCTCCAACAGGATCAACTTGGGACCGGCATATCTTGGCAGTTTAGTTGGTTCCCCCAAGAAGTTGACTGCCCTCAGATAAGTGAAGGTGGGGAATTGAGTGAACAAGGCCCCCATTTCTCAATAGCTGCTACGATACTCTTGGTCGTGCGACCGTGAGTCATGTTCGGCCTCATAAGGTAGACAATGCCATAGAAGAAGGCATCGTTGATCTTTGTGAACTGGGGAATACTATTTTCCAGCTTCAGTTCTGGATAGTATTCATATATCTTAGCACTGGGGCCAAACCCCGCACCGCATTAGAGCTGGATAGTCTCTTTCTGAAGCCGCAGCATAGACTACATAGGAGTTCATATAGAACCTCCCCGTTGTGGTGAGTTGTTGGAGCTGCTCGATATTGTGCTGCTTATGATCTCACCCACTCAAAGCGTTGATCTGGCACATTTTTATTCATCGTTTCTAGGTATCGCAGCATCCACTTGTGAAAGTAGTGGGCATCAGGAAGCCCAAACACTCTGCTCAGGAACGTGATTGTATCACTGAGTTCCTCTGAAAAGTCACTGCGATGAATGACTTGTGGCCACCTGGTCACCACCTTTTTGTTCTTTAGGTATACTTTGTTCATCAGTTGCATGCACTGATCCTCATTGTCATCCCAAGCCTTGATACAATCTTCCTGGCTTACGGCCACAAAGTGCCGGTGATGAGGAATGCCGAGCATTATTTCAAAGTGGCGGGCAGTGAGGTTGATTATGACCTCACCCTTCTCATTATGGACACATCTTGTGTCTTTGTTGTAGCATCGGGCTACTACCATCATAAACTCATTGTTTACAGCACTAACTGGGATCCCACTAGCAAAATGTAGTGCACTACCCATCAGCTTGTCCATCCATGGACTTCTTGTGACCCTCTGGGTTCTGGCCCAGAAATCCTCCATATCAATATGACCCAGTTCGAGTCTCTGATGTCTAGGTCACACTCTGCTTGGGACTCGGGCATCCTGACCCTCTGATATTTATACTTCATTTCTTCTTCTGTGAGCTTGGCTTTACCCTTAGATTTGATGGGTTTCTTGCTTGATGTTGACATATGTGACTCTGAACTTAGTTGCTGATCTGCAAGAATAAGAAGTGAAACCCAACGCAAGAAAGTCATGTCAGTTGTTTGATCTTCCATTGAAATGTTGACAGAAAGAAGAGTTAGCAATTTTAAGGCCTCAGGGCGCAGGGCGCATGAATACTGCAGGTTACAGGGCTAAATAATAAGGTGCACAGGAAAGGGCTGCTGCAAGGGATAAATCAGCGCCAAAGGGCGCATGGCGCATGGACACTGCAGATTGCATTTTTTGTTGTTGTAAGCATAAGTGCGCCTGCGCCATATGTATACATTTTATAAAGGGCGCAGATATTTTTCATGTTACACGGGTGTAGGATGCGCCAAAGGGTGTGAGCTTAATGTGTGTAACATCATTTTTTCATGCGCCATAGGGGAACTTGGTGCGGCGCATGGAAGGATTGCATGACATGATGTTGTTGTAACAATGGATGCGCCTACGCTTTTTTAACAGTTGTACTTGGCGCATATAAATTTAATGTTGCATACATGTAGGGTGCGCCAAAGGGCGCATGGTTTTGTAATGTTGCACGCAAGTTTGGTGTGCCAAGAGGGTGCAGGGAAAGCGGTTGTAACAAGCGAAGGAAGTGCGCCTTGAGGGCGCAGCTGTTCTTTATGTAACAGGCAGGGGATATGCGCCATTGGCGTGACTGTATATTATGTTGCAGGGGTGACAGATGCGCCAAAAGAGGAAAAATTATAGTCTTTCTTTGAAGCTTTGATTCTTTCTCTGAGGTGTTCACATGTTGATAAGATTCTTTTTAAGGGTACCTTGGGTGATGAAGAGGCTTAAACAAAGGGTTTTTAAGCAATCATTTCAGGACAGAGTTTCTACCAGCAGATCTGGAAAGAGGGGGAAAAGCATGGGGAAGAATAGCAAGACGGGGGTTGAGTTCATGGGCACAACTTATTTGAGCTCAATCCAAACCAACAAGCAAACAAAACACAAAACACACAGAAGAAATGAGGACCTCTTACCCGGATTATATAATGGAGAAGTGTGAAACCGGGTCCACGACGTGATTCAAAACGATAGGCGGAGTGCACTACGATGTAGTACGAGAGAAAATCACGTGATTGTGTCGGATGAAAATGACAGTGCAGATGCACCTATATATAGGCGAGGTGGTAATAAATGCGCCACCAACTTTTTCAAATGGCGCATGAAAAGCACTGTCGACAACGGAAAGCATGCGCCCTTTGGCGCATCAAAACACTTGCCAACACAAAGTTATGTGCACCTTTGGCGCACCGAAAGTGATGTCGACACAAGAATATGTGCACCCTTGGCACACCAAAAGTGGCGCAACAAAAGTATTGTTGACATGAAGGTGCATGCGCCTTGGCGCATGCAAGAAAGGCACAACATAGTGAGGCGCACCAAAACTGCCTGTTGACACCTCAAACCGTGCGCCAAAGGATTTAAAGGGGGTGCATGAATACTTTATGTTGCATAGACATTATGTGTGCCCGACCAAAAAAGACCAAAAATGGCTAAGTTCGGAAAACTAGATTTCCCGGGAAGGGATTTTTGCAACGTTCCGAACGCAAGGAGTCCCTGATGAGGGACTGGAACAAAATTTCGGTAGGGTTATCTGTAAAATTTCCCTTTCCAATTTTACGGGATAACAAGCCCATTCTTTTCTTTCTCACATTATTCTAATAATAAAGATAATTAACACTTTTTGTGTGATTTTCTTTCCATAATAATATTCATCATCGGTTCTTGTTTGTTTGTTTCATGTCAGGTTCTTATTCGATATCAAGTTAGAAAATGGAACAAGCTACCTCATCCAACATCCCCACCTCTAACAATCATTCCCATAAAAAAATTATTTCCATTGTTTCTTCCCCATTTTATTACTTCCTCTACAACCTCCCAACCTATAATTTCTATGACCCCTTCTAGCTAACCCCCTATAGTCAAAACCCATTCTCACGTTAAAACTAATCCTTCCATCTACCACCATTATGTTCCTTCTATACTAGCTACACCCCATCTTCCACTTCACTAGAGACCTTTGGGCCTCCCATTATCCTCAAAGATGCTTGGAGTTTTAGGAACTCACAGGTGCTAACCATATTTCCTTCACGATTATTTTATCTATAAATCAACCCATATCTCTAACAACAAACCCCCTCTTCAATAAATCTATAATTACCACTCTCAACTTAAAACCACTCAATTCCTCACCTCTTAGTTCATTGTCTTCTTTCATGTACCCATGAACGATCTTGCCATGGCCCAACCGGAACATGGATCCCATGAATCTTCCACTTTGATCCCCCAAGCTCATCAAACCACTCAATTGGTGGTTCCCATTCCACCCAACCTAACTCGCATCAACGTCACCCCCACTTATTCCATATCCATCACTTCGCATTGAGCATTGTCATTATTTCCCCTACCAAAACTTCACATGAATCCCATCTACTTATTCCACCACCTAGATACATGATAAAAAAATTTTCTTACCTCCACATCCTTAGTCCATGAAAATTTCATCATCTCATAACCCTACCCTTCGGAATCGACCTAAATTCATAAACCTACTCTCCCGAGTGTCTTCTATCACATGTTTCCTAATCAACCTACCAAGCCACATCATACATACATTCCAAATCATCCATGTAAAACCAATCTAACATCCCCACTTATCAACAATGTACATAACCATACCCATATAATAATGTCATTATCTCTCAACAAAATAATATCTCCTAACTTATTCAATCACAATCCTTCAACTATCACACATCGAATGAACCTATGTATACTTTGTCAAGTAAAATGGAAAAGCTTGAAGCCCCTACTTTGGGATCTAAAATAAACTTCTCTTATGATTTTTTTTTGAATGAGCCCATCTATACATCAATTCATTTTAAAGATTATCCTCCACATTGGGAAGTCCATATGTTTTCTAAATTAAATAACAATGAGGATACTCAACAAGACCTTTGTTCCTTTAGGCATGCATGTTATCTCATTACACATGATAAAGATCTCATGCTCCATACCTTCCGTATGTCATTTTCTAGACCCACTTTAGACTGGTGTAATGGAATTATGAAACACTCTCATTTCTCATTAACCCCACTTGCATAGCTCTTTCTAGAGAATTTATCCATTAATATTCAAGTAAAAATCACCATCCCTAACATCTATACTATTAAATTGTTTGATGATGAATCCATCTATGATTTTTTCACTATGTAGTATGGCATTATTAATCAATTATCCTTCTTCCTTCCCTAAATTGAACTTATCAAACTCTTCTCTCGATCATGTGCCAAACATATTTGATCTACCCTTAGATTCAATCTTTATAAACCTTCAAAGAAGTGTTCACCATGGCTCGAAAAATGGGATTTTATGACCTTAAGAAAAACCATGTCAAAATTCAATTTAACAAACCAAAACCCAAATTTACCAAGTCCTCTAATCAGAATGAAAAATATGAAAATGTGGCCAATTTAATTGTTGTTAAATATTCTTCTATGTCCACCTCTCATACCGAGCCTCTACAAAGGTATACTTGACCTAATCCCAACTATACTCCCATCAGAGAATCATATAGTTCAATATTTGATAAACTCATGGATTCCGATCTCATCTAAATCTCTCTTATCCACCCCGTCGATGAAAATCATCCTAAACCCACATGGTACTCGTGAAGATCACTATTGTAAACACCATAAAGTCTCAATCATGATATTAAAAAAATTCACCTTCAAAGACCTCTTCCAATGCCTCATTGATCATGGGGACCTTCAATTGGATAATCATAATGTTCTCGTTATCCAAAATAAGACCATGCTTATTTTTGGTTAACTCCCCCATTTTCCCTCTTTTTAGTGCTTCAACCTGATTTTCAGACATTTTAAGCACTTATGATTTCCTTGAAACAACTTCATCATATGGGAAATTTCTTCCCTTACTAGAAAGGTAAAGAAGTCCTTCTAACTCCCCTGTATTTTACAAGTTATGGGGCGATCCTTGGAAGGATTTTTTTCCCAAAGGCAGATGGTGGGCATGGGGAAGAATTTTTGCCAAAGGGAGATTACAGATCGGCGAGGAGGTAGAGGATACTTTGGCACTTTGACCTTTTGCGCAAAGGAACAAGTTACAAATGTGGGCCCGCAAGCCCAAGGAATTTATTTTGCTAAGGAGAAAAAGTGAATCAACAGAGTGGCAAAAGAATTTTTACCCAAGTGTAAAATGCAAGTGGCAGAGTCGTGGGGTAGTGGAAGACTTTCACGCTTTTTAAATTTTCGTGCAAAACGTGCACTTTTATTTTATCATCCCACGTGCCCAACGAGGTGTTCTGGACAAATGGTGAAAATGAAGCTTCAGGGCATGGACCTATGGAGATATTTTTTCCCTTTTGCCCTTTTGCACAAAGGGCACAATTTCCTATTGCAGGCCCGTGAGCCTCGTGGAGAAAGAAAGAAAATATTGCCTAAGGCCTGAAAGGGACACGTGGCCATGTTTCAGGTCAAAGTCAAGGTGGGTCGTCGGAGGAAATTTTAGATATTTCTTTTGAAAAGCGTAAAGGTATAAAGTGATCTGAACCTCCATTGAAACCAAGCGAGAAGCCACGTGTAAGGTATTTATCAAGAACGGGAAGCGGGTCATCGGGAATATTTTAGAAATATTGTAACTTTCGTGAAGGGGTGCATTTTAAATTTTGGGCCCAAGGAAGCTTTGTGTACATGTCATTTCATGCCTGTGAAATTTTGTGGAGGTTTTTGGGAATTTTGCATTTTTTGCGCAAAAGTAAAAAAGTAAATTTCGGGCCCGTGGATCCATTTGCAAAATTGGTTTTTTGCCATTTTTTCCCTAATTTAATTACAAAATTTCAAATGGTCATAACTTTCGAACCTAAGCTCGAAATTCAACAAATTTTATGTTGTTGGTAATCTTTGAACCTCCTTTACACCATGGGAGCATAAAATATTGTTTTTCGCATGGTATGGTAGGTGAAAAATGAAAAATGTCTTTCGTGCCATTTATGTGCGATCTAATTGCTCCAACCACCGAGATCTAATTTTATCCACAATTTTGCTTCCCCAACGTGCCGAGCTGCCATGGAGCATCGTGCTTGATATATTATGGGTGGATTTATAGGGCATTTATGGCTGCTTTGGTTGAGCTTTCGAATCAGATTTCCCACTTTCCTCCTCCTTTTTTGCTTCATCAATATATGCACAAGTTCGGCTCTATTGTAATGGTTGGACATTTTTCTTTGCATCCTCCCTTTTTTGTGTTCTTCAACAAATTTTTGGATCTTCAAACCTTCCATTAGAACTGTAATGCAATTTTTATCCTCTTGGCCATCTCAGAACGCATTGTATCAAATTTTTGGAGCAATAATACATGTCTGTGGATGATTTTCAACCCTCTCTTATTTTCATTTCTTCCATTTGATCTTTCATTGCAATATTGGTTATCTGTGCATGGTTGTAGTATTACATTTTAATGGTCTATGTTTAACAACAAAGTCGGTGTTCATAATTCCTTTGGTGCATCACCTCTATTAGTTTAGATTTTATTTTTTGTAACTCTCTCAACCATGTCTCCTTGGTAAGTTAGAGTAGGTTTTAGAATAGATCCTCTGCAATTTGAATGCATGCACCTGAACAGAGGAATAGGAACCGACCTTCATCCGGAGAGCTCTCTCTTTTTCAAATTCCCACACTTTGAGAGATGCTCCATGTTATGCAATCACACTAAAAATCTCAACCTATCGAGTTGCAGAAATTGGGGTGCTGTGATTTTACACTAATAGTTCCACCTAACTAGCCCTTAGATTTATTCAAATATCCTTTCCCTAATCATCCAATAAATAAAAATTCATCCGCCTACATATAAAGCACCCAATGTTCATACGAATAAATACTTTAAACCAGAATTTGGCATCATCATCCGTTCCCATCATCCCTTCATCCACCATACCCACCTCTACTCCAACATCTATCTCCACATCCATAACCATACGAGCATCCACGCTTAGTTCTACATCAACCACATCTTCATCTACTACACACACCTCTCTTATCTCTACATCTATTACATCTTCATCTTCTTCATCTACATCTACTACACCTATGGTTTTTATTCCCATGCCCATCCCCACATCTTTCTCAAAGATCTATTTCCACACCCATGCCTATGGCTCCTTTTATACCCACACTTCCAATTATATCCACACCGGTTCCTCGGACCCACTACCATATCCATATCGTCCCTACAAACATATACAAAGTAGACACCCCCGCTTGATGTGACTACAAAGGATGTCCCAATCATATCTTCATATCCAACAACTACCACCACTTTCGTATCAATACCTTCAAATCCCATAAAGTATACGAATTCTTCCGATCTCATAAAATGCATCCTCTAAAACCACTCCCATATTCAATCCCCACATCTTCAACTAAACCTACATCCACATCACTTAATTCTACCTTTAAAGGTCCCTCGATTTAAATAAACATGATCCCTACCAAGGGTAAAACCTCACAATAAAAACCTAAGAATCTTGATGTCCCTACTCATAAATCCCTCACTGATTTGTATAATAAGTTAGATATTCCCCCTTCAAAACCCCATCAACCTAAAAAAAACATATTTCCTTCCATCTTAGAACCTCACCCATCTATTTTGGGACCAGGCCCTTCATCCAAATCCACCATCACTCCTAAATATGCATCTAAATTATCTATTTCTTCTTCCAAATCTAAATAAAAATAATCCACCTCTTCCCTAAGTCTGAATCAAAAGAACCCAAAGTGAAATCAGAATCTAAAATCCCTCTCAAACCCTATAATATCAAGGCACATCTCTTTCCTTCATCATCATCCCCCAAACTAAATCTAGATAAAGTCCATGAGACTTCATCTTCATAAAACCCCATCGATGTTATACTAAATTCCTTCAACATCTCATCCAAGAATCTATGATCACCCTTCCCTCTATAAAACCTTTTGATCCATGTGGACCAAATCCCACTTGGTTTGATTCCAACACCATATGTACCTACCATCGTGTCCCCAGACATGACACAGAGCACTATGGACCCTCAGGAATCTCATCAACAATATCATTAAATAATATGATCTTCTCATTGAAGAATACCACCATCTCCCATATGTCATCCCATTCACATCTAAACACAATCCTCCAAACAAGTTTGTAACTTGTAAAACCTCTAAATCTACTTCCTCATCCATGTCTTTCATCACCATCCCACCACTAACTTCTATATCTCCTAAGGATTTTCCTCCTCTTTTATAGCTATTGTTTGTATCACCACTCATTCTCACACTCACGAGTCCCAACCATCAACTCCATAAAAATAAAAATCCATCGTTTCTCCTTCCAACGAGCCCTCTTCATCCCCTTCATCCAATGCTATGGTTTTTATCTTATCCGTACTCCAAAATCACACCACCATTGAACAAAGCATCATGAAATTGTTGCATCGTGATCACATTAATATGTCTATCTACGAGCCCATTCAAATCTCTCTCATTCATCGATGAGACCTTATTGAAGCCTTGTAGTGTATCCTAGAATCATTTGATGAATTCCAACCCTTCACGACCCTTGTGGGAGAACTTATTACTTCCTCAACCATTTCTTTAGATGATCTAAAATCCCCAAAAATCTTACTTGAAGATCATGACCTTCCTTTTTCATCACTATATATATCAATAAAACATTTATCCACCACTCTATGATCAACAATGGCACTAACAACAATATCATATAATCTCATACTTTTAACCAACTTAAAATTCCCAAATCCATTATTGCTCAATCACCTGTAGTTCTTCATGCCTTTAATGATGTTGTCACCCCCTCTTTGGGAACATTTATCCTCCCCATCCGCGTAAGTGAAAACTTCTCCATGAATTCTTCTACATTGTTGAGGGGGTTTTAATATAATGTCTTGATTGGACGCCCATGGATTTGTATCATGTTTTGTGTCACATCCACTCTTCATTGTTGTATTGATTATGAACATGAGGGGAATATCCATACACTCCCTTCCAAACTTCCTCCCTTCAAGGCATGTTATATGACATATCTTCCAAACAACATGCTCATCCCTAAGCAAGACTCATCCTATAAAGCATCCACTTGTTCTTCCATACCTACATCCAAATTACCTAATGACTAATCTCTCACTCATGTGATATAGTGTCTCTCTCTCGGGGAGTATAAAATCCCCGTGCTCAATTCTCTTCTCTCCCTCAATCAACTTGGTAAATTTGATAAAGCTATTATGTATCAACCTAACATTGGGGATATCATTTCCTTTGGTCCACCTCATCTTAAAAACAATCTTACATATGGTGTAATTGATCTCTCTTCCTCTCACGTCAAAAATTAACCCCACACCAAAAATATAGAACAACTTCAATTTTATCTAGAACAAGTCCTTTACCTATACCTACCTCCACCACTACGCGTGGAAGGGGTTTAGTCTTGATGCTATGAAAAAGTATGCATGATATTATCATTGACTAATCTTGCATGCCTCACAAGAAGTTAAAGTAAGGTTTAAAAGAACAACCCACCTACTCCCGTACACATTCTTCTCCTACATCTCCCATGCACATCGATTTACCATCCACTCCTTCTCTACCCAATGATTCCATGGAAATGGATGACAGCATGCCCCTTTCTTCTAATTTTTTTTAATCTCCATAATCACTTTGGGATTGGTTACTTATCAGGTTGTGAGTTAAACTAAGTCCATTCCTCTCAATTTCGTCAAGATGATAGAGGAGGATTCCCCTACCATCGACATTCTCTAGTGCAGCGATGATGAATCCATCCTTTCCTACATGGGGGAAAAATATTCCTATCTTTATAAGACCCTACCTTGTGACACATCCAACCTTCTCAATGAGTCCACCATCAACATTAATGTAGGGACTCCATAAGAGCCCTGCATCCTCAAATTTGGGTAATCCCTTGAGCCAAAACAACTCGATGTTTTCACCTCTTTCCTATTTAAGCATAGCCAAGCCTTTGCATGGTCATACACTGATATTTCAGGCCTCAATCATATAATTTTTTTCCACAACATCATCACCATCCCTGATGCTAAACCATTTAGAAGAAGCTATGTCGCATACATCCTCACATTTCACTCCTTGTTAAAGAGGAATTAAAATTCCTTCTTTCGCCAACTTAATCCAACCCATCGAATATCCATAATGATTTTCTAACATTGTAGATATTTCCAAAGCCTGCAGAAATCTCTCGTATTTATACCAAAGCTTGAGATTCAAATATTGCCTACCCTAAGTATGACTTTCCTCTTCCTATCATCAATCAACTTATCGACTTAACAACCGGCCATGAAATAATTTCTCCTATGGATGGTTTCTCTAGTTATAATAAAATTCTCATCACACAATAATACCGACATAAGACATATTTCATCACCCCTTGGGGAAAATTATACTATCATCCCATGCCCTTTAGTTTCAAAAAGTGGGGACCACCTGTAAGCACTTTATAATGTACATATTCCATGATCTCATCCATAAAACCATAGAGGACTACATCGATGACCTCTTAGGTAAATCCAAGCATCGATAGGACCAATTTTTTGTACTTGAACTCCTCTTCGTACATCTTATCCAATTCTTCCTTTGTATCAATCCCGCCAAGTGTGTGTTTGGAGTGCTAACTACTAAGCACCTTGGCTTCATAGTTTCTATTAGGGGTATTTAAGTTGACCCGAAAATTCAAATCCATCCTCAAGATGCCTCCTTCTAATATTAAGTAGATTTTCCATATTCGGGGTTGAATTCAATCAATTTGTTGCTTTATCTCACATATTTCGACCGATTGCCAAGCTTTCCATCATCTTATTTGCAAAGACACCTAGTTAAAATGGGATGCCAACTACCAAAAGGCCTTCAATGATCTCAAGCAGTATCTTTATCTCCACATGTGCTTAGACCTCTATTTTAGGGGGATATTTTCTATCTTTACATCTCTAACTTTGATTATGCTCTGGGTTTCATGTTACACACGGTGATGATCAAGGTAAGAAGAAAATTATATATTATATCAACTAAACTCTTCATGATTACAAACCCCGCTAAAATGAAGCTAAAAAGATGTGTTGTACCCTTTTATTTTCCACTTCTAAACTTCATCAATATCTTAAATATCCTCAAAACCGTGCATTCCAATCCTTATCATAATGATCTAATCACTCGATGGCTCATGTTCATGACCAGGTTTGACCTCGATTTCATCTCTCTGAAATATATCAAAAGCTAGGCTATTGTTGATTAAATTGTCAAGCCCCTCATCCTAAAAATCATCTTCCTCATGAGAAATTTCTTGGTGAATCTATCAATACCATCAATCATGAATTTAATCCCATGAAAATGAAACTTTTATTTGATATATCTAAGTTTTGGTAAGGGGGAGGCACTAGCATTATCATCATTCCTCCCTAGGACACCCCTATCCCCATCACTTACAAGCTTAACTTTGAGTGTGCAATAACATGGGTAAGTATGAAACCCTCATCATGTGTCTCCAAACTGATATCATACTTAATGTCCAAATCCTTGATATTTATGGTAACTCTCATATTATCATTAATCAAGTAAAGGGAACTCATCAATGCAACAACGAAGTCCTTAAAAATATAAGGACATCGTCAAATTTATCCTTGAGGTCTTTAATTAATATACCATTCAATATGTCCCTTTTTCATCTAATCATTTCATACACACCATGACATCTCTCACATCTCTCATCCTTGGATAACCAAAGAGTCTACACTCGGTTGTTCATTTCCTCAATTAGCCATTTCATGCATATTAGCTTCCTTATGTCAATCATGTTGACACTAATCAATTTGAAATCTGGTACTCTCAAATATTTGACTATCTATCCATATCAAAAATTCCTCTAACCTATCCAAAAATGGTAGGAGGTCATTCCTTCAATGCACTAACCACTATGTCATCCTTGGCGGAATCCTCTACAAATGTGGGTTTGATGGAATTTTTTTACGATGCCTTAAATAACATGAATCTACCTATGCCATCTAAGAAGTTCATGACAACATATGTGGTGGAAAATTCAATGGATTTGACGTCGCTAAGTACATTCTCGTGTCTAGCTTAATACCGACACACCGTTAATAAATATTGCTTTGAATACGTTGTGTTAAATTTCGGTAGCATTCCAACCTCATCTATATCCCTAGCCAATCCTTACGGTTGGCTCAAGATATTTTTCTTTTCTCACTGTGGGGTCTCAGCCTCATTGGTCTCATTAATCCATATTATTCCTAGCATCATCATTCTATAATCACTACTACTGATTACTTTACTAAGTGAGTGGAAGGCATTCCACTCAAGTCCATTAAAGATAACAAAATCGTTGATTTCTTATATCAATATATCATATTACGCTTCGGTGTTCCTCATATAATAATCATGAACAATGGAAATTTCTTCAAAAATAAAGACATTAAGAATCTTTGTGACTCTTTAAACATTAACCTTAGCTTCTCTTCTCCTTACAATCCTTAAGCTAGCGACTAATCAGAATCCACTAACAAGATGCTTCACAATATCCTCTCTAAATTTTTTGAAAAATAGAGATAAAATGGGCATCTTCACATCCCCTTCAGCCTTTTAGCCTATAGGACTAGCATCCAAACCTCTACGGGTTATATTCCTTTCTCTCTCATCTATGGCTCTGAAGGCATTCTTCCCCTCAAAGTTCAAATCCCATCCTTACACATTTCACTCTGCAACTTCATCTCTAACGAGGACTATCATTAGGAACATCTAGCCCATCTTGAATTTCTAGACGAGTGTCACTTAATCACTCTTTAACATCATCATGTCTATTAAGAGCACATCAAACATTCCTATAAAAACATCTAAAGGAACATGAATTTAACATCGGTGACCTTGTACTCAAATAAAATCATAATGTCACTACTCTAAAAAGGATCCAACGTGGAAATTTTTCTCCCATCTTGATTAGACCATATGTTATCATGCATAAATATGGGTCCAGAGCCTATCGCTTAGCCTCTCTTGATGGTAAACCAGAAATGAAATATCTCAATGCCTTGCACTTGTGGCCTTTCTCTTGTTAACATACTTACTAATGTGACCCTAGTAAAACTTAGTGATATGTCATCCATCACTATTCTCTCCATCTATCATCATAATGATTTGGAATTTTGTGGTCTTTCATCACTATCATATCTACGACCTTGAATATGGAAACCACAACTTTTCTCATAGAATATTTCTCATGGATAAGTTCCCCTTTCTTTTTGGAACCCCGTAATAATTACATCTATCAAATTCTTATCTACCTACTCAAACCATGCTAAGGTTCAATAGCTATCAGCTTTTCATCTTATCTTCCCCTCCCCAAGTGGTCTACTTGGTTATCCCCAGCTCTGTCCTAAAGTCAAAATTTAGGATGCTCATATCAAAAGCTATCTTATCCATAAATAAATTTCTCCCTTAAAGGATAATTGTTCATATAATGTCAAAAGTATAGAATAATCCCTCGAAGGAAAAATATCGTGCATGTCTTATCTTGACACCTTAATTTCAAAAGAAAATGCAAAGAAAAATCCTAATTGTAGATGACTCCTTAAAGGAGGGAAAATTTCTTATATCATAGCAGGAAAATCTTCCCGCATTTATTAGCCTTCTAAAAATAAAAATTAAAATTAAAAAGCAAGCATCCTAGGAAAGCTTCCCATATCGATCATCTTTCCCACCTACAAAAACTTTGCTCATTGATCGGGTTGTGCAATATTTCTCGAGCTACAACATATACCTAAGACTACCACCTAAGGAGAACCTATTTTCCCTATAAATGTGCCATGTTAATCCCGATGCCATGTCTACAAAGTGGGTTTATAACCACACCTCCCACCTATCCCTCATGATCTTAAATGTGACTAAATATTGTTAGTTATGTGTTAACACATGTCAAGGGTCACAAGTTCATCACTTTGTGTTTTTCCTCTCACACTTTACCTCCAATCTGTCTAAAATCATATTTTCTACTTACGTTCCTCCCTATGTTGAAGTGTACTCTTTCACAATTGGGTCACCCTATCAAGGTCATGCCCTATCCAACCGCACTATCCTAACTTTTACATACATATCCAATCCATCATATCACACCTAATCTAATTCCGATCACATTCAATATACATCTATCACATCATTTAATCTAAATCCACCATATATTCCTAGTTATCCAAATTCATAAATCATCATCATGCCTAACATCTAAGAACATCACATCAATATCCATAAAACCAATATCTACATCATCCTCTATATCTAATCATATCATGACATAATTTCCTATCATCATATCTAACATTTACATCTAATATAACACATACATTTCCCATCTAAACCCATCACATCTATTCTAATCCAAGTCATCTCATATCTTTCACATCATTTCATAATCAACATCTATCATATCATCGCATTCAATCAATTAATCCATACATTATATCTCATATCTAATCATTCTACATCTAAGATCTAATCAAAACATCACATCATCATAAATCATCATGACACATATAAATAACATAAATCATATATATACATAATATATATATATATATATATATCATCATCATCATCATCATCATCAAAGTGTTTTCTACATGCTTGATAAGCCTTGACTCGGCTCTATCTCAAAATATATACACTAAAATTGATGTCAAAATCTACATAAAACATTCACCTACTAGGTGGTGAACTACGAGATCATATGTTTTAAGCTCTAAACTATGTTATTTTGAAGTAGAGGTGTGTCCTCCTCCTCCCCGTAGTCTACTTCATCATCTGGATCATGATCTCACCTCGGTTACACCACACTAGATGTTCTCTCCAATGTTGTTGGTCACATTGATCAATGTTATCATTTTTCCATTATTGGGGCATATTTTCTTTATCTTAAATCCCACCATTGTGGCCATATTTTTCCATCTTCATACACCTAGTATGCATACTTTCACTTCCTTGTGTTTTCAAGACAACACATACTCTCTTTGCCCCACGTTATGGCCTCGAACATTTGTTAAACCATTATCTTGACTATCATCGTAGTTATTTTTGCATGATTTTGATGTCTTCCTTTGACACGCGGGTCCCACAGGTTAACACATCCATCTGAGTGGATTCCCTCCATCTCGAAATTATTTTTTCGACTCATGGGTTTTATAAGCCATTAGAATCTCCTCCATCGTAGGTCATGATATGTCCCTATTGATGTGTTTATAAGGTCACCATCATATTATTATTGTTTTCTTTATCCTATCAATGGTCATCCCCTTCACTTAGGGAATCTTTCTATCTATTATCTCATTTTTTCCATTCTTTCCCTTCTTTCTCCATCTATCTCTTTCAAACTAGCAAGTGATCCCCCTTCGTGTCATTGATCCTTAGTTTGATGGTGATAACCTCAACCATTTTCATTCTTAATCACTTCTAGTTTTTTATCTCATAGATTTCTTAACAAAAATAACTTTTAAAAAGGGAAACTATAGATACTAATTCATAGTACCCTTATTCCCCATCCCGCGTTCACTCCCCTTCATTTTCACTTTACATATTCATATTTCCCCTAATTCAAATTTCTATTTTCCCTCCTAAATTTATATTTCACTCTCAAAATATAATTTATTTTCTCTAATCTCCTTTATCCATCCCTAGATCCATCTAATTATCCATTATCTTAACCACCTCTTGTATTTTCCTCATTCTAGTATTATTATTATTTACTCACCCTTACTTATATTTGATCACCATAAAATCTATCCACCATCCTAGGTTCTACCCATAAATATCCCCATTTATGACCCCTAGGATTCCACTTACACCATTTAATCCCCCCTTATCCTCCCACTACCATTTATTCTCCCCATGTGCCATTAAATCATCCGAATAGTTGAAATCATAATATTAGACCTTTTTAAACCTTCATTTTTGAGATTCCCATCACCTCCACTTTGACAAGTGGATGGTATTCTGTAGTTTTGGTGACCTGTGGGTCACCATCATAACTATTAATACACCTCCACCCCTCCACTCAAAGGGATAGAAAATTTTGGTATTTGTACTATCTTATGATTTTTTCATATTCATCTTCTTCTCGAGAGCTACGAGTCATCTCGCTTGGAGTTGTTTTAGATTATTTTCATGTTATCCATGCAGTCTTGAAGGTTCTTAGATAGCTTGGAGTCCATTGTTTTCTTCATCACTCCTTTCTTACAGGTTTATAGGTAGTCTATAAGCTCTACCCCTTTTATCATCCTTCTTTAATCACCTTCAAATCCATTTCACTCATCCATTCATCTCATCAAATCCCCAAATCTTTCCCTAGTCATCGTCAACCCAGCCTAGTCATTATCCACCCGGCTTGTGTTGGAAATATTTTCCATCTACACCATCATCTTCCCCACCTCACTACTCCCCCGTCATTCGAGAATATTCTAAATCTGCCATTTATTTGTAGGACATCCCAAATCTTATTTTCTTTGTCCCAATCATCATCGACCTATCAAGTATCTCCATCAGATCTACCTTCTCGCTACATAGTCTTTGTCCCTCACCATCTCAAGATACAAATCAACATACTAGAGTAGGATTCTACTTTTTTTTATCACCTGATCATCATTACAAAAGTTGTTGTTGACTATACCGTTAGCCTCAGTCGTCGTTGAACTGATTAGGTTTAATTGTGTTTATCAAAATTTACAACATCAAATCTTTATTTCAGTATATCTAGTATATCTTATCTCTTTTTTAGATTGTTATCTACATCCTTCATATATTATCATTTTATCAATATTTTATAACAGTGGGTTGACATCCATCCTAGGAAGTTTTCCCTTCTTGGGAATGACCTTGTCAAGAAACCAACCACTTTATCTACTAATAATTTTCATGTTTATCTTCTATTTGTTGTGTGGGTTATCGAGCTCCTAAAGGAGAGGACATTTTCCACTCATTTATTTATCATCATCATCATCCCCATCATGAGGTAGTCTTAAACCCTCCCATATTTTTGAGTTTATTTATTTCTTTTATTCTTCTTCATTAACCTATAACAAGAGTGATAAATCTTGTAAAATAGGATTTTTATGAGGAATGCAATTTTGTATGTAGACACAAAATTTGGGTTACAATCCCTTTAACCCCCTTCAATTAATCAATGTAACACATATACCTAGCCATGTTCCTCATCTACACATTAATATTAATTTAATTACCTATAATTAAATTAATCCTCATCCTCACACTATTATTAATTTTAATTACCTTAATTAAATTAATATCCACCTCACTAAGCCACCTCACCTTTCCACCTCATCCCGGACTTATTCCAACCTCATTAAATTACTACGACCAAGTTCCCAAAATCCCTAATAAACTTGGACGTTTTCTAACCCTTATCATAATGACCTATTAACCCTCTAACTAATCTCCCACTAGATTTAGTGTTATCTTCCCTTCGATCAAGAATTACGATCCCAATCATGCTAAATTTGGGAGCAATCATGCTATTTTGAGAAAATTTACCATTTCTCCCCAATCAACGTTGGTTATCCTGTGGTCTCCATCGGTTCTTTAACAGAAATCGATTACCTTAAATAAGAGTTTCTAACTCTTTGCACGGGTTCTTGAATTCATTCATTCACTCAAGCTTTGACATTCTAACTCTTGAGCATTCAAGCTACTAGATGATGAACCAGATCACATCAATTCTTTGCCAGCAACCAATCTCTTCCTCCACAACAGAGAACATAGAATCCATTTCCATGGCACTAGACACAACCCCATTTCATCTCCAAACGCTCATCAACCACCACCACCTTCAGATCTATAAGTTCTTAGATAAGTAACTCACTCTTATTTGTTAGTTCTAGTTTTTGATCTTAAGTATTTTATTCATTTCTATTATCCGAATCTCCTCTTTCCGAATACCACCCTTCACTTTTCTACCATCTAGTCTAGTAACCTAAACCATTTTTCCCATCCTAGTTCCTTTATCACCCTTGCGGAGTCTTCATATAAATCATACCATCCTTCCCGAACCCCCTCAACTCTCTCGTACAAGCCGCAGAGAGATCCAAAAACCTATTTATAATATTCTTACCATATTTCCTCTTACGAAACTAGTCACCCAACTAGTGTTGGTCATTTTCTAGTGCCGATATCGGTCGCTTGACCGATACAGGATCTCTCTGTGGATCGTAATTTTTCTTAGAACAACAAGCTTATAAATTTCACCAAACAACATAGAATGCAACAAAACTTTCCCACATCTTGCCTAACACCTCAGTGACCTTTCCTAACTAGAAACATACCTTTCCTAATGATATATTAGTTTTTACTTCAATACTTTGTTTAATATAGTGTGTTGATAACATTTTAAGACACCTAAATCAAAGTGTTAGCAATAGGACCTCTATTTCTCACATTTATTTTCATTAATTTGATAAAATCAGTGGATTGAAAGCCATTTAGGAAGTTTCACACTTCTTAGAACTAGCAATTGCTAGGAAGTCCACTTCATATACTTTTAACTCTCTCTTGTGGTCTTGTTGTGTTTTAGCAGGTAATTCCTCCTAGCGAAAAGGAATATCTCACATTCAGTCTGATCAAATTCAACAACACGTGCAACCTTCTCTTGACTATTCATAGGTATTCCTCCTATGCCCATTACCTTTATCTATTTTATCACATACTTTGAGGTGAAACATTTTGGCACGCCCGGTGGGACCCTATCTTTTGGGTTCTTTTCATTGTTCATTTTAGGGAATATTTGTGTGTTTGTTTCTTTCTAGAAAAGTTCACATTAAATTTCTCCCTGGAAACCTTCTCTTCTTTCTATTTTTCTAAACAAAATTTGTTCTTTGGTGCTTAAAAAGAACATTTCTTCTTCTTTTCTTTTGTATTGCATCTAGTGAAAGAACATTCCTCTTCTTGTTCATCACTTGCTACATCGAATTTCATTGTCAATTTGGGTTTTAAAAATATATGCATTTCATCCTTGTGATTATTGCATTAGATCACCTAAATTTATTTGCAATCTATATACTGGAGGTCATGACCAGTTGATGATTGACGGAATTAAGCATAGTTCACACTTTGTGCACACACACCCCTATCCAAATCACTTTAACAATTTACTCATTTCTTAAACATATTCCTTCCTGGTAGTTTCCACCAAATGTTAATAACCTAATTGACGGTGGATCCAACTAGTGTTCTAGCCAGTCATCATATCAAAGTTTGGACCTCACGTATTGTGAAGTATATATTGGGGACACTTTAGCCAAAACACACCTGATACCAACCATAGATCGCTTAAATGGCACCCTCATTGAACAAAAAATCTACATTATTCATATTCATTTTAAAAGGCATAAGCCACATAACATAAAAATCTGGTACCTAGGATTTGCGTGTTTGCTAGTTTTTTCTTGATTTTTTGTTTTGAGTTATGAGAATGATTCTTCATCTTTTTCTTTTCTTTCACACTCCACAATCATAGTTGGTGTATTCCAAATTTTTCTAAGTGTGATAGGACATCACTGCCATACTCAGTTTCGGGTGGGTGTTTCATTTGGAATTAATCACTTTAAAATTCAAATTTTCATCATCTTCTCAGATTTCACAATAACCAACATCGGTCCAGCGACCGACATCGGTCACCTCCTCATACCAGATCGGTTCCCTATTATTTTGGTTATTTTTCCCAAAATAGTATTTAATTCATCTTTTGTGACATGTTTTTATCATTTAACACATTTCGAATCTCGTTTGCTATCAACAGAGAGGTCAGGTTCATGCAATTTACACTCTTCATCTCCGATTTGTAAATATGCCATCCATTCTCAATAAACAACATTGGTCTAGTGAACAACATCGGTTACAACATCTTATCGATATCAGTTACCCTATCGACGTTGGTCTTTGTGTTTTGATTTTTCTGTCAAAATAGTGACCAATTTTCATTTTCCATATTTCTTCTATCTTCTTTTTATTTCTTTATGCGCCATGTACAGAGCTCATACCACCTCTCCTATCACTATTCACATGGTTTTTATTTACGAGACAAGGAAACACTCTAGTTTTTCACACTATCCACCAACCACTACCACCTATTCCTTTACCACCTTCTGCTTTCTTCACCTATGGATCCCAATTCATCTATCTCTATGCGCACTGGGATGAGTAGTTTGTAAAAATCCTTGATCATAATCTTGAAACCTTGCAGCATTACCTTGCTCACTCATTTACCCAAAATTCATTAAGACAACTTATATACTGTGGATTCTGTATCCATTTCTCCCGCTCTTCCCCACTTCCGCATCTCGCCAACACTAGAGTAGCATTACCCGCTTCCACCTCACAACCTATTCAAGATAACTAAATTTTTCACACTGAGCCAGCTATAGTAGCCTCTTCTACATCATCCTCACCTACACCCAAACCTTTACCATTACCCCAACAACCACCTACACCCAAACCTCTACCTACACCCATACCTTCACCTACGCCCAAACCTATCACTACATTGGGGGTTGTGCCGACATCAAGTCTAATCCATCCTCCTGTGAAGATTGATTTAGCCACCTCTTCCCAAACTATCACTAGGCCTATCCCCCCACCTAAGAGGAAGACCCAACCTCTTAGGCCTCGTACCCCAATTTCTCCTACTCCTCTTTCACCTTCACCACTTCCATCCATCTTAGGTCCCCATCCATCAACCTTGGTCAAGAAACCTCCTACCCAAGGTAAAACTAAAACAAAGCAACCTACATCCTTATCACAACCTCCCATTCCACCCAATCCTTCTACATTACCTATTCTGCTCAACTACCCATTCATGTACCTTCCTTCAACCTACACTTTTGTATTGCCTCCTACCTCTATATTCACTGCACCTCTACTCTCACTTTGGTTGATCCGTCCACATCCATCATTTTCATTCCCTTATACTTCACACACTACCCCAACACCTTTACCCAAGAAGGTGAAACCCAAGCCCAAAACCACACTACCTACCAAAAAGGTAGTTAAACCTACTCAACCTCTAACTCCACCTCCAACAGTACCTCTTCCACAAAAGCCACCCACACCTCCATCCAAACCAACTCCACCTCCAAAGTAGAACCTCTTCCACATAAGTCACCCAAAATTCCATCCAAACCCACTCTCACTTCTCATTGTGATCCCTTGGCAGGGTCTTATGCTAACATCCTTGCTAATTTTTAGAAACTTCCACCATTACATTGCCACCTCTCAGGCCTTACAACCCACTCAAACCTAAACCAGAAGGGTTTGATGATACCAATATTTACACCTATCATCATGTGTCAGGGCATGATGTTGAAAATTTTAAGGCCCTTAAAAATATTCTTCTTCAACTATGTTATCCTAATGATATTTTTGATGAAGATGGCCTTTGGTTGAATATCCCATTCCATCTTCACCTTTCACCATGCAACATCACCCCATATTTATTCAATGGCCTTTACCTCCACCTCCACAACCCTCTTTTCCTCCTTTGACATTTGAGATCAATATGCTCTAGATTAGGGAGCTAGCCCAACCCCCTCTAAAATGCCAGTGCGACATACTCATTTCACAAAGCTCTTATGCTGCACTACGATTTTTTCCCTCCTACCATTATACCTTTCATAACTTATACCCTCTTTTCCTTAGATCAATATGGTTCAAGTTTCCACCTGGAGCACAAAAAGACAAAGGAAAAGAGAAAACTAGTAGCCCATCTAGTACACCTCTACCCACCATTGCATTTGTACCTACCCCCAAGGTTATCATCTATGGGCCATCATATCCCATTAATGACAGAGTCACACATCGTAACATGATCAAACAACTTCAACAATCCCCCCTCAAATTTTCTTTGTACAACCTCATCAAAACCTTTGAATCTCATCGTTAGGTCCTCATTGAGGTCCCACAATCTATTAAGGTTCCACCAAATGAATTCACATCCATTTCTACCATCATTACCCCACATCATGTGGTTGTCCTCACAATTCTACCACCATCTTATACTCTTGCTACCGTGCCACAAATTTCTTCTTTTTTTTTTCTCTCGATGAAGATATTTTCCTCTTCAATCGATGATCCTAACCCCCTCTTCATCTCTACCTACATTAATGATACATGAATCCGACACATTATGATTGATGGAGGTACTAGCACCAACATCATTTCCTCCTATGCATATCAATAAATGTGCATCCCTACCAAATTTATGCACAAAAACCCAGTTATGTTTTGCTTCTTTAATGATGTCATCACCTCCACCCATGGCACCATCATCCTCCACATTCGTGTGGTCCCCGTACCATTCTTTAATTATTCTATATCTTAGAGGGGGAATTCTAATATACTATGTTGTTTGGATGACCCTAGATTCAAGCCATTATTTGTGTACCTCGACTTTACACCGCTGCTTGAAATTTGAAAATTAAGGACACGCTTATACCATTCGAGCTGATCCTCACCTCTCAAAACTTTCAACATGCTATATCGACCCGACAATGTTCTTATAACAGTTAAGGAATCTCCCACCACTACCACTTCCTATTCACCCAAGAATTCATCTACACCTTCGTGTCTACATCTTCCATAACCAATTCCTCTATTCCTACCGCCACCGTAGCTTCTATAATTGGTCCACCAACCAACCCACCTATCTCACATATACCTAACGCATCCTCTTCCCAACCATCAAATGATACATCTATTCCATCTACCCACATACCAACCTCCAAACCCTTAGCAGATATTTTTCAACACCTTACCTTGGGGGATTACCACCTCTATAACATCGATTCCTTCCTTAATCCTCAAGAGTACAAAAATATTCATCATCATCCACACTATGACCATCATGTAGGTGAAGTTATTTCATATGGTCCTCCACACCTTCACACTAATCTAACATATAGGGGACTTGATACTTCTTCCTACTCGCATGAGCCACATTCCCTGGACCTAACCATTCTCCTCTAATTTTTAATATCTCACCAATCTGTCACTTCGTCCACACCTTCCTTCATCATTTTGCTTGGAACAAATTTGTATTTGATTTCTATGAACAAGGTTTTCATATTGTCATTCTTTCCACCACTCGTAAACATAAAAACCACCATGGTATCGATTTACTAAACCACCTTCCAAGAAATACCGTATCGACCTTGTAGAGGAAGGAACACCTTCCCTACTTCATTCACATACAACACCACCTTCACCTATAGAGTCTTTGGACCCAAAATCCATCATCCTAATTTTTTTCGTGATCACCATTTCCTGGGACCTTTGAACTATCAATGTAATGGAATGGATCCTCTTCCCTTCCCTTCCTATATCCTGACATAATTGATGATGACACACCTTTATAAACATTGTTCTATGTCAAGATGATGAATCTATTCTCACCTAGCTTTGTGTAGAGGACTCTTAAATATACCGATCATTACCTTCTGAGACACAAACAATGTTTAATGAATTGACAATAGAGATCAACATTTACAATCAAGATGACCCGCACATTCTAAAGATAAGCCAATCAGTATATTCTTCCGAATAGAAACCTTCACCTCTTTCCTCTGAGATCATAGCAATTGTTTTGCCTGGTCTTAGGGTGATTTTATTAGTATTGACCCAAATATCATGGTCCACAATATTATCACTGTTCGATGCCAAACTGTGAAATAGAAGCTATGAAAATACATCCTCGTATTTCCTTCTTATGATAGAAGTATTCCATCACCTCCTTTCTATTTCTTTCACCCTACCCATTGACTATCCCCAATGGATTTCTAACATAGTTCCTATCACCAAATATATAGGGGGACTCGGATCTTCTTGGATTTCCATGACCTTAACGTTGCTTTCCCAAGGATGAATTTCCTTTACCTAGCATTGACTAACTTATTGATCTTACAGCTGGCCATGAGATGCTATTTGTTATGGATGAATTCTTGGGTTATAATCAAATATTACTCACTTTTTTAGATCAGCACAAAATTTTTTTGACCACCCCTTAGGGGACCTAATATTATTGTATCATGCCCTTTGGCTTGAAAAACATTGGTGCTGCTATCTATCAACACGCTATGACCTATATCTTCCATGAAATCATGCATGACATTTTGGAATATTATGTTGATGACCTTATTGCTAATTCTAAGCATCGAGCCAAACACCTTACAATCCTTAAAGTCATCTTTAATCTGTCTCATCGGATATTGTGTTCAACTTCAACCAAAGAAGTGTGTATTTTCCATTCTCTCAGGAAAACTCCTTGGTTTCATCGCTTTTCTTGGCATCGAATTCAATCCTACCGAAATCAAAGATATTCTCAAGATGTCACCACCTACTAAGCTTCGACAAATTTACATTTTGAAAGGAAAGTTGCAATCTCTTCGACACTTTATTTCTCAACTTTCTGACTGATGTCACCCTTTTCATCACCTTCTTAAAAATGATCTTTCCTTCAATTGGGATGACGATTGTCATAAAGCCTTTGAAGCATTCAAGGAATACCTCTTTCAACCACCTTTACTCATCCCACCAAAATATGACAAACTCTTTTACCTCTAAATTTATGTCATTGAACATTCCTTTGGTGTCATGCTCACTCATTGCAATGAAAAACATAGGGAGAAAGTGGTTTATTATATAAGTTGTATTATTTTAGACTACAAAACTAGATATACTCACGTTGATAATTTTTTTCCTAGCCTTAGTCTTCGTGGCCACTAAACTTCACTATTACCTACTCAACCACAAAACCTTTGTCATAAAAAAAAATCACCCCTTGCATTACATGTATGCTAAAGCTTACCAACACCAACATGTTGCATGTTGGCTCATGCTCCTTGTAGACCTATATCTCAAATTCATCCATCAAAAGTTTGTCAAGGGACAAACCATTGCAGATCATCTCGTAGCACACATCTTTTCATAAATTAATATTCTAAATTTGATTTTCATGATGAATCCATGCCAATATTTCCTTAGATGACACCATTTATCAGATGACATTATTCTTTGAAAGATCCAAATGTCAACATGGAGGAGGTGCATAGGTAATCCTAATTCCTTGACGGTGATCCTATGCCTTTATACTTCAAACTAGATTTCTCCTGCACTACTAACATTGTCAAATACGAAGCACTTATGTTAGGTATTCAAATTGCCACAACCTTAGATATCAAATCCATTAATATATTTGGCAACTCTCAACTGGTGTTAAACCAAGTGAGTGGTTTATACCAATGTTGTAATGAGGTACTTCAAAATTATAAACATCATGTTGACATGATTTTGACTACCTTCGATCATTATGAACTTCAAACTACTCCGTGCTCCACTAACAAATTCATAGACACCATGGCTTATCTTTCTTTTCAAATACTTGCTTCACCTTCGACTCCAATTTTTTTGTACAAGACAAAGCTTTCAAATCACCATTTTATCTATTCTAGGACATTAACTTTGTGGGACGAATAGAAACTAACCCACGTGACATTTGGTATAATCAGTTTGGTGACTACCTTTCCCTTTTAATTCTACCTCCAGATATCACTCGCAATGGACAATGAGCCTTCCTCAAAAGTGTCTCTAACTATGTCATCATGGGGGTCTTCTCTATAAACATGTCTTTAATGGTGTCCTCATACGATGCATTATAATTTTTGAAATCCCATACACCATCAACGAGATTCACGATGGGATTTTTAGCGGTAATTTCAAAGTGGCCTCAACTGTCACTAAACACATTTGCCTCTCGCTACATCGCCAACCCTAAACCAAGACTATTGTGACTATGTTAAACATTGTGTGAAATTTCAGCAACATGCTAATCTTCACTACACCCCTATTCAAGCCTTACAAGTCATTAGAGACCTTTGGCCTTTCTTACGATGGGGTTTGGATCTCATTGGAGAGATTAACCCTCATTCTTCTCAACATCATCAATGGATCATCATTATGACCGAATATTACACTAAATGGGTGGAATATGTACCTCTCATTTCTACCAAAGCCAAGAAAGTATGTGAATTCATTAACCATCACATAATATTTCTCTTTGGTGTTCCTCATCGCATTTTAACTGATAACATAAAACAATTCAAAAATAAAACTCTACACAAACTATGTGACACCTTTGGAAATCAACTCAATTTTTCTTCACCTTATTATCCTCAAACAAATGGTTAGGCCGAATAGACTAACAAAACTCTCAAAAAATTCTTTTGAAAGTGATTGAAGATATGGGTAAGGATTGGCACACGCACATTCCTTTTTCCTTATGGCATTATCACACTAGCATTCACACCTCAACTACTACCATACCTTTCTCTTCGGTCTATGGTATAGAGGTCATCCTGCCTCTTGAAGTCCAAATTCCATTTCTTCATATATCACTCAAATATATGCTCGATGATGACAGTTTCACCAAACAAATTTGACACATCTTTATCTTTTAGATGAATGTCATTTAAATGCCCTCGATCACCTTTAAATCTACCAAAATTGCATCAAACGTGCTTATAAACAATGTGTCCATGAATGAACCTTCAATTTCGGTGACCTTTTATTGAAGGAAAACCAACATGTAACCAAATCTGAGAAAATTAAACAAGGAAAGTTTTCTCCTAATTGTCTTGGACCCTATATCATCACTCATACCTACAGATCCAAAGTGCTTATCATCTATCTTCTCTCAAAGGTAAACCCAAACTCGAACCTCTAAATGCCTTGCATCTTCAACCGTTATATTATTGAATAAATTACTACATTACTCTATGTCTCACATACACTCATCCCTTAAGTGAAACTATATCGCCACTTACCTCATTTCGAACCAATGACTAAACTTGAATTGTGTGATTATCCATCACCATTCAACCTTGTCTTCAATATGAGTACCACAAATCTACTCATAGCATGATTCTCATGGATAATTTTCATTATTTTTAGGATGGAATCCCATGGTTGGTTGTCTCTTGAAACCCCTCTTCCATAGTTAACATTTTTGTGTTATGGTCTTGCATTCATAAAAGAGGATTATACTCCTTTATAGTATTGTCCATGAATTTAAGTCCAAAATAAAGGAAAAATTTGGGATCCAAAAAATTATACTCCTTGAGTCAAAATTCTTGCAAATAGGTGACTCCATTAAAAGGACATCTATCTCTCTCTTGTTACTATAAATAGACTGCTCCCTTGAAGGACAACTATATAAATCTAGATGATATTGTATCTAGTCTATACAAAAAGAATATTATTCTAAAAAGTTAAATCAAAATTATCTTGAAGCTTTCTGCATCGATCATCTTCACGAAGACATCAAGGAGATATTCTATTTATCACACATAGACTTCCCACATCAATCAGTCTATGAAAGAAAAAAAAGAAAATAAAATTCAAAGAAAAATTTAAAAAAGAAACATTTGTTCATGGAATTACCTATTTTGGTTTTAGGTATCTTGTAGAAGGGGCATGTTATCTCACAACAAGGTTATGTTAAACAAATCCGTCCACCTCACCTTCCTTTATTTTTATTCTACTTACTCAAGGGACGTGGCACACATGCAACACTTTGTAATCATACAAAAATTTTCACCCTTGGAACTTTCAATCATACAATGCCTATAAGGTTTTCTATTCATAATCCTATCTTTGGTATGCATGTTATGGTCCTTATCACCTATAGTGAATTTTGCCTCTTTTTTGGTTTACACCTTTTGATTAATTAATTATTCTTGTACACAAGATTCAACATTCAACATCGATATTTGATATTTCATCTCATTTCACCCATACCTATTTTCATCTACCCTACCCAATCAACCTACATCTACACTACCCAATAAACCTATATCTATCCTACCCAATCAACTTAAACACAATCCATATGGCCTAACCTATATTTCCCATACACCTTACCTAATATACCCTACCTACATCAACGAACTTACCTACAACCATCTCATTCTTCCCTCTCCTATGGGAGAGCTACATCGGCCCGAGGCCCCTTTCGCCGATGCCATGTAGGCAGGTTCTCCAAGGTCATGGGGCCTTTGGAGGTTAGGTCGACACTCATTTTCTTTCCTCATTTTCAACTCTTTCACTATAATAATATTCCCCATCAATCAAACACTTAGTTAACTTTCATCAAAACAATAACTTAGAATTTAGTTCACAAACAAAACCATACATCACTCATATACATCATCATTTATTTTCCATGATACCAATAACTTAGAAACTAAATCCAAACAAACACAACTAAACCTAGCCTAGATCTAATCAAAATGACACTATCAACTCAACCATGCCTAATCATCTAGTTTATATGACATCAAAAATTGTAAATTAAACCATTCAACCATATGAACATGACTCATAAATGCCTAATCATCTAGTTTCCATAACATCAAAACATTTAAAATGAAACCATTCAGCCATATGAACATAACCAAGCCATGCCTATAGCTAGTTTCCATGACATCAATATAATGAAAATCAAATCAAACATTCACAACATACATCATCATAACACCAATCCTATATCTAATTTCCATGACAATAATATAATGGAAATAAAACCAACACATCATATGCAAATATCAACATCAACTATATAGCTGGAATGTCTA
Organism: Taxus wallichiana var. yunnanensis; assembly: GCA_018340775.1. Lineage (NCBI taxonomy): Eukaryota > Viridiplantae > Streptophyta > Pinopsida > Cupressales > Taxaceae > Taxus > Taxus wallichiana. The sequence goes on along the minus strand of CM031237.1, from coordinate 390,915,469 downwards.
TATCTCAATACATGGATACACATATATAAATAATACAAGTCTCTAAAAAACTCTTGTATACATCTCACATCTTGGCATGCATGCCAGTATATATATATATATCAAAAATCAAAATACAATGTCTTCATTATATATATCTCATTTATGGGAGGGGCCACCACCTTTCTTTGCTCTCTTTAGTACCCTCATCTCGGCCCCGACCTCTTCCTACTCGTCACCTCTCCTTGAACCTATCTATGAGGCCAACAGGTCTCGAGATGCTAGAGCTATGAATCTATGAGATGTTCCTCATACTAGCTTCCTTCTACAACCTATACTGCGTCATAAGTCACATAGGGGATACCACTCTCCATCAATTGGTCTCTATAATACCGTGTCTCCAACACAATGTCTCTATAACTAACCATGGATATGACTGGAGCAATGTCATAGCTCTAGCACCTACTTGTGGACCTTATACATGTACCATTGGTACCTATTCTGCTATTTGTAAAATGAGACCCTATCTCGGTGCATATGCCTATACAATGGGACCCTATCCTATTTCTCGGTGCCTAATCATGTACCAAGTAAAGTGGAAACTGTACTCTATAGCATGGAAACATATGCCTATAGCCTGCAATCTGCCCCCATTTCCTACTTGTACCTATGCCTGGGCTACTTCCAACTGTCCATGTAATGTGGATACCTATGTCTATTATGTGGAAACATTTTCCTATAGCTCGGAAACCTACCCTCCATCCCCTATCGTTGCATGTTCCTAAACCTATTCCTGTACATGTGTCACCTTCCCTATAACCTAGTCACATGACCCTACATGGTGGTCACCGTGTCTTTGCCTGAGTAAGTTGCAATTGTAATGCAATCAACTACCCCTATAATGCATCCCTATGCACTATGACTTTCACTAGTTCTAGTTGTACTATCCTTAGTGGTATTTCATGTAGCTAGGTTACTCACCAGGCGCCTATACCCATCAAGTAACACCTACATCATCAATCTATTTATCCACTTCCCACTCATCCTACCCTACTAGCCATGTCGGATGAGGTGGAGATAAATGTCTCTCCATGTAATCCCTTCAATATCGAGGAAATGGTGGAGGCACATCCACCGAGGCCCAAACGCATCGGAATTGGTCAATTGGAATCATCTCATGCTCTCCAACCCTCCATCCCTATATCCACATGACTAGATGTAATCCTGTCAACTCCTCGGTCATTCCCCCATAGGATGGAAAATCAACATAAGGTCTCCATACAATATCCAAAGCATACAATCCCTCTAGTATCCACCTATAATACGTCACATCACGTGAAACCTCCTCTACTCGTGGATGTGCCCCTACTGGCACCCACCTCCTATAACCAACCCTATAGATGTCATGATGTTAGTCTTGTCATGGAATACCCTATGTGCACACACATATTATGTGCTCATATGCCCAATAATGTAGTAAATAAGTACAATAGATACCATACAAATGAATCCTATGATATTCCCATTACTCTCTTTACAAAAACACCAAGTAGGTGACACACATGTAAAACACACCCGCCCCCTCAATCATGTCCTCTAACACCCCCATCAAGGTCTAGGAAATCTTCTTCCCCCTTAATTCAGGAGTACATAACATGCCATTGTCACCATCATCATAACCGCTAATCTAGTCTCCTGAGGATGTGCCACATACATATCACCATAGCTGATGTTGGCACTATGATATCTCAATTTGATCATCACTTCATGAAATATCGTGACCATAGGATCGTAAGCCTCATCTAATGAAATCTGATATAAGGCTCATTATACGCACCCAAAATTGCATGTGCTACATTATCGAAAAATGGTTACAAGAATCCCCAATGATGATTCAAAGTCATTTCAAGAAGGTGTTCGAGATCAAAAAGTCATTCGCAATACATATTTGTAGCCTAGATATCCTTATTTAGATTTTCCATGAATTTTTCCAACTCCCGCCTCTTTCTATGCATGTTTTGGCCTTGGTGCAGGACCGCCGCCCTTCCCGGGTGGTGGTTCTAAAACCGCCACCCATGTAGGGTGGTAGTTATGAAACCACCACCTTACACAGGCAGCGGTCCTACCTACTTTTTCTAGAATTTGTCATACGTGTTCTAACATGTGACGATTCACTTAACTTCACTTTTAGGATGCATCCGTGAGCCAAATTGTCTAAAAATAGCTTTTATTTCTTGGTTCTCGTCCCTCTTATTTTTAAATGGATTTAATTAGTTAGAACTACCTCTTATTGCCTTGTGCATGAAGGTACCTCCTAGCTTCAATTCCTATATATTTCATTCTTGTATTCAAGAAAAGGTGGAGAATTTTGTGTATTGTGTATTTTTTGTTGCCACAATCTTTTTAGGAATTACATAGCCAAGCCTAGATCTCTTGTGTTATCTCTCTTCTACTTACATTGCATCCAGATTGCTTCCAAGCTTCTATTACTCAAGAACCATCCTCTTTTTGTCATTATTTTCATTCCCAATCCCTTGGACTCACATGAACACTTAGAGAACTAAAGGAAAGAACTTACGGGATGACATCGATACAACCTGGATTTTCCAAACATCTTGCTCATTCAAGTTGGAATTGTGTGTTTGCTTGCTTTTTTTTTTCTATCAAATTTTCAATTTCAAATTGTTGATTCCAATTACATATCAAATATAGTAGTGAAACAATTCATTTCAATTAATTAGATAATCACAAGTAGATCAAATCAATAAAGGTTTTCTTCAAAATTACCGGGGAAGTTTGTGAGGAACAATAACTCTGTTAGGGTTATGATTTGTTCTTCACTTCTGAGGTAGGGTTGGAAGGGTTTTGATTGAATTAAAATATATTTTAGATTTAGATTCACATATCTGCACAAATATTTAACTACATCCGGATAATTGTTTGTATTTAATTTTTTATTAGATTAGATGCATTGTCTGAAAAACTAGAAAAGAAAAAAACATTTACTTTCCATAGATTAGTTTGTTTTATTTCTTTGTTCTGATATATTGAGAAAACACCAAAAACATAGGTTAGATTTCCCTTTATAGATAGTTTATTTACTAAAAGCAAATCAATTCATCTTGCATGACCATCAACGGTCCACAACAGAAAGACATATAGTTGTGATCCTTGGTCCCACAACCCAATGGGCTAGAGTTAATAATTGACATTGACACAAGTTTACGTTTAATCAGTGTTATGCACACCTACAACATATGTTGAGAAAATATAATAGTTAAATAAGCTGAACATCACTTCTAATCAAGCCTACCACTTTTGGACTGGTCTTGGCAATAGGGTTTGATTGCATACATGACCATATAAGGGCCTCAGCCTCAATGAGTATTTGGTTGTGATCCCTAGGTCCCACAACCCAATGGGCCTGCTAATTAGCTAGATATTGACACTAGATTATGCACATTAGTATTTAGATCTTCACCACTTCCACTCGATATTATTGCACAACTTTAATTGTTAAACATAGCAGCCGACCATGCTAAGACTTTCTGGACCAGACTAGAAAATCACCCATAGTCCCTGCAACTCCACTACACCTCTTGTCTTTACTTCCATGACCTTGTCTAGAAACCCATACGAGGCACCTACAAGATACTTTCCACGTGTTCCACAACCAGCCAATAGAATCTCGACAGAACTAGACATTGATTGGAGTCTCCGAGTAGCTATCATATCAGATCGTACCATCACACCCCTTCAGGTTAGGAGAGAATTCTTCTCTTTAGATTCAAAGATTCTAGTATTGCATGTCAAAGATATAAGATTTCCCTATTAGCATGTCCATCACCATCACATTCACTTCCATTTCCATTCTACATCGGATTTCTCGGCATGACCTTGAGAGGTCAAGTGCGAAGAAGGTCACGTGTTTATTTTTTGTCATACAAATTGGGGAACCCAACATTTCCTCTTTCCATTCCACTTTCCATTTCCCTTTATTCAGCGGGTATTTTCATACCCCCCGAATATGTTGGGATTCGATGAATATGGTTAGCCCATTCTAGGTTATGACATATACAGCTACCAAGAGGTGGACAACAACATTCCCCTCGCTTTCAACGTGGGAAGATCATCGTAAAAACACTTAGAATCCACTCCTTCAAGGATTCAATTTCGGTTCCTCTGTATGAATTGAGGAGCTTGATCAATTTACAAAAACATATCCCCATGAGCAGTCAAGTTCTAACAATATGAATCTCATAGGGGAAGAAATTTCATCTCCTTGGGTGTTATTTTAACAACCGGTTAGTATGTAATTAGACCATCTCCCGTCATCTGGATGAGGAATATTTAGCACGATATACTAAGAGCGAACAAAACTTCTAGGACATGAACCACACTTATGACAGATTGCAAGGACATAGTGAATTCCGCTTCAAAATAATAATACTACCCCTCCAATGAATGAAAAAATCACCAATGAGGGGTGGCAATGTAGTGAGTAGTTCATAGCGGATACCACACTCCTCAAAGCAACCTCCAAAATAATAGGAACCTAAGCATAACACTTCCTTACCAACATGAGACATTATCTCCGTATTAGTGGACAAGGTCAAAGAGTTAGAGCTTTCCCAAAATACTCAAAATTCATATGTAGGGCAATCAAGACCTTGTCATTATCCATTGAACTACGCATAACTTCCCATATCGCAGAATCCTTCAAATTATATGGGTGCTCCTTACCCTAGGGATTTATTCATTGGGATGGGTAATTTAGGTATGAAACTTCATGCCACATATGGATACCTATAATGTACGCCCGAAGTGCGTTCTAAAATGCTATACCATCAAGAAATGCAACGTTCCCTAGCTTCATGCCTTGATTCAAAAGATTAGAGTGGTCAACCCCCTATATACACATGTACTCCAAGACACCACAAGGAGATGCATACACCTATCTCGGGTCCTTATGGTTATCCACAAGGAATTCCATATTCCCTGACAAATGTCTACGCCATGCCTTTTCAGCAACCAATGCAACCTTTTCCTCCCAACAAGGACCTTCGATGGTTGAAACGTACGCAATGGGAACCTACTCTAAGTACCTAAAGGAGCCTCTAGAATTTTCCATCTGGAAATTATGTTCAAGACCATTGCCTGATCTTCCAAAGTTTAAAGGGGAGGGCGATCCAAACACTCATGTCAAAGCTTACACGACATCCATTTAAGAGTTGCTCCTCTAGGATACGGTTGTTGCGAAAATATTCCCTAAGGTGCTAGAAGGCATCGCTCTCAACTGGTATTATAGAATAACAGAGGATTTGATATACTTTTAAAACAACTCGTGTCATAGTTCATTAAGGCTTTCGATATGAATAAATTATTAAGTAAAGGGATCAAATAATTCCTACATATCAAGAAAGATCATAATGAATCCATAGCCCACTTCATTCAGAGGTGGTGATAGGATCTCTACTCCTCTCGAAACTACTCCAAACATGGATCAAACAAAACTTTGTGATTTGTTCTTCCATTCTCTCAATAGAGAGACAAAGGAAGAGGTTCAAAATTTCCCACTCAGGAGATATGAAGAAGTGCTAGAAGGTGCTCTTCGAATTGATAGAGGCCATAAGAATTATGGAGAAAATGGGAAGTTAGTCACGCATAATCAAAATAATCTTAGTTAATCCAATAACATAAGTAATAACTAAGGACTGAAAATCCTTAACAAGAATTGTGGAGCCACGACTGACGGTGTCACTCACCAGCCCAAAAATCCTAATGTTGTTAATCCTACTAGCACAGGTGTTACAAATAACAACAACAATAATGGAAATAATCAGAGAAATAATAATTTCTCACCCTCTGTAAATTTTGTGGATTTTACTCATCCATAACAACAACGACAACCTCAAAGAATAGAGACAAACACTGACCCTAAGCCCTAGTCGCACTCCAAGCGCGTATCCCGATTAGTTCCAAAATCAAGTGCAAGGGTTCCAAAATTTTAACTATAAGAACCAACAACCAAGTGGCAGCCTTAGTTTCGGATCATTTAAAAGGACTAAATCGAGTCCTCGAGACTATGATCTTGATCTATATTGTGGTATCCATAGGTCGTGGGCATGATGCAATAAAATGTCGTGATTACAACAATTTTTTACAACGCTTTCCAGAGCATGAACGAAAGTTTTTTGTTTATATGTTTCTGGAAAAACCCACCACACCAACGCAAAACACCTACATGGGGCCACTATCCACACAAAACACACCATTGGGAATCTTTAATGATCCTCTTCCCATGCATCCGAATGATGGTAGAATAGACCCCAATGGTTCTAATAAGGGTATTATGATAGGGACCAATGATCGTGGATCCTCAAAACCCACAAGTGGCACCCCTCCGGACAACCAACAACAAAATAAGATTGTGGGCGTAGTAGAGTTAGACATTGAACCTCAAATTAATGTTGCCACAACAACCAAGGATTATTATTTGCAACCAATCCTAATTTATCTGGACATGTCAGGAAATATTCATGATAATCTAAGCAAGCCAGTAGGGTCTTATGATATAATAATTGATCTAACCAAGACCTTTTCACACATTTCCTTCTTGGATCTACTGAAGAATTCCCCTTCTCATAGAGTCACTCTATTAGAGGCACTAGGTTTAGGTCATCTGGTTAATGTCATCCTCTTCCAGAAGCACAAGTAAATCATATAGACTTCTACGTTTTCCCTCTAAGACAGCCAAAAAGGGACATTGGGTTTGTGTTTCACATAAGTAAGATGCCTACGAGATACTGAAATAGCTTGTAGGGGTGATCTGGATTTGTTTTTACAAGTTTAAATCTACAACAACTATGTAAAACATTTGATGATCGATGATGGGGCAAAAATTAACATAGTCCCCTTCTACGAAGTTAGGGTATGGGGATACCAATTGCTTCTTGACACAAAACACGCCAATGGGCTATGATAGCCTCAAGGAAATGTCGATTGGAACCATAGTATTACCGATTACTCTCGGATCTAAAATGGTACTTACAGAGTTTTATATTATAGACCAGGAAACCAACTATAATATGATCCTTGGTCATCCTTGTATCCACTACATGAAGGAAATCCATTTCAGTCTATTTCAGGAGGTAATATTCCTACATTTAGGGAAGGTCTTTGTGGCTCAAAGTGATCCAAAACCCTTTAACATACATTTGGCTAACTTAAAGAAGAGGCCAGGAATCCACTCTGAGTTTGAGTTTCCCACAAATTAGTTAAATAAACCTACAAATGCAACCCCATAAGAAAATCTAGTCCTTATGATAGAGTTAGAAGTCACGAGGTTGATTGAGGGCATTCCGGCGGTCAAGGATGAAATCTATTGTAGAGACAATGTCACTAGGAACCACAACAAAAATTTTCAAACTATTAGAGAGGGATTTTCCTATTCTCCTCCCCTTTGATTCTATGGGTATGGGACATACTTTGGGACTCGGTTCTCTTTCAACATATCAGATTTTCATGGTTGAAGTAATTGAGTTAAAGGGAGAAGATGCAAAAGACAATCCAATGTCCATTTTTTCAAGCAATTGTTGGACTCTCCATTTTGATGGAGCCAAGTGTCTTTTTAGCGCCGGGGTAGGTGTGATCCTTACTTTGCTTGAAGGAAGGATTATACCGTAGAAAAAAATTAGGTCACATTCCTTTGACCCCTCATCAAATAACTAACGTAAACACACTTTCCTAACCATGATCCCTTTGACCCTACACTAGGATTACTTTAATTAATTTGATTAAATTAATCCCTTATTCTCACCATACCCACTATTTAATTACCCTAATTAAACTTAATTCCCACCCTCCACCTCACTTATTCATCTCACCTAGCCACCTCACCCTAAATCTATTCTTAGAAAGTTTATATAACTAATCTAAACGTAACTAAACCCTAGAAATAAATGCCTACACCCCATTCCTGCATAATAAATGGTAACTCCCACTACCGCCAAGACGAATAGTGAAAATTGTCGGTCATTATGGCCATAATTTCCTATTTTTAGTTAACCTTGGGAATCCCACCTAAACCAATGCCGGTTACCCCTAAACCGACACTAGTCAACCCGTAATTGCCATCGGTCACCCTTGATCCCCTCTCGGGAACCTTATTCTTGAGGTTGACATATTTTGAGGCAGAGGGATAATTATTGTGCATGCAAGCAACTAGAGACAACATTATTTCACACACAACCATCAAAGCAGCCATCTTACACTCACCATAATAGATATCCGATTCCACCAAGTAAGAAGGAGAGCACATCCAGCCCATGCAAGAGCTCCTCAACATCTAGTGATCCTCGATAGCATCCACCCTTGATCATCACCTTCATTTTTCACCCACAGACATCAAGCATCTCGCACAAGTAGTTCCTCCCAGCCAAAAGGAAGCTCTCATAGTCATACGCGTGTAACAACCTCCAACCATCTTCAACATGTGTTCCTAACCTTTTTATCCTTATCGGTTTCGTCAAATTTCCTAGAAACGTCTAAGAATCAGTGAAACATTTTGGCACACTGGTGGGACCCATTCGTGGTTTCTTGCATTTCTTCATTCTTAGGAAAATTTGTGTCTCGCTTCCCTTCTAAAAAGTATAAACATTAATTTTCTTCCTTGGTAATCTTCCCTTCTTCCTATTTTCTCTAAAGGAAACATTTTTTTGGTGTACTTAAAAGGATCATTTCTTCTTCTTTTCTACATTTTAGTGAAAGATCATCCCTCTTCTTGTTCACGTCTTTGTGTCATCAAATATCACATTTCGATTTGGGATTAAAATTAACCACATTTCATTCGCTTTATTGCATTAGTGCACATTAAATGAGGGCAACCTATATTTGGAAGTCATGCCCACTGATGGTTGACAAATGAATCATAGAAAGCACATTCTCTCTCTCTCTCTTAGTGTTACCAAACTTCACAAATTCAAAAATTAACACATCTTTCTTAAAAAATTTCCTTCCTAGGAACACATGTTAATGATTACACTGATTAGAGGATTGCTAGGTATAGCCCCACTCATTACTTCGCCGAGTATACATTTTGAGGACGCCCCACCCCCACCATAACATTCTTAAAACTCTCCGTGTAGATCTCTTTCTTCGTAGGAAGCCTTCCTCACCAAAAAAAATTATATTCTAAAGTTCATGTGTCAGTATTCTAAATAGCATAAGCTGAACAAACATAATAAATAGTGTAGTCCTAGGATCACATTTTTCATAGTGTTTCTACTTGGCTTGTGTTTTGAGGTGAGAGGACACGTTCTTCATCCTTTTATTTCTCCTTGCCCACTCCTCATCATAGTTGGTGTATTCCAACTTCGTCCGAGTGTTCCTGGACCCCACTTTCCTTATTCTCGAGTTCTAGGTTTGGGTTTGATTTTAAACTACAACCACATATTCTTCATCTCTATTTCAATTTCACAATAACTAGTGTCGATCTAGTAACCATCATCAGTTACCCTCTCCACCACCACCAGTTTTACCTAACTGGAATCAATTTACAATTATTTTGGTTAACTAGCCCAAAAGGACACCAGATTAATTTTCTTTGTTGTTTATAGTTTCTGTACCCTTCTGTACCTTCCTTGTTCTGATAAATTTCATCCTATAGTTTGTCTGTCTCTGCAAGAAAGACGCAGTCTTTTGTTTCATTGGAAAAACTTTTATTTTTTCACATCTACCGACCATGGTCATCCCCTGACCGACATCAGTCACCCCTGACCAACATCAGTTTACTCTAACCAAGATTTCGGTTAGCCTAAGCTACTTTTCTAGTATCCACATTGACCTAATTCACCTATCCCTTTTTATTTTCCTACTTTCTCATGTGTTTTGTGTCATTTATGAATAACAAACCCTACCAGATTAGCATTTTTTCACATGGTGCCGACTCGTAGCTAGACAAGCACCCTCGTATTCGACGCTAGCCATCAACCACTTCCACCTAGTCCTTCGTCACCTTCTATTTTCTCACCCATGGATCCTAACCAACCTATCACCATTGCTACGGCGACGAGGAGTTAACATGGCTCCTTGATTAGAAGCTTGTTACCTTACTATTCTATTTATCCCACTTGTCCACTCGAGATGCTTCGGGTAAGTTGATATATAACATGCCGGTATCTATCCCCCGAATATTGTACCTCATCTGTTGCATCAGCTCCTTCAGGATCTTCCCTACCTACACCTACCTCACCCCCGGTCATTTCATAGATAGACTCCTCACTCGTTGTGACCCCACATCTACCACATCTTGCACTGACCTGCAATATCTACTATATTGTCATCCACCACCCATAACACAACCTCATCCATGCCCGTTGTCTCACATATACCCATAGCAACACAACCACTCATAGTGTCGGTGACCCCTACCCCATTTCACAACATCATCCTATCCATGCTTCAGTCCTTACCTCCCATCGCTACTAGAGTAGCTACCACAACCCCACCTACATATGCATATTATTAGTTGCCTCCTACCTCATCTATCATTAATTCCGGTGTGGACCTCCTATGTCGGTACCTCATTCTCAACCTTCCTATTTGACAACACCATACACTGGGATGCCACCCCCTACCTATATTCAACACCAACCCCCTTACGTTCTAGGGGTTACTCATCCATCACAACCTACCAATGACCTCCTCAAACTAATGATAGAACGGATGTAGACATTAGAGGCATTGGTATCCGGCTCACGCAATTCCCTTACAACAAAATTTGTAATGACCCCATTCACCCATCTATTCCTATTCATCCACATCCCGTACATTGGCAGATGTCTAAATTTAATCGCTTCAACAACAAGGAGGACCGGAAACAAAATTTGTGGTCTTTCAAACATGTGTGCTATCTGATCACTCACGATGATGCTTTGATTTTAAGGACCTTCCCCATATCTTTGACTGGACCCGCATTAGACTAGTATAGTGGGTTACCTAGACACTCCATCTATTCATTTAATCAGGTATCCCAAGCCTTCTTGGATCACTTCTTGATTAACATCATTAAGAAGGTTACCATGACCGACCTCTACTCTACGCGCCAATATGAAAATGAATCTATTGTAGATTTTGTTGCTCATTGGCGTAGCCTGATCAATCAACTCACATTCTAACTACCAAAATTGAACTCATTGATCTCTTTACACGGGCTTTGTGCTAGACATATTTCACTAACCCTCGTAAGTGTAGACATTCCACACTTTCGATGAGGTATTCACCATGGCACATAAGCTAGAGATCCATGCCATCGAAGAAAAGAATATACAACTCCAAAACAAGAATGCTAAATTTAAGTCAAATGATACATCTTTTTCTTTGAAACCAAAAATAGTTATTCCAAAGCCAAGGGAACCGCCAACGTGGTGGTACTCAAGGCCGGTCCGGCTCATCCATAAAATTAGGCTAAACCTTCATCTAATCTTTTCCTGTCAAGACTTTTCAATTCAAACGGGAACAACGGAAATACACTCCAATCGGGGAGCCCTACTCTTCTGTTTTAGAAAAGCTCATCAAAGCTGGTCCTATCACCCTTCCACCGATAAAGCCACATATTGGCTTTGATCCTGCTCGCCCCACACCTTCCTAGTACAAGGAGAACGACTTCTGCAACTATCATCGAGTAAAATGTCATAGTGATGGAAATTGCATCACTTTCAAGAACATTGTCAGGAAATGTTGGAAAATGGCGAGCTATTTTTGGATAATCCTAACACACCCGCCAACCAAAATCTACACATTTTCAAGAAACCATTCCCAAATCATGCCCCTTCTTCTGATCAAAATGGGGAGACCTCAACTAACGATAGTAATGCACGTGAGGTCCATGATATTTTTAGTGACGTACTAGTTGTATCTTAATTGCTCCCTATTCCATCCATAGAGAAAATTCTAACCCGAAGTCCTCCACCCATACAGGAACCTACTTCACCTATTCCTCCCCCCATAGAGGAACCCCGTTGACTCCTTCCTCACCCATAAAATAGCATTCTCGTTAATATCAAGACCACTTCACCTTTGACCTCTCCTCCTAGTGAGTTTTTATCAGCGATACCCCTCCGACCCATGGGAGACACTTGTTCCTCTCTTCCGCCTATCAAATATCCAGAGAGTTTTCATTACCTCTAGGTAATCATTCTCCATTAGCCACCCAAGATCCCGCTGACTTACTTTTGGCTCTCTTACCTATAGAGGATAAAGCTAGTGATTTCCTATTTTGTAAACACATTTTACAGAATCACCATTCGATCCACACCGACTCCACCTGCAGAGTACCATTCTCCCACTTAGCTGACCACCTAGATTATGTTGATAGAGCCTCGCTTTGGGGATGTCTTCTCCTACTTTCCTCCACCCAAATGTAGTTATCACTCATGGAAACTTCTACCATCTATCTTAAGGTGTTCCAACCACCCAAACCTCACATAACTATACCTCTTGGAACATCCTCTTTTTCATCATCTTCATCCGTACCCGATCCTTTTCTCACTAGCCAATGTATTCCCATTAATACCTTAGGGGTCACACCGACATCAAACCTTACCCATCCTCCCTGTTAAACTAGATTTGGCCACATCTTCCCGAACATCCATTGAACCCATTCCTCGCCTAAAAGGAAAACCCAACCTTCTAGGCCACATACACCGACCTCACCTACCACACCTTTGTCACCTTCACCTCTACCATCCATCCTAGGACCTCACCCTCGACCCTTGCCAAACAACCTCCCGCCAACAATAAACCCAAAACCCACATAACACCTTCATCACGACCCGCTAATGTGCCCAAACAACCCACACAACCCTCACTATTACCTGTAGCCTCTGTACCTCCTATACCCCCACTTCCTTTCATATTTTCATCATTACCTATCATGCTCCCCCTTGTACCTACACCTATGTCATCTACAACTACTATCCCGTAGTTATCCTTGTGGGTAAATCATCCCCTAACTCCATCCGCATTTTATCTCACATCACGCACTACTTCTTCTTCCCTTCCAAAGAAGGTGCAACCAAAGTTAAAAACCCCACTACCCCACTAAAAATGACCAAACATGTTACCCCCTCCATTATCACTTCCCCGTTGTTCCTTTACCCAAGAAGGTGCAACCCAAACCCAAGACAACACCACACCCAAAACTTGCCACTCAAACTCCTCTTCATGACGCTACAATGTTACATATCCCCCACCTGCAATTACTTGTTCTTCCACCTAAACCTACATTTACCTCACATTGTGATCCCTGGCAAGATCATACACCATCATTTTAGCTAATCTACTGGAGACCTCTGTTATCACGCTTCCACCTCTTGGGCCTTACGACCCCCTCAAACCTTAACCACATGGGTTTGATGATACCAAATTTTTCACTTATCATCATATGCTAGGACACGATGTTGAGAATTGTAAGGCATTAAAAGTAGCCTTCATCCAATTATGTCCCCTGAAACAAGATTTGATGACGATGATCTTCTCGATGAAGAACCTATTCCACCTTCACCAGTTTCCCCACCTACTTTGCTAGTACCTACACCACAACGTCCACCTTCACTCCCGCAACATTTTTATCCATCCCCAAAATTTGAAATCAACATGCTTCATATCAAATAACTTGCCGAACCTCCCCAAATTCCAGTGTTTCCAACTCATTTCACAAGGCTCTTACCCACCTCTCGGTTTTTTCCCTTCTTGTCATTACACCTTCCACAGGAAAACCATCCTCATCTACCCTCATCCTCAAATCAACATGGTTCACTTTGCTACCCACACTTAGAAGGACAAAGGCAAGGAAAAATCAACCGACCCACCAACCAACCATGTACCCAACATACCATCTCGCACCCACACCTAAAGTCACTATCCATGGCCCTGCATATCTTATTTGAAATGGGGTTACACACCACGCGATGCTTAAACAACTACACTAATCTTCCCTCAAGATGTCCCTATATGACCTTATCCAAAGCTCATAATCCCATCGCCAGGCTCTCATGGAGGTTCTTCAGTCTATTGAGGTTTTACCCAATGAACCTACTCATGTCACCTCCATTATTGCACCTCATTATGTTGCTTCTCTCACAAAACTTCCGCCTTCTTCCTCACCTCCACCTACTCACCAAATAGCCGCCTCGCCTTCTCGAGACAAAGAGATTATGCCTCACCAAATAGATGACCCCGATCATGCACTTTTCATCTCCGTCCATATCAATATTATACGTGTATGATGCATTATGATCGATGGAGGTGCTAGCATTAACAACATCTCCTCCCATGCATTCAACCAAATGTGCATACCTAAAAATTGCATGCATAAACATCCCATCATATTGCATTCATTTAATGACGTTATCATTTCTATGCTTGGCATTGTCATCCTCCATGTTCACGTGGGCCCCGTACTATTCAGCATTTATTCTACGTCTTAGAGGGGGAGTTTTAACATAACGTATTCCTTGGAAGACCGGATTTACATCATGAGTTGTGTTCCTTCAACTTTGCATCATTGTGTAAAGTTTGAGCACGAAGGACATGACTATACCATTCGGGCTGACCCATCACCTTTCAAAACCTCGCAACATGTTTTACCAACCCAATGACATGCTTATACCCATTAAGGAATCTACCTCTACGACCACATCTTCTACACCCACACCTCCATCTATCAAAGATTACTAGTACTACCTCAACCATACCTAAGTCTTCCATCCCTACCAATGCCGCAACCTCCATAGTCAACCCATAAGTTGCCCCATCAACTCGGCTCCACCTCCACTCCAACACATAACACCGCATCTATTCCAACTACCCATATATCGACTATCTGATCCATTAGAAGGTGTTTTTCAACATCTCACTCTGGGGGAGTATCACCTATATAATGTCAACACATTCCTTACTCCACAAGAATATGGGAACCTCCACCAACACCCTCACTACGATCACCGCACTTGTCAGCGTCTTCTTTATGGTCCTCCCCACCTTCGTACTCATCTCACCTATGGGGGACTTGATACTTATGCCTATACACCCGAACCACCATCAAAACCCAACCCTTCTCTACTAACCTTCATTCACCCACCAACCTGCCGCTTCACCCACACCTTCCGCATCGCTATGTATGGAAAGGTTTTGGTTTTCAGATTTTACGAGGAAGGTCCTCCCACTATCATTCTATGTAGTACCCATAAACACAACTACCGCAGTGGTATCGGATTTCCCGAATGACCTATCAAGAAGGCCCGTATTGACCTCATTGAGGATATTGACCCTTTTCCACCTTCTTCACCTGCTCCACTTTCACCTTCTTCACCACCTTCACCGACGGAGTCAATGGACCCAGAATCCATCCCTCCTAATTTTTTTTTCGTAAACACCATTTCCTTGGGACCTCTAACTTATCAATGCGATGGTGAGGCTCCTTCTTGTTCCCTTCCGTATCCTAAAATTATTGATGATGACACACCTTCTATCAATTTCGTTCAATGTCGGGATGATGAGTCTATACTCACCTACATGGGTGTCTTTGAAGACTCGTACATTCACCACTCGTTACTTTTGAGACACAAACAATGTTGAATGAATCGACTATCGAAGTCAACATCCACACTCGGGATGACCCACACATTCTAAAGATCGGCCAATCTTAGACGTTTCTAGGAAATTTGACAAAACAAATAAGGGTAGAAGGTTAGGAGGAATACCTGTTGAAGATGGTTGAAGGTTGTTTGCACGCGTATGACTTCTTGATCCAAAGTTGACTATGAGAGATTCCTTTTGGCTAGGAGGAACTACGAAATAGAAAACAAGACCACAAGATAGGAGTTAAACAATATATGTAAGGGAATTTGCCTAGCGAATGTTAGATATGGGAAGTGTGATACTTCTTAGAAGGTTTTCAATCCACTGTTTTAACAAATCAATGAAAAAAATAAAGTAAATGTTGTCCTATTGTATTTAATATGATTTAGGTACCTCATATAAAACACAATAAGCTGAATCTAATCTAACAGGCTAAGTTAAAGTCAAACGGTAGTTAGGTAGATGATTCTCGGGTTACCGTAGGTCCGATGAAGTCTAATGAAGGCTATGGGTGATTGTGGAAAACTTGGAATAATGCAGGTGATTTCTGGTCTCGTACTATATTGACATGGCAGAGGTGAGAGGAGGCATGGGGGACCACCAAGATAATGGCCGGACCTGCCACCATGGAGGCGATGGAGAGTTGAGCTTAAATTTAATCCATTTGATGTTAGTTAATAACAAAAAGAAGGGAATGGGTAAGGCGGTTGGGAAGGGTAGATAATTTAATTGTGTGGTTAAAATTTGAAAAAAGAAGGGATGGGAAAGGGCATGGGTAGGTGTAAAAGGGTAAATGATTGATGTGGGGTAGGTTTGGGTAGGTGGGGAGGGAAAATGTGAGGTAAAAAGAGAAAACAAGGGGTTTCGGCTTTTGCACGAATAGATGACTAACGCCAATCCAGATTTGGTCAAGGTGGTTCTTGTATGCCGACATTGATCAAGAATAAAATAACCGATACCGGTGAATATGGGATGGTGGTTGTCAAGAGTGATCGGCAGGTGGTTGTAAAGGTAAAGTATTAGGTTTTAGGGGGTGAGCTTGGGAGGGTGGGTTATAGGTGTAAAAAATGGGGGTTGAAGGGTTAGGTTTCTAGGTCAAAGAGTGAGTTTTAGGATATGAAGTGTAGGTGTGTATGTTTAGGGTTCTAGGTATAGGGTATAGGTTGAATGATGAGGTGGAAGGGTTAAGGGAAATGTTGGGTAAAAGCAAGTCTGAATAATTTTTGTGTTGTAATGGATACAAGCCAGAGAGCAGCTGTGGATGAGAGATCGAGTACCACCACTTTTGCTAGCAGATAGTCAAGTGCAACCACAGAGGATTGGAGGAATGTGGAAAATGTTAGCTTGATATGGGTGTGACGCTACTGACACATATTGTGTGAGCCGGGCATGATGGTCACTCTCATCGATAGATGGGATATAACGACCAACACATTCCACTTATGACGGGTAAGATGACAAAGTGACCGGAGGATGTGTATCATATCCTACGTCTACCTATAGTTGGAACACAGTGTACTCTATTTCCTTGGAGGCCTCAAAGGATTTTATGTTTGACGGTATTTGGGGAGGGTATAATAGAGATGAGGTTCCATAAAGCATGAGCCTCGACTATGGTGACATGTATGCCACCTTTCCAAAGGAGTCAAGGCTAGTAGTACCGATCATGGAGGTAGTTTTCTACTTCACACTACCGTATGCCGAGGGTGGGATATTCCCACAAGCATTGATGGGGTCCCCATGACATGATGGAGAGTAAGATAGTTTTCATGGGCACTAGTATACTTGGTGTAGTTGTATAGATAGATTTGGGCATATAGGAGACTATGACGATTCAACATATGTTGTACCTTCCTTCTCCATTCTTGGGCCTATGAGCACATCGTATGTGTGAGGCTGTTATCCAAAATTCACCCCACCAGGGTAATTTTGATAACATGCATCAGAATGTTCAAGTCCCATGCATATTGATTGATTCAGAGCAAACATCATGTTTCTGAGGTTCTCTCAGATATTTTTTTAACTCCCCTGGCCGAAGAAGGAAGGAGCAAGCTCTGAGAAAATGTGAAAAAGTTGCAGGAAGGCAAGTAGGTTGATCCAGAAAAATCACGAAAAAATGACTAAGTCCTAGTCTAGGGGCGGTCGGGACATTTGGGACGTCAAGGCGCGGATCGCCAAAAGCCTACAGTGGCCCAAACCGCTCGGGACATTCGGGACAAAAAGGTGCGAACCAGCCGGTTCGGCCGAAATGAGCACAAACAAATTTGCCCATTAAGCATTTGGGACAATCGGGCTAGAAGTACGTGGCGGCGCAAAAGCCGATCCGACCAAAAGAGGAAGAAAAATTGGCTAATCTTTGAGAGGGACGATCTGGGACATTTGGGTCAAATGGACCCAAACCGGCCGATTCGGCCGAAATGGGAACAAATGGTCCGAAAGCAAATGGGACATTTGGGCCGAGAGTACGCGAAGGGTGAAAAGAGTCGAGGCATCCCAAAAGCAAATGGGACATCCGGGACATCCGGACCGAACCGGCCGAACCGGCCGAAATGGGGAACTTCAGTCAAACAAAGTGGGACAAATAGGACAAAAAGATGCGAACCGGCCGAACCGGCCAAATTTGTCCCACGAAGCACTGGGACATCCGGGGCAGATGGACGCGAAGGGCACGAAGGAGCCAAAAGGGCCTAGAGCCAATCAATGCACGCCACATGTCACAAGGGGAAAAGTCAAAAATTCAAAAGGGCAAGGTCTCGTGCGCGGCCGAACCAATGGGATGGTGCCACGTGTCCCGCCTAGGGCCCACAAGGAAAACCCGACAAACAAGGAGATATGTCTTCGGGTCTCAAAAACCCGACGCACAAAGGAAATCGGGTCGACAAGTTGGGTTTGCAAGTCGGAAACACATGGCGCAAAAACATGTCGGGGTTCTCAAAACCCGACACCAAACAATATGTTGCACGGTTTCCAAAACCGCCAAGATGTAAATCGGATTTCGGATCGGGTAAACAAGTCGGAAAAGCATGAGAGGAAAACATGTCGAGCCACCTCCCAAACCCGATGCAAATGCAGAGGAGAATCCCAAACCCGACAAGCTGAAGACCTTGCTCATCCAATCAACACATGACACGTGTCATCGAGATGGCGAAGCGCGGGAAAAGCTTTTCAAATCCATTTTCACTGTAATCTTGATTGTCATATCTTTTGACCCAGAGCTCGGATTTGTACGTTCTTGGCATCAATGGAAAGCTAGTGAAATCCTCTACATGATTCTGGGGCTAATCTTGAATTTTGGTGCATTCTAGAGAGAGAAAATTCAGAAACGTCTCGGCGCGTAGTAATGGCCGCGGCGTTTCACAACAACCGGCTTTAATAATGCGAACACCCGCCGTTTTTCCAGGATCCGCCACTTCTACCATAATGAGATGATTTGAAATGCGACCTAGAAGTGGTTGGGGTAGTTTTGAATTTCCTCTCTTCCCTCTCTCTTTCTTCATATATATTGTACAGAGGGGCTTCTTTAAAAGAGAGATACAAGTTGTTCATTCTTTCTGCTCTGCCCTCCCTTCTTTTCTTCTCTAGGGTTGAAAATGGAGTTCGAACCTCCTCCCTGCTCTGTAATGGCATTTTTTTCCTTTTACTAATGGAATGATGTTCTGTGCAAACTTCTGGAGCAACAAAACATGTTTCGTGATGCATCTGTCCATCCTTGCTCGTTTTTGCTTGTTCTCTTCTTGCCTCTCTTCATTGCAGGTATCTGTGCATGTTTGAATGTTCATTGCAGGTTTGGAGCTGTGTTCATGGAGTTTTGGGACATTTTTGTGTGAAATCTATCCTTGGGCCTGTGATGCATCTGTCCATCCTTCCCATTGCTCACCTCTCTCGTCCCATGGCGGTTTTGATAGATGTCCAACATTCTCCTTCTCTCGGTGTATCACCATTTTAGTGTAGGCTTTTGATGTTTTTCCTTCTCTCTCTCTCTCTCTGTCTCCTTGGCATGGTTAGATTAGGTTTAGATTAGCTTTCGCACTAGAATAGCTTGTGGTAGGTAGTTTAGGAGCAAGAACTAGCCTTCTCTGGAGATTCCTCTCTCGGCCACAAGTCCCACGCTGGAGAGAGGTTTCCATGTTGTGCAATCACACTGGATGCCTGAACATCAACCTAGAAGCCTGATGTGCATCCAGGGGTGCTGTGATTTTGCACTAACAGTTTTGGCACGCCGGGTGGGACATCACAGAAGTTAGAGTTTCATCTTTCAGAGGTGTCTCATTATCAACAAATTTTAAGCCACCGTGCGGCACTAACAGTTTTGGCACGCCCGGTGGGACCTTAGAGGTCTTCCACTTCATCTTTTGCAGGTTGATGTGTTCCTGTGAAGATTTCAGCCTTTGGAGGCACTTGCAAACACATCTGGCGACTCCATCTGGTCAACAACCCATCTCTGAAGTTGCAGACCTTCCTTTCCATTCATTTCCATCCATTTTCATCCATTCTTCCTTCCATCTCTTCCATCATTCTTTCATTCTATGAAGTTGTGCAATCATGACTTCATTTCCATCATGGAATTCACATCAACAACAGTAGTATATCACACCTCCAACACATTTTACAAATCCTCCAAATCAGCATTTTGAGCAGATTCAAGATCAGTATGCATACCCATATGAGCAAAGCAGCAAAGTCAGTTTGGCTATGGAGCTTTCCAAGAGCAAGAGTATGCATACAATGAAACCATCCAGATCCAAGATGCTGGTCTGTTGGAGAAAATCCAAAAGATGGAGGTGGGGATGGTGCATCCAGGGGCTCAAGCACAAATGAAAGCTTTTGGAATCGGTTATGGAGCACCCTGTCCATGGGTGGGACCTTTTCCAAGGCATTACAGCCCTCAGGAGAAACTTGACTTCATGATTGCAACGCTGCCTTTGCTTGCAAAGTGGATTGAAGAAATAGAGGTGTATGAGAGGAGTTTTCAACAACCTTGTCAATGGGTAAGCACACCTTCTCATACCTTTTCTTTTCCTCTTTCCCAATCTGTATCATCTCAGTAGTGTCAAGCTTTAAACTCCCCATCTGCTGTCCCAAATGTTGAATCCATGTCTCCACCTCTCAGTCTTCCATCTCATCTCGATTCTTCTTTCCTTTTCCCTTCCAAACAGTCATCCCCTCCACAAGAGCTAACAGAAATACCCCCTCCTCCAAAGAAACAAGAGGTTTCACCGCCTCCACCACCACACAAAATTGTCAAATCAGTTGAGTTTCAACCTATCCCTCCTCTTGCATCCCCAATTCCATGTGGGGAAGAAGAAATTGAAAAAATCAGTCATCAAGGACAACAAGAGGAAGAGCCCAAAAGAAAAGAAATGACAGACAACTTGAAGGTTTGGGCTGCCAAATTTGGGATAACAAAGATCCCCTTGATGGTTAAGCCTACAGAAGAGGCTAAGGTTGAACAAATGGTGGTTAGGACTGATTTTGTTGCAGCAGAAGAAGAAGATCTTGCAGTCCCAACTTGTCCTCTAGAGCAGCAAATTGAAGAGTTTGACTTGAAAAACTTCATGCTGGAGGAGGAGTTCAATCAAGAGCAAGATTGTCTTCAAACATTGGAGGAAGGAGAAGCTGCTCCAAATCCAAAAGAAGAGGAGCACATTCTAGTGTGGAGGAGAAAAGTGCAGATCCAAGGGCTTTGAGCACAAAGCAGGCTACAGGAGAACCTTCAGTTCTTCTTTCCACTTCATCTCTCTCAAGTTCTAGTACTGAAAAGGAGTTTGATCTCTCAAACTCAATATTGGAGAGTGAAGGAAACCATGGTGGTCAAGTTGCAGATCAAGAGGACACCATGGAGGAAGTTGAAAATGAGCAGCAGGACAACAATGAGGCAGTTTACCTGTCAGATTTGGAGGACTGTTTTGATGGAGAAGAACCGGTTGAGTTTTCACCATTCTCTCTTTCATCATCCACATTCCAAACACAAGAGTCTGCTGTCATGAAGGAGAACATTCATTTGCAGCAGCCTGCATCTTATAGCAGCTCTTTGGAATCAAAATTGGAAGATTTAAATCTTCCATGTTCTTCATTGGAGGAAGAGAAAGGACAGAAGGATTCCACCATTTCTTCCACATCATCCATTCAGAGGGTCTACAAGAAGACTCCATTTTTGGAGTTGAAAATCACAGCAATGGGCATATCAAACGGATCAGACCTTGCCCAATCAGGTATTTGGCTTCATTGGAGCCAAAGGAGAAGCCACAACCGGTCATGCTCACTTCTGGGCATGAGGATGAGCTACAAAGTACCAAGGATCAGCTGCCATACCTCTTCAATCCAAATGCAGAGAAACTAAAAGAGGTATTGGATTTTTCAGTTGATACCTTGATGATTTGGATAGAAGACCAACTTCTTGTTGATTTTCCATCCATCCAAACAGCCATGATCAGTGCCAAATCAGTTGCATGGCTGCCAATTTTGAAGAAAGGAAGCTATTTCTCACAACCACCGCAGGTTTGTTTAGCTTGCCTTTGCTTCAGCTAGAGTAGAGTAGCTAGGTTTTCTTTCAGAAAAGAAGTGCTTGTGCACACTCGCATGTTCCATTTGGGGCATGTATGATTTTCAGCTTTTGTACATAGTTTTTGGTGTTGCTGGTTTTGCTCTTGCACAGTTCTTTCAGTGGTTTTTGGTGAGAACAACTCCATGTCCGGTGGGTTTCCAAGTGGCTCAGAGGGAAGTTTTCAAAGTTCAGATCAGTTTTCAGGCCTGCTTATGACTCCATGCCCAATGGATTGCTTCAGCATCGATCATTCATCTAAAGCAGCAGATGACCCCACCTGAAGTCGCTAAATCGTTATCCAAAATTCACCCCCCAGGGTAATTTTGATAACATGCATCAGAATGTTCAAGTCCCAGGCACATTGATTGATTCAGAGCAAACATCATGTTTCTGAGGTTCTCTCAGATATTTTTTTTTAACTCCCCTGGCCGAAGAAGGAAGGAGCAAGCTCTGAGAAAATGTGAAAAAGTTGCAGAAAGGCAAGTAGGTTGATCCAGGAAAAAATCACGAAAATGGCTAAGTCCTAGTCCTAGGACAGTCGGGACATTTGGGACGTCAAGGCGCGGATCGGCCGAAAAAGCCTACGGCGGTCCAAACCGCTCGGGACATTCGGGACAAAAGGCGCGAACCGGCCGGTTCGGCCGAAATGAGCACAAACAGCCCGCTAAGCATTTGGGACAATCGGGCTGTAGTGCTGGCAAGGCGCGAAAAGCTGATCCGGCCAAAAGAGGAAGAAAAATTGGCTAATCACGAGAGGGATGATGCTGGGACATTTGGGTCAAATGGACCGAACCGCCGTTCGGCGTAGAAATGGGAACAAATGGTCTCAAAGCAAATGGGACATTTGGGCGCGAGTACGCGAACCAAGGCGAAAAGAGTCGAGGCAACAGAAAAGCAAATGGGACATCCGGGACATCTCGGACCCGAACCGCCGAAATGGGGAACTTGGTCCAAACAAAGTGGGACAAATAGGACAAAAGACGTGAACCGGCCGAACAGGCCGAATTTGTCCCACGAAGCACCGGGACATCCGGGACAGATGGACAAGGGGCGCGCAAGGAGCCGAGAACCAATCAACGCATGCCACGTGTCACAAGGGGAAAAGTCAAAAAGTCAAAAGGGCGAGGTCTCGAGGAAGTGACCGAATCAATGGGATGGTGCCACGTGTAAAGAAAATTTAGGGCCCACAAGGAAAACTCGACAAATAAGGAGATATGTCGTCGGGTCGTCAAAACCCGACGCACAAAGGAAATCGGGTCGACAAGTCGGGTTTGCAAGTCGGAAACGCATGGCGCAAAAACATGTCGGGGGTTCTCCAAAACCCGACACCAAAGAATATGTCGCACGGTTTCCAAAACCCGCCAATATGCAAATCGGATTTCCGGATCGGGTAAACAAGTCGGAAAAGCATGGGGCGAAAACATATGTTGAGCCACCTCCCAAACCCGATGCAAATGCAGAGGAGAATCCCGAACCCGACAGGCTGAAGACCTTGCTCATCCAATCAACACATGACACGTGTCATCCAGGTGGCGAAGCGCGGGAAAAGCTTTTCAAATCCATTTTGCCTGTAATCTTCAGATCGTCATATCTTTTGACCCAGAGCTCGGATTTGTACATTCTTGACATCAATGGAAAGCTAGTGAAATCCTCTACATGATTCTGGGGCTAATCTCAAGTTTTGGTGCAGTTTGGAGAGAGAAAATTCAGAAACGTCTTTGGCGCGTAGTAATGGCCAGAAGCGACATTTCAACAACCAGCTTTAATGCAACAGACACCCTAGTTTTGCTAGGATCCGCCACTTCTACCATAATGAGATGATTTGAAATGCAACCTAGAAGTGGTTGGGGTAGTTTTCAAATTTCCTCTCTTCCCTCTCTCTTTCTTCATATATATTGTACAAGAGGGGCTTCTTTAAAAGAGAGATACAAGTTGTTCATTCTTTCTGCTCCGCCTCCCTTCTTTTCTTCTCTAGGGTTGAAAATGGAGTTCAAACCTCCTCCCCGCTCCGTAATGGCATTTTTACCTTTACTAATGGAATGATGTTTGTGCAAACTTCTCGGAGCAACAAAATGTGTTTCGTGATGCATCTGTCCATCCTTGCTCGCTTTTTTCTTGTTCTCTTCTCGCCTCTCTTCATTGCAGTATCGTGCATGTTTGAATGTTCATTGCGGGTTTGGAGCTGTGTTCATGGAGTTTTGGGACATTTTTGTGTGAAATCTATCCTTGGGCCTCGTGATGCATCTCGTCCATCCTTCCCATTGCTCACCTCTCTCGTCCCATGGCGCTTTGATAGATGTCCAACATTCTCCTTCTCTCGGTGTATCACCGTTTTAGTGTAGGCTTTACTGCTTTTTTCCCTCTCTCTCTCTCTCTCTCCTCCTTGGCATGGTTAGATTAGGTTTAGATTAGCTTGCCGCACTGGAATAGCTTGTGGCGGGTAGTTTAGGAGTAGGAACTAGCCTTCTCTGGAGATTCCTCTCTCGGGCCACAAGTCCCACGCTGGAGAGAGGTTTCCATGTTGTGCAATCACACTGGATGCCCGAACATCAACCTAGAAGCCTGATGTGCATCCAGGGGGTGCTATGATTTTGCCTAACAAGGCCACTAGGGATGCCCCGACCTGATGCTTTTGATGCCGATTGGTGCGAGTGGGTTATAGTCGTTGGATACCAATTGTTGGAGCACGTAGGGGTGTCGGTGCCGCATATGATACCGCTTATTATAGGCATATTTTGGAGGGGTTGTCTAGAGTAGACATTATTTGGAGGCCATATGTGGGCTTCCCATCATACAGTGGTATGGCTGTAGAGTTGGATGAGCTTCAGGTTGCTCTGTGGATAGAGGGACATTGTCTTTGGCCGGGCGAGCACAAGTTGATACCCGTGGATAGAGTCCGTAGGTAGTTTGGACTCCTATAGGATGTACCGCTGCCCTTTCCATAATATAGGTGGGATGATGTGGATAGACTGATGTCTCCACTGTGATCGACAATACCAACCGGGTAGGAGGAGAAACCCATGGATAGGCATATAGATGTAGGTTGTACTTGATGCATACATGTAGTAGTGAGCGGCTCGGCTACGAGTAGCACCACCCAAACCAAGTCAACTAGACATGGCCATGATGAAATTCTCGGAGGGATACCTTATAGGGGTAGGTAGACACATTACAAGGGTAGGTCATAGTGCTTCGGGGACAACTAGCAAGCAGTTGTCTCTGTAGAGGTGGCCATGCTACACGGTGTTCAAAGTTACGACCTTATAGGATCATCTTGCTACACAAGCACCGAGTAATAGGTTCGGGGATAGGGTCCTAGTGTGTAGATATAGGAAGAGGGTCAGGGATAGGGTCAAAGGCCCATATTAGTAGGGCAGAGCTCATAGGCTATGGTGAGACCTATGGAACCTCCACGAGATAGTGACGATGGCGAGGTTTCGGGATGCCCTAGGTGAGGCATGTTATTATCGGGATCATCTCGATGGCCATAGGGAAAGATGTCTCATCATATTCCGAGCACGTAGAAAAATAGGCCTCAAGTGAGAGGAACAGATCCTACACACAGAGTGTGGAGAGTATAGGGGGTTGGTGAGCCCATAGATAAGAGCATGGTGAGGCTACCGGTGTACGAAGACCAGCCAGCAAGGGTGGCCATCAACAGCTAGGCTAGGGTGAGGTGGAGAGAGGTTGGTAGGGAACCCCACTAGAGAGGGGAGGTGTAGGAGACAAATGATGATTAGTCACCATTCATGATCAATGTATCAATTTTTGACATATTTACCAACTCGCGTGCCAAGATAGTGAGGCTATACATGAGAGATTTTGAGGGTTTGATTATTTATACCGGCCTTCATGCGGAAGATTATTTTGAGAGTCCCGTATATGAATACATATATATTGATTTAGCTTCCGAGTATACATGTATAGACACATATTTTTATTATTTATATAGAGATGGTGGTATTCATAGTATGATGTTGGACTTGTGCTTGTAATTTCTATTGTTAATTGAGTATGTGATGGAAAATAGATGATATAGGCATGATGGGGTTAGATTAGTTTAGGCATGGTGGAGTCGGGTGATAGGCATGATTGAGTCGAGTGTGATAGGAATGATTGAGGCGGGTGATAGACATGGTTGATTCAGGTCATAAATATGGATGACTTAGGTCATAGGCATGGATTGATTCAGGTTGATAGGCATGGATCGAGTCAGGTTGTTAGGAATGGATTGAGTCAGGTCATAGGCATAGATGGTGTCTGGTTTTAGTTTTAAATGACAAGTAATTGGTGATATAGATAACAAATGGTAATGTATATGCATGTTATGATATAGATTTCCACATTTTTTTGTTGTTGTTTATGGAAATATGAAGTAATAGAGTAGTGCATGTAATGATGATGTGTGAATAATGGATAGTAGATATGTATATTAGTTAGTATGTATGTGGTTTTTGTTTCATTTGTTTGATATGAACAGAAATCATGGTAGAATAGGGAAAATTGATGAGGGTAAAGAGTGGTGAGCTAACCTTCAAGGGCCCCATGCCCTTGAAGTGTTGCCTACATAGTCTCAATGAAAAGGGACCTCAGGCCGATGTAGTTATCCCATAAGTTAGGGAAGAATATGAGGAGGTAGAAGAATGGGTCGGTAGGTTATAGGTATAATTGAGTTTAGGTCATTTAGGCATGGTGGAGTTGTGGGTGAATAAGTATGGGTGAATTTAGGTGGAGTTACGTGAAGGCATAAATTACCCAGAGATAAGTGTTGAGGGTCCAATCATGTATAGGATAGTCAATAAGTAATGAAGAAGTCAAAAGATAAGAGGAGACAAGAAAGCCACCTGATTAGCAAGGACCATAATGGGTGAACAAAACCCTAGATAGGTTGATGAACCTAAGACCCTAAAAGCATTACATGATGGATGATTATAAAGGTGAAGAATAGTCACATGATCACCAAATGTCACAGTTTCAGGAAGTCCCTTGAGGCGATAGAAAATGAAGGTGCAAAAGGGGAAGAGGTGAAAAAATGGTTAGGTTATATGGTATGAGGTAACATGTCCCTTTGGCAAGAGATCCAAAGTCACAATAAGAAAGTCCATGACATAAAGGTTTTCTTTTTCTTTTGTATGAGATAGATTGATCGATGTAGGAAAATTTGAATTCTCCCCCACACACAAACAGAGATATATATATATATATATATATATATAAATGGACTCGTATTAGTCATGTTTCCTCGCCAAAAGTGAAACGTCCTCGTTTTCTCTTTTTCCTCACATTTTCCCTCCCTACCTACCCAAACCTACCCCATATGAATCATTTACCCTCTTATACCTACCCATGCCCTTTCCTATCCCTTATTTCATCAAATTTTAACCACACAATTAAATTCTCTACCCTACCCAACCGCCTTACCGTTCCTTCTTCTCGTATCAACTAACACCAAATGGATTAAATCTTACCTTGTCTCTCCATCGCCTCTGTGGTGGCACATTCGACGCCTATACTTGGTGGTCCCCCCATAATTCCTCCTAGCTCTTCCATGTCACTCTCTACCTCACCCTCCACTAATCACCACAATCAGCCTAGCCTCTTGGACTCATCTTCTTGGATCTCCTCTACCCACTCCGATCTATCCACCTCACTCAAGTGTAGCCTCACGTACCTTCTTCCCGATTAGATACCCAAATCACGTGCTCTCATCATTTTCACAAAGGTCAAAAGCACAAATGAATCACAATTTTACAGGTGTTTTTAATACCCAAATCGACCGACCAATGTCACCAAGTCGTGCCCTAGGGGATCGACGTCGGTCATCTTCAGAATCGCATCGGTTACTTGGTATACCACGTTTACCCCTTCTAGCCCCCTTTACCCATTTTTCCCACATATTATCTAACCCCACCACCGTTTGACCTTACCCACCCTTATGGTAACCCACCCATAAGCCTAAATTACCTATATCTATCCTTCATCCGTGTTTGGGGACTTTTTATTTTACCCATAACTCATCCTTACCCATACCGTGACCTATATATCTAGACCCGAACATTGTTTGTGACCTTTGAACATGGGTGCTCGCTATACCTTGTGACACTTCGTTACCCATGTTATTTGACCTAATGACCTTACTTTTCCTATTGCCGTGATGTTATCCCGACGCACCTTGGTGTACCGAAACATACCTAAACATTCTCGCATCGACCTATGTCATGTTTCGACCATATCCTATACCTTGGATACCGGAATCACTTCAACCTTGTTTGGATAAGCCTATCGACCTTAGACACTCGTACGCTTTGCAAGCTCTTCAACTAGGTACCGTGTCGCAGTTCATATGTGTGCATACATTTGAATGCCACTACATTTAACCCTCGCCCATTTACATGTTTTCCTGATTTGACCTTTACCCCACTACTTCATTTTTTCACCCATCTTCATCACATCCACTTTTATCAAACCACTCACCGATTCAATCTACCACCTCATCGCTCCTGGTTTGAGGTGGATCACATTCACCCACACATGGGGCAACCACATCTTATTTTTGTTAGCATCACTAACCAATACAAGCAATGCAACAAAAAGGGGCAAAATGTAGACACCAAAATTAGGTCACATTCCCCTTGACCCCTCTTCAATTAATCAACTCGAACACACTTTCCTAACCATGATCCCTTTTACCCTACACTAAGATTAATTTAATTAATTTGATTAAATTAATCCCTTATCCTCACCATATCTATTATTTAATTACCCTAATTAAATTAATTCCCACCCCTCCACCTCACTTATCCACCTCACCCTAAATATATTCTTAGTAAGTTGCTATAACTAATCTAAACCTAACTAAACCCTAGAAATCAATGCCTACACCCCATTCCCGCATAAGAAATGGTAACTCCCACTCCTTCCTAGAGGAATAGTGAGAACTAGCAGTCATTATGGCCATAATCTCCTATTTTTAGTTAATCTAGGGAATTCCACCCAAACCGATGTTGGTTACCCCTAAATCGACACCGGTCAACCGTAGAATCGTACGATGGAAAAGTGACATGCGAGGATGATAATCGGCAAGTGACCTTCCCTGCACGACCTCTCGAGGTCATGCCGAGACAAATGGTGGTTTGAAATGCAGGTGACTTAGATGAAGTCATAGCCTGGGATTATGGTCGGTTTTCTACGATAGAAAAGTTACAGTGAGGATGAGAATCGACAAGAAACTTTCTTATGGCTAACCATGGGAGGATCAAAGTGACTAAGATCCGGTAGTGTGATCTCCTGGTAGCTGAACCGAAAAGGGGAGATTTAGAGGCTATGAGCGGGTAGCATAAGTTCCCTATGGTTTATTCTCCTAATGAGGACCTCAATGTTAATCTAGTTATGAAATCTCCAAATTAACTTAAACCGAAAATAACAATTTATATTACTATTGAAAGTGAAACTAATCTAAACAAAATATACGATTGAAACATTATAATTACAAGCAACAATTAAACTACTTTATACTAAAACTAAACAAGCGAGATAACCCAAAGTGTCGTTATTCACCTGTGCAGATGTGTGAAATGAATAAAAGACGACCAATTAAATTAATTGAAAACCTTCAATCCCGCCTCAGAAGTGAGGAACAAATCATAGTTTCTCATAAACTATCATTCCCCACAGCTTCCCTGGCAATATTGAAAGTGATCTTAACTGAAATAAAATGATTCGCTACTCTATTTGATAATAACTTTGATGATTTAAACCTGGAGTTTATTGAGCAGAGGCAAATCCAGTTTTGTTGTAGCTTGTCCCCTCAGAGTGATCTCTTCATTCTTGCGTGTTCACGTGAATCCATAAAGAGTAGGAGTATAGCAGCATCAGCAAGAGAAGGCACTGGGATGGTAGTCACTTTGAAGTAAAAATGGCACGAAGCACAAGTAGGAGAGGGATGGCGCAAGTGAACTGGCTTGGCCTATGCGATTCCTAAGCAGGTCGTGCAGAAGAATGATGAAATAAAATGATAAACAACAGGTACTCAAACAATGAATAATAAGCAGCTTCGAGAAATACAATGAAGTACAAGTAGGAGAGGGATGGCACAAGAGAACAGAGCTTGGCCTATATGATTCCTAGCAGGATTGTCAATGTGCAGACAAAGTGAGGCATAACTAAATATTCAAAATTCTAATCCATGCTAAAGATGAAATGATTCATAAAATAAATCTAGGACTTAGTATTGAAGACTCGAAGCTCAAGAATGAAGACTCAGACAAAGAACCAAGACCATTTACTTGTAAACAAGCTACATATTTATAGCATTTGCAATGACTAGAAGGAAAGTTAAAATTGAACTCTCCCACCATTAAACAAAGATAAATCACTGCTCAGCTCCTAAAACATAAATACAAGCTTTAGTGGTTGAGAAATGTGGGTGAAAATTGAATTTTCACGCTTGACGTGATTGTCGAGCATTCGGAAAGCACATACAAGCACCGCCCGCCTGCAGTGTGGCGACGGTTACAGACCGCCGCCCCTAGCCTCGGGCGATGGTTACATGGACTACCGCCCCTCTGGGTGATGGTTACAGACCACCGCCCTGGAAGGGAGGCGGTCTCAGAATTCAACAACAAAAAAACAAGGAAAAAGAGATAAAAGGCTAGGAAAAAACATGTAGATGCTAGACAAGGATTTTTGGGATGCAAATGTATACTCAACGAGCTTTTTGGATTCCGAACACCTTGCGAAGAGATCTTAATCATCATTGGGGCTTCCGTAACCAATTTCCGACTGTACAGTACATACAATTTTGGGTACGTACATATTGCCCCCTCGCAGAAGTGTTTTAGCCATGAAGAGGCATAAAACGTTGGGTCCGAGTATGGAAGTCCCGAAATGGGGAATTAGAGGCTATACCTGACATGCCCGTGTGTCGAAATGCCGCCATCCAGATTCCCGCTATCTGTAAAATGAAAAAGGGACTCAAGTGTAGATAGATAAAATAAATTGAAGATAAATACTAAATTGATATGAAATGAGGACTTACCATTTGCACGAGGATAAGAACTTACCTCGTCGGTGCTCCAACTATGGGAAAGAACATTCAAAACAAGGTTAGAATGTCATAAATATACAAAATGAGTTCATTTTCCTATTCATTTGTGCGTATCGATTTTGTAATTTTTGAGCTTTGGGTCCACGGTGATCACTCTTTTCATTTTTGAGTATGATTGAATTGGAATGAGCTTGGGAATGGTATTTTGCGTTAGGCTTAGCTTTTTGCTGTTTTTGAATGCTTTTGAGAAGAACTCCTAAGAAATTTGTAACTAGAGTAGTCATAATGGGCCTCAAAAGGGCGGATAGGTAGAGTTCCTTTATTTCTTAGTCTCCATTTTGTGAGGCATGTATTCTGTTTTGGTATTTTGTGCTTATTGCAAGCATTTTGACCGCACCTAGTGTGTGATGACATCGTAAAAAGCTATGACACACCGTGATATGTACATATATCTCTTTTTGGCTTGGTTATTCATTGTATAGGGTTGGCTTGACTTGATTCATGTGTGTACTCTTAGATGTTTTAGAATTCCCGATTTTCACATGCTTTTCAGAATGTATGCAATGGATGACAAGTGATAACAAATGTTAAACAAAATGTTTTTACTTTATTTGCTTTTGTAATGCTGATATGTGATGACAAACATGTTGTAGTATTGAACTTTTGGCCTCTTTGGGAAATGTCTGTGATTTCTTCTTATGTTGGAAAAACATGATGAATGTATAGCGACAAAGAGATGAAATTTCCCAATCCCAAATCCACGCAACTAGTAAGATGCGAGGGCTCAACACCAAGAATTGGGAAGGGCACAAGTTGTATGAGTTTGATTTGAGTGGAATGATGAGAGACAGACAAAACAAGAACAAGAACCAAATTTGGACCTACACACCCACCCTACTCAGAACTACTACCAAGCTTAAAAGGCCACTTACTTTTCAGTTTATCTAGACTTAGATTCATAAATGGCAACCTGGTTGACAAAATCTGGTTTTGAGGATTTGATCTCTTTGGAATTTGGATGTTTGGATATTTGCCTTCTCTTAAGATAATTTGACTTGTGTTTTTAGCATACCAAGATTTGTTAGTTTATGTGACTGGACCCCCCACACCCTGCCTCATGCCACTAGTAAGAAGCATGGGTTTGCCACCAAAGGCAAGATACAAAGTAGTAAGGGCACTTCTTTCCTTTCCCAACCTCACATCACCAAAGAAGAGATGCGGGC
Organism: Taxus wallichiana var. yunnanensis; assembly: GCA_018340775.1. Taxonomy (NCBI): domain Eukaryota; kingdom Viridiplantae; phylum Streptophyta; class Pinopsida; order Cupressales; family Taxaceae; genus Taxus; species Taxus wallichiana. Next base: position 390,883,035 of record CM031237.1, on the reverse strand, counting down.
TTATCACCGAAGGTTGATGGGGCAAAGAAGTGTGTAAAATAAAAATATTTTGTTTGTTTGGCGCTTTTGATTTCATTTGATTTTGACATTTCTGATCTATGACTTTGGGATATCCTTTCATCCCAAGAGATTTTAAGAGGGATAGGTGTGACACCAAGAAGCTTCTGAGAATGCACCGTAGGCAAGGACAACTTCACCTAGTAGAAAGAAAGAGCGAAGCCAAGTATGCAGGTCTTGGTATGGTTTCCATCAATGTTTGTCTGTCGAACTTGATGAGAAGATCTGAAAATTCTTGATGATGTTTGAAGAGATGTGATTTGAATAATTTTGCCAATATCTTCATAAATTTGTAACAGATTACTTAAGAGTAAGTTCATGGACTACAATATTTATGAAACGAGTGAACAAAATGAACCTATCTAAATGAATATGTAATGCAACTGTAACCATGTACATATGAAAATGCAGGTGGAACTATATGTCATGATGTCTAAGGTGAAGAAAGTTGACGAATATCGAATTCTTCACCCCTAGAAGTACACAACGGAGAACCATTATCCTCAAATTTTTCATTTTCTTGACGAGGGCCTACCATTCTGGGTTTGAACTTACAACCCTTGCCCAGAGGTGTATATGTCCCATTATTAAAAACATTTTTCTGAAAGAGGTGTTCGCATGCCTCTTTGTCATGTTTTTGAGAGATGGCATGTGGGTGAGCATGACTATGCTGCTCGACCTTCTCTCTCATAGTGAGCATTGTGTTAATGATGAGGTCTTGCCCCATGGATAGGGAAAACTTAGCTTCAGACACGCATGGGTCGAAACCAGGCTTTAGAATAGGGCAAAGGTTTCAGAGATGGTTTTGATAGGCATCGTTTCAATTTTAAATTGCCCTTCTTCATTTGTTAATTCTATCATGTTTATATCTAGATTTAGGTCATCGGAGGGAAGAGATGCTATACCGAGAAGACTACCCATTCCTTGAGGTTCGAATGGGAGAAAGATCGGTTCATCATTCTCCAAGAGTTTCATAATTCCTGTTGTGGTTTTAGTGGAGACTGTTTCCACATAAATTGACTTATCTTTATTTGTCTTTGCCACCTCATATATTTTTGGGTTAACAAATTCAACCTTTGGAATGTCTGGGGTGACCAGGACTAACTTTTTTGTTGGAGGTGGTTTGTTTAATTGATTCATGGGAAGTTCATGCTCTGTATGGACTCCTTTATTTTTCTTGAGGTTTTCTAAGTGTATATCAAAGGGTTTAGGATCCCCTTGAGCGATGAAGACTTTTCCTAAGTGTAGAAATCTTATTTCTTGGAATAACGTGGAAGGGATTGCCTTCATGCGGTGTATCCATGGATGATCGAGAATCATATTATAGTTGGTTTCCCGATCTATAATATAAAATTCAGTGAGGATTGTTTTGGGTCCTAAGGTGACTGGTAGTATTATAGTCCCAATTGAAGTGGCCTTAAGGCTATCATAGCCTCTCAATGTATTTCGAGTCATGGAACAATTTTTTTCCCCATATCTTAGTTTTTGAAGGAAAGAGAAGGGGACTATGTTAACTGCTGCCCCATTGTCCACCATTGCGCATTTAACATAATTGTTGTAAACCCACACCTGTAAATGCAAGGCCGGATCGCTCTACATGTAATTTCAGCATCTGTTGGCATTTTGTTTATGTCGAATATAAACTCGGTATCCCTATCTGGCTGCCCCGGAGGGTGGATATCAAAGTCTACATGGTTCACTTGTGTTTCGGGCGGTGGCGTAACGTTGATTAGATGACCAAGACCTAATTCATTGAGCAACGCAAAGCGATGCGTGGGTGAATTTTTCAGCAAATCTAGGAATGAAATGTGGGAAAAGGTCTTGTTCAAATTTGATATTAAATCATAGGATCCTACCGGTTTAGCATTTGTAGGAACTTCATCTCATGTGGAGAAAATATCGGGTAGGGGTTGTGAAACATACTCCTTTGTCGAGTTGTTGTATTAATTTCACACTCAACCTCTAGCTCAACTAATCCTAAGATTTTTGTATTACCATTTGAACCTAGGTTAGGAGCAATCTGAGAGTTGTCAGGAGTTGAGGCATCTTGATTGTTATTTCTTATTATGATACCTTTGTTTTTCCCATTTGGATCTAACCTGTTATTGTTAGAATGATTTGGGAGAGGATCATTGAAGATCTTGAGAGGTGCATTTTGAGTGGAAACTGATCCCATACCAAGTGGCAGTGTAGGATTTTCTAGAAACATATCTACAAAGAGTTGTTTTTTCTCTTCTGGTAGACGTTGTAAGAATTTGTTTGTAGTCATGGAAAGTCCTAGTATCATGACCCCGATTTTGTGGAAACCACAATATAGATTGGGATTATAGTTCCGTGGTCGTCGGTTTGAATCTGTTGCCAGGCCCAAAGTTCTGATTGGGCTGTTGGTTGTTATAGTTGAAATTTCGAGGTTGTGGCCTTTGGCTTTGGTTTTGATATCCATCTAGGCCCCGAGCAAGGCCTTGTGACTAGATTTGCTGCTATGGAGGATGATTAGAATCCACCATATTGATCGCTGGAGTGAAGTTATTATTGCGTTGATTGTTAGCAGGTGCCGGGGTGTTCACAACATTTGGTCCTTTGACTTGATCAGTGACTCCATCTATTGTAACCCCACGGTTTTCATTAAGGATCTTGGGTCCTTGATCGGTATTCCCAGCATTAGGATAGGTCATAGTGTTTTGATTGGGAGTGATTAATTTCCCATTTGTTCCATATGTCTTACGACCACTATCTATCGCTGCTTGATCTATTCGAAGAGCGCTCTCAAGTACTTCATCGTAAGTTCTTAGTGGGAACTTCTGGACTTCTTCCTTCACCTCTCTACTGAGAGAATGAAGGAATAAATCACATAGTTCCATCTGATCCATATTTGGAGCACTTTCCGAAGAATAAAGAACTGTACGCCACCTCTGGATGAAATGGGCGATAGATTCATTGTGTTCTTGTTTAATGTGCAAGAATTCCCTGATTCCTGTCCTTAATAGTTTGTTCATGTCAAAGGCCTTAATGAACTCTGAAATGAGTTGTTTAAATGAATGGATGGAAGCCTTAGGTATTCTATAATACCAATCGAGAGCGATGCCTTCCAAATTTTTGGGAATATTTTAGCAACAACCCCATCCCAAGGGAGTAGTTCTCGTATGGCTGTAGCGTAAGCCTTGATATGTGCGTTCGGATCTCCCTCACCTTTGTACTTGGGTAAATCAGGAAGGGGTCTTGGAAGCATGATGCTTCGTATGGTGAAGTCTAAGGGCTCTTTCAAATATTCTGAATAAGTCCCTATCGCATAGGTTTCGACCATTGATGGTGCTTGCTGAGGGAGTGGTGGTGGAATGGGTTGTTGATATGGCATAGCGTATGCATTGGTAGGGGCATAAGGAAGCACTGTGTTTGAGAAAACATGCCAGGAGAGGAGAACATATCCCCTTGTGGTGATTTGGAGTACATGTTTAAGTATGACGGGGTATTGTCCAGGAATGGATTGTTTTGTACTAGACCGGGAGGAATGGTGTTAGAGATGGTGGGTCTAGTTGGTGTTTGTTGTGAATACTGAGGAGGCATGCCTAACGTGCCTATTCCTGTGAGGAGGTCTACTTGGCTAGGATGGTGTGGGGGATTGGAACTTCCTGCTTGCATGAATTGAGAATTTTGACTTGCTTGAGCAAGTTCTAACCCTCTCACTTTTTCTACTAACGTTGAAATGACTTCATTTGGTGAAGTCACGGTGCTTTGCCTTAGCGGCGTTTGTTGTATACCTTGGTGTTGTATAGGCATGTGATATCCCGTTATGAACTGATCGTTGTCCTGCCAAGTTTCCCGAGGGCATTTCCTATATGTAGTGGCATGGAGGTATTTTCTTGAAAAGAGGCCTCGGGTTGTGTTTGTAAACTCCCTATAGGTGGGTACATACTCGAGAGCGTTGTTCATTCCTGGGATAACGTATTGACTGTTCATCATCTAAAACCAGGTATGGGTCTGATTGTCTACTAATTTGTGGTCTAAGCAGCACCTGAGGAGATGAACCAGATTCTCGGTGAACGTCATATTATTCGAGCCTGAAGGCTCTGTTTGTTGTGTTTGAGTGAGCTGATCTAACTCCTCAGTTTGAAAAGATGAGTTATATTTGATCCTTGGAGTTTGTGTTGACAACTGGTTAGTTGAGTAGTTGTCACCCCATACTGAGAGTGAGGGTGATGATTGCCTATTCTGTTGGGCGTAGTATGCCTCAAGACCCAAGAGGGGTCTGCCATATGCATCAAATCCCGACATATTCGGGGGGTATATGAATACCCACAGAAATAATGGGAAGGAGCGAAGGTGATGGTGAAAACTGATGAGGTAGTACAAATCTGACTCCAAATCAGAAGGTAGAAATTTTCACGTTGGGTTCACCAATTTTGTACGATGGAAAAGTGACATGTGAGGATGATAATCGGCAAGTGACCTTCCCTGTACCCGACCTCCCGAGGTCGTGCCAAGACAGCCGGTGGTTTGAAATGCGGGTGACTTAGATGAAGTCACAACCGGGATTATGGTCAGTTTTCTACGATAGAAAAGTTACAGGCGAGGATGAGAATCGAAAGCAACTTTCTTATGGCTAACCATGGGAGGATCAGTGACTAAGATCTGGTAGTGTGATCTCCTGGTAGCTGAAATGAAAAAGGGGAGATTTAGAGGCTATGAGCGGGTAGCATAAGTTCCCTATGGTTTATTCTCCTAACGAGGATCTCAGTGTTAATCTAGTTATGAAATCTCCAAATTAACTTAAACTGAAAATAACAATTTATACTACTATTGAAAGGGAAACTAATCTAAACAAAATATACGATTGAAACATTATAATTACAAGCAACAATTAAACTACTTTATACTAAAACTAAACAAGCGAGATAACCCAGTGTGGTTATTCACCTGTGCAGATGTGTGAATCTAAATAAAAGACGACCAATTAACTTAATTGAAAACCTTCAATCCCGCCTCGAAGTGAGGAACAAATCATAGTTTCTCATAAACTATCATTCCCCACAGCTTCCCTGGCAATATTGAAAGTGAGATTAACTGAAATAAAATGATTCACTACTCTATTTGATAATAACTTTGACGATTTAAACTGGAGTTTACCGAGAAGAGGAAAATCTAGTTTTGTTGTAGTTTGTCCCCTCAGAGTGATCTCTTTGTTCTTGTGTGTTCACGTGAATCCATAAAGAGTAGGAGTATAATAGCATCAGCAAGAGAAGGCACTAGGATGGAAGTCACTTTGAAGTAAAAATGGCACGAAGCACAAGTAGGAGAGGGATATCGCAAGTGCACTGGCTTGGCCTATGCGATTCCTAGCAGGGTCGTTGCAGCAATGATGAAATAAAATGATAAACAACAGGTACTCAAACAATGAATAATAGCAGCTTCAGAGAAATACAACGAAGTACAAGTAGGAGAGGGATGGCACAAGAGAATAGAGCTTGGCCTATACGATTCCTAGCAGGATCGTTGTCGGTGTATAGTGAGGCATAACTAAATATTCAGAATTCTAATCCATGCTAAAGATAAAATGATTCATAAAATAAATCTAGGACAGAGTATTGAAGACTGAAGCTCAAGAATGAAGACTCCGACAAAGAACCAAGACCATTTACTTGTAAACAAGCTACATATTTATAGCATTTGCAATGACTAGAAGGAAAGTTCAAATTGAACTCTCCCACCATTAAACAAAGATAAATCACTGTTCAGGCGGCTAAAACATAAATACAAGCTTTAGTGGTTGAGAAATGTGGGTGAAAATTGAATTTTCATGCTTGACACGATCGTCGGAGCATTCTGGAAAGCGCGTACATGACCGCCGCCTAGCACGGCGACGGTTACTGAGGACTCCGCTCTGGGGTGACGGTTACAGGACCGCCGCCCTGGCAGGGAGGCGGTCTTGTAACTAACAACAAAAAAACAAGGAAAAAGAGAGAAAAGGCTAGGACAAAATATGTAGATGCTAGACAAGGATTTTTGGGATGCAAATGTATACTCAACAAGCTTCTCGGATTCGAACACCTTGCGAAGATATGTTAATCATCATTGGGGCTTAGTAACCAATTTCGATCAGTACAAATACATACAATTTTGGTACTTACAAGAACCATTGTTGGTCACCCTCAATCCCCTTTGGAAACCTTATTCTTGAGGTTGGAAGATTTCGAGGCAGAGGGAGAATTATCATGCATGCAAGTGACTAGAGCAAGCATTCTTCCACACACACCATCTAGCAGCCATCTAACACTCACCACAACAGATATTTGATTCAGCCAAGAAAGAAGGAATTCACATGCAGCTCATTTAACATCCGGTGATCCTCCATAGCATCCAACCTCTCATCATCCGGTGATCCTCCATAGCATCCAGCCCTCATCATCACCTTCATTTTTCACACACAAATGACTAAAGCACTGCACAAATAGTTCCTCCCAGCCAAAAGGAATCTCTCACGGTTAGTTGTGGATCAATAACTCATACGAATGCAACAACCTTCAACCATATTCAACAGTTATTCCTCCTAACCTTTTTACCCTTATCTATTTCATCAATTTCCTAGAAACGTCTAAGAATTAGGTGAAACACTACCTTTTTCCTTCAAGTTAAATTTTGAATGTACAAATAATGGTGTTGAATATGAGGTTATTCTATTAGGTCTCATTGTCACTAAGAGAATGGGCATCCTCAATGTTAGGGTGTTGGGTGATTCACAACTAGTCGCAAATCAAATATCCAAAGTATATGAGACTAGAGATGAGCATCTACAACTCTACAAAACAACAATGCTAGGCCTAACAAAGGGGTTTGATTTCATATCAATTGAAGTAGTTCCACGTGAACATAACCTTCTTGCAGATTCTATAGCAACTTCTTCTTCACACTTCACCCCAAGTAATGACTTGGAGGATACTAACTTCATGGTTTAATTCTCTACTGAGCCCTTAATTCAGTAAAGCGCTAATGACACCAATGTTGACATACACAAAAGCAGCATCAACTTGACTTTTCGTGATCGTGTTGATGGTGATGAAGCAAATTTAATATATTTAAACACTTTTGTAGAGTTGCATCTTACTTATCATGAGATATACCTTTCCTTAATTTCGTGTTCCTCTTCCTATTTTGGGAATCCCATGATCAAATCCTCCCCAGGAAAAGATCTTGAGATTTATGAGGTAGAAGAAGAAGGGGATTTAGAGCTACCTCTAGCCCTACAGAATTCAAGGAAGGAAATGCCTCCTTAATCAAGGGAATAATCAATATAAATATTGGAACAGAGGAGGAACCAAAAATCTTAAAACTGGGGTCCTCCTTAACTCTAGAGGAGGTGGAAGTACATACCCGAATCCTCAAGGAACATCAAAAATCCTTCGCATTTAGCTACAAGGAAATGATGGGAATTGCACCACACATTGTAGTTCACAATCTCGTCACCAAGCTAGATGCTAAACCAATTAAGAAAAAGTCAAGGCCCATGAAGCCAAAGGTGGCCCTTATGGTAAAAGAAGAAGTAATGAAACTTCTCTAGGTAGGATTCATCAAGCCAATTGACTATTCACAATGGGTATCTAATATCATCCCCGTTCTCAAAAAGAATGGAAAGATCCATATTTGCATAGACTTATAGGAAATTAACAAGGCTTGCCCCAAAGATGATTTCCCATTACCATCCATTGATGTTATTGTTGACATAACAACTAGATTTGAATTGTTGTCTCTCATGGATGGGATTTTTGGGTACAATCAAATATTAATTTTTGAGAAGGATCAATCTAAAATGACGTTTATAACTCCTTGGGGAACCTATTGATATGTTGGCATGCCATTTGGTCGAAAGAATGTTGGTGCCACCTACCAATGAGAAATGACATATATATTCCATGACCTTATTCATAAGATTGTGGAATCCTATGTGGATGACCTTCTGGCTAAGGCCAGGAAGTGTTGCGATCACCTAGAGGTTATTCGTGTTATCCTTTCTCACTTAATTGAGTATGGTGTCACATTAAATCCAAAAAAAAGTGTATTCGGTGTAACAGGAGATAAGCTTCTAGGTTACATTATATCTTCACGATTGATTGATGTCGACATAGCCAAAATCCGTGTAGTATTGGAAATGGTTCTACCATTAGACGAGTCATGCATCAGATATTTTCTTGGGAAAATTGGTGCAATCCAAAGGTTTATCCCGACTTGACCTTTTCTATTCATCCGATCAACAATTTGTTGAAAAAGGATTGACGAATCAATTGGATGGAGGAATGCAACAAATCATTCGAATCGGTTAAATGATTTCTATTATCTCCTCCCACACTCATGTCACCTAGGTCAGATCATCCCTTGATCCTATATTCGTGAGCTACTGATGTCTCGTTAGCTTGCATGTTGGCTCAAGAGGATGATGATAAGAGAGAACGTGTAATTTATTTCATTAGTCAAACATTTCTTGATTATGAGACACATTACACATAGGAAGAGAAAGAATTCCTTGCCATAGTCTTTGCGACAAAATGTTTAAGGCATTATATGTTGAATCAAGAAACAAGGGTTATTGTCAAATCTGATCACCTACGGATGTTTCTCACACAAGGATCCTTATCTAAGAAGGTGGGACATTTCATAACCCTAATGGGTGAGTTTGAACTAACATTTGTAAATCAAAATTTCATCAATGGAAAAATCATTATAGAATGGTTCACTGATAATCCATTGGATGGAGGTGATTTGGTAGATTTAGACTTCCCGATGAAGGCATGTACTTTTCAAAACTAGGCCACATATCTCTGTATGTCCTTGGTATACCGACATTGTCAATTTCATTATGGATCATACATACCCATAAGGGGCAACATCATAACAAAGAAGGTGGTTACACATCATCGCCACTAAGTGTGCTATTTTTGTGCAAGTGCTCTACCACAGAGCCTTTGACGGAATGTTGTTGAGATGTGTTGACATAGAGGAATCTAAAAAGATTCTTTACGAATCACATAGCAGGGTATGTGGAGGTCACTTCAAAGTGGCCACACCATTTCTTGGAAAATACATCGGATGGGCTACTTCGGCCCACGCTAGATCATGATGCAATAGATTTTGTGCGTAAATTCCATAAATGTCGGACTTCTCCCATGAGATCCACATACCGGCACAAGACTTGTAACCGATTGTGATTCCATGGAATTTTTCCACATGGGGCCAAGATTTTATTGGGAAGTTCTCTCCTCATCAAGAGACATCCATAACTTTATAATCATAGCCACAAAGTACTTTACTAAGTGGGTGGAGGCCATGCCTCTCACCACCGTACTCTAGCTTTATAATCGCTAAGTTCATTTTGAACCAGTTCATTTGTATGTACGGGGTTCCATAGGTCATTATTTTGGATAATGGAACGTCATTCAAAAATGATGAGGTACGCAAGTTGTGTGAAAAATTAAAGATAAGTCATCATACGTCTTCTCTCTACTATACTTAGGCTAATGGACAAGCTGAGGCTACCAATAAGACGTTAAAGTCCATTCTTCTTAAAATTGTTAAGGAGAACAAGTGTGACTAGCATTTAAAGCTTTTTCCGGCCTTATGGGCCTATCAAACATTAGTTAGAACACCAACGAGGGCAACCCCATTTTCTTTGGTGTTTGGTCTTTGAAAGGCTGATTTTGGCGCTCGAAGTTGAGAAACCAAGTCTCTGTATTTCACTCCAAGGCATCCTGGAAGAATAGGGTTATCGAGAAACATGACTCTCTTAGTTAGAAAGTCTCGACGAGGCTAGAATTAACACTGAACAATAGAACAATGTTTACGTTGACAGGATGGCTCAAAGAATACAACAAGAAAGTTTAGGAGCGCGAAATATATGAGGAGTATTTAGTCTTAAGACTTGACATTCAGATATACAAAAAGACCGGTGAGGGAAGGAAATTCAGACCAAGGTGGTTGGGTCCATATTGAGTGATAGAAGACTACAAAAATGGGGCATTTCACTGTGTACACTAGAAGGTGAGGAGTTTAGTGAATCCGTAAAATCTCTTAACCTAAAGAGGTACTATGCATGATCCATCAATATTTTCATATGTACATTATCGCATCTCGCATTACATTTTCATCTCGCGAGTTCATTTTGTAAAAATTGTGATTAAGGAACTTATTCTTATAGAAATCCTTAAAAACTTCTGAAAACATTGGCAAAACATTCAAGTCATATCTCTTCAAACCTTCATAGTATCATCAATTATTTGTGAATTAATTTATCAATCCAAACAAGATAGGACAAGGTTTTGATGGTAACCATACCAAGGCTTGCATACTCGAGTTCTACTTTTGGTCTCTTTCTATATTAGGTGTCCGTATGATGGAAAAGTGACAAGTGAGCGTGGGAATCTACAAGTAACTCTTCCTCGCACCCGACCTCTTGAGGTCATGTCGGGACAACCGGTGGGGATGGAATACGTGTGGGATGTAGACAAACTAGTTAGGCAATCTGATGTCTTCGATGTGCTCTAGTGGAATATGTGAATCTAAAGCAAAGAAGGCCCTCCTAACTTGAATGGTGTGATAGATCGATCAAAGCAAGGATGACTGCACGAAGGCTCCAATCAATATCAAGTTCTGGTGTGATTCGGTCTATGGGTTATGGGATACGTGGAAAATGACCTAGGATAGTTTCGTGTATATCTCTAGATAGGGTCATAGGGTGGATGATGGATACAGTCGACTCTATGGGTGATTGTCTGGTCTAGTCCAGAATTCCTTAGCTTTATTAGCTACTACGTCTAACAAGGATAATTGTTCGATGATAATAGGTGGGAGTGGAGTGGATCTGAAAACTAATGTGCGTAAGCCAGCATCTATGTCTGATTCACTTATGGATTCGTTGGGTTGCGGGATTTGTGGGTCACAACCGTAGATTCATGTTTGTTGTGGTCCTACTATGGTCATGTGTGGAATCAGTCCCTAATCCCTAGTATCCAATAGTTGTATGATTTCTCAACCTCTATATTCAGAATTAATAGTTGTGTGATCTTCTTAGAGTATCTCATAGACGTTCGTGTAACCTGAATTCTTAAGCTAGTATCTATGTCTGTGAGAGTGTCCCCTGCGTCTGGTTGTGGGACCAAAGGGTCACAACCGAATGTTTTCTCTCTTTCAAGCCCTTCTACAGTCATGTGGATATGTATCTAGGGTAATATGTAGTTTGGTTGATTTGACCAAAACATGTGTGCTTGGTCGTCTTCTATGTTTAACCCATGTAACTGGGAGCTGATTTGTTGTAAGTTTACCGTTGTTCGGAAGACTTGGATCCTAAGATTCTGGTCTATATCAGTTATTGCTATGATGAGATTAGGCTGGGGAACGATTGGCTCGAATACGTATTCTCTGGGTTCTCTAGGTCCCGTGATTGTCATACAAAAGAAACGATACAAATCTAACTAATGACAGAATAATTTAATTGCATAAGATATGTCTATTTATATCCTAAATCTGATAATTATGAATAAACTACTGAATAGAATTTAAAGAGCAATTATATAACATATCTAAAATGACAACTAAACTAATAATGCAATTTAAAACAAACAAAGCAACCAAGTATATCTACTTGTCTGCATGGTTTGTAGATCTATTCTAAATAAAGAAATAACTGATCTAATTTATTTGAAAGACTCTCAATCCTACCTTAGAAGTGATGAATGAATCATAGTTTCTCGAAACTATCAATCCCCATGACTTCTCTGGTGCAATACCGAAAGTAAAATTAACTAAAATGAAATGATTGGCTACTCTATTTGATATGCTTCTAACTAGAACTTTGAAAGCTAGAACCCGGATTCTACTGCACATGTGACGAATCTCGATGGTGTGTGTGGCTTTGTCCCTCGGTGTGATCTCCTCATTCCTTTGTGCTCACGTGGATCCAAAAAAAACGTGTAATGCTAGCATCAAGTAAGTAGATATTGGAATAAAGGCAGCTTTAGGATACAGACTGAATACAATGCGAGTAGGAGAGGGATAGCGCAAGAGTACAGAGCTTGGCTTATGCAATTCCTAGCAGGATTTATTACGAGTCATGCAGCATAAAATGTCCAGAACCTGAAACTATCTTATTTGAAGAACAAAACCTGCAAATTTAATGGCTTCCTATTGAAATCAAACTATCCTATTCTAATTGATTTGGATGAAGTGATACAAGATAATTGCACAAGATGGATATGTGGCTTTCTAACAACAAAACAACACTTAACTAGGCATGCAATGGATAACACTATGAATGCTAAGAAAAATAAAAGACAAAACTACTGAAATGAGAAATTGAAAGGTAAATTTTGAGGGGCCATTTGCTTGAGCACAAGCCAACTATTTATAGCATTTCATTCACCCAAAGGTAAAACCCAAATTGATCACTTAAACTATAAACAATGTAAAAACACTATTCCAGGGAACCAGAATCATTAATGCAAGATAAAGGTGGTGAAAAAAGATGGTAAATGTTGAAATTACGTGAGTCGCATTAAAAAAGAGCATTCTAGAAAATGTGTGAAGGACCGCCGCCCTGAGCAAGGCGGAAGCTTACGGGACCGCCGCCCAGTGGGGTGGCGATTTTGTAACTAAAGAGAAAAAGCAAAGAAAAGAGGGGAAAAGAGGAAAACAAAGCATTCACGGGCTAAGCAGGGCATGTGGGATGTTAACGCATACTTGGAGATCTTTTCTGGATCCCAAACACCTTGCGAGGAGACCTGTATCATCATTGGGGCACGTGTTATGTTGTTCCGGTGGCGCAATACCCTACAATTTTGGGTACGTACGGTGTCCTTGTCCATGGTCTATTCTAGAAGCTTCATGGTGTTGCATCTATCCCATATACATCTCTTTGGAAATAATAACATTCTAAACATTTTCCCAAATAAGTCAAATGAAAATCCACAGAAGAATTTATTTTATACATTTATTTGCCATACCAACCTTTGGTGGTGAGCCTGCATCTCTTACTGGTGATGTAGGGTTAGGAAAGGAGAGAAATTCCCTTACTCACCTATACCTTATCCATGGTGATGAGCCCATAATTCCTACAGTGTAGCATGGGGCAAGGTGTAGGGGGTCTCATTGAGAAACTTGAAAGTTAGAAGCAATCCAATTAAATATTGTGAAATCACAAGTCAAAAACAAAGTGAGTTAGATGTCCAAAATTCCAAGAGAGTTTTAAACCCCAAAACCAGATTTTTTAACCAAGTGGCCATATATGGATCCAAGTCTAGATAAAATGGAAAGCAATTCAAATTCTAAGCTATGAGGTAGCTTGAGTAGGGTAAGATTGTAGTTTCTCAATTGGGTTCTGCCAAACCTTTGTCTTTCTCTCATCACTACCATTCAACAATTTTTCATAACTTGTGCCCTTTCTGACTCTCGGTGTTGAGCCCTCATATCTTACTAGTTGCGTGGAGTTAGGAGTGGGACAAGTACATCTACTTATCATATCATTTTATCATCACGTTTTGTGAAGACCATATAAAGAACAAAAGATTGCAAAAGAAACTAAGTTTAAAATCACATTATGTTTTCTCATCATATATCAACATCACAAAAATACAAAAAATGCCATTTTTGGCAAAATAAAAGCATTCCTTATGGGTGCCCCCCCTAGAGACTTATTTAAGACAAAAAAAAATTTGAAAATAGCCCCCTAGGTGAAATTTTCAACATTTTTACATTTAGGGTATAAAAAGACACAAGTGAAGATAACCAACCTTTAACTGCGTTGGTCGATCTCCCACACGTGGAGGCATGATCACTATTCCACAATGGTTGTATCATCTGTAATCTTGTCGAAAAAGGTCATAGTAAATCCAGAGCTCCAAATTCACCAAATCAACAATGCACAAATGAATTGAAAAATGAGTTTGTTTTGATATATATATGTTATTTTTAACCTCGTTTTGAGTGTATGTGTTCGCAGGTTGGAGCGTTGGCACAAGTATATTTCTATATCCCCATGGATGGTAAGTCCTCTTGTCATTTTGATTTAGTGTTAATTTTTGATATTTTATCTATTTGCAATTGAGTCTTATTTTTCTTGCAGTAAGCGGGAGTTTGACGACAACATTTTGACACACAGGCGTGTCAGGCATAGCTTTTAACTCACCATTTCAGGAATGCCATACTCGAACTCTAATTTTTACGCCTTTTCATGGCTAAGATGCTTCTCTGAGGGGGCGATATATACGCACCCAAAATTACATGTGCTACATTGTTGGAAAAATGGTTACAAGAATCCCTAATGATGATTCAAAGTCCTTTCAAGAAGGTGTTTGAGCTCCAAAACTCATTCACAGTACATTTTTTTAGCCTAGATATCCTTATTTATCTTTTCCATGTATTTTTTCCAACTCCCCACCTCTTTCTGTGCATGTTTTGGCCTTCAAGTGCACTGTGACCTCCGCCCCGCCTTGGCGGTGGTTCTCAAACCGCCACCTAGCAGGGCGGCAGCCCTAAACCGCCATCATGCATGCAGGGCGTGGCGATGGTCTTAGACACTTTTTCTAGAATCCATCATGCATGTTTTAACATGTGATGATTCACTTAACTTCACTTTTAGGATGCATCCGTGAGCCAAATTGTCTAAAAATAGCTTTGATTGCTTGGTTCTCTTCCCTCCTATTTTTAAATGGATTTAATTAGTTAGAATTGCCTCTTCTTTCCTTGTGCATGAAGGTACATCCTAGCCTCAATTCCTATATATTCCATGCTTGTATTCAAGCAAAAGGAAAAGAATTTTGTGTATCTTGTATTGTTTTTCTGCCACAATCTTGCTAGGAATTACATAGCCAAGCTCAGATCTCTTGTGCTATCTCTCTTCTACTTGCATTGCATCTAGATTGCTTCCAAGCTGTCATTGCTCAAGCACCATCCTCTTGTTGTTGTTATTTACATTCCCAATCCCTTGGACTCACATGAACACTCAGAGAAAGAAAGGAAAAATTGAGGGGACAGATACTGATACAACTGGATTTTCCAAAGCTCTTGCTCATTCAGGTTGGAATTGTGTGTTTGTTTGCTTTGTTTATCAAATTGTCAATTTCAAATTGTTGATTCCAATTACATATCAAATAGAGTAGTGAAACAATTCATTTCAATTAATTAGATAATCACAAGTAGATCAAATCAATAGGAAGTTTTCTCTTCAACATTACCAGGGAAGTTGTGGGGAACAATAGCTCTGTTAGGGTTATGATTTGTTCTTCACTTCTGAGGTAGGGTTGGAAGGGTTTTGATTGAATTAGAATAGATTTTAGATTTAGATTCACATATCTGCACAAATAGTTAGCTACATCCAGCTAATTGTTTGTATTTAATTTGTTTATTATATTAGATGCATTGTCTAAAAACTAGAAAAGAACAAAAACATTTACTTTCCATATATTAGTTTGTTTTATTGCTTTGTTCTGATATATTGAGAAAACACCAAAAACATAGGTTAGATTTCCCTTGATAGATAATTTATTTACTGAAAGCAAATCAATTCATCTTGCATGACCATCAATGGTCCACAACAGGAAAAGACATATAGTTGTGATCCCCTGGTCCCACAACCCAACGGGCGAGTTAATAACTGACATTGACACAAGTTTATGTTTAACAGTCTTACGCACACCTGCAACATACACTGAGAAAATAGGATAGTTAAATACGCTGAACATCACTGCTAATCAAGCCTACGAATTTTGGACTTCTCCTGGCAATAGGGTTTGATTGCATGCATGACCATACAAGGGCCTCAACCGCAACGAGTCTTTGGTTGTGATCCCCAGGTCCCACAACCCAATGGGCCTACTAATCAGCTAGATATTGACACTATTTTATGCACATTAGTATTAAGATCTTCACCACTTCCACCCGATATTATTGCACAACTTTCATTGTTGAACATAGCAGCCGACCGGACCAAAAAATCACCCATAGTCCCCGTAGCTCCACCGTACCTCTTGTCTTCACTTCCATGACCTTGTTGGAAACCCATATGAGGTTTCTAGGATACTTCCTGTGTGTTATGTAATCAACCAATAGAATATCGACAAAACTATACATTGATTGGACTCTATGAGTAGCTATGATATTAGATCATACCGGCACCCCTTCAAAGTTAGGAGAGAATTCTTCTCTTTAGATTCATAGATTCCAATATTGTATGTCGAAGATACAATATTTCCCTATTATCCTATCCACCACCATCACATTAACTTCCATTTCCATTCTACATCGGCTATCTCGGCATAACCTTGAGAGGTCGGGTTTGAAGAAGGTCACATGTTGATTTTTTCGTCATACACTCACCTACAATCGGTAGCCACAAAATCCTTTAAACATCCTCCAACGTGATATTCATCTTGTCAGTGGGTAAATGGAAGGTTTTTGTCATTGAGTCCCATCTATCGATGAGAGTGAACATCAAGCTATGATCCCGTACAATGTGCATGTATCACCTAAAACCACCAAGCTCAACCTCCTGCATATGGTCCCACTCATCCTAAGTCGCACTACCCTACATCTATACAAACAGGTTGGAACTCTATTTCTCATCGTCAACTGATGACGCACCTACATCATTACCATTTACACTTGTCAATTAATTTCCTCCTAATAATCTATTGTATCCTACCTAATCACCTCCCACATGTGCTTTTACTAACCTATCTACCTTCTATCCCATTAAGTTGCTCTACCGTATATTCTATCATACCTACACATTTACACTTATTCTGATCCATTATTTTTTTCCTTCACCGATTTACCTAACTTTCACCTAAACCCACCCATTTTTTCCTACATTAATTCTCAAATTCACCCAGCTCTTTTCAAATCCCTAGTCCACTTGGACCTATTTAACTATACATTTTAAGCACCTTACACTTATATTTTATCCTTCCCAAACCTCATTTTTAGGCCTTAGCCACTTTTAACAGTGATCGACATCGATCACCCTAACCGGTACCAGTCCCTATTTAGCCCCACCGATGCCGGCTAGCTTACTAACATCGTCCAGAACCCCGACCGGCATCGGTCCCACTGGTTCGGCCCTGTGGCTAAACCCCACACCCCCATTTTAAAAAAATAACTCAAACAAACTAAACACCCACTGAAATTACCCCCATTAGCCTTTAAATTCACTTTACCACCTAATTACACTAGATTTCACCCTTCCCATACCCAATTTCACCCAATTTTCAACGAAACTTAAAATCCATTTTAAAACTCAAAATTTACATTTTTTAACCTAGTTTTAATCAACAACACCAAATGGAGATCGACTACTACCTCTAGTCAAGCGCCATCTTTTCGAGTAGAATGTTTGGTCTCTAAACTAGAGGTCCTTTGACACCTCCCGCCTCATCTATGACTAATTAAAACTCTCACCTCTATACCAATCTTGTCACTTAGAAATATCTTGTGGGTCCACTCAACTCACTCGCACTCGGCTTGGAAAATATCCTTGTCATTTTCTCCCACATCAAAATACAAAATCCTCTCTCTATCATTTTCCAAATGTAGTAAAGTCCAAATGAAACCTTTTCAATATTTTTTTGCATTTCATTCCCAAATGTTCTTGACCGATGTCGGTCAGGTCATACCCTAGTTGATCGGCATCGCTTACCTTATTGGCATTGGTTTACCCTAGACCAAAGATCCGTCACCCTCCTTAACCCCATTATTTCTAATTTCATCACATTTGACTTCCTAAAGTAGTTTTCTTGTTGTTTTACCATTATCTAAGCCCTAATGGCTCACCTTATCACCTTATTACCTATCCTAAGCCCTTAATTTCATTTTGGGAACATTTTTTTGCCTATACCTCAGCCTCACCTCTACACCAATCCCGAACCCACCCATTAGACACTCACACTTGCCTACTTGTTATACCTTGTGATGCCGCTACTCATGTTTTTTATCCTACCTACCTTTCCTTTCCATATGCTATGATGTTTATCTCGATTAGACCAAAATTTTTGGTGCTTTGGAACCCACCTAATGCTCGTTCCTTCACTTATCCTCATTGTGTTTCCAAGACAATATCATGTACCTTAGATACCTGGACCACATTAACTGTGTTTGGATAAACTATCTACCTTTGACAATGTAGAGTTTGTAAGCTCTTCATCCTAGTGCCTTGTTGTATTTTATACATGTGCATGCATTTGAATGCCCCCACCTATTACCTACACCCATATCACCATTTCCTATGCCCACACCTTACCTAGTTTAGTTTCTTCTCACCTACCATTTTATCAAACCCATCACCGATTCAGCCTCTTACTTTATTAGTTCCCGATTTGAGGGGGATCACCTCCACCCATACCGGGGAAATCACACCTCCACCCATAACTGGGGAAACAACTCCTATTTTTATCAGTATTGTTTATCAATACAAGCTACACAACAAAAAGGGAAAAATGTAGACACCAAATTTGGGCCACAATCCCTTTAACCCCTTCAATTAAGTAATTTGACACATATACCTAGCCATGTCCCCTTCTACACATTAATATTAATTTAATTACCTATAATTAAATTAATCCTCATCCTCACACTATTATTTATTTTAATTACCTTAATTAAACTAATATCCACCTCACTAAGCCACTTCACCTTTTCACCTCATTAAATGACTTAGACAAAGTTCCCACATTCCCTAATCAACTAGGACTTGTTCAAACCCTAGTCATAATCACCTATTATCCCTCTAACTTATTTCCTTCTTTATCTAGTGTTATCTTCCACTTCGATCAAGAATTAAGATCCCAATCACGCTAAATTTTTGAGCAATCGTGATATTTTGAGAAAAATTAACCATTTCTCCCTAAACATTTCTAGTTATCCTACGGTCATCGCTAGTTCCCTAACCATTGTCGGTTTTACCTTAAATAGGAGTTTCTAACTCTTTGCACGGGTTCTCTAATTCATTCATTCACTCAATCTTTGGCATTCTAACTCTTGAGCATTCAAGCTACTAGATGACAAACTAGAGAATATCGGTCTTCACCAAGTATCCAATCTCTTCCTCCATAACCTTAGATCATCCACAAAAAGCACATAGGCTACGTAGCCACGACACTCGGAAACAACCCCATTTCATTTCCGAAATCTTATCAACCACCACAACCTTCAGATCTACAGGTTCTTAGATAAGTAACTCACTCTTATTTATTAGTTCTAGGTTTTTTAATCTTAATTATTTTATTCATTTCTATTATCTGACTCCCCTTTGTCTTGAATACCATCTCTTACCCATCTACCATATATTCTACCAACCTAAACCATTTTCCCCATCCTAGTGCCTTTATCACCCTTGTTGAGTCTTCGTATAAATCATACCATCCTTCCCAAACCCCCTCAACTCTTTATGAAACCACAAAGAGATCCAAAACACCTATTTTTAATATTCTAACCATATTTCCCATACGATACGGTACCACCCAACCGCGCGTGGCCGCCTAACCGATACTGTCTCTCGTGGATGGTAATTTTTATTAGAACAACAAGATTATAACTTTCACCAAACAACCTAGAACATAACCAAACTTCACCCAGACCTTACCTAACACCTCAAAGTGACCTTTCACAACCAAAACCGTACCTTTCCTAATGGTAGATTAGTTTGTACTTCAATACTTTTCTTAATCTAGTGTGTTGATAATGTTTTGAGACACCTAGATCAAAGTGTTAGCAATATGACCTCTATTTCTCACATTTAGTTTCATTAATTTAATAAAATCATTGGATTGATGGCCATCTAGGATGTTTCCCACTTCCCATAACTAGAAATCACTAATCAGTCCATTGCCATTTACCGTTTAACTCTCTCTTTTGGTCTTGTTATTCTTTACAGTAATTCCTCCTAGTCAAAAGGAATTTCTCACATTCGCTTGATCAAATTCTACAACGCACGCAACCTTCTCTTGACTATTCATAGGTATTCCTCCTACGCTCATTACCTTTTATATTTTTTATCACATACTTTGAGGTGAAATAATGTATACCACAAGGATCAATGCATGAAAATTTTATTAGAGAAAAACATAGTGAAGGATTACGAGGTCACTTTTGCGATATAAGAAACTTTTGCATAGTTGAAGGAATGATAGTATTAGCCAAAGATGACCATGAATGTGCATAATTATGTACAAAGATGTAGATGTTTTTGGTTGGCCAATGGTCCCATGAAGAATACAATATTGTATCATCCGTTACCTATACCAAAATTACCATGAGAAGATATTAGTATGGATTTTGTGCTAGGATTTCCAAGGACACAAAGAGGGAATGAATCCATATATTTTGTAGTCAATATATTTTTAAAGATGGCACATTTAATTGCATGCAAGAAGAAAATTGATGCGACAGGATGGTTCATAAGGAAGTAGTGTGATTGTATGGGTTACCAATGAGTATAGTGTATAACAAGTTCCTAGAAAATTTCTCAAGGACTTTGTAGAAGAATTTGGGAATGAGGTTAACTTATAGTTCATCCTACCATCCATAGACCGATGGATAGATGGAATTTGTAAACAAAATATTATGCAATTTATTTTGCATCTTAATAAGATATAAGTCAAGTTAACGGGATATGATCTTAGCACAAAAAATTCACCTATAACAACTCAATTATCATGATCAAAGAGAGGACCCCATTTCAAATTGTTTATGGGACATGTCGAAGGATATTCCTAGAGTTATGCGAGGTAATGAATAACTTAAACATAGAGGTAGAAAAATATGCATAATATATGCACAAAATACATAAGGAATTGTATGGGAAATTAGAAAAGAGTAATCAAGGATACAAAGAGTGTGCAAATAAAATACTAAGAGCCAATAAATTTGAGGAAGGATATATAGTAATGAAACATTTGTGGAAGGAGAGGTTTCCTAAGGTGACATATAATAAGTTGAAGCTTGAGAAAACTAGGAATTTAATATAATGTGGAATATTGGGCCAAATATGTATAAGTTATAATTTCTCAAGGGATTATATATCTCCTAAATCACCCACTCCTAAATCATCTATTTGATAAGGGTATTGAGGCAATGAGTAAGAAACACACATGTACCGGCATACAAAGGGGTAGACTTAAAGGGGCTATAGTGAGCACTAGGTTTGCATATCTAGAGGTAAGTAATCCCTTCAATAGTTTAACCTAGGGTTTTCCAAGGCTTGTGGTCAAGATAGAGGAAGGAACCCTACTAAGATATCGGTAGTTGGGTGTGGAGAGGTATGGATCAATAGTAAATGGAATAAATATGCATGTTTGACTGAAATGAAATCTAAGGAGCTGATAATTAATAAGTGTACTATCCCGACTAACATCCAAATACATGTAATACTAAGTTAACATAGCACAATGAAGAAGGAAATGGACTTACCTATGCAAAATTACAAGAGATGGTTAGAGCACTGACCTTATACCTATTGGGTGGTCATTAATGCATCTATCTCTATAGAGAAGTAGAAAACTCGAGATATAATCACTATTATGTGAATAATTGGCACAACATTCCTATCCTAGACTCATTATAGGTGACCAAACAATGCAAGTAACCATCCAAGAAGAAGATTTATCCAATCCAATCCAAGCAAGGTGTGAGATGAACTAAGAGCTAGTCAAGAAGATGTGATGATTGTGTAAAAGAGTAGAGATAATGGTATTTTGAATGATCTAGATTCTTTTTCTTATGAGTTTCAAATGAGGTAAGGGTTTATATAGGACATCATTTCCCGTGGATGATGGTTTCAGCCATAAAGAAATATGAAACCGACACCATTCTCTGTCGATGATAACGTCAACAAAGGATGTTGAAAAGAGGCAAGGTTTCATGAAAGGTGAAAGTAATGTGTCATAGATCATAAATTTGGATGAATGTGGTGTTGAATGAAATACAACAAGAATTCATAGATGTAATGCATATGAGACCTAGGAGGACAAGGGTACCTAGTGTAAGGATAACTAAGGCCAATAACCAATAAAGCAACACTCTCTGTGTGTACTATTTTTGAGTATTTTGGTCAATCATCATAAAGGTTACAAAAAAATTTAGTCTCTTCTTTTTTGGACAGATTTGGGATGAGTTTCAATAAAACTAAGAATCGTAGGTGTTGTTCTAAAAGGAAATATCTCCTACGAGGTTGTTATTCCAAGGTATCATCTTGAGAAAAGCCATACATAATCCTTGGAAGGCTAATGTAGTCCTTGATGAAGGCGAGAATGGTAGCATACATTAGAAATTGTACCTCAAAAAAAAAAGCACATTTACAATTTATATGATTTGGGAGAAATTTCAGTTTACAATTAGTGTATTATTTTTGTTTTGGAGATTAAATCAAGCACAAGTACAATTAATTCAAATTATTTCCTTATGATTAAGTGAAATTACATTATTGTGTTGAGTTGATTCCACATAATGTTAGTAAAAATAAATGTAAAAAGTAACTTAAACATCTCATAGCATTAAGCAATTTCATTTATTCATAGAATAAGAGTACATTTATTCCACACAAGCCATGGGATATGGCTATCAAGTAAGAAAATGCATATAAATGGAAAAATGAAAGCGTAAGGAAAAAAAAACATCATTTTCTAATCTTGAGGCCACTCCAATATTTTTTGATTCCTACAAGTTTTTTCTCCATTGTACTTAAAAACAATTCAAAGGGTTAGATCTCATGGTCTCTAAAAAGGAAAAGGTACAAATTTAGTTATGTAGATTTCGAGAAAACAAAATGATTAAGTACATATTTCTCTTTTCTTTACACTTACATTAAAATAAATTTTAAAATAAGTAAATGAAAAATTCATAATTCGAAATCTCATGTTACAACCATGCTTTTAGGAAAAGTAACACAAACATTTTTTCATGGTGTATGGAAGAAAGAACATAATCAAGTACGGAGTTTGCATCATGTCTCGTAAGTGCATAGTTAAAGATATTCCAATGAGGATTTGTAGTAATTTTAAAGTTCTAGGAGCATCCATTCCCACTATGCATTTTCAGATTCAAAAAGGAAAAAAAAGAGATATCCACACAATTACAAAAATGACGAGTACATTTTTTATCATGCATATGCTTTTAGGTCTTGAAGTAAAGAAATTCTAGTTGTAATAATGAAACATTACTTACCAAGTGAGTGCAGATTTACAATTATTAATTACAACCATCAAGGTAAAATAGAAGGGATGATCAACAAAGAAGAACATAAAGTCTCATGAAAATCCATTCACACCATGCATTTCCAGATTAAACTGTTCTCTTTAAAAATCATACACAAATTCAAAGCTACAAGCAAATCTCTAATTTTTTGTTCATCATTTTTCTCATTTTAAAGTACACAAACTGTGGGGAAACAAAATTACATCTCAAGTGTTTCAACATAAATACTACTTCCATAAATGCTAAAACCTCCATTCATAATCCTATCCATATCAAGAAATGCAGGTAGATAGTTAAAATCATATTCAAGTATTTATCAGGAAAGCCTACATGTTTTCTTTAAAGAAGAAGTAACATATGAAAAGAAAGGAAAAAATTATTCATCAAACATGCCACAGCTTGGTATTTCCAAAATAGATATACGAGAAAGTTTATGATCATTGAACAACTAGCTACTACAAATATTTGGATATTTTAAAATAATGCAAAATCTCTAAACACAGTTCACTTTTTGTAAAGTTGTCGAACGATGTGGATAAACAAAGTGCAACAACCCATATCGGGTCATAAACATAATACAATTTTTGATACCAATGAAAAATAACTCATTGCCTTAATAATCAACAAGGTTAGAGTCTAAAGAAAGTTATAGCCATCGGGATAATTAATAAAAAGGTAATTTCTATTATTAGCATTCAAAAAATTAAAATAATGAATAGGTATGTTGAAAAGTATACAAGCTCATAGGTTTATACCATGCATGGTTGAATAATGGATAAGAATTGTACGCAACAAAAATTACATGTGCTACATTGTCGAAAGTGGTTATAAAAGTCCCAAATGATGATTCATGTCCTTTCGGAAGGTGTTCAAGCTCCAAAACCCATTCACAATATATATTTGTATCCTACACATCACTACTTAGCCTTTGCATGATTTTTCTTGGCTTCCTACTCACTTTAGAGTAGTTTTGACCTTTAGTTTCAAAACCACCGCCCCGCTTGGGCAACGGTTTTAGAATCGCCTCCCGTGTAGGGCGGTGGTTTTCAACCGCGCCCTACACAAGGCAACAGCTTCGAGAGAATTTTAGAGAGAGTTCACTTGCATTTTTTCACGCTGAATTCTCTCACTTAGCTTCCATTTTAGGCACGTTTCTTATCCATTTTATATGATTTCAAGGCCCAACTACCTTGTGGCAATCTATTCTTGCACTTCTATTTGTGATTGATGGTTGTTAATATTTTGAACTCCCTCTTCACTTTTTTTTTTTTATCTCCTCCTTAGACTATCAAACAGATTTAACAATTTCCCAACTAAATTCCTATAAATACCATGCTTGTGTGTAAGCAAAACTTGGAGAAAATTTGTATTCTTGCTATTGTAAAGTTGTTTCCTTTTGCTGGAAATTTCCAAAGCCAATCCATGTTCAATTGTGATTTCCCTCTTCCACTTTCCTTGCTTCCCAATTTTCCAATTCAAGATATTTTTTTCCCGTATCCTTATTCTTCTCTTATCGCATTCCCACCCGTTGGACTCACATGGACACAAATATTGAAAGGATAGACCGAGGGACAATACTCTTGTAACTAGATTTGCCACGCTTCTTGCAAGATTCAGGTTGGATGTGTTGTTTGATTCATTCATGTAAATTATCAATTTTCAATTTATTCATTTCAAATATATATCAAATAAAGTGGTGAATTTGTTTCATTTAAATTAATCAATCAATTTCAAATAGGTCAAATTATTCGAAATATTTCTCTACAACATTTTCAGGGAACTTATAGGGAGCAATATCTTCTTTGAAGTTGTGATTTGTTCTCTACCTTTGAAGTAGGATTGATGGTTTTTATTTCAATTAACTAATTGTTTAAAGTTTATATTCACATGCTTGCATGAGTAACTAGCTACATCTAGTTGATTTCTTGTAATATAATTCATTTATTAGATTAGAAGAATTGTTTAGAATACTCAAAAAGATCAAAAATATTTACTTTCATTAGATTAGTTCCTTTTCATTTCTTTATTTGGGTATATTATGAAAATACCAAAAACATTGTTCGATTTCCTTCGATAGTTAGTTTGATTTGTCAAATCAAAACATTTCCATTTTACATGACCATTAGAGGTACAAAACAAGAGTGTACTTATGGAAGTGATCCAAGGGTACTATTGGTGCTCAAAATTATTCCTCAGATGTGATTGTGATGGATCTGAAATTATGAGTCAACAATGGGAACCTGTCTCCAAGTTGTGGGACCCTACACACGGAGAAGGCCGGTTCCTTTACCTACCTCTAATGCTACTACTACTCCTAATGCTGAAACAAAATCCTAGACTAAACATGCAAAGGGACCAGGGATAAAAGGATGTGTAGAAAGGGGAAATCCTAAGTTGGGGAAGGTGATAGTTCTAGAAGGAAATGTTCGATCACTCTCCATGGGCGGCGAAGGAAACAGAGAAGGTGTGGAAGAAGAGGGTGGATGGCATGTGCCACAAATCAACACGCGAGCTCAACATTATGACGAGTGTAACACATGAACATGTAGAATAAAAATGGGAAGTAAACACAACATACCGGAGAATGTAGAGAGAGGTGGGTGAGATGCAATGAAAATGAGAGATGGAAGACAAGAATTCCAAAAACATGATTTTATTTCTTAAGTAATGCAAAATCATTTACATTCAGTGGTAGGAGGTGAGAATACATTGCAAAGACCATCCCAAGTTTCGAGACCCGTGGGAAGTAGGTCGCCATTTTTTCATAGTGCCATTACAACAGAGAGGGATATTTTTACAAAATATAACTTTGCCATTTATAAAAGAAGAAGGAGAGAAGAGAAGGATAAAGAGAGGGAAACTCGGATCGAAATATTCAACCACTAACAACAAGTGATAAATGACTACAAATATACCGCAAGGCTATTAGAAGTGCTTCCCCATGTCCTGTTTGGCATGTAGAAGAAGGAAGGAGGAAATATCGATGAAATATGGTGGTTGAGATCGATTAGATGTATGCATTAATGAGCTAAGAGACATTTCCATGTTTTTTACCTTCAATTCTTTCCTATACTTGAATTTGAATATTATAACATGTAGCTTGTGTCAAAAACTTTATGAAAATTCCAGGTGCGCGTCGATCGGAGCTCTGTAGCAGAAGATCAGACTGTCAGAAGATGTCAAAACTATCTGGTTTTGTAAGAAATGTGTCGTGCATAGATTGGCTGAAAGGATGGGTAACTGTTCATTATTTTTTCTTTTCCGTCATGTGTCATGTATCGGTTGATTGTCAAATTTGGTTCCCTACTATAGCACTTTGATAAGTTACGTGGAGCATAGTCAAGTTTGATAGATGACATGGCACAAAAGAAGGTGTAAGGAGGTGTAAGGATTGAAAGAAAAAGGATGGCGTGTGAAAGGGAAATAGAGGGAAGGCACGTGTAGAGGTGCATGCATAGGAGGAAAAGGAAATTACTTGCAAAGGAAAAGTATGGGGAAGGAGAGAGAGCACTCAAATGAGGAAGGGCGTGCGGGTAGAAAGAAAAGATGACACACAAAGGAGTGTAAGAAAGAGGGGAATTTCAAGGCATGCAAGTGCATAGGCACACAAGGGACTCACTGATTTGAAAGGTAGGTCTCACAGAGGTGCACACAAGGAGTGCACGATAAGATAGGAATGAAAGTGGGTGCACAGAGGGAAGGCATGAAGGGGAAATGGAAGGAGAAATTTTTTTGAAGGTTGAAGCAGGAAGGTGCGCAAGGGCATGTAAAGGAATTGCAACTGTTTCATAGTGTCAAAGAACAATCTTTAGTGCATGCAACTTGAAATGTGAAACATCAGAGTCAGAATGAAATTATAAGTTATCCAGATAACTAGGATAGTTATTTGGATAACAAGTACCACAACCAAATGGCCTTGAACTACTCATAGATATTGATATAGGACTCTACCTCCTTGTCCTTAAGACACCGAATCAATATGCCGAGAAGATTGAACAACTTAACGCCTTAAACATAGATTCTAATCAGGATTATGATTATTGGACCTCCCCTATGTGTATATTTACTAACCAACCCCGGGCATAGGATCTTGACCACTCATATGACCATACACGGTCAAAAACCACCATGATTTCACGGTTTTTATCCTTGGGTCTCGTAACCCAATATACTTGTAGAATAATTAGATATTGAACTGATTTATGTGTGTTAGTTTTTATATCATCTCCATTACCACTAGATATTATCACACAATTTTCCGTGTTGAACATAACATCTGATCAAAGCTAAGGATTTTGGACTAGACCAATGAACCTCCCATAGATCTTGCGATTCCATAATGCCTCTCACTTTGACTTCCATGACATTTTCGGAAATCCATACGACTCACCCAAGCAGGTAATTTCCACGAGTCCCAAAACTAATTGATAGGATGTCCCCGGAGCTCGATATTGATTTAAGCCTCCATGTTTCCATCCTTTCTGATTTCTCCATTCGAGCCACCCAAGTTAGATAGGATTGAGTTGTTTTGGATGAGAATATTCCTTTATTGTAAGTCAAAAACATTGTATTGCCTTCATCACATTCACTTACCATTTTCATATAATTTTCATCCATTACCATATTTTCTACACCTTAGCCACTCACATTCTCTACATCGGTTGCCTCGGCATGACCTCAGGGAGTCGAGTGCAGTTGAAAGTCACATGTTTATTTTCATCTGTACAAATTGGTGAACCCAACGTGAAGAGCTAGTCTCTGATCATTTCCACTTTATTCATCCATCTTCCTCTCTCCCATTATTCTATGGGTATTTATATACCCCCTGAAAATGTCAGGATACAATGGATATGACCGACCCATTTTGGTTCTTGAAGCATATAACTATTAGATGGTTAGAAAATAACAATCACCCTCACTTTCTACGTGGGCAAAAAACTACTCAACCACCCATCTTCAAACTCCTCCTCCTCAGGGGACCAATATCGGTTCCTCAGTAAGGATCAAAGAAATTGGTCAAATAACACAAACCCAACAACCTGAACTCTCAAGCTCTAACAACATGAATTTTACTGGAGAGACAGGCTCATCTCCTTAGGTCTTGTTTAGAAAACCCATTATTATAAAGTCTAACTCCCACATTTAGATGAGGATTATTTAGCATGTTACACAAGAAGTGAACAACACTTCCGAATATAATGAATCCACCTTTTGATAGGTTGCAAGGGTATGTTGATGTCTTGCTTCAAAATAATAACACTACCCCTCATACAATGGAGAATATTACTACCGAGGGTGGCAAAATAATGAGAAATTCATAGTAGGATATCATATTCCTCAAATACCTACAAAATTTCAATAGTTTGCTCCAAAGTAGAACACCACACCATCAATGGGAGAAGTCATCTCGGTGTTGGTGGACGTCAAGGAATTGGAACTTTTCCAAAACACTCGAGACTTCATAAGTTAGGTAAGGAAAGATTCCTTTCCATTCAAACAACTACGGCCAAGTACCTTCCACACCTAATCCTCTAGTTTTCATTGGTGCTCCTAGCTTGGTGGATCTTCTA
The DNA here is from genome assembly GCA_018340775.1 of Taxus wallichiana var. yunnanensis. Classification (NCBI taxonomy): domain Eukaryota; kingdom Viridiplantae; phylum Streptophyta; class Pinopsida; order Cupressales; family Taxaceae; genus Taxus; species Taxus wallichiana. Next base: position 390,854,191 of record CM031237.1, on the reverse strand, counting down.
ACTAGGACAGAACCTTGGGTATGCCCCTCAATCTACATATGGATACCCTCCACAGAACCAGTGGTAAGTGCATTCTCAAATGCCATGCCATATGGAAATGCAACGTTCCATGGGTTTGTACCTCAATATCCATACCAAAATAATCCTCCCCTTTACATGCACACGCATTCTAAGATAACATAGGGGACATGTATACTTACCTGTGCCCATATGGTCAGCCATAGGGGATGTCTTATACCCCGAATAATATATATGTTGCACCATTCCAACAATCAATTCCGCATACACGTCCCTAACACACGCCATCAATGGTCGAGTCCTATGTAGTAGGAACTTACTCAAAATAACTAAAGGAGCCTATTGACTTCTCCATATGGAATATCATGCTTCCAAGACCACTGTCAGACCTTCCAAAATTTAAAGGGGAGGGTGATCCTAATACACACATCAACGCATTTGTAACCATCATTAAAGAGCTGATCCCATGAGATGCAGTAGTTGTAAAGATATTCCCTAAGATGTTAGAAGGTATTGTTATTGGCTCGTATTATAGAATACCAAAAGAATTTATACATTCTTTTAATAAAATTGTTTAAGAGTTTATTAAAGATTTTGATATGAATAAACTTTTGAGAACAGGAATCAGAGAATTCCTTCATATCAAACAAGAGCACAATGAGTCTCGCCACACATTTCATACAAATATGGTGACAAGTCCTTTACTCCTCAGCCAATGCTCCTAACATGGATCAAATGGAGCTTTGTGACTTGTTCCTTCACTCTCTTAATAGAGAAAAAAAGGAGGAGGTCCATAAGTTCCCACTTATGAGCTATGAAGAGGTGATAGAGGGTACTCTCCAAATAGACCAAACAACAATAGATAGTGGTCGTAAGACTTATGACTCGAATGGGAGGCTAGTCACTCTTAATCAGGGAAATTTGAACTTCGCTAATATTCACGAATAATAATTAAGGAATAAAATTCCTCAACAAGAATTATGGAGTTACAACTAAAAATGTTATAGATCGGCCAAGAAACCAAACGTTTTTAGCACTCCCAATACAAACATTATCAACAATAATAATGTAAATGGAAATAACCAAAGAAATAACAATTTTGTCCCTACGGTTAATGTTGTGGACTTTAACCATCCTCAACAACAACAATAACAAAAAAATTCAATAAGTGCGTGCCCAAGGCCCTAGCCAATACCCCGATGGGTACCCAAATCAATTTCAAAACTAGGGACAATGGGCCCCAAAATTCAATTATAACAATTAGTAGTTGAATAACAATCAAAACTTCAGACCATAAAAAATACAAACCAAAGATATCGGGATTACGACACCGAATTGTATTTTGGTTTCCATAGAGTCTGAGGGCACGAAGCTAGAAATTTTCGAGATTGCAACAAGTTTTTACAATGTCTACCTGAAGACCAAAGGAAATTTTTCATCAAAATGTTTCTACCAAACCCTACACCACCTAATCAAAATACCAACATGGGACTAGTGTCCCCTCAAAATATTCCACTTAGGATCTTCAACGATCCTCTCCCAAATTGACCCAATAATGGTAAGTTAGATCCCAATGGGTCAAATAAGGGTACAATGGTGGGAGCTAAAAATCACAAAGATTTAATTTCAGTAAAACAAACCAGTTGCACCTACATTGGATAGGTGTCGTCAGTGAGACTAAAACAAAGTGGGTCTTATGGAGATGGATACTAAGCCTCAAATAAATGCGGCCACTAGAACCAAGGACTATTCTTTGCAGCCTATCCCAATCTACCCAACTATATCAGATGACATTCATGAAACACTAGGCAAACCAGTAGGATCTTATGACTTGATCAATGATCTAACCAAGACCTTCTCCCAAATTTCCTCCTTAGATTTGTTAAAGAATTCCCCTGCTCATAGAGTTTCTTTATTAGAAGCACTAGGTCTTGGGAATTTTATTAATGTCACCCTCCCCAAGAAGAAGAAATAACCCATATAGACTTTGATGTCTATCCTCTAAGGCAACTGAAAGATATTTTGGATTCATATTCGACATCAATAAGATTCCCATGGATGTTGAAATAACTCGTAGAGGTGATCTGGCCTTTTATTTACAAGTTTGGATCTACAAAAAATGTGTAAAGTGTGTGATGATTGTTGATGGGGTAGAAGTCAATATTGTCCCCTTCTCTTTCCTTCGAAATTTTGCAATGGGGAAACTAATTTCTCCTCAACACAAAACACACTAAGGGGTTATGAATTCCTTAAAGCAATGTCAATTGAAACTATTGTATTACTAGTCACCCTTGGTCCTAAGATGATTCTAAATTTTTTTATATTATATATCAGAAACCGACTATAATATCATCCTCAAGTGATCCTTGGATACATCACATGAAATTAATTCTCCAATTTGTTTTAGGAAGTAAGATTCATGCATTTATGGAAGGTCTTTCTTGCGTAGGGTGACCCCAAATCCTTTGACATACATCTGGAAAATCTAAAGAAGAGTCCAGGGGTTCATTCCAATTTTGAGATTCCTTCCAACCAACTAAAAACCTACAAACATAGCACCGAAGAAATGTTTGGTCCCACAATGGAAATAGAAACTACGAGACATGATTGAAGGAGTCCCTATCAGTAAAGGATGAAACCAATGTTGTAGAAACTATTTCCACGTAAACGAAAAAAAAAAAAAGATTGTTGAACTATTGGAAAGTGATTTACCCATTCTCCTTCTATTCTATTCTATGGGAATATGACATGCCCTCGGAATTAGCTCCATTCTAGCTGATGTAATTTACATGGTGGAATTCTCGAGAGGCTAAGGAAGAGGATACAAAGAACGATCTAACCTCAATATTCCCAATAAGTTTTTGGAATCTCTATTTTGACAGAGAAAAATTCTGCTACGGCTTGGGGAAGGTATGATCCTCACTTATTTAGAGGGGAAGGTCATGAATTTTTCGTTAAAATTAAATTTCGAGTGTAAGAATAATGGAACAGAATACGAAGTCTCCTTCTTGGTCTCATTGTAACCAAAAGGATGGGTGTTTGTAGTATTAGGGTGTTGGGTGATTCATAATTAGTGGCAAACCAAGTGTCTCAAGTATACCAAACTAGGGCTGAAAACCTACAACTCTATAATATTGTTGTCTTGGAATTAAGTAAGGGTTTTTATTTTATTTCAATTGAAGCTATACCTCAAGAACAAAATCTCTTGGCTGATTCTATTGCAACCTCTACTTCTCGCTTCACTCCAAGAAAAGAGTTAGAAGATACAATATTTACGGTTTTAGTTCATGCCGAACCTCTCGGTTCACAAAATACCGACAACTCTAATTCTAGCATATGTCAAAGTGAGAATGAGTCTATCACTCTAAACTATTTGGAAAATGATGAAGAAATCCTAGGGTACTTAAATTCCTACACAAATTTGCATACCGCTCACCATAATATCGGTTCTTCTCTCATCCCACACTCTTCTTCCTACTTTGGAGATCACACAATGGAACCTTCCTCCACATAAGGTCTTGAGGTTTATGAGGTAGAAGAGGAGGGGGATTAGAATTACCTCTAGCATCACATGAGTTTGAAGAGGGTAACACCTCTTTGATCGAGGGAACAATTGACATAAACATCGGGAAAGAGGAGGAACAATTTTTTTGAAGCTAGGGTCTTCTCTAACTCCCGAAGAAATAGAGATACACACATAAATTCTCAAGGATAATTCAAAGGCTTTTACATTCAGCTACAAGGAGATGATGGGAATTTCTCCTCACATTAGTTCATAATCTCGTCACTAAAATATATGCAAATCCTATTAAGCGAAGTCAAGATGCAAGAATCCTAAGGTATCTCTCATGGTAAAATACGAAGTGATGAAATTGCTACAAGTGAGGTTCATCAAACCATTTGACTACTCACGGTGGATATCCAACATTGTCCCAGCTTATAAAAAGAATTGAAAGATCTCGCATTTGCATAGACTTTCAGGATATCAACAAGGCTTGTCCCAAGGATGATTTCCGCTACCATCTATAGATTTTATTGTCGACGTAACAACTGGATATGAGTTTTTATCCATTATGGATGGGTTTTCTTGATATAACCAAATCAAAATCTCTAAGGAAGATCAGACCAAAACCACATTTATTTCTTGCTTGGGGAACATATTGTTACAATTGTCATGTCATTTAGACTTCAGAACGTAGGAGAAACTTACCAATGGGATATGACTTACATATTACATGATGTTATTCATAATATTGTGGAATCCTATGCTTTGATGACTCTTTGGCTAAGTATAGAAAGCACTCGATCACTCGAATTGCTTCATGTCATCCTTTCTCATCTAATTGAATATGGTGTTATGCTAAATCTAGAAAAATGTGTGTTCGGTATGACAGAGGCAAATTACTAGGATACATTATTTCCTCATGAGGGATTGATGTGGATCCAACCAAAATCCAAGAATTATTGGAAATTATCACCTTTGTCGCCGATGAGTCTTGCATTAGGTCTTTCCTCGGGAAGCTTGGTGCAATCCTAAGGCTCATCCTGATTTAACCTTCATAATTCACCCGATAAACAATTTATTAAAGAAATATTATTGCATTGATTGGAAAAAGAGTGCAATGAGGAATTTGAGTTAGTCAAATGATTCTTACTGTCTCCTCCCATGCTCATGCCACCTAAGTCAGATCACTCCTTAATTCTATATTCAGGGGATACAGATGTCTCGGTGGCTTGCATGCTAGCTCAAGAGGATGATGATAAACGATAGTGTGTAGTATAATTTATTAGTTGGACGTTTCTTGAATATGATAAATGATATAAGTAGGCTGAAAAATAATACTGGCCATATTTTTTGCAATAAAATGGTTAAAGCACTACATGCTTAACTAAGAAATGAGAGTTATTGTCGGGATAGATCATTTACGGATGTTTCTCACACAAGGGTCCTTATCTAATAAATTTGGACATTTAATAACTCGATGGGTGAGTTCAAGCTAATGTTTGTTAATCAAAAGTCCTTCAAAGGACAAATCATTATATCTTGGTTGGCTAATAACCCATTAGATGGAGGCAATATAGTAAATCTAGAATTCCCCGACGAATGTGTGTATTTAGTTGAAACCAAGCCTCCCATTTTTGAGTGTCCATGGTATTCCAATATCATTAATTTTATTATGGATCGTATGTACCCTGAAGGGGAGACATCACAATCGATAAGGTGGCTACACATCATAGCCACTAAGTACATTATATTATAAAAAGTGATCTATCGCAGAGCCTTCGATGGAATGTTGTTAAGATGTGTTGACAAAGAAGAATCTGATAAGATTATTTATGAATATCATAGTGGAGTATGTGGAGGTCACTTCAAGGGCCATGTCACTACTCAAAAAATACATTAGATGCGATACTTGCCCACACAGTAGAACATGACGTGGTAGAGTTTGTGTGTAAGTGCCACAAATGTCAAGAGTTATCCCATGAGATCCACATACTGGCACATGATCTGCAACCAATTACGACACCGTGGCCCTTTTCCACGTTGGGCCTAGATTTGATAAGGAAGTTATATCCCTCATCGGTAGATGGCCATAATTTCATAATCAAGGCACCAAAATATGTTACTAAGTAGGTTGGGGCCATGCCTCTTACCATCGTACCTAGATGCATAATCGCTAAATTCATTCTCGAACTAAATCATTTGTACGCACGGGGTCCCACAAGTCATTATCTCTAATAATGGCACATATTTCAAAAAAGAGGACGTGACGTGAACTATGTGATAAATTCAAAATAAATAATCACATAGCTTCTCTGTATTACCCTCGTGCCAATGGACAAGCCGAGGCAACAAATAAGATGTTAAAATTCATTCTCCTTAAAACTATCAAGGAGAAAAAATGAGATTGGAATTTAGAGTTATACCCGGCCTTATGGTCCTATCGTAGGACATCGATAAGAATGCCGATGGGGAAACCCCTTTTCTTTGGTATTTGGTGCATAACCAATTTTACCATTTGAGGTCAAAATACCTAGTCTCCGCATCTCATTACATGGAATTTTGGGAGAATAAGCCTATTGAGAGGTGTGATTATCTCAATTAGAAAGCCTTGATGAATTTGAGCTCAACGTCGAACAACACCATAGTCTTTATGCTGATTGAATGGCTCGAAAGTATAACAAGAAAGTTTACAAGCGTGAGATATATGAGGGAGATTTGGTTTTAAGAATCGAAATCCAAAGAGACAAGAATAATGACGAAGGAAGGAAATTCAGGCCCAAGTGGTTAGGTCTATATCGAGTAATAAAATACTATAAAAATGGGGCATTTCATCTTTGTACACTAGAGGATGAGGAGTTTAGTGAATCTGTCAACTCTCTTCAACTAAAGATGTATTATGCATGATTCAATTTCATTTCCACATGTACATTACTACATCGCATTGCATTTTCACCGCCAATCCATTTCATAAATTTGTAATCAAGGGAATTGTTCTTATAGAAATTATTACAAAATTTTAAAAATATTGGAAAAACATTCAAATCATATCTCTATAAATCCTCATGGTATCATCAATTGTTTCGAATCATTTCATTAGTTCAAACAAGATAAGATAAGATTTGTGAGAACCAACCAAGGCCTACATACTTGGTTCCACTCGTAGTTTCTTCTAGATTAGGTGTCTTTACCTATATTCTATTTTAGAAGCTTCATGGTGTCACATCTCTTTGCAAATAAGAACATTCTAAACATTTTGCCTAGATATATATGTCAAATTTAAATCAACATAAATTTCTTATTTTACACATTTCTTTGCCCTACCAACCTTTGGTGTTGAGCCCACATCTCTTACTAGTGGTGTGGGGTTGGGAAAGGAGAGAATTTCCCTTACTCGACTATGCCTTGTCCATGGTGATGAGCCTATACTTCTTATTGGTAGCATGGGGAAAGGTGTAGGGGTCTCTTTGACACATTAGAAATTTAAAATCAGTTCATTTAGATGTTGTGAAATCATAAATCAAAACAAATTTATATTTCCAAAATTCTAAGAGAGTTTAAAACCTCAAAACAAGATTTTGTCAACCAAGTGGCCATCTACGGATCTACGTCTAGATAAATTGGAAAGCAATTCATATTTTAAACTATGTAGAAAACTTGAGTAATGAGGTTGTAGGTTCTCAATTTGGATTTTTTCAAATCCTTGTATTTCTCTCATCATTACCATTCAACAAATTTCTATAACTTATTCCCTTCTAGATCTTGGTGTTGAGCCCTCACATCTTACCAGTTATATGGGGTTTGGAGTGGGGTAAGTTCATTCTCTTATCATATCACTCTTAAATCACATTTTTCCAAAACAATACAAAGTATTGAAAATTGCTTAGAGAAACTAAAGTTCAACATTACATTGTACTTGCATAATCATCTTATATCAAAATTTCAAAATAGACAACAAAAATAAATCATTTTGTTAGCATTCATATCCATTGCATACATTTTGAAAAGCATACAAAAGTGGAAATTCTAAACATCTAGAGTACACACGTGAATCAAACCATAAATGGAATTCAACTCTATGCAAGGAATAAACAAACTAGAAAGAGAGATCTTTATATATAACAAATCAAGTTTTTGTATAATGCCATCACACGCTAGGCATGGTCAAAACGCTCTTAATGATCTGAAATATACAAAAATAGTATAAATTTCTCACAAAATGGTAGCAAAATAATAAAGGATAAAAGGGCTATCATTCCATGTGGGACCCTCGTGAAGGCACACACCTAGGGCTCCTGCTGCGGATCCGATGGCATGAGTGCACCGAGTGGTATGAGTTCCCATGAGAAAATCACTAGCCATGGTCTCATTGCGGCTCCTCATCATTTCTTATCTCTCCCTCTTAATCGCCACATAGCATGTAACTCTAGTCTTCAAATAAGTGATCATCTCTGCAGCCTTCCAGAGAGGTGCAAAAATGTCAATGTGGCAGCTAGCCCGCAAAGGTTTCCACAAATTCTCTAGCATCTGTTCTCTGGTCTTCCTTATGGGAAGTAGCAAGGTGTGTATGCAGAACTTAAAAATAAGATCCCACAACTCCTAAGTGTTTGGTGTAAAAATAAGGAAACCAATGGCGAATTAGAAGACTACAAAAATAAAAAAGAAATACCAACTACGATTTCTAACTAATAGATTCAAGAGAAGAGTATTAACATACATAGATCTTAAGGAATCCATATAGGGTTAGTGGTCTGCTACTACTACCGATGATTTTCAGGCCTCTCCAAGTCTAGAGGCGAGATGATGTCCCATCATCCTTCGAGACTAAGGATTCCTTCTCTGCATCTTCCTCCTCTCTCTCCAACTCGGACCTCTCCAGGTGTCATGCCACTTTGATTCACTTTCCTCCTCCTCCATATGGGCTACCTCATAAGTCCCACCACCCATCTCCTCATCTCCCGACTCATCCCCACTCTCAACTCCATCCTCCTCATCTCCCGAGTGTTCTCTAGTCTCATCGTTTGTATGCTCCTAAAAGTTGAAATAAATATCAATAGGAACCTCCTCCTCCCCACCATGGGTAGGAATGGACTCAATCAGTAACAAAGATGTAGGATTGGCGGAAGCTACCCTTTAGACATGAACAACATGCCTAATGTAAATAGAGAGACACTGGAGTCACCTTTGTCCAACCCGAATCACCTCTTGGGCCCTCATGAGCCTATCTAATTCTCCTATAAACGGGTGCTACGGGAGGAATAATGTCATTATAGGAAAGGAAAACTACGAGGAACTCTACCAAATGGATGTGTCTCTACCTTCCCCTCCTATCCACTACTAGAATGGTATAAACTATCACTTTAGGCCCATCCTATCCCAACAATCCTGCCATGTCTTGGTATGGAGTGGCCACCATGTATGTTGTCAAGGAAGCCACTAGATGATATGGAACTTTGAGAACTAACATCATTGTCCATCTAGCAAAACCGACATCCCTTCGGTCATGTAATGGAATTCCTCCGATACGTGAAACTCTGCTCATAAACCCATCTCATAACCAATGTAGGGTGGCTCAAAGACTACTGTGCTATAACCTAACAATCCAATATAAATTGTGATAAGTGTTTGCAAGGATATATACCCCCAAGCGTATATGTGACCATGTGCCTCTATTTGATTCATAATGGGAGCCTTGAAAGTGATCTAAAAATGGTACTTAAATTTTTTTCAGTACTTAGAAAATTTTTCAGATGAACAAATTTAACAGACTAGACATTGATCATGAGTTCAATTATCCAATTTTAGGTGTCTTGGAAACACAATTTTCAAACTCTTCCAAAATGATCAATTAATTTGATTTCCAGCTTAAGTGAATTCATAGATTCTATTACAAAACCATTTTTAAATAATTCAATCGAATGAATTCATGATTCTAAATTTTTCAAGTGCATTCACCACTAGTTGTGGGTTAAGGATATTGAACTTTACTTCAATCCATTTACTCCAGTTTTGTGCTTATTTTATCAATTAATCAAATGAATAATTTTATCGATCAAAAGATTCATCTAAAAATTGAAATCAAATCCACAACAAAAAAATTGATAAAAGAGTTCACCCGAAGGTTACGTCTCTAAATTATTGAAAAGAGAATCGATCTATTATTTCCCAATGAAGTAAAATATCCCTTCACTAATGACTTAACAAACCTTTATACCTGAGAATGGGTTGATGCCAGACCTCATGGAACTATGCAATTTACTATAAATGTTCCCAAGTCCATTCGCGGCCACTATAGTGTCTTCACAGTGTGATCCCCATAAAATTGTGCTAAAAACTCCTACAAGTGGAGATTTATAAAAACTACATGAAAAAAAAATTACATTTCTAGAATCCTTATGAAATTATGAGAAACTTCCCTTTTTACACCAAGACCTGGTTCAACCCTTAGGTGCTTGAAAAACTAAGATCTCTGTTGGTTCCTCATGCTTGTCCTGTGAAATGTGATGGAAAATCACCTACACAAGAAAATATACAACATCTCATGAGAAAAGAAAACCACCATTGTCTTCATCTCATAATTTCAAGCAACATTTCTTTTACATCAAGTTCTGAAAATGCCTCTAAGTGCCTCAAAACCTCAGATGAATGCCTGCTACCCTATTTGGTCTCCCCTTATAGTCTGCTCCACACTGCCTTTAAATAGAGGTGAGCTTGTTTGATAACTCATCCAAGCCCATCGGCAATTTGGCTTAGCCCGAGCACCTTGGATGGAGGAGGTTCTACGTTTGAATCTCGGTCAACTTGCATTTTGGCGGGGTTTTTTTGCATTAGAGTGGGTTCAAATCCCACATTGATCCTGAGTTGGAAGGGATATGCATTTAAATTGGGCATATAAGCCCAATTCCTATGTGGTTATATCCACGCATTCACCCATTTTCTAGCTACACATCCTTCTTTCGAGATATTGATCACACTTCTGAGATGTGTGGTGTTGGTTTATTTGTTTCTACGTCCAAACATGGTCCAAATAGTTAGTTTCAATGCCCGTTAGAAGGGATGAACTATATGGCTTGAATGCATAGAGTATTTGGTGTTGATTTGTTAGTGATACACCTAATATGGTGGGCTAATAGTTATCCACTGAGCTATATAAACTATAGATCCACCAATATAAGTGTCGAGCTCTAATCAATCGACCAATGTGGTTGCCCAAGTAGTTGAGAATAATGTAAATCCCAAACTATATGGAAATCAACCCGAACAACATGGTATAAACTTGACAATGTGGTAATAAGCTCGATCCATATGAGCAATGTGGAAAATGTGATCAACTCGTTGGGGAGTTAAACACCCCATCGAGCTAGTAATATAGCTCGACCGAGTTGATTATCAACCTGTAATGCAAAAATCATCTCATAGTGCAAAAATTGAACTCAAAACACAATATCAAGCTCAGAATGCAAAATTTATGTCCGCATGGTGGTTTGAGAGCCCACCACATCGGAAAACAAGAATATAGCTCTCACAGCCTTTCCGGGCTTCCCTCCATTACAAAAGTTGAGCCTCTTGTTCTTTTCCACTATAACGTGAGTTGAAGACCGGAGGCTGAAACCATATCAAACAACCGTTTCATATTTTTCTCCTTACCACATGTCACGTCTGGATTGGGTATTGACAAGGGTTTACCCATTTAAGACCGTAACTTTGAAAAGTGATAAAATCTTAATATAGACTCCATTTCTGAAGTTCAACATACCATCGGAAAGGTCTCAAGAAGCCCTTCAACATGGTCTAAATTTAGGGAAGTTTAGGGAAGATCTATATAGTGAAAAATCCTCTAGATCACTCCTCCCTAGTAAGACCATTTTGACCTCAAAATGGAAATTTTACCCAATTGAAATGTACACACGTTCTCTGCATATCAAAAACACGAACCCAATTTATAGCATGGTAATTTTCCAAAAAAATCTATATTAAAATGCCAATAAAAGTTACATAACCCAATGTCCTGAATTGTAACTGGTATGACATTGCAATTGCAATATTTCTCTGTACATCCTGATCCTACACTCACTACTGTCAACAATGCAAAATTATAACCTACATTCACATCTTGTCAGTGCAAAACTTATACATACTATTTATAACTATAACTGATAATTACAAATATTAATCCTATTAATAAGACTTACACATGTGCAAAAATCATGCATAGAAAACAAAGAGTTTGTATAAGTTGTACACTTACAAATAGTGCCTACATGCCAAAAATTTCACAATAACAACATACTAGCTACAATCCAAATACAAACATCGACCATTGATCATGCCATTGAACCGTACATACTGCTTTGAAAGAAGTTTGTAAAACCATTAAAAAATAAAATTACACAAATTATTTTAAACCTATAACCTGATTATGTTCTCTTCAGGATAATTCAGCAACACCAAAGAAAATAAATAAATTTGGAATTATTCCTTGTTCACAATTGATTAGGATTTCCAAAACTGTGCGGTTAGTTTTCATACCATTCAACAAACAAACTATGAAAACATGAAACTGATAAACTATTTACCCACCTTTTTCAACACATTTTCTTGTTTAGGTGGTTGTTTCAAATCAGTTTTCACCTGATTCATTGAATGGGTCAAATTGGTTGGTTTATTACTTTTATCATTCTTAACAAACTTTAACTTTTGTTCTGGATGACGCTTCCAACATTTATCAATTACATGACTTGGTTTCTTACAGTGATCACAAAACCTTTGATCCAATTTTTTAGGAACCTTACCTTGACTACTTTTAGCCAAGCCAGGTTTAGGAGAATGCATTTTCTCAATCTGTTCCATTATGGATTTTCTTTTCCTACACTTGGCCACACAATGATTAGACAACCCAAAAAATGTGCAAGGGTAACTATTCAACATTGCTTGAAAATCATAGCCAAATTTTCCAATGTAGAAAGTGGATTAAGTTGTTTACCTTTCCTTTATGATTATGGTAAACCAAAGGTGGAGGGATTTCAACACCTCTCCGTGGTGAATTCTTACCGGATCCTCCTCTCGAGGATGAATCACCTAAAGCTAGTGGGGATGACACTTGGCTATTAGAAGCTTGTCTTCTTCAAGTTGACTTAGAACTCTCTCCAATCACTTTTTTCCCCTACACTGGCATATCCCAATCATGCATAACGAGGTATTTTCTCAACCAAGATTGGGTTAGTTATACCTTGATTATTCTTACCAACTTTAATTCCATCAAAACCCATGCTATTTAAAATCTTAGATCCTACACATTTAGTGTGCTTTTCAAATCCACATAGCACTACAAAGTAAAATTTAGATTATCATGGGAAGAGGAATTAGATGTTTCCATACTTACTGTGCATTCATCGCTCATAGTGGATGCATCAAAAGTAAGCTGGTACATCTTTCTTAGGTCCATCAATTTGTAACACCATCAAGAGATCATCCTTAGATTCTAGCTCTCTTTTCAATGTGTCAATTTTCTCCTCTAGAGTCAATAGTTGACATCTCAAGAAGGAATTTTCTCCTATCTGTTGATTACATGCTTCAAGTTCCTCAAGTTTCTCCCTATTGGATAAATTTCCCATGGTTTTCCTACACACTTGTACTTCCAAAAACTACACACTACAACTAAAAGATCAAGTCCAAAAATGCAAAAACAAACTGAACCAAATCAACTAAAGCAAATCAAGAGCTAAACAAATATGATACCAACTTAATCTGAAAATGACACTTAAATTTTTTTCAAGTACTTAGAAAATTTTTAGATGAACAAATTTAACAGACTCAACATGGATCATGAGTTCAATTATTTAATTTTGGGTGTCTTGGAAACTAATTTTTAAACTCTTTCAAAATGATCATTTAATCTAATTTCCACTTATGTGAATTCATTAATTTTATTACAAAACAATTTTTAAATAATTCATAAGTTAAATTTATAATGAATTCATGATTCCAAATTTTTCAAGTGCATTCACCAACTGAATGTGGGTTAAGGATACTAAAATTTACTTCAATCCATTTACTCTAGTTTTGTGCTTATTTTATCAATTAATCAAATTAATCAAATGAAGAATTTTATCTGATCAAAATCTTCATCCAAAACTGAAATCAAATCCACAACACAAAACTTGATAACGAAGTTCACCCGAAGGCTACGTCTCCAAATTCTCGAAAAGAGAATCGATCTATTATTTCCCAATGAAGTACAATATCCCTTCACTAATGACTTAACAAACCTTTATACCTATAAATGGGCTGATACCATACCTCATGGAACTCTGTAATTTACCAGAAATGTTCCCAAGTCCATCCATGGCCCCTACAGTGTCTTCATAGTGTGATCCCCTTGCAATTATGCTTGAAAAACACCTACAAATGGATATTTATAAACATTACATGAAAAAAATTTACATTTTTGGAATCCTTATGAAATTCTGAGAAACTTCCCTTTTTACACCAAGACTTGGTTCAGCCTTTAGGTGCTAAAAAAATCAGATCTCTAATGGTTCCTCACATTTTTCCTATGCAATTGTCTTTGGAAAATCCCCTACACAATAAAATATACATCACCTCGTGAGAAAAGAAGACCACCATTGTCTTCATCTCTGAATTTCAAGAAAATTTTCTTTTTACATCAAGTTCAGAACGTTCCTCTAAGTGCCTTAAACCCTCAAATGAATTCCTACTGCCCGGTTTGGTCTCCCCCCATAGTCTGCTCCACATTCCTCTTTACATAGAGGTGAGCTCATTTTGTAATTCGTCTAAGACCATCAGCGAGTAGGCTTAGCTTGAACACTTTGGATGGAGGAGGTTCTAAGTTCAAATCCTGGTCGAATTACATTTTTGTGGGGTTATTTTGCATTGGAGTAGATTCAAATCCTACATTGATCCTGAGTTGGATGGGATAAGCATTTAAATTGGGCATGCAAGCCCGATTCCTACATGGCTATGTCCACTCATTGGCCCTTTTTCTAGCTACACATCCTTCCGATGAGCTTTTAATCACGTTGTCGAGGTGTCTTTGTGTTGGTTTGTTTATTTCTACATCCAAACATTGGGCTGAATGGTTGGTTTCAATGCCCGTTAGAAGGAAAGTGTTGTATGGCTTGGTATCGAGAATTTGGTGTTGATTTTCGGTGATACACCCAATGCATTGGGCTAATATTTATCCGCCAAGCTATATAAATCGTATATTCGCCAATATAAGTGTTGAGCTCTAATCAATCCGACCAATGTTGTTTCCCAAGTAGTTGAGAATAATGTAAATCCCGAACAACATGGAATAAACCTGAAAATGTGGTAATAAGCTCAATCCATATGAGCAATGTGGAAATTTTGAAAAAATTGGTGGGGAGTTGATCACCCCCCGAGCTAGCAATATAGCTTGACAAAGTTTGCTTATCAACCTACATTACAAAAATCAACTCATAGTGCAAAAGTCAAACTTGAAACACAATATCGAGCTAGGAATGCAAAATTGACATCCGCGTGGTGGTTTGAGAGCCCACCATGTTGGCAAAAAGAATATAGTTCTCGTGGCG
The DNA here is from genome assembly GCA_018340775.1 of Taxus wallichiana var. yunnanensis. Taxonomy (NCBI): domain Eukaryota; kingdom Viridiplantae; phylum Streptophyta; class Pinopsida; order Cupressales; family Taxaceae; genus Taxus; species Taxus wallichiana. The sequence continues at coordinate 390,839,098 of CM031237.1, read as the reverse complement.
GTCGGGATCCCCTCCGTTACAAAATTTGGGCCTCATGTTCTTTTTTCCATAACGTGAGTCAAACACCAGAGGCCATAAACCATATCAAACATCCATTTTGTCTTTTTCTCATTGCCACGTGTCATGTCTCGGATTAGATCTGTTGACCAAGGTTAACACATTTAAGACCGTAACTTTTACCGGTGATAAAATCGACATATAGAATCTATTTTCAAGTTCAAGCATTTCGTAAGAAAGGTATTGAGAAGCCCTTCAACATGTATTAGATTTAGGTAATTTTAGGGAACATATGCACGGTGAAAAATCCTATGGATCAAGCACTATAATAACCTATCACCCCCTTGTCCCCAATCAACCATGAAGCCAAGATACCCATAATGGCCTTACTTGATGTTGGGGATATGAGTAATGGGGATAGAAAGAATCGCATACCCTGCTTGGTTCCTACTAACACCGCTACATCACCCATGTAAGTTTCCCACAAGCTCGTAGTAGTTCGGATCCTGCTATCTCCAAAGTCAACCGTCTACCCAGTATCAAAACCCCAAGAATATGGTACACATCCTCTAAGGTGATAGTCCACTCACCCCTAACACTTGGCAATTGGAAAGTGTTCGGTCTTCATCCCAATAAGAAAATAGGTCATATAGTATATCACTAGCGCAGGAGTGACATAGGGCACCCATGCGATCCTCCATATGCCCTCTCTTTGTAGAGTGTCAGTCTCGTCCGAGTTAAGCGATCGAAAATCTCTCGGGATCCATTCAAACTCCCTCTCACAACTTCAACGGATGTACTCTTCCTTCTTCTACATCCAAAACATAGAAAAAGAGAAAGTTAGTGATATATTCCAATATAAAAGATCATCAAAAACATGAGAAAACACTAATTTTTTTTAAAAAATAGCCTTAGGCAAGTGCTTTAACATTCTATTCCAAACCGATGCCTTATGCGGGGTGGCGGTTTTTCGATTACCGCCTCACCAGTGTGGTGGTTTTCAAATCGCCATCCTACCACGGCGGTGATCTTGTAACCGCCTCCCAGCTCAAGGTGTCGATTATGTACAAAATTACTGCATGGGTTTAATGCCCTAAAAATGCTCAAAATGTAAAAATACATCATTTTGAATAAAATAAGAGACTACCTTATAAGCACCCCCGGAGACTAGTTTAACACAAGAAATTTTGAAAACGACCCCTCTTATATTTTTTTTTCAACTTTTAACATTTTAGGTTTCAAAGCAAACAAGTGAGAAAAACTAACCTTAGACCTTGCGGGTCGATCTCCCACTCATGGAGGCATGATTACTATCTCGCAACTAATGTTTTGACTATGCTCTCATTAAAAATGGTCACCATGGGTCCAAGCTCCAAAATCACCAAGTCAATATGCGCAAATGAATTAAAAATGAGTTTGTTTGTATATATATGTTTTTTTACTTGGTTTTGAGTGCATGCTTCATAGGACGTGAGCTTCGGTGTAGGTACATTTCTATATCCCTACACAAATGGTAAGTCCTCTTGTTATTATAGTTTAGCATTTATTTTTTGATATTTTATCTATCTACACTTGAGTCTTCTTTTCATTTTACAGGTAGTGGGAGTTTGGATGGTGACATTTGAAACACGGTTGTGTCGGCATAGCTTCTAACTCCCCATTTCAGGAACACCATACTCAAACTCTACGTTTTACGCATTTTCATGGCTAAGACGCTTCTCCAAGAGGGTAATATGCACACACCAAAAATTACATGTGCTACATTGTCAAAAAGTAGTTATAAAATTCCCCAATGATAATTTTTGTCCTATCGAAGGTGTTCGAGCTCTAAAACCCATTCGCAAAGATATATTTGTACCCTAGTCATCCATACTTAGCCTTTGCATGATTTTCTTGGCTTCTCGCTTAGTTTTAGAGTAGTTAAGACCTTTAGTGTGAAAACCACCGCCCTGCAGGCGGCGGTTTTGTGACCCCACCTAGGCGGCGTGGTGGTTTTCCAACTACCACCTGCGTAGGGTGGTGGTCTTGAAACCTCCACCCTACACAAAGCGGCGGTCCCTGAGAAAATTTTCCAGAGAGTTCACTCTAATTTTTACGGAATTCTCTCACTTAACTTCCATTTTTAGGCACGTTGCTTGTCCGTTTTAGATGATTCCAAGGCCCAACTACCTTTTTGAAATCTATTATTACACTTCTATTTTTTATTGATGGTTTTTAATAGTTTGAACTCCCTCTTCACTTTTGTTATGTCCTCCTTAGGTTGACAAATGACTATAACCATTACCCAACTAAATTCCTATAAATACCATGCTTGTGTGCAAGCAAAACCTAGAGAAAATTTGTATTCTTGCTATTGTAAATTTAATGCCTTCTTGCTAGAAATTGCTAAACCCAATCCCTATTCAATTTTGCTTGCCCTCTTCCACTTGCATTTCTTCCCAATCTTCCAATTCAAAGTTTTTTTCTCTGCTTCCTTCATCTTCTGTTGTTTTTGCATTCCCACCCGTTGGACTCACGTGGACACAAAGATTGAAATGATAAATTGAGGGGACAATACTCTTACAACCAGATTTGCCACAATTCTTGCAAGATCTAAGTTGGAGGTGTTGTTTGATTCATTCATGCAAATTATCAATTCAGAATTTATTCATTTCAAATATATATCAAATAGAGTAGTGTAGTTGTTTCATTTAAATTAATCAAGAAATTTCAAATAGGTCAACTTATTAGAAAATTTTCTACAACCTGACCTTGCCGGGGAAGTTGTAGGGAACAATAGCTTCTTTGGAGCTGTGATTTGTTCTCTTCCTACGAGGTAGGGTTGACGCTTTTTTATTTCAATTAACTAATTGTTTAGGTTTTAGATTCACATGCTTGCATGAGTAATTAGCTACATCCGGTTGATTGTTTGTAGTAGATTTCATTTATTAGATTAAAAACATTGTTTAGAATGCTAGAAAAGATTAAAAATATTTACTTTTATTAGATTAGTTTATTTTCATTGATTTATTTGGGTATATTGTGGAAATACCAAAAACATAGTTCAAATTTCCTTTGATAGTTACTTTGTTTTGTCAAATCAAAACAATTCCATTTTAAATGACCATTAGAAGTCGAGAATAAGTGCATACTTACGAAAGTGTTCCAAGGGTGCCCAAGTGAATGACCCTCAACTCGCTCACGGATATTGATACAGGACTCCGTCTCCTTATCCTTAAGACATTGGCTCAATACACCAAGAATATTGAACAACTTAACATCTTAAACATCACTTCCACTCAAAGCTTACGATTATTGGACCACCCCAAAGTGTAGATTGCCTTACGCCCCTAGGCATAGGCTCTTGACCACTCATATGACCATAAAGGGTCCACAGGCACCACAAGTTCACGGTTCTAATCCTTGGGTCCCATGACCCAATAGAATTGCGAGACCAATTAGATATTGATACTGGTTTACGTGTGCTAGTTTTTAGATCATCTCTATTACCACTATATATTATAGCATAATTTTCTATGTTGAACAAAACAATCGATCAAGCTAAGGCTTTTGGACTAGACCAAAGAACCTCCCATAGATCTTGTGGTTCCACCACGCCTTTTGCTTTCACTTCCATGACCTTGTCTAGAAATCCATACAAGGCGCCCGCAGTGTTACTTTCCATGAGTCCCACAACCAATCGATAGGGTGTCCTCGGAGCTCGATATTGACTAGAGCCTCTGTTTTCCATCCTTTCCGATTTCTCCATTCACGCCACCCGGAGTTAGACAAGATTTAGTTGCGTTGGATGACAAGATTCCAAAGATTGCAAGTCGAAAACATCGTATTGCCTTGATCACCTTCACTTACCATTTACATACACTTTTCGTCCATTACCATATTCACTACCACCTAGCCACTCCCATTCTCTACATTGGTGCCTCGACACGACCTGGGAGTCGAGTGTGGTTGAAATTAACGTGTTGATTTTCATCTATACAATATATTTTATAAAGACGATATAGATGTGAAGTAAAAAAATTCATAACTTCCTTCTTAAGGAATAATGTGTATGCAACCATCTCGAAGGGAGCATAACGAGTTAAGTAAAGAAGTCATCTAGACATCAAAGAGAGCATATTTTCATAGACTCAACGGGGCCATGTAATAAACCATCTTTCTTAGAAAAAGAATACCTTCACCTATGCAATAAATAATGATAAGCTAAAGATCTAAATTTCAATTTGGAGGTTTTCCAGGATAAGGCCTTCAACCCTTAATCAAGAATATGACTACATTTACGTAATGTAATAGAGCTAGATCAATTGAGTTGTGATTAAACACTGGAGTTGTTCAAACAAGCTAGCACCAAGTTGGAATTCATAAAAGAAAATAAGGCCAAACTCGGATAATACCATAGAATATACTGAGCCATATAAACATTCAAGTTGACCTACCAGGTGAACTCGAGTTGAGCTAAGTCCATGAGTTTAACAAACAATGAATCAAAACGAAGCAAGGTAATTTTATAGGGAGCTCGATGAGTATAGCATGGTTGAGAAGTATAGTTCCGATCCCAAGCTTGATATGAATCTCCAACCTTCTAGGTAGAAAGCCACGGTCTAGGTATTCAGAGAGTCAAAAGGAGGCAGAGTGATAAACCCCATATCACTTTTGGAGGTTAAGTATGACAAGACCAAGAAGTAGAATGCTTAAATCGAGAGCTCGTATCAGAAATATAATATTCAAAGATAATAAAGTGTGAAACCAAATTCAAACACCTACAAAAGGACTACAACTTGACATACATTGGTTTGAAGAGTGCAGGGCTAGGGTCACAAACATTAAAAATGATATGAGCCTGAATCAAGCATAGCCAACTCGAATTCTCCATTGCTGTGGAAAAGAAGCACGACCCACAAAAAAATCAAGGCAAGATTAGATTTGTAAAGGAAAAGGCCTAGAGATACACAAACCTAGATCTATAAAAAATGAGCATGCAGTATGGTCGTAGAAGAATAAGCAATGTAAAAACATGAAAAGGGTGAGGCAGTTTGAAGGTTGAATTTTGAAAATAGCTGCCGAGTGGGGCAAGAATCGCCGAAATATGGAGCACACAAATTCATGGAGACCCAACTCATATACATAAATACAAAGCAAGCCCCATGACGAGTTAGAAAACTGATGCGAACTTTCAGCATGACGGCGAGATAGCGAGTAAGGGAGAGCTCAAAGCAACGACTCCCAAAAGCAAGGTCCGCGTAAAATGGTACCCAATACATATATTTGAGCTGTGTTATTAAGGCAGAACTCTTAAATGGAATACCGAGACATTTTATACAGTTTCGAGCTACAAAAAGTTGTGTTATACACGTCATGGAAGAAGATTACACAAGAAAATAAAGCTCCATTACAACAACATAAACACACAAACAATGAGCAAATGGAGTAGAAATATCTACTCAAGAGAAACCCAGATCTAGAACTGAAACGGTAGAGTTGCAGAAATAAAAATAAAATCCCCCAGACTCCAAAAGACAAAACTACATCTAAGGATGTTTGAACCAAAATTTTGAGCATGGAAAATGGTTTGACCACCCAAAAGCAAAATTTTGAGCATGGAAAATGGTTTGAACAGCCGAGAAATATTTATCCATGGCATCTACGGGAAACAAAATCCTCAATCTTGAGCTAAATCAAGCATAAACAGAAAGCTTAAGCTAGAGCATCCAAGTAAAATGAAAACTCTATATTTCAGAGCAAAGCAAAATACCAACTCAGGAAACCTTCGATAGCGGGAATTGTTTGTAGAGTTGCCTTAGTAGAAACTTCCAAGCTAGGAAAAAGTTAGTAATTGCAAATGAGAGGGAATTAGGTTTTTTCCTAATGAGTTTGACCAAAGGAGGCTAACTACAGGTCAGTTTGACCATGGGTTAAAATTATTCCTTTTCAAACCCCATGTTATGTGGCATGCTACGTATGGGAATACCCTCAAAAGCGTCTAACTATTGTTTTATTCTGAAAATGATTTAATTATTATAAGTTTACATTGGGGTGTTAAGTATACCTTATTTATTTATTTATTTAGATATTAATGTCCACGAGAACAAAGGAGGTTGATCAATCATAATTGCAAGTTCCCTTTTAGGGTGAAAAAGACAAAATAACCAATTACGCATGCATGTGTCAAAAGGAGAAAATCCCAAATTAGCCAATGGTGCGTGACTAAAAAGGAAATTTTTTTTTTTGAAGGAAAACTAAAGTGTCATAACTTCCACAAACTGCTATACTTTTAGCTTAATCAATCCAAAAATAGGTTGAACAAGAGCTTGGACCATGATAAAAAAAGATTGTGAAGGGCTAATTCTAGCTTTTGAACACCATGCATCTTATTATTATTATTGATTGTAAAAGAGGATTAAAATTATGTATGTAAAAGTGCTATTATTAGCCAACTTAGCTAATTTTGGAGCATGGGGTGAGTTCTTAATATATATCTTGCTTCTACAAACTTGTAAGGGGGTTTTATTATTTTTTACAAATGTGTGATGCGGAGAATTATTGTACAATTTCACCTTTTGAGTAATAACGATTGTATTTTCCTCCAAATTGAATCTTGTGTAGTGTGTCACGAGATGTTGTAATGACTTTCCTTTACATGCTCATAACATCACAACACCTCCATCAAGCTATTTTGTGAGTTTTGCAGGTCATCTAAGTGTGTTTAAACACCTTTTGTGAGTGTAGAATTTGTTAAACAATCAATTAAAGTGAATTATTAGTCCTTTATCAATATTTAAGTGTGTTTTGTATAAGCATAGGTCCCTAACGATTTGGTGTATCACCCTTTTACCTTTTTAGTCCAATTTTAGTTACTTCTAAACCTCAACACCATCATTTTTAGTAGTTTTTAGGTGATCCATCAAGGGAACCAACCCACTTTGAAGGTTCTTCTCAGTCCGAGGCACCAAAAAATCATAGGAAATCCCATTGTACAAGTTGAAGTCGAGTCGGATAGCCTATCAAAATCAAGGTGCACTTCAGACTGATAACAAGCTTTTGGCATGCTCGGTGGGACAATGAACCATGTTTTAGTGTTATTTTCAGCATACATATGAAGATGGTGTTTTCACATGGTTGTTCTTAAAATATTAGTTGCTCCAAATCATCAACATGACCTATTGTTTGTAGTAGTTATTAGCTCTCGGGATGACATAAATGAATATCTATAAGTTGTAATTAGCAAAGAGCCACTAAGACAATTTCAACCGTTTGCTTTACCATCACTATTTTGAATAAGGGTTTTGACATATCTACACTTTTACGGTGAAGATTAGCTACTTCCGAAGGGTATAATTAATTTTTTTGCTATGTTTCATGCCTATGGTGAAAACTAGATTAGTAATAAGAGGTATTCCATCTAAATTTTCTCAATTACCTATATATTTAGTTAGAAGAAGGATTGGAAATACTACACTTATAATAGGCCCAATATTGTCAATCCTCCTCCAAACCATTTTTTTAATTCAAATTCCTATCTTTCAAATGAAAGCTATAATCATCCTTTCATGACCTTTACCAATGGAAGCCCGTTACAAATTTTTGTTTATCATGACATACCCATTACTACCTTAAAAATCCTTCCATATTTCATTGGTTAAAACCAAGTTCTGCTTATCAAACATATTAGAGATGTTGTAGCCCTTATGTTCTGTACATAATATCACTCATCGAGGATGTTGCTTGACGGATATTATGTTACTTCTTTAAAATTCCATGCCCTTGATGGTATAAAATTTTGTGATGGAATCAATCATTACTTGGGATCTATCGGGTGAAGCCTTATACAAACAATTTGAGGAAAAATATGATCATTTATCCCTTATTGAGCAACTTACTACCATTAATGTGCACCCCAATAGTTTATGGAAAAATTTAATTTGAGATTTACTAGGACTTGGGAAAGGATTCCATCGGTGAGTCAAACATTCACCGAACATGCTTTTTTGTATTATTTACGTGCATTAAATAGTGATATTGTTGTTATGATTCAGTCTATGGGTGGTACTACTCTTCCCGTAGCCTTTGAAATTACAATAAGAGTAGAAAACAACCTTATACAAGCTGGAAAATTGGCCCCTAGACCTTCTATGCCTATTTATCTTGAGCTAGCTCCTATTGCGCCTTATTAAAATCCACCATTACCTCCACAATTCAACCTAGTGATTTTGATGACTTAAAGGGTGTTATCCAAACCATGGGAAACAAAATTGTGCAGCTAGAAAGAAATCAAGCTCTATAAATTAGGCTATATAATCTACCTTTTGTGACTTATAATAATTATAGGCCTCCTTCTCAAGGTTATAGACCTCTATATCAAGCACAAACAACCATTACAATAGCTAAACCACTTGCAAAAGCTGATCCTAACGCCCCTACAACTTCTATAGATTTGGTTCCATTGCGAATAAACATGATGTCAGATCCTAACATGTAGCCTAGTGAGCCAAATGCAGCCTTAGAGATGGTACCAAAAGGATTTTATATGCCACAGATGACTCAAGAGGAGGCATACTATCAGATTCAACAAAGTTTATATCTTTCAACACAAGGGAGACCCAAATTTTGCACAAGTAACAAGGGAAACTAGATGCAATAATGGTTAACTTTGAAATTATTGATCATGTGGTTATAAATCAAGAAGTTGGAGCTAAGTAAAGAGTTGAATTTTTTTAAGTTGTTATTCAAGGTCAAGAAAGAGGGCCATGGAAGCAAATTTAGGTGATCAAACTATTGTACCAGCTCATGAAAATCAGAATATTACTGCTGGTAAGAGTTCTTATTCACCCAATGTTTAAGAACAAGTTGTTGTTTTGAAAAATCAGATTAAGGTAGGAGTTATTCCATTCAACATAGTTGATCATATGAAGAAATATCACGTTACTATGAGCATGTGGGACACATTATCCATTCCAGGACAAAAGGATTTGTTGGTCCAAGAGCTTGCGGTCTGAAATTAACATCAAAACAAAGCTAATAGTGTAAAAACACAACCAACATGGTGATGGAAATTACAAACCAGAAAACTAAAGGTTCAATATAGAAAACATCAAAAGAATTAAAAATAACTGAATGGTGAGGTAAAAATGGTTAAGCCACCTCCTTTTATCTTTCATTGATTATTGGAGACTCATTAGTTCATAATTGCATGGTGGATAGTGGGAAAGGAACATTGTTATGCCTAAGTTAGTAGCTTAAATTTTGGGTCTTAAGTATGAACCAAGTACCAAAGGAGTGTTAAAACTTGATGGTTCATCAACTAAGACCATTGGAATGATCAAAAATATGAAACTAACTTTGCATGCTTGTCCAAGTGTTACAATCTTACAAGATGTGATGGTGGTGGATTTACCACCTTATTTTGCTATGTGCTTATCTAGAGACTTCACATCCAATATTAGAGGTTATCTTTCAGCTGATTGGACCTATTATAGTTTTTCAAAACCATGTATGGAACTAAAGTTACCATCAATTCTGAGCCTTTGTCAAATTTTCACATTGATCCTTACACACCTAGTGAGTCACAAAATCATACACTTTAGACATTTATTTATCCGGTCTCATACTACTATTTAGAATATTATGGAGTGAAGAAAGTACTAATTAACCCTCATCCTTTGGCCATCTTATTTATTTTATTTCGTAATTTACAACCTATTGCACCTACATGACCAACTATTTCTAAACATTTTGCTTCATCTTAACCTCGACTAAGGAACCCAAATTTAGTACTTGTGGCACCCATGGGCACCCTAGTCCCACTGGGCGCCCTAATCGTTTTAACACTTTCCTACCACTTTTGGGACTCTTCTATTTGTTTTACATCTTTATCTTTCCTGTGGTCATCCTTTTCGGGGTTAATTACAAAATTAGATTAAGAGAACCCTATAAATATAAAGTTATGAGACCATAATGAGGGACCTAGAATCATTTATTAATATCACTCATCTAGATTTGTATCCATCTATTGCATTAGCATCCACATAGCTTCACCATCAAGGAACAAGCTAGGACATATGCATCACACTTCATAGGGGGAGGGATTCTATTCTATTTTATGTACACATTATATTACATATTCTACATTTAGTTATTTATCTTTATTTCACAAAGTGTGACTAACACAAGAGCACCTAGGCCACAACATACACACACTCACTAGAACTACATCCAGGTCTGAAATGTAGTGCAACGCTCATTTAGTAATCCCACTATTGTGTTAAGCGAGGTCATTACGAACCATTCATTTGCCTCTTTTTTTTAGGGTTTTGAGAATTATTTTTTTCTATTTTTTTAAGTCACTCTTCCTCTTGGAATATTTCAAGCATTCGACTAGTGCAGTATAGAATAATTAATACGAAAGGAAACAAAGGTTACCACTCATCTCAAGACTGTGAAGACTAACTCTAAGAATGTTTTCCAGGACAAGGCACACAAATTTCATACCAGAGTGCCCATGAGTGCCCCAGATCCTACTCCAAGTTCCCTAGTCTAGCCATATCACCCATATCTGTCCTTCGTAGGACCCCGACATAATATCTCCCGCTTTTTAATTTTCTATTTTGGTGTGACATAGTCCCGCAAGTGTCGATTATATTTTGTTTTCTTTCGTAACCTCTTGCACATTAGGGTCTCTGATTTCATTAGTTTCGTTTACTTGTTTCATTTACATATTGTATTAGTGCACTTATTTCTTTGTGTTTAAATATGTCCTCCTAGATTAGATTAACTATCTTTTACTACCTAATTTAGTCAATTTTAGTTAATCATTTTGGTGAACCCGATCTTTGAATCCACCTTCATTCTAGGGATTTTATATCATGGATCCCCAAGTTTCTAAAGTCCCTTTATCTACTTTACTTAAGAGATATCCTCATTTCTGGGTTGTTTTGTAAAAATAGCTAAAGTTCATGTATCTGGATGACAATACGTTGTCGCACAAAATAAGTCCTATATTCTAATGTTTATTTAAAAATTACGACCCTAGTGATTATCCATCTAATCAACCACTATTAGAGTCGATTCAAGCCTTTCATACCTTATTTTAAGATAAATTTTCATCTATGGTTCAATCAACCATTACATCCCTTAGATCTAAACTTCAACAACTTAAGGATGTTTCTCAATCGCATGTTTGTGCTCCTTCTACATCTTATATACATTCTATGTCCACTACGTGTCATCTAGGTGAATCTAAAGACATGTCATTTCCTAATCCTCTTATGTTTGATAAAAATACTATGCCATTTGACATTCTTACTCAAATCCTTAGCCATTGATTGATCACTTTTCCACCTACTCATTCTTTACCCTCCTTATCACCTTAAAAATATCAAGGTCATCCATATTGAAACTATCGTATATTCAATGGACATAATGATAATGAATGTTATGCTATAAAATTTAAGATCAAACATCTTGACCTTTAGTTTTTATCTCCTTCAAGTCATTCCCATCTAAAAGCTGTAACACCATGTTATGCAGCTACTAGTGACTCTCCCTCTAATATTTCTACGGAATTTCTAGATGCTTCTCTTATTCATTACATGCTTGATGTTGAAAATCACTCACATATGCATAATGCTTCTTCTCCTAGTCAGAAAAATACTATAGTCCCATCTCATGATTCTCCTATTGTCGATGTTGCTTCTTCTCCACTTATTGAGCATCAAACCGCCATTTCTCATGCACCTTATTTGAATAAACAATCATTTCCCAAGAAATCACCTACAATATCCCCAATTCAACAAAGTCAACCACATATCAAAATTAGTCTGCAAGCCATTCCTACTAAATCATCTACTACATTACCACGTAAACCTAATAATTCTCCTTGATACTCCATACCCCTTGACCTCCTCTCAAATATAATTCTTGCAACCGATTAATTGTATCACACGAACCGGTCCTTCCCCTACTATTCATAATATATCCTCAATTTCACCACCACATCATACTTATACTATAATTTTTTTTCAAAAAGGTCCCGCTGTAGACACCAAATTTGGGTCTTACGATGCCCTGTGCCCCGCATCTCGTCTCGCAACCTAACCCTACCTCACCACCTAAACCTTACACACTTAATTATTTATTAATTACCTTATAATTAATAAATCCACATCTCCAACCCTGCCACCTCACCTCGCCACCTCACTATGACCTAGTCCTAACCCTAAACTAACCTAATTAAGACCTATGACTTGGTCCATACCCAAATCCATGACTCATTACCCCTCACCCGCACTAACACGAACCTAATAATGACTTGACCAAGCCCATAATTGACCCCTCGGGAGAAAAGGAGGGAAAGTTGGCTATTTTACTAAAAATAGCCACTTTCACCTAACCGACAACGGTCCCTACTTGACCGGCGTCAGTTACGTAACCACCATCGGTTATCTGTAAATGACCTCCCTCAACCAAAATAAAGGAGGAGGAAATTCATTCGTAGGATCCGGAATTCATTTGGTAGGAGAGAGAGAAGTGAAACAAGTAGAAGAGGTTGCAGAGAAGAGGATCGAGCCTAAGATGGTAACTGATCAACGAGATCACTGTCACACTCATCCAAGCATTGGGAGAGTCTAAGGATAGCTTCATCAGCTCACTTTTGATTGTCGGATCATCCCACCTACGCTTTGCCTTCGTCACCACATCCTTTGGACCTGTATCCTCGTCAGAAAGAAGTAAGCAATATCTTGTAGCCCTTCCCAGACAAAAAGGAGTTCTTCACAATCAGTCTGATCTCTCTACGATATGTGCACACCTTCCCAACACTCAACAGGTATTCCTCCTAGCCCTAACCCTTATCTCTGTTTCTCAAGAGAATGAAAGGATAGAAGCAACTCTATTCGGAATGAAATTTCATGCAAAACATTTTGGCACGCCCGGTGGGACCCTTTTCGGGTTTCTTTCTTTCTTGCTTGCTTTCATATAGGGAGCACACTTGCTATTTCTTTCTTCTAAATATTCACAAAATATTTTGTCATTTTGGTAAAAAAAAATTGTCTTTCTTTCACATCTTTGCATTAGTGAAAGTCATCTTCTTTGTTTCATCGAATATAATTTTTGATTTGGGTTTAAAACACATGCATCACATTCTTGCTTGTTTTTAATTCTAGTGAATGTAGATTAAGTAACAGGTCATACACGTGGGGGTGATATCCACAGTATTGACAAGAAATTAATCTTACTCTCACTACACAACACACACCAAATCACATCATAATCAACACAACAACTCAAACATCCCCCCTTCCCGCGGTATTCCTCTGCCTGATTGAGGTAGCCTTATGAGCCAAAACAAACTTGACATCTCCCTTAGGTCTTTTGTTTAGGATTGACATCATCTGGCGTCTAAGGCATAAGCCCAAAGTGATTAAAAATAATCCTAGGGTTAGTCTCTTGATTTGCTTGTGCATCTTGCTTGTTTTTTTAGTTCTATTTCTCTATCATACACTGTTTCAGTGATCACTTCAAGACAATTTGGTAGGTATATTAAGCATTGTTATCCCCAAACCAGTAGCTTCTTACATCCTCTCTTTGATTTCACAGTGACCGACACCGGTCCTATACTACCAACATCGGTTAACTGACCGACGCCGGCTACATTCTGACCGGCATCGGTTATCTGACCGATATCGGTTATTGTGTTTAACAGTTCTTGACAAACCAGCAACCTATCAATTCCAACATTTTGTTGTTGTTTCTGTTCAGATTGATTAAATCCTTTGTGTCCTCTTGTCCATGGTTGTTATCACCAGAAACAAGCTGCGAGCCATGGTTTCACATGCCTGCCTCCGTGCCTTTGCCACGAGTCACCCCCTTCACATCCTATGGGAAATCCTACGGATTCAGTAATTTTCCCAAGATCCCTATAGGAGATAAGGAATTTTCCAAATTTTTGGATGCTAATCCTAGCTATTTGTCTGCACAATATTATTTGTCTCATACCCCGATCATACACTGACGGTCGGATCCTCATTGGTATGCCTATTAGTAGCACCGCTCACTTAGCCCCTTCCCCACCTAATAACTCCGCATCACCGTCTTCATCCTTAGCCCCGTCTCCCACTCGGTGGCTTTGGTGGTTCATCTTTTGCACCAATTGGATTTCCTTTCGTTAATCTGGGGCCCCACATATCACTACCTTGTCCACTGACCCTACCTCATCTCTCTCGCAGACTGTCTCTTGTATAACTTGCTCTCTGCCACCTATACACACGAGCTTTCCCTCCCAAGCTCCGCCTACCTTTTCATTTCCACAAATTCATCCGGTGGCCTCAACCTCTTATATAGGACACCCTTATTCGGCTGCCCCAACACATTCATCACCATTATCTTATCAACATTCAATCCCGCCATTGTCTAGTAGCGGCTCTTGGAAAAATCCTCCTCTATTTACAACGACAGCACCATCATCTAACCCAACCAATGATTTAATCAAACAGATGATGGACAAGATGTAAAATCTTGAGGATTCTATTTCAGGAAGTCGTAACACCCTGACATACGAGCAAGTTTGTTGGGAGCCTATTCATCCTTCTGTCCCCCTTCATACATATCCTCCTCAATGGGAATTACTGAAATTTACTTGCTTTAATAGTAAGGAGGACCCTCAACAACACTTGCGATCATTCAGACATGCCTGCTATCTGATTGCTCATGACGATGCCTTACTACTCCGTACCTTTCCCATGTCCTTATCAGGACCTACCTTGGAGTGGTACAATGCTTTAGCTTGAAGAATCAATCTTCTCCTTTAACCAGTTAGCCTAATGTTTCTTAGATCACTTCTCCATCAATATTGCCAAGAAAGTATCCATTACCGACCTCTATGCCATCCGACAATTTAAAGACGAGTCTATCGCAGATTTTGTTGGACAATGGCGGGGCCTCATCAACCAACTTACTTACGCCTTACCTCAGGCCGAGCTCATCAAACTCTTTACGTGGGCCTACGCTAAACACATTTCTCCCACCCTCCAAATTCAAACTTTCCACACCTTTGATGAGGCCTTTACTATGGCTCGGAAACTAGAGATTCGAGCCTTAGAGGAGGAGAAATTGAGGTTACGCAACAAAAGCTCAAATTTCGGACCCAAGACTCTACCACCAAACCCAACACCACCAACTCTCACGCATCGGCTACTTCGAAATCAAAGGGTGCCGTACATGCAGTGACGGTCAAATCTCAAGCACTGTCTAATACCCAGCTGAAAGCCACCTATAAGTATAAAGCCGAGCCCATCAACTACACTCCCTTGGGAGAAACTTATGGTGTGATATTAGACAAATTTCTTAAAGCAGGAGCTATCACCTTGCCTCCTGTTAAACCTCACTCCAGGTTTGACTCCACCCACGCTATACCTTCTTGGTATAAATAAAATGACTTCTTTAACTTCCATCGCGTGAATGGACACATGCACGAAAACTGCAAGATGTTGAAAAACATAGTGCAGAAATGGTTGATGTAAGGGATATAACTCTCGATAATCCTAATGCCCCGCTAATAAAAATTTAAAAATCTTCAACAAAGCATTTCCAAACCATGCATCCAACAAGAATAACACAAACCAAGACACCTCGGTGAGGAGAAGAGTGTGCATGAGATCCATGCGATTTTCAACTCCCAACCCAGGGACTTCCATTGAGGAAATTCTGAATCAAGCTTCTTCACCAACGCAGAGATTCCCGCCCCTTCTCCCGCATCGGGACAAGATGACAATCCGTTATTCCTTTACCCATAAAGGAATTAACCACCCAGAGTTCTCTTCTCACAAATGAACCTTCTTACACCACATCCCTGCAAGATTGTGAGTGGATGTTATCTAACTTATCTATTTCCCAAACATCTCCTTCCACCACTCTTGCTACAAAAGAAGAAGGCTTGCCACTTTTTCTGTCATCCTTAGAGGAGAAACCCCTTGAGCCTACATCACCAAACTCCTTAATCATGACGGATCCCCTCGAACATGCCCTCCTACCTATTAGTTCTTCATCACCTAAATCTTTCCAAAGTGACCGGTTGACCTCTTAACACCCATTGATACAACACCTCATTTACCCCCTGTATCACACCCATAGTGGACCGGAATCACAACCCACCTCTCTTCCATACCAAAGTTCCTATTCACACGTGAAGATTGTTATCCCTCAGAAGATAGACGAGTCTTATGGGAGCATTTGAGTACACCATACTCTACTCAAATGCAGATGACTGATCCAGACACCTCTAACATATACCCTAGGTGTTTACAAAAGCTCAAAATACCTATGCCCTCACCTTCACCCCCTCATCTCTATCAAATCCCTCAGCCACCTCTATCAACCTAACCAAACCTTCCCCACGCTTGGGACTTCACCATTCTCAACCCGACACACCCACCTAAACAGGTTAGATTTATCTAAAAATTATGTCGTCAATCCATCTAGAGATGGACCCGATCTCCTCGAGTTCAATCTATGCCTCTGCCACAACTAAAACCCTCGCCCCGATCACACCGATACAATAGGCATGGCTTCAGCCTTCACCATCACACCTACCTTCTATATTAGGGCCTCACCCCTCCACCTTGCCTCAATACACCATGCCTCCCACATCTTCTTTAACATGACCTATACCTTTTGCACCCCTACAGACACCCACGGGCATCTCAACACCGTCGCCCCAAGTATCTCGCCTACCTGCCAACCCTAAGAAAACTCGATCATCGAAGGACTTGTTTACTGTCACTCCTCTCTCCTCGTGGTTGTTTCTTGCCACCACGTCAGCTAGGGCCTCATCATCTAACCAGCTAAACATAACTTCTGCGCAGAAGAAACCACACCTAGTTAAAACCAATCATCAAAATCCCTTGCCTAAATCACCACCCGTATGAACCACTCATACCCAACCATTACCAAAACAATCAAAAGTCTCACCCACTCAATCACCAGCCTCATCTTCATCTGAATTTGAACCACTCAAATGATCTTACTCCAAGATCCTTGATAGGTTGGTAGGGGATGTGACCATTTCCCTACCCCCGCTCAGACTCTATGATCCATCTAAACCTCGACCTATAGGTTATGATGAGTCTAAAATATATGCTTACCATCACACACCAGGACACGATGTAGAAGGATGCAAAGCTTTGAAAGCCATCCTTCGCCAGTCACCTATCTCGGATAGACAACCTAAGAAAGATAATTTATGGAGAGAGAAGCCCTTAGCTTTGATCCCTTCTCCTATACCACCTGTCCCCGCCTCGCAAAATCTATCATCATTGCAACCCCGCCTCTCAAGAACAATGAATTATCCCCGCCATCTTCCTCCTCTCGTATTCACAAGATCAACATGATTAACATTGCTACTCGAGGTCAGAAAAACAATGGAAAAGCTAAAGAAAGCACACCTGCGGCCTCTCTTTCTCCTTCTGCCATCCCGATCACACCACCACCTAAAGTGGTCATTCATGGACTTACTGTCCGTCTCTCTCGATGGAGTTGCCCATTGCACCATGATCAAACAACTTCACCAATCTCCTATAAAAATGACACTCTATGATCTCATTCAAACATCTGAATCGCATCGACAAGCTCTAATTGAGATCCTTCAAGGGATAGATGTCCTACCTAACGAAACCTTGCCCATCGCCTCCATTTTAACACCCAACCATGTTGCTTCTCTCACCAAACAACCTACCTCCATAACCACTTGTTCTCCTATATAAAGTAAGCGGTGATGTCGGTTTTCCAAAGAAGAAATTGTCGTCTTTGGTGTAGAAGATCCTGATCCCGTTCTTTTCATCTCGGCTTACGCTCCTGGACATCCGGGTACGTCGTGTTATGATCGATGGGGCACTAGCCTAAACATCATCTCTTCCAAATCCTTCCAACAGATGAATATCCCTCCTAGCTGCATGTGTGCCAACCCCACCATGTTGCGTTCATTCAACGATGCTATTACTTCTACCTTAGGCACCGTGATCCTTAACGTTCATGTAGGGCCACGTACCTTACCTGAACTCTTCTATGTCCTTGAGGGAGAGTTCCAATACAACATGTTGTTAGGCTGCCCTTGGATCGGGGCTATGGGATGTGTTCCCTCCACCTTACATAGATGCATCAAATTTGAGTATGAGGGGAGGTCATACACCGTCAAAGCTGACGCTTCCCCTTTAAAACCTGTAATATGTTATATCGCCAAAATGATGTGCTTGTACCAGTCAAGACACCCATTGACCCAACCCAACCATCCATCTTAACCACCCTCTCACCTTTGACCAATGAACCCACCGCTGCGAATACCACTTCCTTCCTCACGGACAACATCCCAACTTCGATCCCTTGGTAGAGGTTTTTCAACACCTTACACTTTGGGGAATACCGCCTATACAACGTTAGCACCTTTCACACCCCATAGGAGTACGGACGATTACATGTGCATCCTACCTACGACCGTCATGTGGGGAAGTGATCTCCTACGGACCACCTAATCGCCGCACCAACCTAACGTATGGGGGTGTTCGACACATCCTCTATCACCCCCGAACCTCCCCTTGGTGTGGTTCCCTTCCAATCTGATTTTGATATCTAACCAACCATCGTTTCGCCCTCACCTTCCCCGACGCTATTGTGCTTGGAAGGGTTTTGGTTTCGGTCTTTATGAACAAGGCCATCATACGATCATCCCCGTAACTACCTGCAAACACAAAGATCGCCGTGGTCTTGGATTTTTGAACCGCCTACACCGAAGAAACCTCATGTCATCATTGTATCCAGGAAAACAACGAAGTCACCCCTTCCAAACCATCATCGCCCATTTTTCCATCTTCACCCACAGAGTCGATAGACCCGGAATCTATCCCTCCTAAATTTTTCTAAAACGAGCTTTTCTTATAGCTCTTGACCACCTCCAAATTTATCAAAAGCGTATCAAGCGTGCTTATGATAAGAAAGTTCATGAGCATACCTTTAAGATTGATGATCTTGTCCTCAAAGAGAATCAACATGTAACCAAACTAGAAAAGAGAAAACGTGGAGGAAAATTTTCTCCTAATTGGATTGGGCCTTACATTATCACTCACACCTACGAATTAAGTACTTATCGTTTAGCTTCGCTTAATGGTAAACCCGAGCCTGAACCCCTTAGTGCCTTGCATCTCCGACCATTCTCTTTGTTGAATTTAGTGTTACATCACTTATTATCTACCTTGCGCTCGTCCCTTGAGCTCATTTACCACCTCATACACCTTGTTTTGTGCATCTCAAAATAGAATCAAGCTCACATGGTTTGATCATCACCTCCTCTTAAAGATGCCTTCCCCTTTTTAGTCTAGTCCATGACTTAAAAGTATCAAAATAACAAGTTCTCAATTATACGATTCTGGGATATTCTTGAGTCAAACTTCCTACAAAACTAGATACTTCATGCCAAATGGACATCTAGACCTCTAAGCTCTAAACTAGACTGCTCCCTCGAAGGACAGCTATGTGCAAAGCCGCATCTGCTATTATAAACTAGACTGCTCCCTCGAAGGACAGCTATGTGCAAAGTTGCATCATGCTACAATAAGTAGACTGCTCCCTTGAAGGACAACTATACAAAGTCAGCCTCTATCAGAAGCTTCTCGCATTGATCAGCTTCGTGAAGTCCTCAAGAAACAACAAAATACATATCCCATATAGAATTCCCGCATCGATCAATCTACATCCAGAAAAATAAAAGCAGTATTCAAAATCACTTTTGAGTCATGGACTCATCTATTTAGGTTTGGTTCTCTTTGATCAGAATAATCACCTTATAACAAGTTCTCGTGCTCCAGCTATACCATCCACCTCACCTCACCATTCTTCAAAACAAAAAAACTCAAGGGACGTGACGTATATCCGATATATTGTGATTATACAACTCTTTCCACCTATTGACTTCTCGCATATGCAAGGTACCTAGAGATTCAAGCTCATCCCATGATAATACGTGGTTTGTTTAGGTCTTTCCAAATATGGGACATCTTTGCCTCTTTTACCCAAATCTAGGATTATGTGTTGACCTTAATCAGGACACGGTTCCCTAATGCTTGGGTAAGCTAACCCTCACTTCACCTATACCTTACCAACACCGACAACCTTACCCTACCAATATCAAAATTTTTACCAACCAACAAATTACCTAACCACAACCAAATTGCTTGAATTCACCTCTCCCTGGTCCTAAGGGAGAACTACATCGGTTTGAGGCCCCTCCTTTCTTTGTGCAATGGGCTATGTAGGCAGCACTTAGGAGACATGGGGTCTCCCAAGGTTAGCTCGACCATCCCCTACCATCACCTATCATGTGTTGTGTTTTACTTAAAAATATAAATATTTTCGTATATTTATATTGATAACACTCACCGTTGTCCTTTTTCAATCCAAACATTCAAAACACAAACATTCTTATTATTATCATAAACTCAAATCAACATACATATTCCATTTTATTTAAATGTTAAAAAAATACATCTTCTCTATCATCGCGTGCTGAGTCGAATATTTATTTATTCTTCTACCCCTATGTATGAAACT
Source organism: Taxus wallichiana var. yunnanensis (assembly GCA_018340775.1). Lineage (NCBI taxonomy): Eukaryota > Viridiplantae > Streptophyta > Pinopsida > Cupressales > Taxaceae > Taxus > Taxus wallichiana. The sequence continues at coordinate 390,818,515 of CM031237.1, read as the reverse complement.
CACTTAGACCCCCGACCTTTGCTAAATAGCCTTATTTTGAATTCATTGGCCCGACCTAAGGTCGCACTCCAACCAATCGGCCCAACCCAAGGCCGTCAGAACCAACCAATCGGCTTGACCCAAGGCCACAACCACTCAATCGGCGGACCAAGGCCGTAACCAACCAATCGGCCCGACCTAAGGCGCAACCAACCAATCGGCCCAACCCACGGCTGCGCCAACCAATCGGCGGGACCCAAGGCCGCAACCAACCAATCGGCCTAACCCAAGGCCGCAACCAATCAATCAGCCCAACCCAAGGCCGCAAACAACCAATCAGCCCAACCCAAGGCCGCCACAAATCAATCGGCCTGACCCAAGGCCGTAACAAACCAATTGGCCCAACCCAAGGCTGCAACCAACCAATCGGCCGGACCCACAGCCGACCCAATTAAGTACATCGACCGAAGCCTGCAAATTATGATTCTATCCACCCATCATGTAGCTGTTTGTTCAATCGAGCTCACATGTTCGTGTTTTAGCATGACTAAGATACTTGAATTGATCAGCCAACCAGCTTTGCCTAGACCGAGACTGTGACGTTTATCTCAACCAAACCAACCATTTAGTACTTTGCCAGAACATGCCTAAATGTTCCGGTACCTTACCCGTTATATCCCTTGGAGCTACTTCCTATGCCTTGGATACCAGGATTATATCAACCTTGTTTGGATAAACTATCGACCTTTGCCTATGAATTGCTTGTTTGCTCTTCAAATCATGTACCCGGTCGGTACTACTACATTTCAACGCGCGCTGCTTCCTTAAACTTACCCCACCATCTTATCATCATCTCATCATCATTCACCCTTTATCAACCCTATCCCTGATTTCACGTCGCCTCAATCTGTGATAGATTTGAGGGGGATTACCTATACCCTTAACTGGGGCAACCACTTCTTATTATTGTTAGTGCAGCTTTACAAGACAAGCTACACGACAACAAGGGGAAAATGTAGACACCAAATTTGGGTCTTACGACGCCCTGTGCCCCGCATCTCATCTCGCAACCTAACCCTACCTCACCACCTAAACCTTACACACTTAATTATTTATTAATTACCTTATAATTAATAAATCCACATCTCCAACCCTACCACCTCACCTTGCCACCTCACTATGACCTAGCCCTAACCCTAAACTAACCTAATTAAGACCTATGACTTGGTCCATACCCACACCCATGACTCATCACCCCTCACCCGCACTAACACGAACCTAATAATGACTTGACCAAGCCCATAACCGACCCCTCGGGAGAAAAGGAGGGAAAGTTGGCTATTTTACTAAAAATAGCCACTTTCACCTAACCGACAACGGTCCCTACTCGACCGGCATCGGTTACATAACCGCCATCGGTTCCCTGTAAATGACCTCCCTCAACCAAAAGAAAGGAGGAGGAAATTCATTCGCAAGATCCAGAATTCATTTGGCAGGAGAGAGAGAAGTGAAACAAGTAGAGGTTGCGAGAGAAGAGGATCGAGCCCAAGGCAGTGGCCCGATAAAAGCGAGATCATTGTCACACTCATCCAAGCATTGGGAGAGTTTGAGGATAGCTTCATCAGCTCACTTTCAATTGTCGGATCATCCCACCTGAGATTTTCCTTCCTCACCACATCCTTTGGACTGTATCCTCGTAAAAAGAAGTAAGCGATATCTTGTAGTCCTTCCCTGGACAAAAAGGAGTTCTTCACAATCGGTCTCGATCTCTCTACAGTACGCACACACCTTCCCAACACTCAACATGTATTCCTCCTAGCCCTAACCCTTATCTGTTTCTCAAGAGAATGAAAGGATAGAAGCAACTCTATTCGAAATGAAAGTGCATGCGAAACACTCGCTATGCAAAAACTTGGTTTTGGTAGGCAACTCTTGTCACTCTACCCTCCTAATGACACACTCATATTCTTATGGTTCTTATATGACTATTGAGGGGTCTTTTACCATAAAGAACCTTGTTTCATATTACATTACCATATTCCTCCATTACATCACCACCTATACATACACACATCTATAATACTTTAACACTCCTTACGCATCATCAATTAAATGAAATATATAATGCTTCATCACCCTCATACATCATTTATCACATAGTACATGTGTTATCATACACTTTGGGGGCATAACATCCCACATCCCCCTAATCTTAGCATCTATGCATATCTCACTTTTGCATTCTCATATCACTCTCATAGCATACACATGTTAGTGTTGTTATTACCCAATGACACACTCTTGTGCTTTGGTTCACACTTGATTGTTGAGGGATTACTACTACACTAAACCCCACACACTACACTATAGGATTTCCATACATAATGCATCATACACAATACATTGTACATTTAGTTTATGACATTTCTACATTTGCGTGTTTACACATAATACTAGTCTTCATCACATATGATTCTAGCCTTACATAATCCTAGATATTACGTTACTCATACACTACATACAGTATGCATTCTACACATATTACATTTCATTTTACACATAACATCTTTACACATTCCACTAATCACATGGTCATCTTACATTGTATTCTAAGCACCACAAATCACTACCTAATGATGCACTTTAGTTCATCGGTCTATACTCGACTACCGAGGGTTTACAAATCAAATGGAAATTACATTCATCACACATTCATTTTTACACCTTTCATTATGTGAAATTTATACACTCGTGACATATGCTTTAGGATAAATCATCACATACTCAATCATCTAGTAGTGGTAAATGCCTTAGGTTACATCACCACTCCTTACTATATAATATTTTAGTGGCATACACTTTAGGCTAGATCGTCACATACTCTATTATCTAGTAGTGGTATAAACCTTAGGTTACATCACCACTCCTTACTGTATAATATTTTAGTGGCATAAGCTTTAGGCTAAATCATCACATACTCTATCATCTAGTAGTGGTATACACCTTGGGTTACATCACCACTCCCTCTTTTCATCCTATATTGATATACACTTAGGGCTAAATCATCACTCCATATTTAATTTCAACATGGTATACACTTAGGCTATAAGTTACATGTACATCTCTTCTATATGTCACATCTCATCACTACAAATACACATTCGTCATAACGTGCTAGACACAACACACTACTTGAACATTTACTAATGACGTACTCTCATTTACGGTTCATTCTTGACTACTCGGAGAAAACAAAATTAACCTCACTTGCATAGACTTTCATTCACTCGGGAGGCATGTTACTCCTATCATTCCATCTTGCATTCCATTCCATCCATCCATAACATACTGCATATTATGGTTTCTTTTATTCTTGCTTAATTTTTTTTGTTCATGGTCACTTTATTACACATTCTAGTTAGATTACTTGTATGTCATTTATCTATATCATCCACACATGTACATTCATGTCTCATTCTAGTTGTGATCCTAGATATAAATCCCTTACATACAACATGGATGCTCACCTTCTACGCTTCCTACACTTTGGTCGATTGGGGTATCTACCTTCATCTCTCACATGTGTTATTATTTAATCTTGTAATTAGTGCTTTACATTACTCGCTTATACATGCTCTCGACATATTAGTTATCTTTTTAACATGCCAAATAATTCTTCATGTGTAATATTTGTTATATAGGGATATTGGTTTTCATACTTGTTTGTTACTTTTCCATCTCTTGTTTTTATTGTATGCGAGCCTTGCCCTATGTTTGGTGTGCACACTTATTTTCTTTCTTACAACCATGATGTCCATATGTGTCTTGCGACATCGTGAGTGATGTCCCATGTTTGCAACCCACTTTATGTATCCTACTTATCTTCTTGTGTGTTTACTACATTGCTTGGTAGCATTTACACTATTTGCGTAGATTACACACTATTTTCTATATACATGCATGTTTACACTTGTCTTTGGCTAGCCTTAATATTTGTGTGTGCCTTGTTTTTAACGAAGCAATTTCTATGGTTACAACGTACATGTGGTTGGTCCTCTTTTGGGGCTGCATGTCTCCTATCAACATTGTCACATGGGCACCCAAAGATGGGGGAATCAGTTGGGGGTTTCTACTAACACAATGTATTTACACCAGTTTAGTTCATTAAAATTGTATATAGCGAATGGATTCATACTAATCTACAAACCCCATATATAGCAGATTTTACAGGACATTGTGTCCTTAGCATTCAGGGATGTAGTTACAGGCTTGGAGGTTACAGTGGGTGTTACTCCCTACACTAATTTTTCCAGTGGCATTGGATCACCCAAAAACTTGGGATAGTATAGAGATCTCTACACATAATTGAGGGAAGTGAGATCTTAGAGGACACAGAGCATTTCCTCCCTACACTTTTTCAACTTATGGCATGAGATCGCCCAAAAAACAAGCAATACGGGATATCCTTCTACACACTCTTTCTCGACATGGATTAGGTGCACATGTTCCATAAACATTAACATTTCCTTTTGTGTATTTTACATTTACACATTTACATAAACATGCATCTTATACATTGTGTTTTTACACTTACATACATATTTGACTACTTGATCGTTTCTCTTTGCAGTCCGCCCATATGAGAAACAAGTAGTCAAATGGGGAAAATAAAACAACAACAATGTCAACAATTTTTTTGTGGAAACACACACTTTACTAACCATGCACGTACATTACACGTTGTGAGAACTACACACATGCATTTTACACTAGGTGTAGACACCGAAAATCTACACTCCCTCTTTATCACTATCTTAAGCTCATTTACGATAAAAAAATGACCCATTTATGACACTCCATGACATTAAAACACCCATTGGTCCCCTTTGGATTAAATAATTTAAATACGTATCACCACATCCCTGAGTCTAGTTAGTTAATTAATTAATTAAATGGATAAATAACCTCACACCTCACCATGCTAACTTGGACACCTTCACTAGTTATAACTAACTAACTAGTTTACTAACCTTCCAAAAATATCACTCAACCACCCCTAACTTATCCCTAACCACCTCTCCACACTTAACTAGTTAGGACTAACTTAAAAATAAAAACCTTCTAAAATCACTCACATCCTCATCCTAACTAACTTGGCCCAAGTTCAAGTCTCTCCCACCTCATATCTTAACCCCCTTCAAAATCCTTCAAAAATAAAGTTTGAAATAGAAGTAAAATCACTCCTTTTGGACACCTAACTAAGATTTCCCGAAATTGCCGACAATTTTCCTGATTATCGATGATCTATATAAGCTTGTTTCATGACCTCTTTTTGAGGGGAAGAATTTTTATATTTTGAAGGTAAATTTTGATCTTCTTCAGACAAAATAGAGATCATCCATCATCAAAAAGGACCCATCATTGTTACTCTACTCCAAAATAGTCCATTTGATCATCGTTTCATCTATGGTCATCGTAAAATCATCTTCACTTGATCACCATCTAATTTGGTCATTTTCATAAGTTAATTGTGTTAGTTAATCAATTCCTGTCACCATTGGCAAGTAATATTGTTTGTATCATAATTATCATGTCATATATGCTCTAAAAATTCCTTTAAATCATAGTTTAATTAAGTTTTTGTCTCTGTTTACGTATTGCTAAAATTAATAGCAATCATCAACGATTGGCACGATCAACAATGATCCTATCGAATATTTATTTATTACCTATTTCTTATCATTTGCCTAACCTTTCTTGTTTGTTTATGTCATTTTCTAACATGTTGCCTAGCATGGTGATTTCACATGGCCTTAGGAGGTAATAATTACCCCATTCCTATCATTGACTCTTTTCCGTTGTTTTTCATCCTCTATCTTTGGGAGCAGTATGAGTTGATTCATGACTTAGAACTTTGTGCAACTCAAGACACCTTTTGATCACCTAGAGGCCAATTTTTCATCAAGTTAGCATATTTGAGAAGAAACTGAGGCATTTTGGGATGTGTATTATAAGGCTTAAAGGCTCCAAGAAGACCTTGCACAATATGAGAATAACTATGAATCTGGTTTAGACATATCGAGAGGACTACCGCACAACATCGAGTTTGACACCAATAGTTATATCAACATCCCTAACACTCACACCACACTTGCACATCTCTAAGATGTGTCAAACTTCTTTGCTTAGGATTTCATTTCTTAACACGTGTCTTATTTCAATAAGGAGGAAGATTTAGTTGGTTCTATAGGATCCAACCCCTCTTCAAACTTGTACATTGATAACAAATATGAGCTCTAGTTCTAATATTGTTATCATGCTTTTATGTATCTATCCATATAAATAAGTGACATCAGTTAGTCATATTTTCCATTTTATCATATTGTATCACAACATTATTATCAATTAAAGAGCTCAATTATATCTTGAGAATGTTTATATCCATTAAACAAAGTCTTTGGACTTCTAGAGACTGGCTTGTGCCAGCTGACAACCAACCCCTTATTTTACTAACATTATTTTATTTAAGTGTTTTGATTTGTAGGCTTGCTTGTAGGGAAAATAAGCCTTGTTCACATTCTTCATGGAGCGCAAACACCATCATACACCCCACGGGTATCTTAGAAACCCCGCCATACTGAGGTTGAGTTAGGTTGTTACCCCTTGAGACATCAAGAAAACCCAAGGTAAAAACGTGCTCAAAAGTCGGCACACCTAGTGGGACCCTTGTCCCCTCTTTTCTTGTTTAACTTCATTAATAATTTAACCATTTTTTTAACTTTCTATCAATCACCAACGATTCCTCTTTGTATTTCTTATTTTAATTTCATAATAATTTTGGTGTTTCCTTTTTTTTTTGTCTATGCTAATCGATTGCGGGGATTTTAATTTTTTTGATTTGATAAATATGCACTTTGGAAATATTTCTAACAATCTAAAAAAATAGGATCACTCTCACAGTAAGTTCTAAAAACCATATTTTTAATTTAGGTTTTACATTCTTATCTACGTGTCCTCATCGAAAATCAATTTTTCGTTTTGGGTCTTAAAACGAACCACTACATACTTCTTGATCATATAGTTTTAATTAGGAGGTAAATCATCACATTCACACTGTATTTCCCTCACAAACAACCAAATCACTATCACATCAAAATGTATTCAAAAATTCCCACCCAAGTGAAACTGATTGGGATTTCATCAACTAGCAGGAAAAAATAGACCTTCATCTAGATGTTAAGAAAGAGGGCATTGACGTCTATATAAATAGGAGCTTTGTTAGGAAATAAGGGATAAAATATGCGGAATAATCCCTCACGAGAATCGCAAGAGAAGAAACTAATATGCGAAATTATTACGGATCTCAAATAAAATTGCGAGAATAAAATAACACAACACAAAGAGATGAGTATTTAACGTGGTTCACCCAATTTGGGCTACGTCCACCAAGAATCACTTGCTCAGATTTTATTACAAGCCACTGCTCTCTCAATACAATACCCAGATCCATTTGGAGCTATGCTCAACAAACTCTACAGAATTCACAGCCGAATTCAAAACACATTTGCAATACATTTGCTTGTACATCTATCATATGCATAAGACCATATAAATAGACAATCATGCTAAGTTTGATACAAAACCGTGGGTATCAAAACCAAGGGCAAAAAACCGTGGGTATCAAAACAATGGGCAAAAGACCAAAAAAACCATGGGCCCAAAAACAGCCCATAACGGTTACCCATTACCCATGGGTTAATGAACCACCCATGAAAATTTGCTTCGGGGGCTTCGCCGAACCCCCCTGACCCGCTCACCGGCGAGCGGGACCGCCGTAAAAATACCCGAGTGTAACACATGGAAGGTGTACCATACTCTAACATGAAAATAGGCTCCACAAACATAACAAAGAGGGCATTGACGTCTATATAAACAGGAGCTTTTCGCAATGAAATTGTATTATGTGATAACTTACCCCAAGTATTTTGGTCATTTCGTAAACTTCTTTGTAAAAGTTAGAATACATGCAAGCTTTTGAATGGTAACAAAATATGTAATGGACGTATTGAAATCTTGTAGCTCCCCACATTAATGTTTTCTCTATGCATTTCTTTCACATCTTGAAAATGATGTCTTCAAATTATTTTCACTGTTATATTTAAGATCCTATTTATTTGTTTCCTTGGGTTATTGCTTTGAAATTTATGTGTGTCAACTGCAATTTTCCTTTTATATGTCCGACATCTCAATAGTGAAGCATAAAACATAGAGAAAATTTTCTTCTACTTTCAAAAATGCACTAGGCCCATTTGGGCATGTTCCTTCTATGATGGTAGGATTCAATGTTAAATGAATGACATCTATTGTCTCTCCTTCGGCTCAGCAACACAACAAGGCTAGACATTCTACATATGTTGGGACTCCATGCATTTGACACCCTACACAATTGCAATGCCCATCCTTTTTTTCCTTCTTTACAACCTCTTGCACCAAATTTTATTGACGACAGTAATGGCGTACATGTTTCATTTTTCATGTAAAGAAGTGTGTCCTTGCCTCCTCTTCTTTATCTCTAGAACAAAAATTGGCTTTGGATACTATTCTCCACCACTTAGCATACAAATCTATCCTTCCTCTATCGATGCTTCTTATTCAAGGCATTGTTGGTACTAGAAAATCATACCTCATTAACAATATCAAGTACTCATTTTCGTCTATGTCACCTCTAGGCCTTTCACCTCTCCCTTTACTCTCCCTAAATGGAGCTGTAGCTTTCAACATTTTTGCTTCTAATATACATGCCAACCTACGCATGCCTACCAAAGAACTCAATCTCTTTGAGGGTCAAGATTTTTCATCTTTTCAAGACTTCCTTAAACATATCCAATATATTCTAATTGATTAAATGAGTTTCATCGGCCCAAAGTTGCTCAACAATATTGACTACCACCTTCATGAAACTTTCCCATACTCCAATACATTTGAATTTGGAAACAGATCTATCATCCTTGTTGGGGACCTTGGTCAACTTCCTCCTGTCATGGAAATTCCTCGGTATGTCAATAACTCCTATGAGGTTAACCTTTGGAAAGAATTCACCATTGCCATCTCCTTAAATGCTATCTTCAAGGAACATGGTTCCACTCTTGTAGAGGTATCATTTCGGAACTTTCTTCTCAACATTCATAATTTTTCCCCTCTATTGCAAGATTGTGAGCTCCTCGTGTCAAGAAAAATACTTGACTTTCTAAAGAAGAAAGCATTGAGTTTAAAGATGTCCCCGTATTTTTCTAAAAATGACCTAGTCAACAACCACAACCTTCAAATGATGAAGTCCCTTTACTCGCCCATTATCAGATTAGTTTCTCAAAACACCACGCATGCTAACTCGGGAGTTCTCGATGACAATAAATTGCAACACAATTTTTTTATTTGTAAGAACCGAACGTCATGCTTTACAACTTATGGGTGGATATAGGTCTTGTCAATGGCGTTACCGGATCTATCGTCGACATTGTTTATGAGTACTCCTCTGCTCCACCTTCTCTGACTCTCTTCTTTGTCATCAAGTTTGATCGATACACGGGCCCTCATTGGGATGCAATAATTCCCTCCATGTTCCTATTCCACCAATTTCCAGAGGAAACCGAAGAAAAATTATGCTCAAAATGGCTTGGGTATTTCCAATCCACAAATCTCAAGGGCTAACTCTGCAATGGGAAACTATTGACATTGCAGGCACATAAAAAAAAGTGACTGTCCTTTACAGATATATCGAGAGATCCCTCACTCTCTCCCCTTAGAATGTCCGCTCCATTTTCATTATGCCACTGCTCTGTTGCTTTTCATCTCGTAATTTTTTTCTCCTTAATGTTTTCAAGAAATTCCTCCCGCAATTTTTTTACCACCTACATTTACATTTCTACTCTATTATATGTTTCAGTTTCCTTCTCCATACTCCCTTATTTTAGTTTCGACGTTTTCATCGCACACTTCACACTGATTTATTGCTAGTATTAAATGGGGTGGAGGTTTGGGTCGCCGACCCCTCCCCACCCTAATATATACTAACTTACCCAATGCACATAGTGGCCGCTCCCAAGAAAATTCATTCTCCCTTTTTTAATACGGTTGTAGTTTTATTCAACTATAATTTATTTTAACTAATACATATAATATATATATATATATATATATATATATATATATATATATATATATATATATATATATATATATATATATATATATATATATATATACACACACACACAATAATATCACAAGAACTAATGTTTAGTACAAAGGGATAATTTTATTAATACATTGATCTTAATATTATATTAATGTGATAAAAATTGATAGTATATTAATATAATAATATTAATAGCACATTAATATTAATATAGTTTCCATGTTTATAAGTCCCATCAATATTTAAAAATTTCATTATCAACAATATTTAAATTATTGATGTCACTATCAAAATGGTCAAGAAATAAAGCTATCAATATTGATAAGTTGAAAACTTGCACTATCATTTGGTTACCTAAACAATTTGATAAATAATGTAGAAGGAAGCAAAATTTGTGATAGATTAGCAATAGTTTACAAAAAATTACCTACTAAAATAACAAATACACTACTTCATAGGCCTATTTGAAAGACAGTTTTAATAAGAGCTCTTTCCATCAACAATACAAGAACACGTATGCATAGTCTAACCTTTACAATACATGCCTTTAAAATAACGAAATAAAATTTAGTATTTCTTAACACAAACTTTTCCATTCTTCCAAAAGGAGTTTACAATAATATATGCAATAATATATTTTACAACAAGAGCAACACTTTTTGTTTTATGGAAAATAAATCTCAATGGAATGATGTTATTTATTTTTAACTCTTTTTTTTACTTAAAAAAACTAACTTTTCAAACACAATTCTTTCCTTCCCTTTTAATAAACAAAACAACTTTGAAGTTCAATAATCAACACAACTTTTCTCACAGGGATTAATACAATGCCTTCCAATTAAAGTGGGAAGTAATACAAGAATGAAGGCTAAAATGAAATGCAAGTTGTCTTTAAACATAGCTCCAAAAATCAAGTCTTCAATCATGATCCATTTTATCAACACCAACAAAAGAGATCCACCATGCTTCATTTAATCATAAAAAAAGGGGGGGGAGAGGAAACACTCTCCACCCAACCAAGAATTCCACCGAGGAGGAGAAGCCATCCTCCTTATTGGCTCCCGAGATCCAACCACATTTCAGTGAAAAATGGATTCAATTCATGGCAACAAAAAAATATTCCACATCACAAAACAAGATTCTACAACCATACCAAAATCCAAACAATACAACTACAATCATAAGAAGGAAAGCAACAAAATACACAAGGCTTCAACATACAAAAGCCAAAGGAGTAAGATCTATGGGAAGCCACTTATACCTCCCAATGGGAAATGGGTGCCCACCTATAAACCCTCCAATAAAACATTTTAGATACCCCTACACACTCTTATGCCTCCCTCAAGTACCTATTATACCTCCCACATTCTCTTATACATCCCTACAAATCTCTTATGGCTCTCTCACAAAATAGACAAGTCAGAAATGAAAGCAATTTCTTGTCCAAGGTGGGACACCCATCCTAACTCCCTCCAAAACATGGAAAGAACTCTTATGCCTCCCTACATGAAATATCCCCATAGTCTCCTCCTACACCACACTTAAGAAATCTACCCAAGCAACCAAAAACATACCAAAACACTAAAAAATATGCACATATACATAATATAAAAGGAAAACATTTTACGAGAGTATAGCTCCTACCTTTCCATGGTAGATATTCATCCAAGAGTTCCACAACAAGCTTCTTCAAGTCCAAACAATCACCAGAATCTCCAAAAACTCCACAAGCATTCCAAAATCCTCTAACTCTCAAAAATACAAGAGCACAAAGAAATGAAGTAACCCCCAAACAAGCAAAGAACATGAATAAATAGAAATGAGAAAGAGGAGAGTGAGGTGGCTCCATGTAGGATGCCACATCACTCATCCTCAACTCCACCTCACAAGTCAAACTTTAAACTCCAAAGCACAATTAATAAGTGGGTGAAGAAATGACATTTTACTTACACACACAATCCAAGCCCACACCCCTTAAGGACTAAAATTAATTACATGTAATAAGGTGCAATAAAAACTTACAATTTGTCTTCCCAAAACACATAATGGGGCCTAATTTTGACCCCCAACCCATAGGTAGGGTTGGTATAGCAATTTAAGAGGTGTGGGACAATTTTAACTTATCCCACAAGCCTCCAAAATTGGCCCCTAAGGAAAATCCGAATTTCCATGAAGGGGTAGAGTGTACAACACTCAAGGTTACTTACACTTCACTTACAACACATAAACCAAGAGCTATCAATTCTAATAAATGAATTCTTTTGACATTTTTATAATTAATTTAGCAACATGACGACTCACTAATAAAGACAAATTAAATAAACAATAAAGAGGAAAATACATCACTAAATAAACACATACTAATATTAAATAAAGCAAACTAAATGAAAGAATAACACATAACCCCTTGGTCATAATTGGAAGTGATTTCCCCCATGGGAACCCCTAACAACAATTCAAACACACACACATAACAAAATACATGTCGCCATGGTGACCCTTGTTGAATTCATCTAGCATTCAAATGTGGTTTCTCTCCAATCTACCCAATGTTTTTTGTGACATGTTTACCTGAAAAACACATAGCACCTCCTTTGGCCTCATGGCTGCATCAAAACATCCAAAATAAATATACAATATAACTCCATAATCATCTATATATGAATCAAAACATCATCTAGACAAGTAATGATATCATTTACAATTTCATCAATAACCACATGATCATAAGATTAGTTCAATTGTATAGGTCTACTCAATATGACGAAATATCACATGCGAAATACATACATATATATATATATATATATAACAATGTCAAAAGCATATCAATATCAATATAAAATGTCTCTAATAATCCACACGCATCATATATGAATTGAAATCAACAATAGTCTATTATCTCTAACATCTAACATCATGCTAAATCAAAAGCTACAATAATATCCATAAGTATAGTCGACAATATCAAAATCAATAACAAAAGGGTGTCAAAGGGAAGTGGGCACTACATCCCCCTCCCCTTAGACTCGAATTCCTCCTGGAAGTCACTGGAACAGGTGTGGAAATTGAACTTGTAGCAATGTAGCATCCTCCCATGTAGCCGCAGTCTCATCATATTTGTCCCACTGGACTTGAACCTAGTCAATCTCTCTTCCTCGAAGGCCTAGGGTCATGCGCTCTAAAATGCGGATGGGCTCCACCATCACTTGCCCCTGATCCTACACCTACAATGATGTCTAATCCATCATATGAGAAGGATCTGCAATATATCTCCTAAGTACTGAAACATGAAATATATCATGGATGCGAGATAAGTTGGGTGGAAACACAAGACGGTAGGCCAAAGGACCGATACGCTCCAAGATCTCAAAGGGACCCAAAAATATAGGAGCTAGCTTAAAACCTTTTCCGTAACAGATAGGGATCTTATGTGGCCTAACATGAAGGAACACGTTCATGCCCACATCAAAAATATAATTTTTCCTATGTTGATTTACATACTTCTTCTACCTGTCTTGTGCCTCCTATAATCTTTTCTTGATCATAACCACTTGTTGCTCCATGTCTTGTAATAATGCTAGCCCAAGAGAAACCTTGTCCTCTAACTTGTCCCAACTAAGAGGTGTCTGCACTCTCTGCCATAAAGTGCCTAAAAAGGAGCCATGCCTATCGAACTCTGAAAACTATTATTGTAGGAAAACTCCACCAAGTACAAATACTCCTCCCATCTTAACTGATGATCCATGACATACATCCTAAGCATGTCCTCCAAGATCTAATTCACCCGCTCAGTCTATCCATCTATCTCAGGGTGATAAGTTGTGCTGAAATTGATCTTCGTCCCGAGGGCATGCTTTGCATTATAGTCCAGAAGTGGGAATGGTATAAAGGGTTAAGGTCACAAATGATCTTCCATGGAATCCCATGTAATTTGAAAATATCATCTAGATATACATGTGCCATTGCACTAGTTGTATAGGTGGTCTTCACCGAGAGAAAAATGAGCCACTTTCGTCAATTTATCCACCATGACCATGATGGTGTCGTGGTGGTATCTCAACATCAATAACCCAACAATTAATTCCATGGAAATGGTGTCCCACGTCCACTCTATTATAGTGTGAGGAAAGAGAAGGCCAACTGGATGCTGATGCTCTACCTTCACCTTTTGAAACTCTAAACAACGTGATACAAACTAAGCCATGTCTCTCTAAAGTCCCCTCCAATGGTACAACTGTCTCAAAGTGGCGTGCATCTTCTTCACCCTGGGATGGGCTAAAGAGGGTGCACAATGAACCTCTGTCAAAATGTCCTGCCTCAAGAATCCATCTCTAAACACATAAATATGTCCTCTGTGCCTAGGAAGGCCATCTGTCTCTAATGAAAAACAATCATACTTCCCCTCAAGGGGTCTTTGAGACTCAATCTTTTGGTCTAATAGAAATTTAGAAGCTATCGTGAGGAAGCTACTACAATATCCCTGCTCCACAAATTTGTGCCCTTTGAAGTGCCATAATCACATGTCTCTATCTACTAAGAGCATTTACAACCACATTATCCTTCCCCTTCACATGCTTAATCTCCATATCGTACTCACAAAGTAACTCCATCCAATGTCGTTGATGAGTGTTGAGATTGGGCGACGTGTGAAGAGGTGGTGAAGACTCAAGTGATCAGTCCTGAGTGTGAATCTCTGGCCAAGAAGGAAGTGTCTCCATCTAACCAAGGTGTGAACAAACACCGCAAGCTCAATATCATGAGTCAGATAATTGATCTCATAATATTTGAGTTTACGAGACTCAAAAGCAACTAATCTACTCTCCTAAATAAACACACCTCCAAGTCCTACCAAAGAAGCATCTATGCATACGAAGAACTTGCCCTGAGGGTTTGGCACTGCAAGAATAGGCACTGTTATGAGGCATTCCTTTAGTTTCCTGAAGGCCTGCTCACATCTATATAACCATACAAACTTCTTCCCTTCCGCTAAAGAGAAGTGATGGGATGTGTAACTTGAGAGAAGTCCTAAACAAATCTCATGTAATATTCTGCTAAACACATGAAGTTGCACACCTCTATCACACTAGTGGGTGCTGGCCAATCCATAATAGCTCAAATCTTGGAAGGATCAACTGTGATACCTTCCCTAGAAATGATGTGGCCCAAATACTACACCTATGTCTGAAAGAACACACACTTCTCCAAGTTCCCATAAAGATGTTGCTCACGAAGACACATAAGAACCTGAAAGGTGCTCCTCACGCGTACGTGAGTAAATCAGAATGTCATCAAGGAAAATGAGCATGAATTGATCCAAGAATTTCTTGAACACCCCATTCATCAAGCTCATGAACACTACGGGGCATTCGTCAAACCAAAAGGCACCACTGTGAAGTTGTAGTGGTCATACCTCGTATGGAAGGTGGTCTTATGAATATCTGCCTCCGTAATCCTCAGTTGATGGTAACCTGGCTTAAGATCTATCTTGGAGAAAATTTGCCCCCTTCATCTGATCAAATAAATCATCAATGTGTGGAAGGGGGTAACGATTATTGATCGTTACTTTGTTCAGCTGGTGGTAATCAATACACAACCGCAAAGATCCATCCTTCTTATTTAAAAAATCGGTGCATCCGAAGGGGATACACTAGGATGGATTAGGAATTTCTTAAGAAGGCCCTCTAGCTACAACTTGAGCTCACATATCTCAAGGGTAGTCATCCGATATGGCACTCATGAGATAGGATCTGCTCCTGAAACTAGATCTATGTGAAAATCTATCTCACGTGGGGGTGGTAACCCCGATAGCTCCCCTAGAAAAACATCAGAAAAATATCTCAAGATGTGATGGTCATCAAGAGAAGGTCCACTAGACTCATCCTTCGATATGTCACTAATCATAACAGTGTACATCTGGAAACCCCGTCACACACACCGCTTAAGCTGTATAACAGAGATAGTGTGAATGGAAATGGGTCTCCTAACCCCTGATATCACTGAATCAACTCCAAGATCATTTGTACAAGATATAGTCTTATGGTAACAATCCACTTTGGCTCTGTGTGTACACAACCAGTCCATGCCCAAAGATGACTCCATAAGAACCCAATGGAAGGATACGAAGATCCGAGGTAGTGGTGAAGGGTCCCAAACCCACTACATAATCCTTAACTAAGGAGTCTACGGAGATTTTGGCTCTGGAAGCCATCTCAATGTCCCAACTAAGACCCTGCCTAACTACCATTAGCCTACATCGCTCTACTAAAGATGGTGTAATAAAAGAATTACATAAACTAGAATCAAACAGAATGGAGGTAGGAATACCACAATTGATGCCTGTCATCTCAATCACGGTACTCGGTGCTCGGCTGGCGGTTCTCAACCATTACATAGATCCGATGGCTGCACCCCATGTCACCAATAGTAGGCTCTGAAATCTGCGTCATACCCTTATTACTAGTGTTCTATGGGCACTCTCTCCAATGATGTCTGATAACACCACAACCATAACAACTACCCGGTCCTCTTCAATGAGATGCATCTCCACCGATACTCTAGAGGTCTATGTTGTGGATCCTGATGATATGGCTATGGACTGTTGAGGTATCTATTGGCGAGCTCCTGCTGATTGAGCTCTCGGTGCACCCTGTTTCCTAATGGGACCCCTAGGAGGAGGCCCCATACTACGACCCCTCTGTGCATCGAATCTCTGTGAAGGTCTATAAGGTGGGTGGGTCTGTTGCTGCTGCTATTGAGGTGGCTGGTGTGGTGGCCTAAATGACGATTGTGTTGAACCCTATCCACCATGAGGAGGAGGAGATGACCCCCTCAACTTGATTCTAACATCAGCTGGATGTGGATCTGAACTTTGTCCCTGTCTTATTGTGTCTTTCCCTGAGTCTCCTTTGACATATAGGCCTTCTCCACGGCCTCTGATAAGGTCTGTAGATAGTGGATATGCACCGCACCTCCCAAATCTAAATTCAGGCCCCTGATGAGCTTGTGAATCCATATATGCTCATCCTGTATATAGTCGACATACTAGAGTAGGTCAAGAAATTGAATCTCATACTCAACTATAGTCATAGATGCTGATGGAGGTCATGAAACTTGTCTATCCTCTGTTGAATGAACCTCTGAGATAAGTACATGCTCCTGAAATGCTTCTCAAATAACTCCCTGTAATAGTCTCGAATCAACATGGAGCTTCTAATCCTCGGTCCTCCACTAGACACTGCTCCATCCCTCAGAAGATGGATCACAACATGATATTTCATGTTGCTAGTATAAGGGCGAGCTTGAAGCACCCGCTCAAGCTCACCAACCAGAGCCTCTTCCTGAAATCCACATGTATCCCCAAAATAGTGAGATGGTCGTAGCTTCAGGATCTCCCTAATATGGTCTGCAACTATCGACCTGGTGACCTAGGCCTCTCTACATGCTCCTCTCTAGGTCTAGGGCTTTGAGACCTATCCCTATGTCCTGAAATCCTATCTCCATGTCCCCTCTGTGGTGACTATGCTTTGGATGACTCCACATGGGAGTTTTCTGCCCTATGCTCCTCATTGTGTCGAGGAGATGCACGAGCCTCAATGGATGGCTCCCTATCATGTCTCGATTGAATGTCCTCCTAAGGACCCTCCACATATGGCGTCATCGACATCCTGAAGCATCTATAAAATCTAAGGTAGAATGGATGCTATGGCATGATCTGGAGGTGGCAACTCTAGGTCTATGTGAAAGGACCCCTCATCTTATCTCGCACCTCCTGCACAGACCAAGGCAAGATTTAGTTCATTATTCTAGGTTTTGTTCCATTTTTCTATGTTTACCACGATATGCAATTTTCAAACAAAGTTGTTTTCTATGTTCAAAAGTGTGCTAGGTTTGATATTTTATTAGGTTTTATGTTCATGTCTAAATTTTTCTAGTGTGCCCAAGGGTCCAAGCTTTGAACCTACGACTCTGATACCAAGTGTAACACCCACTAAAAATGCCCGCATGAGACCCAAGAACAACCTAGGTTTAGTTAGAAAAATTATGGAATAATTTTTTTTTTTTTTTTTTGAAAATGACGATCGATTCATTAATGTTTCTAAATCAATTATATTTAATAAATAAAATTTTCCGTTATAATAAAATATTAAACCTACTTTAAAACTAATGAGTATAATAGTCCAAGCATGGTTAAATTCTCTCTAAGTGTTAATTTAATAAACAATTAAATTCCTACTATAGTTAAATATTCCATAATTAAATTTAGAGGGTTAAAGGGGCCAAAAATAATTAAATACCCAAGGTATTTAATCCCACTAGGTTTAAACAAATAACAAGGTATGTGGGGTTAGAATAAACAATCCCCTACCCCATAAAGATACCCCTTAAAAAAGTCAACTCATGTTTTTGAAATAAAACATTTAAATTAAAAAGGTAATTTCCACTCACCCACTCTCCACCTACTTTTTGTAGGGATGAATCTCATCCCTTGGATGGATTCAATTTGGGCCCTTGATGAGGAAAAAGGGCAATTAACCCTAAAGCATCCTTATGAAGGCTTCTTTCTCATTTCATTTGGTTCGTTTTCTTTCTTTGGTTTTGCAGGTTATTGGAGATTGAAAGGAAACCATTGAAGATCACTCCAAAATTTTGGAAGGGCTTACAAGTTGTATTATTTTCTCATTTTGTGGATACCCTCATTAGGGTTTTAAAAGTATTTATTTATTCCATTTCAATATTATTTTCCCAAGTAGGTAAATGGGTTTGCCCCATTTTGTTTTTAAAGTTATATATGATTTACATATTCATTTAGGCATGTGAGTATATACATATATATGTGTATATGTCTTTATATACATGGGTAAGTATAGAAAGTTGGGGGACAAATAAGTGGACATCAAATCTTGAATTTTATGAACTACGATCGCGGTTTATAAACCATGATCTGGTATTAAAAACCATGATTGCGGTTTGTTTTTCCAGGCTTGGGAAATTCTAAACCTTAAAGCGCACTCACTCTTTATAAACCACGCTCATGCTTTGCAAAGCGTGCTCGTGCTTTGTAAAGCATGTTCGCACTTTGTAAAAACCTCGATTGGGGTTATCATCTACCAAAAAACATCTGTGGACCTCATTTTTCCCACCATTTTAGCACCGTGATCGTGGTTCTTACTGTATCATCAAATCCAACCCTCAAGGTTCGGGAAATCTCTATTTTCCCAAACCAAAGCTTTGGGAGGTCATTATGGCATGTGGAAGGCCAAAAAATTCAAATTTTCTCTTCCTCAGACTTGAACCATGCCGAAAAATCAAAAACATGTTACAAAAATGGTACCATTTTGTAGGGGAGAATGTTAGCTTCATATAAATATTGATTTTAAAGTGAATAGAATAAGATAAATATCATTTTATAATTTTTTACTAACAATAGGTCTTTAAGAAACTTTTTCCCATGAATGTTCATGTCTACGTTTAAGATTGCAAATTTTGTTTCGTTTATCAGAATGTGATAAAACCTATACCATCTCAAGCGTGGAAAATAACTATACATGTTAAAAAAATTATTTTATTTCGATATCTTTTGATGTAGTTATGGCGGGAAAACAGAAAGTGCTCCATTTTCTAAAACTTTTCAGTCCACTTTCACGGAAAAAACATTAAAAAAATATTTCTCAAAAAAATACAAAATAAAATCCATCCCAAGATAGATAGTGGTATCTAACTTTTCACCAAAGGAAAAAAAAAAAAAAAAATAACAAGTTTTGGTCATCCAAATTGCGGGCAAATGGACTACTAATCTTATAGGTGTTTTCAAAAAAAAAACCAAGTCATAGAATTTGGAGTGTTTAATATAGCTAAACTTGTCTGTTTTTTTTAAAAATTAGTAGTTTAGAAACTAGATTCCAGATGCTACGATTCATACTTACATAACGTTTTCCAATTTTGAGCATCATATTGTTAATAATCCCTACAAGTTGAGATTTCACTATTTTTGCAATATGACATCCACCGATGATTTTTTGTCCACCAACACATGCACGCACACACAACACACAAAAAAATGTATATATATGCATATTATTGTTGTATATATATTAATAATCCGTAATGGGTTTAAACATCGAATATGTGTGTGCGTGTGCGTGTGCATGTGTGTGTGTGTGTGTGCGCGGGTGCGTGCTCATGTGTGTGTCCAGTGAAGGAAAAATACACGAGGCCACATGTTTGATTTTTATATAGGTGGGTGCTTAGGAGAATGTGTAGGGGTTTTATTGTTTTTAATTTCTTGTTTAAAAGAGGGGGGGTGGGGGTCAGCGACCACAACCCCCACCCCATTTAATATTAAATGGGTTGGGGTTGAGGTCACCGACCCTCCCCACCCCAATCTATACTAACTTACCCAATGCACATAGTGGTCGCACCCAACAAAATACATTCTCCTTTTTTTTTTAATACAGTTGTAGTTTTATTCAACAAAAATATTTTAACTAATACTTATCCCCCAACCCCAATCTATACTAACTTACCCAATGCACATAGTGGTTGCGCCCAACAAAATTCATTCTCCTTTTTTAATAATACGGTTGTAGTTTTATTCAACTATAATTTATTTTAACTAATACATATCCCCCAACCCCAATCTATACTAACTTACCCAATGCACATAGTGGTCTCACCCACCAAAATTCATTCTCCTTTTTTTTAATACGGTTGTAGTTTTATTCAACTATAATTTATTTTAACAAATACATATAATACACACACACACACACACACACACACACACACACACACACACACACACACACACACAAATATACATATATTTATATATACAAAATAATATCACAAGAACTAATGTTTTGTGTACAAAGGGATAATTTTATTAATACATTGATCTTAATATTATATTAATGTGATAAAAATTAATAGTATATTAATATAATAATATTAATAGTACATTAATATTAATATATTTTCAATGTTTATAAGTCCCATCAATATTTAAACATTTCATTATTAACAATATTTAAATTATTGATGTCACTATCAAAATGGTCAAGGAATAAAGCTATCAATATTGATAAGTTGAATACTTGCACTATCATTTTGTTATCTTAATAATTTGATAAATAATGTAGAAGGTAAGAGGGAGTACATTTTTTTCCATTAGCAAAATTAGTGATAGATTAGAAATAGTTTTAAAAAAGTTGCATACTATAATAGCAAATAGACTACTTCATAGGCCTATTTGAAAGACAATTTTAATAAGATCTCTTTCCATCAACAATAAAAGAACAAGTATACATAGTCTAACCTTTACAATACATGCCTTTCAAATAACAAAATAAAATGTAGTATTTCTTAACAAAAAATTTCCAATCTTCCAAAAGGAGTTTACAACAATATATCCAATAATATATTTTACAACAAGAGCAACACCCTTTTATGGGAAATAAATCAACTACAATGGAATGATATTATTTCTTTTAACTTCTTTTTTACTTCAACAAACTAACTTTTCAAACACAATTCTTCCCTTCCCTTTTAATATACAAAACAACTTTGAAATTCAATAATCAACACAACTTTTCTCACAAGGATTAATACAATGTCTTCCACTTAAAGTGGGAATTAATACAAGAATGAAGGCTAAAATGAAATGCAAGTTGTCTTCAAACATAGCTCCAAAATCAAGTCTTCAATCAAGCTCCATCTTCTCAACACCAACAAGAGAGATCCACCATGCTTCATTTAATCACAACAAAAAAGGGGGAGAGGCAACACTCTCCACCCAACCAAGAATTCCAATGAGGAGGAGAAGCCATCCTCCTCATTGGCCCCCGAGCCCCAACCACATTGCAATGAAAAATGGATTCAACTCATGGCAACAAAACAAGCTTCCACATCACAATACAAGATTCTACAACCATACCAAAATCCAAACAATACAACTACAATCACAAGAAGGAAAGCAAAAAAATACACAAGGCTTCAACATACAAAAGCCAAAGGAGTAAGATCTATGGGGAAGCCACTTATACCTCCCAATGGGAAATGGGTACCCACCTAAAAACCCTCCAATAAAACATATCAAAACCCCTACACACTCTTATATCTCTCTCAAGTAGCTCTTATACCTCCCACATTCTCTTATACCTCCCTACAAATCTCTTATGGCTCCCTTATAAAATAGACCAAGTAAGAAATGCAAGTAATTTATTGTCCAAGGTGGGACACCCATCCCAACTCCCTCCAAAACATGGAAATAACTCTTATGCCTCCCTACATGAAATATCCCCATAGTCTCCTCCTACAGCACACTTAAACAATCTATCTAAGAAACCAACAAACATACCAAAACACTAAAAAACACACAAATATACACAATATGAAAAGGAAAACATTTTACAAGAGTATAGCTCCTACCTTTCCATGGTAGAGCTTGATCCAAGAGTTCCACAACAAGATTCTTCAAGTCCAAACAATCACCAAAAGCTCCAACAAATCCACAAGCATTCCAAAATCCTCTAACTCTCCAAAAATGCAAGAGCACAAAGAAATGAAGTAACCCCCAAACAAGCAAAAGAACTTGAATAAATAGAAAAGGGAGAGAGGAGGGTGAGGTGGCTCCATGTAGGATGCCACATCACTCATCCTCAACTCCACCTCACAAGTCAAACTTCAAACTCCAAAGCACAATTAATAAGTGGGTGAAGAAATGACATTTTACTTACACACACAATCCAAGCCCACACCCCTTAAGGACTAAAAGTAATTACATGTAAGAAGGTGCAATAAAAACTTATAATTTGTCTTCCCAAAACACATAATGGGGCCTAATTTTGACCCCCAACCCATAGGTAGGGTTGGTATAGAAATTTAAGAGGTGTGGGACAAGTTTAACTTGTCCACAAGCCTCAAAAATTTGCTCCCAAGGACAAACGAATTTCCATGAAGGGGTAGAGTGTAAAACACTCAAGTTTACTTACACTTCACTTACAACACATAAACCAAGAGCTATCAAGTCTAATAAATGAATTCTTTTGACCCATTTTATAATTAATTTAGCAACATGATTACTCACTAATCTAGACACAAATTAAATAAATAATAAAGGGGAAAATACATCACTAGAAATAAACACATACTAAAATTTAGTAAAGGAAACTAAATGTTAGAATAACACATAACCCCTTGGTCACAATTAGAGGCGATTCCCCCATGAGAACCCCTAACAACAATTCAAACACACATACATAACAAAATACATGTTGCCATGGTGACCCTAGTTGAAATCATCTAGCATTCCAATGTGCTTGGTCTCAATCCCCCTGCTGTTTGTTGTGACATGTTTACCTGCAAAACACATAACATCTCCTTTGGCATCGTGGCCGCATCAAAACATCCAAAATAAATATACAATATAACTTCAAAATCATCCATATATGAATCAAAACATCATCTAGATAAGTAACGATATCACAACATCTACAATTTTCATCAATAACCACATGATCATAAGATTAGTTCAATTGTCTAGGTCTACTCAATATGATGAAATATCACATGCCCGAAATACATATATATACAAACATGTCAATAGCATATCAACATCAATATAAAATGTCTCTAATAATCCACATGCATCATATATGAATCGAAATCAACAATATTTCTTCATCTCTAACATCTAACATAATGCTAAATCAAAAGCTACAATAATATCCATAAGTATAGTCGAAAATATCAAAATCAATAACAAAAGGGTGTCGAAGGGAAGTGGACACTACACATTCTAATATGCAATGTTCACATATGAGTATTTCTCTTCCATAATAATTCTCATGTGGACTGAACAATTGCTTTACTCGATCGCATGATTTCTATTTATCACCTTTACTTTTCTTCTTTGTAGCTTCAATCTCGAAAAACCTGAATAAGTGGTAGGCGTTCCATGTTTGCGGGGAGAACTCTACATGCATATAAGAAATAGACTATTTTTTGTACATCGGCATCACTTTCAATGAAACATCTCAAAATTGTTGCCAACATTTAATTATATAAATGAATGGATGCACATAAAAGTGGCTATTTTTGTAGCATGTGGCATGTTTCTTGTGCGAGCCAATTCATCTGAAAAATAAGTCTCTATAGTTTATACAATGCAATTTTAGAGTACTAAGATTTATGAAAACATTTCAACAAGGCAAAATGACATATTTATTTGTGTTGAAGGGAAAGTTAAGAAGAATACAGGGGTAGAGCATGATATAGTAATCTGAAATTCTTCAACCTATACAATCTTCTTCTATGTGATGTTAGTTTCTAGACTTCAAATAATAATACTTCTATAAGTAAGACACAATTATACTTTTGCATTAAGCAACATTGCTTCACAACACAATATTCTAGACAAACCCCCTTGATACATTAGTTAATTTCTGAAGCCTAAAATTTGTAGAGTTGTTCTAGAATCCAAAAATCAGGAGTCAAACAAGTCTTCCTACTATCATGTACCAAGAAAAAAAACAGAAAAAGAATGACAATCTATATGATTTTAACATATTTGGTAATCTGTTAGTGCAAAATTACAGACACCCTCAAATGTCACGGTTTTGAATGGGGCATCCCGTATAACCTACACAACATTGGATCATCTCTCAAGATGTGGGAATTGCAAACTTGAGATGATCCTCCAGAGAAGGTTGGTTCCTGATCCTAAACTACTTACCACAAGCTACTCTAGTGTAGGAAAACTATTATAATCCTAATCTAACCTCCCAAGGAGATAGGGTGAGAGAGAAAGTAAGAAAAATAGAGCCTACACTAAAGCAATGATACACCAGAGAAGGAAAATACTAGTCATATATCTAATTGCACGAAATGGAGAGAGGATGGACAAGATGCATCGAGACCAAATATAGAGTTCACACAAAACACCACTTCAAATCCCTTAAACACAGCTCCCAAAACTTGCAATGGACATTAGAGATATGCACAATATACCCTGCAACAATGAGAGGAAAGAAGAGACAATAAAGCGAGAAAAGCGATGGACAAAATGCATCACGAAACATATTTTATTGCTCCAGAAGTTTACACAATACATCATTAGCGGGAAAGAGGAAAGAAAATTCCATTACAAAGCAAAGGGAGGAGGCTTAAACTCCACATTCGACCCTAGAGAAGAAAGAGAGAGGGGGCAAAGAGGAAAAATGATCAACCCTTTACAATGAGCCGAGCTCTTACATTTATAGATGAAGTGAAAAGAAGAGAAGAAGAGAAGGAGGAAAATCTGATTTGAAAGCTCAACCACCAACCATCAATGCCTGAAAATCCACTTGCAATTAGTCAAGTGTGATTCTCCATGTCTGTTTGGCATGTTGGAGAAGGAAGAATGGAGGATCAAATCAAATCTGGGTAGTTGAAGCAATCAGATCACATATTAATGGCATGAAAGACATTTTCCTATTTTTCACCCACCTAACCCTACCAAAATTAAAATTTGAGGATTCCATGTCGTAGAGGATCTTTGAGGTGTTTCCAAAAATTTATCTCTTGCTCAAATCCGAGCGATCAAATCAAATCTGGGTAGTTGAAGCAATCAGATCACATATTAATGGCATGAAAGACATTTTCCTATTTTTCACCCACCTAACCCTACCAAAATTAAAATTTGAGGATTCCATGGCGTAGAGGATGCCTTTGAGGTGTTTCCAAAAAGTTAGCTCTTGCTCAAATCCGAGCTTCCAATCAAAAGATATGGCCCTCTAAAATTTTTGCATCAAAGCTGTACAAAATGGCAAAAATGCAATTTTCGTAAAGGGATCCACGGGCTGAACTTGGAAACTATACTTTTTGTGAAAGTTGTAAAAAATGAAAAATTCCCCCCATGGCCTGCCTCCCCGCATGTAACTTTTGGTGCCATCTCAACATGTAACTTTATCTGGTCCCTGATGAGAGTTGCGGTTCATTTCATGACTTTACTCTTTCTCAAGAAAAAGCCAAAATTTTAAAGTTCCTCCGGCAGCCCACTTTCCCTGTATCTAACAAGGGCACGACACATGGCTTCTTTGGGTGTTGGCAAAGGTGTGGCTTACTTTTATACTTTTACACCTTTTCAAAACAAAAGCCAAAAATTCAAAGCGCCTCCGAAGACTTGCCTTCTCGCTTTGACTTGACACATGGCCACGTGTCCCTATGAGGGCCTTAGGAATTATTTCTTCATTTTTATAATTTGATCCTCCATGGGCTCATAGGACCGCAATTGTGAACTATGCATTTTCACAAAAATCTTAAAGTGCCAAGATGTAATGCCCACTAAAACAACCCACTTGAGACCCAAGAACAACCTAGGATTAGTTAGAAAAATTATGGAATAATTTTTTTAAGGTGCATGCCCTGAAACAGGTTTAGAAATTAGATTTGACACAAACAAGTCTCAAGGATAGAATATAATTAATAAACAATTTTTTCTCATTATAACAAACTATTATTATTCACAAGGTCTAAAACATAGGGTTAGAATAAACATTTAAATTAAAAGAGCGAAATCCTTGTCAAACTGACCTAAAATATTCAACCTATTTTTTAAAAAAATTAATGCACTCAAAGCTTCCTAGAAACATTCCTATTAGATAGGAAATTTCCTCCCCTTTCCAGTGATATAAATAAGTCCTCCTAACTCCTCATATTTCTCAAGTTATGGACCGGTAGGCCTTGGGAGGAAACTTTTCCCAAAGGCAGGCCTGCGGGCCTAGGGAAGAAATTTTTCCCTTAGCGCTTTTGGGCAAAAAGTGAACTTTGCATCTGCATGCTCACGAGTCCATGGTGGGGCTTCACACCCAAGAAGAAAACTTTTAACTTGATGTCCGCTAGGGACACGTGTCCAAATTCCTAGCCTAGGCCGGAAGGCGGGTCACCAAAGGTAAAATGGAATTCTAGAATTTTACATGAAGGGGCGAAAAATGATCAAATTAGCCCACTACTCCACCAATGCATAGAGATGCAATGTGGCAGTCCCTCATTGGTTGCAGCCTGGTTTTTTGGTGGGGAGATTTAAGAAATTAAAACTTTCATTTAAAAAGAAACACAAAGGAAAAAAACCATTCGCGCCTCCACCGATTTCAGATACGATGCCACATGTAAGACTCTCATTAGTTATGGGTCAACGAGCCATTAGAGAGACTTAGGAAAATTTTACTTTTGAAGCGCAAGGTTTCAAAACACTCGCACCTCCGTCAACGCGTCATGGAGACATGTGTCATCCAACCATTGGCTGCGGGCCAGCAGGTCGGCGGGAGAACTTAAAAAAAAATTCCCAATTTTTTTTTCTAAAGTGTTAAGGGTAAAGTGATCTGCTCCTCCATCAACGCCTTGTGAGGCCACATGGCAGCACTTGATTAGTTTGTGGTGGCGAGGGCTGCGGAGGAAACTTACAAATTTTCCAAATTTATTTTTGAAAGCACTTAAGGTTTTAAATGATTCCGTGCCTCCTCGTCGTTTCCTTGTAAATCCACGTGGCAACACCTTTGATTGGATGAGGGGTAGCATGGTGGCAGTGAAAATTAGAAAAATTGGCCAAAATTTTAAAAATCTAAGTTAAGGGTTGCGGGCGCACGCCCGCATAAATACATTTCAAAAGGCAAAGGCGGGGCGGCGGGGCAAATTTTTCCAAATTTTCTTTTTCGAACTTAGATTATTTTTAGAAAAAATGAAGGCTTGCGGAGTCGGGAGTAGCGGCGGGAACTTCATGCCTTTGGTGTTTTTGGGAAAAAAGTGCTAAAGGAAATATTTGTCCACGGGTCCGCCAAAGAATATTTTATTAATTAATTTTGACAGTTAGATTTTTTTAAAGTCAAAATGAAGTGAAAACTTCAAAAGGCCATAACTTTTGATTGGGAACTCGAGTTTTAGCAAACAAGGACTTTTGGAAAGGTCTCGATGCCCTATTTTCACGGAAACCTTAGAATTTTAATTTTGATGAATTTTTAAGGGTAATTTGTATGAAAATGATCTGCGAGGATTTTGAAAAGTAAAGCTGGTAAATTTGACGTATAAATTTTGTTCAAATTTGCCATTAACTCTTTCTCAACATGCCCAACAAGCATGGAGGATTTTACTTGGAAGATTTTAGGATAGAAAACAAAGGTCAATTTGTTTGATTGATTTGCAAACCAAAATTACCAATTTTTATACAACAAAATGTCTGCAATTTTGCCGTTTCACGATTTTGCAAGGTTTAATGAAATTTCTTAAGTGTCATAGTTTGTTTGGAAATGTTTTGATCATATTAAAATTCAACTTTATATTTCATTTGTTTTCTATAGTCTGCAGGGTCGTTCTGTTCGTTTTGATAAATATTTGTAAAGTTTACAGTGAAAATAAAAAAAATGAAGTTTATACATTTCAAAAACAGAGATTAATCTATTTCTTTTCCATACTATAAAAACATTGAATTCCTTCCAAGTTAGGTCAAGATAGTAAGTAGAAACAAGAATGTAGCTTCTATTTTTTCAAATCATGCATTTCAACAAAACAGAGTAATGTATTTTCTTCATACGTATTTCTTTCTTTCAAACAGAAATTCCTCAACATATTTCAAACACATATTTTAAATAACAGTAACTCCATTTGTGGAAAAGAATAAAACTTCTATTCAATTGAAAATATTTCTTTCTTTTACAACTTTTCTTTTCTATTTATTTTCAAAATACAACATAGAAAATACATCTCTTTCTTTTTTGTTCATAGAATTGAATACAAGATACATTCCTCCATGATCAAATATAACTTTCATAGCTTAAAACAGAGTAGTCCCATCACAATTAATATACAAGGTCATCCACTTAAAAGTGGGAAAAGGTTACAATAAGATTACATCTCAACAAGGACTGTCAAATCTATCTTTTACCTTTGCTCAAGAACAATAACATGCAGATCCATCATTCTCCAATTTTGATCACAACAAATACGGGGAAAGGCAATGCTCTCCACCCAACTAAGACATCCAATGAAAAGGAGAATCCATCCTTCTTCATTGGCCCCTGAGCCCCAACCACATTACTGATAGAAGATGTGTTTCAAATCATGGCAACAAAGGCTTCACAACAAAAAAATAGTCTTTCACATTGAACACACAATCCAAACAAAATGTAGTTTACAACCACATAAAAGGCAGCAAACAAAACTCATTCTTCTTCAAGCAAGCCAAAGGAGTAAAAAACTATGGGGGATGCTACTTATGCATCCCAAAGGGGAAATGGGTATCACCACCTGAGAACAAACCACCAAAATATAACATTTCAAATCCCTGACATGCCCTTATGCCTCCCCCAAGTACCCCTTATTCCTCATATTTCCTTATGCCTCCCGAACCTCTTATGGAACCCCATAATGAGTAAAGAAATGCAGCATATTTCTTTGTAAGGTGGACCCCAAATCCCAACTCCCTCCACACTTATACCTCCCAAAAATACTTATGCCTCCCACAAAAATACACCATAGTCTTCTCCTACACCATCCCTAGGTAGTCTACCCAACCAGCCAACAAACAAAAAACAACATTCAACCATTCACATATTCATAAGAGGAAAGAAGAGCATTTTCAAGAGCCAAGCTCTTACCTCTCCATGATGGAGTTGTTCCAAGTTCCAAACAACAAGCTTTTCTAATGCAAGCAGTCCAAAAATATCAACAAGGTACAAGCATTCAACAATCTTCAACTTCTCAAAAGCAAGAGCTCAAACACCAAAAGAAGTCACCTAAAAATGCAGTACAAAAAGTGAAGCAACCCAAAAACAAGCTAAGGAATTCGAATTTATAAAAGAGGGAAGAGAAGAGGATGAGGTGGATCCATGTAGGATGCCACTTCACACATCCTCAACTCCAACACCAAAGTCAACTTCATTCTCCAATGCATAATAAATATGTGGGTGAATAATATGATAGTTTTACTTACACACTCAAGCAAGCCCACAACCCATAAGGAATAAAATTAAAAACATGTATGAAAAGTGTAATTAAACATTTAGCTTCACTTACAAAAATGCATAAAGAAAGTCTAAATTTAACTCTCCAACCATAGGTATGGTTGGTAAATAAATTTAAGAGGTATGGGACAAGTTTAACTTGTCCCACAAGCCTCAAAATAAGCCTCCAAGGACAAATTCGAATTTCAAAAGAATATGGAGTGTTTCATACTCCAAAATCAACTTACACATCACTTACAACACTTAATCCAAGAGCCAACAACTCTATTAATTACATTCTCATGACATATTTTAATTAATTAACTTAACAACATGATTACTCACAATATTTACACACAATTTAATAAATAATGAAAGGGGTAAATGCACCACTACATACACACATCTAAACATTAAACAAGGGACCAAATAAAATAAATACATAAAACCTCTTGGTCACATTTGAAAGTGATCCCCCATTTGAATCCCTAACAATAATCAAACATACACAAACAAATACAATCTCTCATGGTGACCTTGTTGAATTCATCTAGAATTCTAATGTGGTTGGTCTCCAATCCCCCGATGTGTGTTGTGATATTTTAACCTACAAAAACACAATTACCTCCTTCGGCCTCGTGGCCATATCAGAACATCCAAAATAAATATAAATATAATTTCTAAAATCATCAATATATAGGCGAATCACAACAACATCAAGACAATCAACAATATCACTTACAATTTCATCAATCAACTATATCATCATCAAATTAATTCAATTTTCCTTAGGTCTACTCAATATATCAAAATATCACATGTCCTAACAACATCCATAAATATATAACCATGTCAAATAGTATCTCATCATCAATGTATAAAATGTCTCTAATAATCATCATGCATCATATATGAATCAGAGTCAACAATAATCCATGATCTAATATCTAACATCATACTAAATCAAAACTATAATAATGTCCATAATATAGCCAACAGTCTTCCCATTAGTATAAAAAGGTGTCAAAGGGAAGTGGGAACTACACAAGATGTCTCCCTAGGCCTGCCGGTCCACATCTTCCCCTTGGCGAAAAGTCTTCCCCAAGCCCGTAGGCCCGCATTTGGCAAAAAATCCTTCCAAGGCCCGTCGGCCCGTAACTTGCAAAATATGAGGAGTTAGAAGGAATTCTTTACATTTTTGGAAAGGGAAAGAAATTTCCTATCTAATGAAGATGTTTCTAGGAAACCTTAAGTGATTGAAATATGTAAAAATTCAGATTGAAGCGTAAAAGGAGGTTAGTTGACAAAAAATAAGTATGAGCTTATTTTGGTCAACAATTTGGCGACTCATAGGGGGCATATGCCCGCTAGATGAGATGATCAATGCCCTTGAAGCATCCATTAGGCATGGAGTCAAGCCTAATAAACAAAATTCTGATCTGAACTTTGAAAATATGATCACGAGTGACTTGAAAACTGCTGGAACTAGAGCTGATCTCAACAAAAGCTTAACCCACAATGCCTGCAAGAGCAACAAAACACCACAACACACTATGTACAAAACTAGAAATCATACACACCCCAAGTGGGATATGCAGAGTGTGCACAAGCACTTCTTCTGTTGAAAGCAAACCTACTTACTCTACACTAACCAGAGAGAAAGGGAACTCAAACAAATCCTGCAACTAGCAGGGAGAAGTAGCTTCCTTTTCTCAAAAAGGGCAGCCATGCAAATGATTTGACACTGAATATGGCTGCTTGTATGAGTGAAAAGCCCGACAAAAGGCCATTTCTCCACCCGGATCATCAAGGTATCAACTAGAAACAAGAAAAATACCTCTTTTAGTTGCTTTATATTTAGATTGAAGAGGCATTATAGCTGATCCTTGGTACTTTGATACTCATCCTCATGCCCTAAAATGGACATGACCAAATTTGACTTTTCCATGGCAGCAGGTTCTTGTTGTTGAAGGATTAATGATGGAGCATTGAAGGTTGTAATTTCTATGGGACCCTCCTCATCTAAAAATTCCTCCAAGTCTGATAGGCAATCAAACTCTTTGATGTCCTACCTGCAAATAAGAATTCCAAGATGGGAATGAAATCATGATTGCACAATTTCATAGAATGGGAGAAGATGGAAGAGATGGGAAAAAATGGATGAAAATAGATGGGAAGAAATTTTGCAACCCAGAGAATGGGTTTTGGCCAGATGGAGTCGCCACAAGTGCTTTGCATGTGCCTCCAAAGGCTGAAATTTTAAGAGGAACACACCAACCGGCTAAAATTGAAGTGGTAAGGTGTTTCAAACCTGTCCTACTATGCGTGCTAGTACTATTAGTGCAAATTACAGCACCTCCAAATGGCTTGGTTTTGAATGGGGCATCCAGTGTAACTTGCACAACATTGGATCATCTCTCAAGCTCTGGGATTTGCAAACTTGAGATGATCCTCTAGAGAAGGCTAGCTCATGTTCCTAAACTACTCGCCACAAGCTACTCTAGTGTAGGAAAAATATTATAATCCTAATATAACCTTCAAGGAGACATGGAGAGAGATAAAGTTAGAAAAATAGAGCCTACACTAAAGTTTTGATACACTAGAGAAGGAAAATTCTTATCATAGATGCAACTAGCTGAAATGGAGAGAGGTGAGCAATGGAGAGGATGGACAAGATGCATCACAAACAAAAGATAGAGTTCACATAGAGAACTACTTCAAACCCCTTAAACACATCTCCCAAAAATTTCAATGGACATCAGAGATATACACAGTATACCCTACAACGATGAGAAGAAGAGACAATAAAATGAGCAAAGGATGGAAAAAATGAATCACAAAACAAATTTAATTGCTCTATAAGTTTACACATTACATCATTAGTGGGTAAGAGGAAAGAAAATGCCATTACATAGTAAAGGGAGGAGGCTTAAACTCCACATTCGACCCTAGAGAAGAAAGAAAGAGGGGGCAGAGAGGATAAATGATCGACCCTTTACAATGAGACAAACTCTTACATTTATAGATCAAGTGAAGAGAAGAGAAGAAGAGAAGGAGGAAAATCTGATTTGAAAGCTCAACCACCAACCATTAATGTCTGCAAATCCACCTATAATCAGTCAAGTGTGATTATCCATGTCTATTTGGCGTGTTGGAGAAGTAAGAATGGCGGATCAAATCAAATCTAGGTAGTTGAAGCAATCGAATCACATATTAATGGCGTGAAAGACATTTTCCTATTTTTCACCCACCTAACCTTACCAAAATTAAAATTTCAGGATTCCATGGCATAAAGGATGTCGAGATGTTTCCAAAAAGTTATCTCATGCTCAAATCCAAGCTTCGGTCGAAATAAATGGCCCTCTAAATTTTTTGCATCAAAACTATATAAAATGGCAAAATGCAATTTTTGCAAAACGGATCTGCGGCCCGAACTTGGAAAGCTGCACTTTTTGTGCAAGTTGCAAAAAATCTGAATTTACCCCGATGCCTCGCCTCCCGCATGTAACATTTTGTGTCATCTCAACATGCAACTTTATCTTGTCCCCGGTGGAGTTGCTACTCATTTCATGACTTTACTCTTTTTCAAGAAAAAACTAAAATTCATAAGTTCCTCCGATGGCCCACTTTCCTATATCTAACAAGGGCACGACACGTGGCTTCTCTGGGTGTCGGCGGAGGTGCGGCTTACTTTTATACTTTATGCCTTTTCAAAACAAAATCAAAAAAATTCAAAGTGCCTCTAGTGACCCGCCTTCCCGCTTTGACTTGAAACATGGCCACGTGTCCTATGTGCGCCTTAGGCATTCTTTCTTCATGTTTATAATTTGATCCTCCACGGGCTCGCGAGCCCACAATTGTGAACTATGCCTTTTCAAAAATGTGCAAAGTGCCAAGATGTCTCCCTAGGCCCGCCATTCCACATCTTCCCCTTGGCAAAAAGTCTTCCCTAGGCCCGCATTTGGCACATAATCCTTCCAAGGCCCGCTGGCCAGTAACTTGCAAAATATGAGGAATTAGAAGGACTTCTTTACATTTTTGGAAAGGGGAAGAAATTTCCTATCTGATGAAGATATTTCCAAGAAACCTTAAGTGATTGAAATATGTAAAAATTCAAATTGAAGCACAAATGGGGGGAAAAGGAGGTTAGTTGACCAAAAATAAGTTCAAGGTTCCCTTGTTCTCATTCATTTGTATACATACAACTATAGTTGTTTATTTTCATCACAATAGCATTCATCAATGTTGAAAGTGTAGATGCAGGAAGATTACTCAAGCTCAAATCCTTTGAACACATTCTTGTCAAAGAAGAACACCCTGATATTAAAAGTTGTGTTGGTCATTCAGGGTCAAAGAGGAATATGTAGTTGGACCAACACTTATTCTAATCTCAGGACAGACCCTTCAATTCTCATTCATTTGTACACATTTAGCTACAGATCTTAGGTTTGGTATATTTGCTAGAATTCACACGATTTTAAAAGTTATGGAAAAGAGAAAACAAAGAGAAGAATGGTCTCTTCCAAAGAGAAAATGATCTCTAAAAATATATTTGAATGATAAATTTCAAAGATTAAAAGCTATTCATTTGCAATTTATGGAGAATTAAATCTAAGCATTCCTAAGTTGAAAAATATACAACTAATGTTTCCTCCTATAAATATTAACTATCTTAATCTTTAGAATTGTGAAGTTCAATTTTAGCATTGCAAAGTTCAATTAAAGCATTGCGAAGTTCAAAGGTGAAAGAGATTGTTCAGAATATCTT
The DNA here is from genome assembly GCA_018340775.1 of Taxus wallichiana var. yunnanensis. Lineage (NCBI taxonomy): Eukaryota > Viridiplantae > Streptophyta > Pinopsida > Cupressales > Taxaceae > Taxus > Taxus wallichiana. The sequence goes on along the minus strand of CM031237.1, from coordinate 390,783,600 downwards.
TTTAATTTTCATCAGGATGTATCTCCTAATATGTGATGTATTGTACATCAATTTTTCTAAATTTCATACCATCAACATGGTAAATTTCTAATTTGTTATGGATCTTGCAGTTAAATTTCTACTATCATTGTTACATGTCCACTTAAGATCACAAAATCCAGTAGAAAGTAAGATGTTTCACTAAATCTAATAACATAACTTACATTGAAAAATCCCTTTGATTGTTTGCCACTATTTGGAAGCTTGTTTCATTCGAAATTCATAACGAGGAGCCTTCAAAGATCTGAAATTTCAATATGAACTAGAATCAACAAGCAAAGGAGAATCACCACAAACAAATTGAGAATTATATGAGTGACAAAATTATGTCTGACTGAGACCTTAAAAAATTATAAATTGGAAAAAGAAGAACTTAATATTTTGAATATATCACAAAATGAATGGGGATTCGAGGTATTTACATTCCACTTTATCTCAAATTTGTGTGTGTGTGTGTGTGTGTGAGAGAGAGAGAGAGAGGGAGAGAAAATTATATGAGAGGAAATATTTTTTCTAACTGAGACCTTAAACAATATAAATTGGAACAAGGACAAAATCAGTATTTTAATGTGTAAAATTTTAACCCAACTAAAAGATCAAACATTTCTTAGATCTGCAAGTCTAGTTGTGGAAAAATTAGGTAAATTCATAGCATGAGCCTTAAGGATAATCACCACAAACAAAATGAGAAAGAAATAGTATAAATTGGAACAAGGACAAAATCAATATTTGTATATGTGTAAAATTTGAACCCAACTAAAAGATCAGGCACTTCTTAGATCTTGCAAGTCTACTTGTGGTAAAATTAGGTGAATTCATAACAGGATCCTTAAGGAGAATCACCACAAACAAATTGAGAAAGACATAATTATACTTTTTCATTAAGCAACATTGCTTCACAACACAATATTCTAGACAAACCTCCTTGATACATTAGTTAATTTAAAATCTTTTTAGTCAAAGTCCCATGTTTAGATTAGTTTTTGTCATGATTTCTTTTGGAGAACGTAGAAGAAAAACCAAATCAATTCATATCTTCTTTATACATTTCTGGACTAACCAAATCATTTCTAGGATGAAATTCAGCCTTTAATATGACCAAGCTGTTTAGTACCAAACATATTGAACAAAGAAACTTATTAATTGTGAAATTTCATTACCACTCATGCATGTTTTGTTTAATATAACCTCCTCATAGAAAAATTTCTTGGGATTTTGTAATCTCTCCTCCTTTTCACATGAATAATCCAGATCAATGAGATTAATCTCCTCTGTGGCACAACTCTGATAAGCAAAATGCGTTGACAAATAAACAATTTATCTGTAGTTGATCCATTTTGTAATATTTTGGTGCAAATTTTAGATCTAATTTTGGTGTAAGATTTTAAATCTTAGTACTCTAAAAATGCATTATATATTCTCATAATTCTGATAATCTATATAATATGAAATCATGTCTAGCCATTGAATTTATATCACCTTGCTCCATTTTTCCAGTGAGTTTTTTTCATGATTTCTTTTGGAGAACATAGTAGAAAAACCAAATCAATCCATGTCTTCTTTATACATTTATGGACTAACCAAATCATTTCTAGGATGAAATTCAACCTTTAATATGACCAACTATTTAGTACCAAACATATTGAACAAAGAAACTTAGTAATTGGGAAATTTCATTACCACTCATGTATGTTTTCTTTAATATAAGCGTATTTTTGCCAAGAATATCCACACTTAACATTATACCTTCTCTTGTTGTTTCCTGACAAGTCAAGACTGTCATCTCCTGCAAAGTGTGGGGTTCACCAATTGGATGGTATGTCAAAAATGGCACACATACCAACACTTGGAGCAAGAAGAAAGGAGGAGTCAAGACTACTATCACTCAACCTGTCATAAATACTACCCTCTACTTTGATAGCACCTCCACTACTACTTTACTCAACACTTCTTGTATCCAAAGTGGAAATGTCGTTCAAGGGGTATCAAATGTATTCAAGTTTAGTGTAAATAAAATTAGCCACAAAAGGCTACCGCTCATGATATAAAATTTGCAAATGTACAAGGGTCTTCATGTATTCATGTTTACTTTAAATCTCATGATATAAGATTTGCAAATGTATATGTAGGAATTTGTAACAAATTTGAAATGTACACATAGAACCTTTCAATGTAATGTTTCATCTATATTCCTACACTTCCACTATCAATCACACCCCATATCAACATGTTATCGACAATACAAAAAAGACTCATGCAACCACCGTAATCAACTATCCAAAGCGGTATCAAATGTATCAAATGTATTCATGTTTAGTGCCACAAATATATGCCACAAAAGGTTGCCACTCATGATATAAAATTTTCAAATGTATGGAAGTCTTCATGTATTCATGTTTAGTTCAAATAAAATAGTCCACAAAACGCTACCACTCATGATATAAGATTTGTAAATGTATATGTACGAATTTATAACAAATTTAAAATGTAGAAATAAAACCTTTGAATGTATTGCTTCATCTATATTTCTACACTTACAAAATCAATTGCACCCCTTATCAACATAAACTACAAAAATAATAACTATCCCCCTAAATGAAATAACATATATCATTCGGTGTTCACATTGAAGTGTACACATACGATTGCTAGTTTTTACCCATTTGTTAAAACCCTTATATGATTACTATATCAATTTTTATTGATATTAAATCATCTTTCAAGGGGTAGGACAATCAAATTCCTTGATTTATATTGTAATGTGATGAACAATTTTTAATTCATCATTAATAAATTAACAAAGTGACATTTAACCAACATAACTTGAGTTAATTATTTTGGATAAAAAAATCATGGGCACAACATAAAATATAGGGGATTAATTTCACAATAATAATAAGCATAATTTTTTTAAATACAACTTTAGTTTCCAAATAATTTACCAATTAAAAACAATAGAAAATTACATTCTAAAATTTAAAAACTTTAAAAACATAATAAATAATAATTCCTCCGTGTAAATACTTTTTAATTTAAAAATTATTCTTTTTAGAAAATAAATGTCACTATATTTATTTATAACATAATTTATAAAGTATATTTTTCATTTACATATTATAAATATATAGAGTATTTAATAATCAAAATTACAAATTAAATTATCATTTAATTTAAATTGAATATCTATAAAGGAACAAATTAAAATGTAGAAATTAGTTTTCTTTTTCTTTTACATAAAAAAATGGCGTGCATGTGCATGTGTTTATCACTGTTTATAATCAGACCATATATTCTTTTAACATTATCTACATTTTTAACACAATTTTTTTCTTTTAATTTTTTTAAAGATTTTTATGTATTAAATAAAATATTTTTATATTTATTTTTATTATCATTTGATATATATAAATATAAATACAAATTTAAAAATTAAATAATTTTTTAATACATAATTTACATTAAATTTCTATATCATCACAATTACTAAAGTTTAATTTATTTTTTTTTTTTTTAAAAGTTATAATTTAAAATTTAACTTTAATTTATTTTTATTTAACCTATTTGTATTTTAGAAAATCAATTTATATAATGCATGCTTTCGCCTGGCTTTCACAAAGATTATACAATGCATGCTTTAATCTTCGTTTATAAGTTAACCTCTTCTTTTTGGATCTTGAATTCCTATTAGAGGCCAATATTTTGGATCTTACTCTGCAAATTGTTAATTGACCTGCTTACAAGAGATGGAATTCGGAGACAACGAAAGTGCAGATGTAAAACTGAAATTGGTATACGCAGACGGGTCAGAGTATGATGGCAATCCTCTGTATCTGCATTCTCAATTATTAAAAGAAAAATCAAAGTTTTTTGAAGCGTGGTTGTCTGAACGGTGGATGTCAGGAAGTGAGAGCCTTCTCGTTTTGACTGTAAACGATAAGAACAAGGCAAAGGCAGACGCGTATGTTAAATGCATTCAGAACTTGTACGCGCCAAAGGATCAAAGACACCTCTTCTCTACTATTTCAGAAACCCTAGAAATTTTAAGCGTAGCGGACGAATGGTTGATAAAAGATGTTACAGAAGCGTGCATGGAATTTCTGGAAGCGGTTACTTGGACTGACGACGAGACTCTGCAGGTACGAAAAATGGTTACCGATCTGCAGATTAATCCTGTAATGCCCGACTTGTCTGCGCGACTTCTCAATTCGCAATCGGACTACTTGAATATTGCGAAAACAGAGTTATTGCGGCTACTGTGTTTGGCTGCACAGGATAGAGATGCGGAGTTTTTGAAGTCCGCGATAGTTTGTATTGGTGTTAATTTCTTAGAGAGTAACTCACTGCAACTCAGGGAAATGAGTAAATCCATACTATTACAGGAAGTGAGAAAGACCATGAATTTGTTTGGATCTCTCTCGGGGAAGGAATTAAATCACTGGGTTTCCCATTTTCTGTGGCTGGTGAAAATTCTCCACATTGTGGGAGTGGCCGATTCTGTTGAAATAGTTGCGGATGCTTTGGTTGTGGTTTATGGAAGATTGGAAGGGAGTGAATTACAGGCTCAATTTGTGAGCTGGATAAAAATTGCGCTGGAGCAAGTGGTAAATGGTTATCTTCCACACCAGAGTTTCGGGCTAGGTAGGAGAATAGTTTCCAGGTCGGTTCGATTAAAGCTGTTGTTAAATTGTGTGCCGATTGTTGAGTCCCTTAGCGAGGAATCGTGTGCGGATTTTTCTGAACTTTTGTCAACCGCAATCGGAACACTTCCGTTGAGTGATCAGAATGAAATTTGTGGTAGAATGAATTTGAAGTCTACAAACTCTTGTATTGTTGGGGCGTATAATTCGTGGTGCCGCACAATCCGACGCGGTTGTGACTCTAGTCATTTACCTCAAGATTAGATATTCCTCGCTTCCCCTATTTCAATTATATGTCGACATTGTTCAATTAGAATTTTCAATTCAATATGATTTTTTGAATTATAATATTATTTGTCATTGATTTTATGCTTTCACATTCCAAAAATGAAATGATTTTGTGTGTGTGTGTGTGTTCGACATTTCATATCATTAGGGACTTTTCATATTATTGTAGGATATAAGTTTAGTAATATATGATTATATGGGAGATAGGATTACTAATATATGATCATGGCTAAATATAACTTTTTGAAAATGTTTCTCAAAAAATAACTTTGGCAGAGTGGCAGCTGCCAAATTAGTATGCCACAAGTCTCAAGTTTGATTTTGGTGCCCTCCATCACAAACGTGTGTGATGGATAGGGCCTTCCATATATATTATTTTATTTTTATTGTAAGGTTGTTGACATCAATTAGTGATTTTATTATATGTTTTCTTAGTTTAATCACATTGTCTTTATTGTTGTGATTCTATGTAAATGATGGTAAGTTCGATACAAGTGGTAGCAAAGTTTTAATTTGAACAAAATTTGGTTTTAACAATGTCTCTATAAATTTGGTTGTCAATGTTTTTGTTTTTTAACGTATTGAACCATTCATTGTAATTGTTTTTGATAAAATCATTATGTACAATGCTTCTTATAGAATTTGTTTGATTTCTTATTATTTTTAAAACTACGGGACTTGTTCTTTGTATTTTTAGATTTCAAGTTATATTTAAAAATCATCTAATCAAAGTTTGATCTAAGGTAATTTTTTTTTCCATATAGCAATATTACAAACTAGGGAACAAGGAAAAGGGTTGACTAGTCCAATAAAAGGTATCTCATCAAGATAAAATGACACAAGTTCAATGAAGAATGAATAATTATCTTAGAAGTAGAAATTGAACCCTTAATTTTAACTAGAAATCACATATGACATTATCATTAGAAATCACGAGAGAGAATTATGGTTAGTAGAAATCACATATGACAATGTCATTAAAAATCACAGAGAGAATTGTGGTGTTGTTATGACATAGATTGGACGATGAAGCAAGAACGAGTGTTGTTATAAATTGGTGATGGGTAGATATAAACTATGATAGGTTACGAGAGAGAACTAGTTAGACTAATTTAAAATGGAACTATTGTCTATATAAGGTGGGTTTGAGCTCATTACAATGTAGATGTAAAATATTAGCATTGTTATGCTACTAGATTGAAAAAAACATACATGTTGTAATAAATGTTTTACCTAAATTTATGATCTATTATTGAATGAGATTGATAAGTTTTGAGAAACTTGTTGTTTATAATGAGAATTACTTTCAATTATGCATGTAAAATGAAAATATATGTCTTTTTATGTGATGATTAGCTTAATTTTTATTCTAGCTACTTAGATACAGAGTGCATGTCTTAGGATAAGTTTATACCTATAGAATTTTAAAACTCAATTAGTAGGTGCTCGGATCTCCAAGTGCCTCAATAAAGCACTTGTGAGAAATTCCTTGATAGGAAATTAAGAGTAACAGAACAAATTCCTACGCTAATCTTGAGGAGAGATATTATGCAAAAATTTCAACATAGTAAAATAGTTACAGAAATATCAGCAACATATTCATAACAAGAACACAAACACTAGATATACGTGGGGAAAATCCTTTCGGATAAAAAACCCCACACTCCAAAATCCCACTCAATGTATTTCAAATCTAATAACAAGATTACATACACTTGCAGAGCAAGTTTCTTACAGGAGTATCACCAGAAACAATTCTAGGAGGATTCCAACTTTACAGTACTTGCAAAGCTCACCACACCAATTGCTTCTCCAAGCCTTCAATTTATAGACCTCCGGTTATACAAGAAACCATCTATGGTTTACAAAACCATGTGCCAAACCTCTCATGAGGTGGATAACATTAAAGAGAAAGATTTCGGTCTAAAATTAGGCTCTCACGTCCACAATATTCTCCCCTATTTTTGACCCTTATAGATGTCATAAAATCTGTCATAATATCTCTAAAAATAGCCCTTCCATGATATACTATCATATGGGAATATTTTGACAACTCCTATTTCTATTTTTAGAGCACTGACAATGCGAAAACGACTGTAAGAAAATCTTGACTGAATAAACCAAACAAGGTTGAGACACCTTATTTCCAACATTCCTCAGTAACATACCAACACACATAATTGTAGGAAGCTAAGGATTTCATTTGTGGTGTGAATTCCTTAGGTTGGATTGAGTATAGGAAAAAAATTGAACATTATACTTGATTCAAATGGATGAAGATAATTAAAATCATAGATTATATTATCAAGGGAAGAAATTATTCGAGAGAGGATTTGAGTTAGGATGAAAAATATTTCATCAAATAACATCCACACATGCTCAAGATTACGTTAAATTACTATTTTAAGGGGATGATATAAAACCCAAGAACAAACCTAGGTCAAACTAGAAAAATTATGGAATAATTTTTTTTTTGTTAAACACACTCGCAAAAAGGGTCGAATTTACGATCGTCACATTCTCGTGTCTAAAAATGACATCAGAGTTAACATTATTAATTTTCCTCTAGATCCCCCTTTAAAATAAAATTAATAAAATCTCTCAATAATTTATAATAAAATTAGTTAGTCCAAAACAAGAATTAGGCTTCCCTATAATTTACTTTAATACAATTTAATTTCACCTTAATTAAATTTGGTTAGCTACTCTCAAGGGTAATGTCTCCTATAAAAAATAATAATAAGGTTCTATAATACCCACAAAGGGGTCTAAGTTGCATTAAATTAAAATGTCTCTAATAAGGCATTTGGGTTAGAAAAGTAATAACACCTAACCCTTACCCTTACTTAAGTGGCCCCACTAAAATCCTACCCATGCATTTTAAATTTGAATTTCTCTCACCCACTTCCCACCTACTTTTTGTAGGGATGAATCTCATCCATTGGATGGATTCATTTGGGGCCCTTAGATTAGGAAACTATCTAACCCTAAGTTTTCTTATGAAAAGCTCTTTTCTCTTTTGTTTGACTTATTGTTTCTTTTCTTTTGTTTTGCAGATTGGTGGAGGAGGAGGTGGAAGCCATGAGAGGAAACCTCAAGCTCAAGGAATGATGCACATTCTCCCTTTTATTTTTAGATCCATTTACACACTCTCATAGGGTTGTATGTATTTATTTCCATTTTTTTGTTTATCTCATTATTTTAGTATTTTCCCAAATAGGTGTTTGGGTTTTTGCCTCATTTTAGAAAAACGGTTAGAATGGTAGTTGTATTTAATTGAGTAAAATAATATATATATATATATATAAGTTTGAGTTAAAACGGAGTTCGGCTCACAAAAATACGTGGCCATCTTGTATAAAGAAATCCACAGGCTCGAAAGAAATAAGTATCGTGGCGAGAGGTTAATGTGGATTTGTTTGTATAGAGGTGGGTTTGAACGTTTATTTGGGTATAGTGTTGGGTAGATAAAAATTTGGGGTGGGGGGAGGTCGCCGACCCCACCCCCATCCCATTTGCTAATGGGGCGGGGGGGGGGTCAGCAGCAACCCTACCCCCAACCCTTTTCCCCACAATTTAATAAACACGATGTAGCATATATATATATATATATATATTTTATATATACAATGGCCTCTATTTGACGCGATTCAATAGACTCTGTTGACACACATCAACAAAGGCCATTGACGTGCATCAACAGAGGCCATTGATGTGTGTCAATAGAGCCCATTGATGCTTTATTTGGCCTATAAATACCCTCACGCTGGTCATTTTCTCGTTTACACTTTCCGGCTCTCGATTTTTTTTTTGCAGGAATCCCTCATTGTCAAAGACGCAAGCACAACTACAATGGCAACTTCAAATGCTTCCCAACTACAAACTCAAGACAAAAATCAAGAATATAATCTAGTCTAATCCATGGGAAAGATCATCTACAGGAATCCCTTGTGCCCCCACATCCATATTGTTTTAAAGATGTCTTCCGAATATAAAGATTTGATGGATGCGTGTGAGTTTACTGGGCTCGTTGACATGCCCCATTTCGAAACAGATCTAGATATTTTGAATTACCTTCTCTCATCCTACAATACAGAGGATGACCTTTTTTATGTGACTCTGAATGACGACCGAATGTTTCAATTTAGTATCGAAGAAAATGACATCCATTGGTTTACGGGCCTTCAGTTCAGAAATTTACCAATTGTTACAACGAAGGCAACACTCCTGGAAGAAGACAAGAAATATCTCAAATCAACATTTGGTTTCCATGTTGATTGTAAGTATAATTCGTTTTCATTCATCATTTTTATTCTGTTTTTTATTGTGATACAATTTGGTGTTATAAAATTATATTAATTCCCACTATTTGGCATTTAGCTCATGTCAATAAATATAGGTGTGGTGTGGATACGCAATCACTTTCACACCACTTTCTTGCTGTAGTGATTTCATTTTTTTCAATCTAGAATAGTTTTGCAGGGTCGCTAAACAAATATACCAAACTGGGCCATTGCATACATAGTTGCCCTTTGTCTCAAAACAAAAATTCGATTGGTGCACCTATCTATAAAAAAATCGAACTCGACATAACAAATTCAAAGATTTTAGAAAAAATTGTCATTTATTCCACAAACTATCTCCTCGGCCTTTATTACGAGGCACTTTTAAATTTAAAAGACAAACAAATTCCTACTTGCACTGATGAGGAGTTGATGAAGTTGTCAATTCCATTTGAAGAACAACAGGTATAAACTATTTGGTTTGTATTTCAATTTTCGACATTACACTACACAGTTATTAACAATTTATGGTTTGCAGAGAAGATTTATTGAAGCCCTTCCCGAAAAAAGGCTTTATCAAGATGAAGATGCCAACAACATGTTGAGGCTTTGGGAGACTCCCAATCTGAAATGGAAGCTCACTCCTCTCCGAACCCTCAATAGTTTGAACTCGTTAAATGCCAGAGAAGTAATACCTTCTCATATATTATTTACAAATTCCAAATTTGTATTTTTATTTTCCAATTTAAATTTTAACCAATTGAGTTAACATAACATTTGATGTTGATGACATTGCGGGAACTTTGGACCATACTTGTGTTTGAAACTCAAATTTCTTCCCAACTTACTCCATACTGATCGCATGCATTCGTATCTTGAAAAACCACCCTTAGCACCGCAAAAAACTACCCCTCGACAACAAGGTACAACTTTTCAATACTATGTTTAATTTCATAGTTTTTTCCTTTTGGATTGTTTTCTAGTTTTCATGTTTTTCTTGAGCTTTTCAAGAGCACATTGCGGTCCTACATTTCAAACGGTGGTACTGACCCCCTCAACGAATAATTTTTAAAATGCCAATGAGAGGACAGGTGAAAAAGAACATTGGTAAATGCATGCCAATTGCTCCGGCCCCTAGCGGGACACTAAACATTGCCTCCTCCTTTCGAATTCCAACGCTCTCACTTGGTGGCTTTCCTAGTGCAATGGGCATATCGGTTTTGAACAATATAAATTTAGATGAAGATTATTTGGGCATTGATAGCAATGACCCAACTAGTTTTTTCAATACCCGTGAGATGATTCAAGGCCAACAGGTATACTTCAATTTCAACATGCTTTACAATATTGAATTACATTTCAATTTGAATTTATTTATCGAATCTTGATTAATTTTATCACAAACGAGGATCGAGCCACCCAAAGCGCGAAACAAGTAGCAGTTGATCTAGGTGAAAGCCCCATACTTCTCCAGAAGAAGATCATCTTCATCGAGATACATATAGTGACAGTTCTTTACCTTTTCCTTTTAGAGAGCTTAATTGGTTATGATTGTCAATCCCATGTCGGTGAGTTTATTCTACCTCATATCAATCAGCTCATAGAATGGGAGAGAAGGGATAAAGTTCTTATCAATGAGATTATTAGTCATTTTGAAAATTATTGGCAAAGAGATAGTTTATACGCTACAGTCTAGAATCAACCTGCGAAGATGGATTCCTTACTTACCTAAGTAATAAGTGGGACTGTCACGTATAACAACTATAAAGATGAAATTTTCGATAAGACATTAAAGAAATTGGAAAATGTTAATTTGAGGCCGGGCATATTTTAGCAAATGGTCTAAGGACAAGGATCTGGTAGAAATTGCAAATGCCGAGAGAGATAGAGTGGTTGTAAGTACTATCACTTTCAAACAATCATTCTTGTTAATTTGAAATTTTCATTTTTTAGTAATATGTTGAATTGACATTACTCTTTTTGTGCAGTTGAAATATGAAAATTTGAAGAGTCAAGCAAAGGTATTCCAAGTTCACTTGAAAACAATGGAGAACAGTTTATCTACAGCTAAGAATTTGAAGGAAAATATTGTTTTGGTTAACAAAAAAAACAATACACTAAAGTGGATAATTAAAGAGCATGGATTTGACCATGAAATATTATTCAAAGCTAAGGCAAGCTAATCAAAAAATTTTGTCGCATGGAGATGCAACAAATTAAGAAGAAAGAATTTTAAAAAATATGGACAGTGTTGCGGAAGATCTTATAAGTTTTGGGGTTATTTCACTCATTGGGGAAAGGGGTACAGCCATAGGGGAAGAAACCATTGGGGAAAGGAGCATAAGAGTTGAAATGGATACAGAAAAAGAGGGTTGAAACTTTTATTATTGAGTGTGGAAACTTTAAATATTGAGTCTATATTTGAAAATTTGTAACATTGAATGTTGTGGTCATGGTACTTGAATTTAATTATATGGATTTGATAGCCTTTTAAAATTTGAAATAGTATATAATCTTTAATTTTGATTGCATATGGATTTGATAGAATTTTTAGATTGTATATGGATTTTATGCTTTTTGGTTTACTCTTAATGGTGATTGCATTAGATAGGGATGAATCATGATGACATATGTTTCTTGTTTACTTGGATTATCATGAATTGTATGTGGACGTAGATGATGAATGATGATAATAGATAATTATTTTAGAAACATGGAATGATGATAATAATATGATATATATGGATGGTGATCAATTTAGTGTGGATGTAGATTTAGCTTCAAGCACGATAATTCTTCTTCTCTAGACATTTAAACTTGTTTTAAGATAATTCTTCTTCTCTATACTTGTAATGATATGATCATGATGTCATTAGAATGGATATAGATGATAAATAAATGGAATGTGTTAAAATGGATATAGATGAAATTAGAATGGATATAGATGAAATTAGAATGGATATACTTGTAATGATATGATTATGAATTGTTTTAAAAAAATGGAATTGTTTTAATAAATTTAAATTAGATAAATAATTGTTTTAATAATAATTGTAGTGTCAGGACTCATGATTATGATAATGATATGGTGATGATATGATATATATGGATGATGATGAATTTTATGTGGACGTATATTATAAATTGTATAATGTATCATGGATTATGAATTGTATAGTATAGAAATATCTTCCTCTGTAAAATTCAATTGTGTCATTTTATCCCACAGTTAAAAAAATATATCAAAGCATTTTGCAAATATAAAAAATAAATTAAACATAATTGTAAGAAATCAAGAAAGATGATATGATAGGGTTTAACTTACCTCTAGTGTATTAGATTGTTGTGAAATCATCACTGGTAATGTGCTAGATCTTTGTTTTAAGAAAACTCAACATGAGAAATGGATTAGTAGATAGATGGGTGAGTTGCCTGACATTGTCAGTCCCGAGAAGTACCAGCTTCCTCGGATGGATGTCAACCCACGTTTTCAAAAAAAATAAAAAGATTGTATTTAAATAAATGTAAATATATAGACCTGTAACATCTTTAATGATAACAAGTGTCAAGAGCTGAAAAAATGTAAAGTAACAAACAATAAGATTAAGGTGAAGAAGATACCTATTTAAAGTTGAAATCATCACTGGTAATGTGCTAGATCTTTGTTTTAAAAAAACTCAACACGAGAAATGGATTAGTAGATAGATGGGTGAGTTGCCTGACATTGTCAGTCCCGAGAAGTAACAACTTCCTCGGATGGATGTCAACCCACATTTTCAAAAAAATAAAAAGATTGTATTTAAATAAATGTAAATATATAGACCTGTAACATCTTTAATGATAACAAGAGCTGAAAAAAATGTAAAGTAACAAACAATAAGATTAAGGTGAAGAAGATACCTATTTAAAGTTGAAATCATCACTACCACTGGTAATGTGCTAGATCTGTGTTTTAAGAAAACTCAACACGAGAAATGGATTAGTAGATAGATGGGTGAGTTGCCTGACATTGTCAGTCCCGAGAAGTACCAGCTTCCTCGGATGGATGTCAACCCATGTTTTCAAAAAAATAAAAAGATTGTAGTTAAATAAATTTAAATATATAGACCTATAACATATTTAATAATAACAATAGCTGGAAAAAATGTAAAGAAACAAACAATAAGATCAAGGTGAAGAAGATACCTATTTAAATTTGAAATCATCACTGCCCTTGGTAATGTGCTAGATCTATGTTTTAAGAAAACTCAACACGAGAAATGGATTAGTAGATAGATGGGTGAGTTTCTGACATTGTCAATCGAGAAGTACCAGCTTCCTCGGATGGATGTCAACCCACGTTTTCAAAAAAAAAAAAAAGATTGTAGTTAAATAAATTTAAATATATAGACCTGTAACATCTTTAATGATAACAAGAGCTGAAAAAAATGTAAAGTGACAAACAATAAGATTAAGGTGAAGAAGATACCTATTTAAAGTTGAAACAATCCATTATCAATAGCTTCTTCAAACTCGATGTTGTCTTCTGTAGAATGTGACGATGCACCAATTACACTCTCAACATTGGGAAAAGTGGTACCTGTATTTGTATTATTCACACCTCTTCTTTCACAAAGGGAATTCCAATGCACAATTGCTTTGTCGAACGGAAAGGTTTCGATGGAGTATCGAGAAACATAACACCTCATGCAACTTTCTAGATTTTTATCTAACCTATTTCTCAATTTTGATTTTATAAATGATAATGCACTGAAAACCCTTTCATCCTCCATAGACCTCAAAATCATTGTTTGGCATAACTCATATAATATGAAATATTCTTGATATCTTCTTGTAAGATATAACTTTGATAGATTCCTCGCCACTGACCTTGTAATAGAACAACTTTGAAGGTTCGTCTAAAATTTTATATTGGTTCCTCGTTTTTGTTGCAAAATTTGTTGATTGAAACTTTAATAAATCAGCATTCAGTATACCTTTGATTTCCATACCCTTGAGCTCTGAATTCTTTGTGAATTGTTCTATTATTGTACCCATGGATTTATGGAAATGCTTTACGACAAAGTCTACATGGCCACATTCGGTATTCCAAAAATTTAGATTCATCACACCCATGGCTTCAGAATTTTATCTTTGCGAAACATTCCTAATTTCGATGACAAGGATTCTAAATTTTTTAAAGCTTTATTCTTGTTTCAACTATAACGAGACTCAAAGAGATTACGTGTCACGGGAAAATCTTCTCGCTCCAATCCTATAATATCTTGATGTTTTTACAAAATGAGCAGTGGTATTTCCCTCCCATTAACAGTGATGCAGAGGTGATCATGGATATTAAATCTCAAAAAGGTTCTGGGATTTTTAAGATCTAATAAAGCTTTCCAATTCTCAAAAATAGGTGCATCAAAACTATCTTGGGAACAATACAATATATCAAGACTTTGACATACCATTTTTCTCATCCGTATAAAATCCACAATATAGATTAATCTTCCTTGTGCATGCTTCATCAGTGTATTGATCTCCTTTAACATTGGAAGAATACCCACCAATGTAAGTAATGTCTCCAAATCAGTTAAACGGAACAACAAGTCCCTCGCCCTATCAACTTCATGATGATATTTGTGCATGAAACCAACCAACGAAGGATACTCCTCACGAACTTTGCATGCAGGTTCATACAAAGATATCCATCTAGTCTTGACATCCTTTAGAAGTTTTTTGCCATATGTAATTCCAATTGCAAATTTCTGGAACTCAAGAAATAACTTTGGGCTACTTGACATATAGGCATGAAGTTCTCTTATAAGGTCTTCTAATTTAGCAACATTTTCGTGGTTGCTTACCATTTTATATGCTAAATTCATTCTGTGAGCCATAAAGTGAATTGGTAGCATATATGGGGTCACTGTTGTTTGTAATCTAATACACATCCTTGTTCGGTGACCCTGCATGGCAGATGCACCATATGCTCCAACGCATACCAACTTCATAGAAATTTCATAATCAGTCATTCCAGCAATATCTTTCAAATGAGAAACAACTATTTTATGTAGGTTTTCGGCATTGAAGTTTTCAACCATTTTCATAACAACCAACAAATGAGGTGTCCTTATATGATTTTCTAAAGTATAGACGTGGATACATACCCATGCAGTGTTTGTCGACTCTTTGTCACTTCATCAATTGAAAGAGAGATAAACTTTGCTTTTTTAACATTCTCTTTCAAATCTTCCTTCTCTATCATTGAAAGGCATTTTGCCATTTCCCATCCATTACTTTCAGACCAATGAGACTGAGAATACGTTCAACATTCCATTAAATTGATACAAAACTTTGAAATCAAGGAAATTCAAAATCGGTCTTCCTTTTTTTAGTATGTGAAATAGAGTAGAGAATTGTATGAATTTTGCATGTAGATTTGTTTGTTTCATCTTACCAATATGTGATGTGATTGTTCATCCCTTTTCCAAGAGATGTCTATGTTTTTTCTACTCTACCTCATATTTCGCTGCGTATCTAACATGCATGCATTCTTTTGATTTTCCACGTGGGTTTTGATTTTTGGCCATCCACCCTTATTCTGATCAAATATTGTTTTCCACAATGTTTTTCTATAGTGTCCATCTTCATTTGCATTTTTTGTTGCTTTCCCAATTTCCACGTACATATTGTACATGTACATTCGAGATGGGATCTCTTCAGAATTAGATGATTGTATAGGTTTGATAAATGGAAATTTAGCTACCCAATCAGACTTGTATGTCTACCAATGGTCCACATATTCTTGTTCATTTTCAATGTTTTACTTTTTTGAATAGAATTTTGAGCAATATCACAATCACCTAGTTTCCTCTTTCTTGGATCGGAATTTGAATTTGATTTCTGTGTTCCATTTTTGTGAGTATTTGTATGTGTGATAGCTTGATGCACTTGGTTGTACCCAACAGAACAATATCTTCAAGATCGGCATATTATCGTAGGTGTCATTTGTTTGACTTTGATAATGCGAGAATGCATGTCCACCTCAATAATACCTTCCACATAGTCAATATTATGATTCTTTGTGGTGGCATCTATATGGTTGGTATTTTCAATATCTGTATCCATGAGTTTCCAAAATACTTGAAGAGTGATTTCTGAGATTTCTTAGTTACTTTTAGGGTCTTCGCATTCTTAGAACTAACACCTTCCATTATTCTGAAGAGAGTCCTATGTCGTCAGCAAAAGAACCAAGTAGTGACTCTATCTTCATCCGAGGTCTCTATCGCACGTCAACTCTGCCCTTATCATGCATCAACTACCTACGCCCTATCACGCATCAACTATGCCCTTGTCACGCGTCAACTGCCTATGCCCTGTCGCGTGTCAACTCTCTCTGTCACACGTCAAACCTATTCCTGTTTTGCATGTCCGCAGTAGTAACTCCTTGTTTCACGTCTATGATAAATATTTGCCACGTGTCAACTATATCCCTGTCGCACGTCAACAACTAACCCTAACAGGCTAACAACAATCTTTGGTGCTTAAGAGTATGCGAGTTCAAACTTCATGAGTATTGGTAATTTGGTAAGCTACTTGAGGTATACTACCCAGCGAATCACCTAGGTTTTTATAGGAGATGTTTTCAAATGAAGGTGAAGCCGACCCCAAAAAAAAATATACTGTATATTTTAGGTGAACAGGACACCGACCCGCTCTAAAAAAATCACCTTTTCAAATTTTCCTAAAATGAAATTTTCACCATATTACGAATATTTGCCACTAAAATTATCCTGTTAGGGAATGTTGTGTAGTTTTTTCATCAAATCATATGTTCTTCTGCACCTGTTACAAAATAAAATTACATTATTGTAGGGCATCTTTGGATTTTTCCACGTAGATAGCTCTAAACTCAACGAGGGGATGAGGAAGCTTGACCACTTTGGAATAAACCTTTTCAAGTCTTGAAGAAAGGAAAATTCCATGGGTTACATAAAAAGTCAAATGTCCAATTATAGAAGTGGAATTTTGATTATATGATCATGAATGCAATACCATGAACAAGAAAGAATCATTTTCTAAAATTAATACTCATATTAGAGCATCAAAGGTATAAAATGAACATAGAGGAAATAAATTCCCAAACTTTTATGTAATATTTTTAGTCATTTCTTACATGCCCTCAGTTTCAACTCCCAATATTTGAGAAGCCCATTTATAGCATTATTCATTACATGTTTCTAAAATCTAGCTATAAACCAAATATGATCAATTCATGTTTCTAGAATCTACATATTTAATATATATTTATCCATTTTATTCTAGATATTTGTACACATATTAGACTCCCAAAACTAGATTAAACCTTAATTTTTATTTTATTCTTTGATGAGATCAAAAGTTTCATAAGAAACTAGCATTCTTGAACATGTCATAGATATTTCAAGACATTTTCATTCAAAAATGAATTCATTTCAGTTTTGGGATAAAAACTTATGGCCTTTGCAAGGAATGTTAGTGTAGGTTATTATTTATCCTATTTTTCATTTATTAGGATAATTCTTGCACTTTAGTTATACCTACACTTGTTGGGTTAGCGTTTTTAGGTGTACTAGTTGTGTGGAGTTAGTTTGTTAGTCTTGTGAAGTTAGCTTAGCTACTAGTATTAGTTAGTGGGAGTTCTTCACCACTCATCTAGGTAGTAGTTGCACTTACCTATTCCTATATGTACATCCTGATTATTTAGTTAAAAATAGAATTATGATGTATTTCTATATATGATATTTCAATCTGTTTGTTTGTAAATCTTTTTATAAGGTTTTTCTTGTGAATTCCTTTAAACTTATCATATGTGGTGTGTTATTATCATCATATATCTTCATGGATTGGAAAACTCTTCTTATCATTATTTTCATGGTATCATAATTGTAAATGATGAACACATCCATCTATAATCATTTTTAGAAAAGTGATAGTTTAATAATTTTATTTTTAGGAAATATTAGTATGTTTTTGCATCACGTAATTTTGTGTGAAACAAAGGGTGTCATCGGGTTCGGAAGGTGCAAAAAGCATATCTTTCATCAAATGGGAGGTCACATGAGGGATTAAAAGGGACAATTTGTACTTATAACACCCACAAATTTATACCCTCAAAACAAGGAGAAGTAATGAATCAATTTATAAGTTTGTGGTAATAATAGTTTTTTCATTAATAGGGTTAGCAAGGTTAGACATTTTCACAATTAATAAATTTCTCGGTTAGGGATTTCTACACAAGCTTGTGAATAAAGGAATTAAATTAATAATTAAATATTATAATTTACTTCCTAAGTTATATTTACATTTTAAAACATCTACTAAGTCCCATTAATTAATTTGGTTATCAAGGACCAAGGTTATATTATTTTCTAACTCAAAGGTTAATTGTTTTACCTAGCCACAAGTGGCCCCATTCACCCCATTACCCATGTTCTTTCTTTTTAATTAAAAGTTACATTCCCAAAAAATGCCCTCCCACTTAAGCGGTGTAGGGTTTAATTTGGGCCATAGGATTGAATCTATCATAACCCTTAGATTAATGTTGCCCTAAAATTCCTTATGGTCTTCTTTTTAATTCCTATTTTCCCAAATCAACCTCATTTTCTCTTTTCTTATTTGTAGGTTTTGAGAGGAGGAAGAGGAAGAGCCATGAAAGCAAGGGGGAGCAACCATGGAAAAAATTCTCTACATTTTAGTTGGAGATTTCTTTTCATTGTAATGTTACCCATTTTCTAAATGTAGATATCCTTCCATGGATCTATTTTGTTATTTTAATATAAATCATTTTCCTTGTTTTTTCATTCATCTATTGGGAAACCCCATTTCTTTTAAATACAATATTTTTACACATTTTGGAGCTATAAAAAATATTGGATGACTTGAAATGTTAAAATTAGTTGATTCCTAGTTGCTGGAAGGTCCCATGTTAAATTTTTAAACTTAGATTTTACTAAAATTTAATTCTAGGTTATTCATGGATGTAAAATTATTTTGCGGTCGGAAGTGATGAAACCACCGCCTGCGCAGCTAGCGGTCTGTGACTCCGCCCTACCGGGGGTGGTTCACCGACTACCGCTCCGAGTGGGTGGTAAATCAAACTCCGCTTCTGCCTTTGCACAGGCAACGATCTTGTTGACCGAAAATAGAACCTTGACCAAACATCATTTTCATGATTTTCTCCTTGAGTTGATTTTTAATGAAGTATTAATTTTAAATAAGGTGTAATCTATTCATTTGATGGTAAAGATTGATAGTATATCTAGTTTCTTAGTTTCAAAAACAAAACAAAAACTCAAGTTCTATTCTTCCATTTTTGCAATAAAAGTAAAAATTGAGTATGACATTACTACTATTGATTCTATTTCATATGTTCCATTTTACAACTAAAACAACAATAATTAAACACATTCCTTTCAATACATCTTGGTTCTTTTTCCAAATATACATGTATATATATTGCAACTATGAATGTTTCAACTTTTGGAGAGTTTCATCTCTAGACAAATAAACACTTAAGCTCTTCTTTCACTATAATATTACAATGCAACTATAGAAACTAACAATTTTCCAAATCATTCTTTTGCATTGTAATAATTTACATCATTTTCCTTTACTAAGACTAATTCTTTCTAATAAGGTAAGAAACTAAGAGATATTTCTACCCTCACTAACTCATTTCAATCTTTGAATAAATGAAATAATACATCTTTCTTTCAACAAAAAATATTACAAAATTCCACTCATAGTGGGAATAACAATATGATCAATACAACAAGATGTTCTCAACAAGGTCAAAAAAGTATTCTATCATGTCTTCTCCAAACTTGAAACTTCAATCTTGCATTCTCCAATCTTTCAAAAACTAGGATCACAAAACAAAGGAAGGGGGAATAGGAAATGCTCTCCACCCAACCTTTAATCCAATAAGAGGAGAAGCCATCCCCTTATTGGCCCCCAAGCCCCAACCAAGGAACAATGAGGGATATTGAGCAACATTTGACAACTTTTAACAAACATGACTTCCATAAAAACATACATTCCAAAAACACCGCACATAACTAAAAAGACATACTCAAGAAATTTTATAACTTTCTCGAATAATACATAGGTTTGATATCAAACAAAAATGAGAAATGAATATGGGAAACCACCTCCTTTTTCCTCCCAAGTGAAGTGGGAGTTTCACCCAAAGCCTCCATGTGCACAATACAACAAAACAACCTTATCTATCCCTTGTAAGTATGCAACAATATGACCATGATTTTATTTTCACTCCCCATAGGTGAAACTCCCAATCACACTCCCACAAAATTCATGCCTCAAAAAATACCTTTTCCCTCCCCAATGGTCCCATAAGTCCATCTCCCACACCCAACTTAAGGCATACTACCCAACCACACAAAAACACATTCACAAAACTCATACAATATTTAACAAGCACCATTTTCACATTTACAAAAATAAATAAGAAAAATACAAGGATGGAGATCCTACCTCTCCATCAAGCTTCCAAGAAAACTTCACTCCACAAGTATTTGACACCTTCAACCCAAGCACACTCCAAAAGAAACTCCAACAAGCTCCCAAATCCAAAAATGCATCAGGAAGAAAAAAAACAACCCCAATTCCATCAAATTCCACCAATAAATAGAAATGGAATGTGAGGATGATGAGGTGGATCCATGTAGGATGCCACTTCATCATTCCTCCATTCCCACACACATATCAAAACACCATGCCCAAGACAATAAATGACAACCCAAAAGACACTCAAACTCACACACCATACCTTCCAAGGACACATTAATTGTGGTAAGTAGGAAACAGAAATTATTTTTTACTCTTTTACACTCCAAAAAGGATAAATAAGTAAAAATTTAACTTCCCAACCCATAGGTATGGTTGTTGGGTGAATTTAAGAGGCATGAGACAAGCTTAGCTTGTCCCACAAGCCCCTAAAAGCCTCCCAAGTCAAAATCCGAATTTTGAAGTTGGGGTAGAGTACATCACACACAAACCAATAAAAATCTCACTTACATTCACAAGATTTCAAGGACCACCTAACCTCATAATTATCTATTTGTCACATCTTTATTTTATTTAATAAATTAAGTTGGATTAGCTAATTAAGACACAATTATAATTGTTAATAAAGTGACAAAAATTCTAAAAATTAAATACATATAACACAAAATAAAACACACAAATTAAAAGAAAGGGAAAAATTTCACCCCATGGCCACACATGTGAGGTCACCCCCATGGGAAACCTCCTAACTAGGCATGCAAAAAAACCACATAAACATAAGACATAGTTGTCAAATTTGGCCATGTTGCACAACACCCAACATCCTTAGTGCTTGGTACTCACCTATCCCCTTTCGATGTATGTGATATAATGTCTTGTAATTAAAAAATTACCTCTCTGGCCTTACAGCCGTATCAACAACATCGAGACAAATATACATATAAAAATCAATACTCATCATCCAAAATTAGAAATTCTATCATCTATCATCATATCAAATAATCTAATTCTAACATCCATGAGATTATAATTCTACTCAAAACATCCAGAGTATAACGTGTCAGTATAAAATCCAAATAGTGCAAATCAACATATATCGAATTGTCTACCAATGTCATCTAGTGTAACATAATCAAAATGTGAATCACAACATAACAATAGTCCAAAATTTGCATAGTCTATCATCTATTGATCAATGTATCATAATCAAAATGTCTAAGTATCAGTCCAAAATTAATATCAACATAATACAAAATCACAAAGAGGAGTGGGCACTACGGTACTAGTGTGTGCTTAAGTGTATCCCCACACATTTTTTTACAATTGCTTTTGCAGAAACAAGTTTTAAAATTGAAAAAATGCATTTTTGAATTTAAATGGACCATTACTCATGGAGAACTAAATCTATCATAACTTATACAGTAGCGAGAAATTGAATGATTTTTTTATAATAGTGCATGATCTTTTGTGATCTTTCCATTAGTGTCATTTAATTTATAAAACACGAGTATATTATAAAGTGCGATCATTTGAGAGTGTTGTATTCACATGTGGATGCATTTTTAGCTCAACGTGATATCCTAAAGTTTTTAGGTGTTAGATTCTTACATCTATTATGGATTTTCAGAATGACTCAATTTTCTCTAAACTTTGCGGACTTTAGGAAGACATAGCTAATTTTGTAGAAAAAATAGATCACTTAGGAAGAAAAATTCACTTCTACATAACTTCATTAACAAAAAAACATGACCTCATTCACTCCTTGAAGGAAAAAAATTGCTCACTTACAACATCATCCTCACATTATGGACTCATATTCCCATGCTCTTAGTCCTTTTGCGGTTCTTTACTCCACACCCCCTAAGTGTGATTTGTATTTTCTAAGCCTACTTATTTTCTAATACTCTTGATCCTATTTCCTTTGTTACTACATGTTTTACTTCCATACTTATACCTATTGCGGTAATACATTTTGTGTATCCTACTTCTACTCACATACATGGCTCTTTTGAAAAACATACCATTTCATTTGGTTTTGCATACTCTGTTATATGAGTTTCATTCATGGAGGTATACTAAAACATTAATAGGGAATTTATTCCCCTATTCAACCTATTTAGTGACATTATTGCCATGAAAATGGTTTTGAGCATGTATTTAATTAGGATCACACATTAATGAGATATCCTATTTTGTTTTCTTGAATCTATTAGGGGAACATGACCTACTCATGAGTTTACGCACATTTACTCATTGTTAAGAAACACGAGATTCCGATTGTCGGTCATGATTGACTGCCATAGATTCGATGTTCATTTGCATGAACTGTTAGAGTAGGTATTTACTGAGCCCATGTTCACCTAGGTACTTTATTTACCTTTATTGTATTTATCCTCACCCATTTATGTGTGTGGATATTTATTTTATTTTATTTAGATATTAGGAAATATTATCTAGTTTTTAGGTATAGTTATTTCATTGATCTATAGTATTGACTAGTTCATTCCTTGATCGTAATATTGACTAGATCCTTGATGACTAGTTCTTTCCTTGATTTATGGCTTGATCTACAACATGGATTGGTTCTTAGATTGTTATTCCTTACATATATAAGCAAGGCCCATTCTCATTGTATTTCATTTAGTTCCATAATAATATATGATATTGTTACTCATTTATTTGCAAAGGTTTTATGTAAAGTTATTCTAGAAAATTTCTTTCATCTTATTGATCGTGGTGTTTGACTAGCATATGAGTTCTTGGCTTGGTACGATCTGGTTATCGTTCCTTTTAGAACTTATTGTACATTTTACACTAGATCATATGCAAGATTCTTATACATCCATTATTTTTATTTGGGTTGCATCTATGATCACTCATGGTGGTGACATAGGAATTCATTGATAGGAATATATAAACATTTCTCCTCCACCATTCATCTTCTTTCTCTATTTTTAACACCATTTTCATTGTAATGACCCTTATTTTGAGCTATATTCTTCAACATGTGTAGTGTATCTCTCTTATTTATTAAGATATTTATATATATATTTTTGACACCTTTCGGGTATGTTGATAGTCTCTTTTGTTATTGAACTATTCTAGTGTATCTAAGTGTCATCTTGTCAATTTTCAAGTAGTGATGTGGCCACTCATATAGATTTTGTAGCATCACTCCACCCATTCAACAATATGCGAGGATGTGGTGTTGATCGTGATTTTTCATATCTCTTGTCTTTACCTTATTGACTTAGCTATTCTTGTAACGTGGGACTCCTATTTATTTAGATATTATTTCCTTGCCTTGTTGCATTGGTTATTGTTCTTAGATCATCACACACCTATTTGTAGTAGTTTATCAAATTATGTTTAGTATTTTTGCACTTTCAACATTACTCCATTGACAATATCCTTATATGAATCTATTCTAGTGCATTGTAGTGTGAGTTATTTTCAAGTTTTGTGATTGAGTAGTGAATTGAGACCAGAGAGTGCACCGAAAACATCTTGACATTGTAATTTTTTTTTGAGATGATATTTTTGAAATGCCTTGCAGCAGGTTTTTATTCTCTCCACTTTTTTTTTTTAACTATTTTTGGGTACATTACGGTGTTCCCTTTTTCATAGTTACTATATGTGGTTATCTCATCAATTATTTTTGCTAGGATCCACCTTATTTTCCACCCACCAAACATATGCTTACAAATATTGTTAGTGTTGGTTATTATTTATCTTTTAATTTTTTATTAGTATAATTCTTGCACTTTGGTTATCCCCACACTTTTTGGGTTAACTTTCTTAGGTGTCCTAGTTGTGTGGAGTTAGCTTACTAGTTATGTTTTATCTTACAAGCTATGTCGAGTTAGCTTACTAGTCTTATGGAGTTAGTTTAACTATCGGTATCGGTTAGTAGGATTTATTCATCATGTTCTAGGTAGTAGTTGCACATCCATCGTATTTATACATATTGATTATTGATTTGATAAATGCCATTATGATGGATTTGAATAGATGGCATTTAAATTTATTTTTTAAAATCCTTTTGTAAGGTTATTTTTAGAATTCCTTTTATCTTATCAATTGTGGTATATTATTATCACACGAGATATTCACATCTTGGAAAAATCTTGTTGTCATTCATTTCAAGGAAGCCCATAAAATCCACATCATGCATATTATTGGAGGAAATAATGGATCTCGTAAATAATCTTCCCACCATTGTGTATATGATGCAATACATATTGCACTATTTTCAAAACCTACTACAACCAATGGTTCCACCTCATCTATTTTTGATAAATAATGTTTTAATGGAAACAAGACATAGCTTAGAGAGTGTGTGAATATCTTATGAGATTTGAATAGCTAGTGTGTAATGGAAATTGTCCAAATCATCTCATGTTTGAGAGAAGTGGGAGAAGGTGATTTTGAAGAGGGATTTTTATGTGTATGAGATCAATCTTTGATCAATATCAGTTGAAGTCGTGGTCACTCATTTCTAGGTGGTTGAGTTGGTGTTTGATTAGCTTAGGGGTTATATCATCCTCATGGGGTTTGTGCCTCACTATACTAGGGGTTGGTTCTACTTATAGGGTTGAAGCCCTACTAAACAAGGAGTTTTTTTATCATTGTGAATTTGGTGCTTCACTATATAATTTTTGTTTGTGTAATATAATCAAAAGTTTCAGTTGGTTTTCTTCCCCTTGAGGGTTTCCCATTTATGTATTATGTTCTTGTGTACTCTCTCATGATTATGCTCTTGTGAATGGTTATTATATGTTGTTAATTCTCACAATAATCCATGGTTGAATGGTAAATGGTTTATACCAATTAATTTGAACCGAATAAGGTTTTGAAGGATTGATTCATCCCCTTAGTCCATTGTGCTTCCAACATTTTTATTTTCATGGATTAAATGATATTTTTAGCGTATTAATGTTTCTTTCAGATTGACATTTTAATGTGTTTTTCCCACCTTTTCCCACTAATACGAGGTCATCTCATTCTTTCCTCCAAGCATGAAAATCCAAAAATTCTGGTGCGCCACTAATTTAGATGATGTTAATCCCCATGTATGCACCTCCCTACACCACACATAATCTTCCTCTATGCTATACACCAAATAGTTTTCCGGTTATGCTACATACCTTGTGTTATCCTATGTGCTATACTAATCCAATAAATTTTCATGCACCAAGTTTATATGTACACCATCGAGAAACAAAACAATCCATTTGCACCATTATGAAAGGTCATCCATTATTGATGAAAATAGTCCATCATGACACACACTTACATACGCTGTCATTTCACACACTCAAACATTCTACCATTTCATACACTTTACCAACTAACCTACACTAAATGTATGTGCACTCCTCTATACATCATACCTCAACAAATACATCAGCTCCTGCATGTAAATGCACTTACTACAAACACACCGGGACAAAGAGAACATATAATATAAGTGGTAAAAATTGCTTATTACAAACATAATTTTGAGGAAGATTATTTATGTTAGGGCTTCATCCTACTCCCATTAATGTAACCAAGAAACATTATGTCATCAAGCACCTTTAACTAACATACACTTGATTCGGAATCTTGGTTACTTTGAATGGACCCAACTAATGGAACTTCATTTTTATTGGGTGGTGTGTAAAATTAGAATCATATAGAATTACAAATCCACCAATCACAAAAGACTATACATGAAATATGGTATGGTCCTAGATTACTCTTGAAAGGCTTCACTATTATTGAGAATTCAAATTCTTGGAACAAGAGAATCCATCAACACATGCAACCTTGTAATATAGGCTTATTGGACAAATATTTGAGAGCCATATGGTCTATGTAAAATATAAATGAATTCATAAGAAGATATTGTCTTAACTTGTGAAGAATGTATATCGCAAACAAGGCTTTACACTTTGTAATTGCATAATTTTGTTCTACATGTGTTAGATAGCTTCTCATAAAGCAAATTACATAATAAATGTTTCCTTCTCTAGGTTATCCTAACAATGCTATAATCTATATTGATGAGGCATCCACATAAACCTGAAATAGAAATTTCCATGAATGGAAATATATGATAGACATAGTGTTAAAATTTCCTTTAATGTTTCAAATACGTGTTGGTGTGAATCCTTGTAATTAAATTTTCTTTATCCTTCAAGAGTTCTTACAATTGCGCAACTATCTTGGCATATCCCATAATGAATTTCCTATAATATCTTGTGTGACCAAGAAATATATTAACTTCACGGTGATTAATTGGCTCTTCAAACCCAATTATAACTATTATCTTTTCCAGATCAACCATAAGACCCTCCTCGCAAATAATACACCACACAAATTTACAAAATGTTGTAAAAATATGCACTTCTTGATATTCAAAGATATAATAATTTACCTACATCTCTCAAACATCGGCCTTAAGGAGTCACAATGGTCCTTTAATAATCCATACACTATCTAATTTTCCATATACACTTGAAGAAACTTATGGATGATGTCATGAAAATATTGTACAAAAATGCACAAAATAATGATGATGCATTCTTTTTCTAAAATGCATAGTTGTATATTTAAAGAAACCCCATTATGTAGATAACGTAGTCTTGGATTCATCCTCACTGTAATCGAACTTGATGATACCCTCAAAGACCATCTATGAATGAATATATCTTGCATCATGTTACACCCTCAAGAATTAATTTATTAAATGATGTAGGAAAATGATCAATCACCAAAAAAACATTCAACAATTAATAATCCACACAAATCCCGATCCTTCCATATTTCTTTATAATTATGATGTGGAGATCATCCATTTGGATTCCTAAATAGGCTCGATGATACATGCCTTATAATTTTTATTCAATCTCATCTTTCACCGTGATGTGCAAGATGTTAGGTTGTAGAGCTAAATAGCTTCTTTGGAGCATGCATTAGAAAGTAGTGGGTTACATAGTGACCAACATCGATCGAGGAAGTTATCGGCATAGGTTACTGTGCGGGAGTGTTTTATTCATAAGTCATTATATTTAATATAGATTTTTTTTTAAATTAAATCTATTGGATGTAATTGCATGGATATTGAACCCTAAGTTTTTCTAAACTTATATAAGATAGAAAACTAGGATTAGAGGAGAGATATGATAAGAAGAGCATAATCCTTGGTTGAAAGGATGATAAAGAAGAAGAAAAAGTAGATTGCATGAAGATAAGAGCTTTCATGGAGAGAAGCTGAATAGAAGGAAAGTGCATGTACACTATCGGTGAGAAGATGGTATTATCTTCTATTGTATTTCCTTTGTATTGTTTAGTCTAATGTAATGGATTGCATATTATGAAAAGCACTTAGTGTTTCTTCTTGCTACATCAACGGAGTTATTGTGATATCTTGTTATTGCTCATTCTTGTAGATACACATGTTATGATATCTTGTATTATGGATCGATGAGATCATGATGCATTGTTGATCCATAGGAATCTAGTATTGTAGAGGAAGTTGTCTTCATGTTTGCACAGGTCGATGCAGTGATGGAGGAGAGACTTACTTCTTGGTGCATGGTTACGGTTGCACATCGGTAGAACCTTATAGAGGTCTTGTTTGCAGATTCACAATATAGTGAGAGCTTGGTTGCTGGTGGCGGATTCTGGGGTAGCTTCAAGTATGTGAGATCTGGTGGTGTTTTAGAGGCACGGTTATAGTACATGTTAGTGCAGAATCACAAAACCCCCGAATGTATGCAACTCAATGGGTTGAGAATCTAAGTATGATTGCACAACATGGAGCATATCTCAAAGTGTCGGAATTTTAAAATAGAGATAGCTCTCTGGATGAAGGTCGGTTCCTATTCCTCTGTTTAGGTGCATGCATTCATATTGCAGAGGATCTACTCTAAAACCTACTCTAACTTGCCAAGGAGACAGGGTTAAGAAGATGTGAGAAAATAAACCTAAGCTAACAAGGTGATGCACCAAAGGAATGTTGAACACCTACTTTGCAAATAGACACAAACCATAAAAATGCATACAATCACCATGCACAATTAACCAAACTATAATGAGAGATTAGGAGGATGCAATGAACATAAGAGAGGGTTGAAAATATCCACAAACTTATCTTATTGCTCCAAAGATTGATACAGTGCATTACAATAGCCAAGAGGAAAAAATTGTATTACATTCTATATGGGAGGTTTGAAACTCCACGAATTCACTTGTAGACAAGAGAAGAAGGGGGAGTACAAAATAGAAATTTCCAACCTTTTATAATGAGTGAGCTCTTACATTTATCGATGAAGCCAAAAGAGGGGAAGGAGGAAAAGTGGGAAATCTGATGTTGAAATTCAACCACCAACCACCAATGCCCTGAAAATCCACCCACAATCTGTTAAATATGGTTCTCCGTATGCTGTTTGGCACATTAGAGAAGGAAGGACGATAGATCAAATCGGATGCGGGTAGTTGAAGCAATCAAATCATACATTAATGGTGTGAAAGACATTTTCCCACTTATCACCCACCAAATCCTGCAAAAAATAGTATTTTATATTTCCATGGCATAGAGGAGGTCTAGAGCTTTCCAATGGCATAAAATTTGTTGAATTTTGAGCACCTTTGGTTCGAAAGTTATGGTAGTTTAAAATTTTACATCGAATCTGTACAAAAATGGCGGAAATGTAATTTTTGTAAAATGGATCCGCGGGCCCGAGATGGAAAACTACATCTTTTGCAAAAAAGAAAAATATAAAAATTTCCCTCGATACCATGAGCCCAAAATTCACTTTTGGTGAAATATCTCCAGCTTGAAAATTCACTTTTACAAAAATTCCTCTGCGGCCCCGCAACATCACAACCTTGCATTTTGGCGAAAAACCTTGTCAGGCCCATGGGCCAAAAATTGTGAATTATGCAAAAAAACCAAAAATCTCCCCGGGCCCATAGCCCCATTACATCACAACCTTGAATTTTGGTGAATAACCTTCTTCGGGCTTATGGGCTCACAATAGAAAATTGCGCCATTTGCGAAAGTTACAAAAATTAAAAACCTTCCATGCACCCGTGCCCCCAAAACTTCATAGCTTTCTATTTGGAAAAACACCTCGCCAAGCCTGTGGGATGGTAATTGCAAAGTGCACCTTTTATGAGAAAAGTGCAAAAGTGTGAAAGTCTCTCGCCACTCTGCATCTCCACCACCTACATTTTCCACTTAGAAAAAGAAAATATTCACACCGGGCTTGTGGGCTGCAAATATAATTTGTTCCTTTTACACAAAATGCCAAAGTGCCAAACTATCTCCAGCCACCCCACCAGTCCACAATCTTCGCTTTTGGCAAAATGTATTCCCTAGGTCCGTTGGTTTGTATTTGGGCAAAAAAATCCTTCTTAGGCTCGTCGGCTGTAACTTTCAAAATACGAGGAGTTAGAAGAAGTTTTTTATGTTTTTCGGAAAGGGGAAGAAATTTCCTATCTCGATGGAAATATTTCCTTTTCCCAATTTTCTCTTTACATGGTGATTTCAAAGATGCACATCCCAAGTGTCCTGCTTGAACTTGTGCTAACCGGGACATATTTTTCTCGCTTTTTCCAATTCCAATCGCCTACGGCCATTTTGGCTTTTCGGGTCCGGATGTCCGAAATCCCGCGGACCGTATGCGACAAAAACATCCGATTTAGCTAATTCCATTGCATTTCGGCACCGAAATTGGTGATACGACGAACCTTGAGTACGACCGCGATTGGTTCCACCACTGCGGTCCTCGGACCCGCAATGCATTAAAACAACCTCGACTTCATTTTTTCATTTTTTTTTTCAGATTTTTCTAACTCTTTGAATCTTTTCCTTTAATGGAAAAGTTAGATAGAAGCCAAAGGGGACCTCCACAACATGGTTTTAGGCCTTAAATCAATTCTACTTGCTCATGACTGAAGATTTTATGTAAGTTATCTAAATTACCTTGGGGGTGAGTTTGGGATAACAATTTGGCGACTCGGCAGGTCACCGCCCTTTAGGTGAAATGATTAGTTGCCTATATTAATCCATTGGGCATGGAGTCGTAATTGATAGCCTGATATTGATCTTCACTTGGAGCTTGAACCCGAATTCTTGCATTCTATTGATCATGAACTTGCCCCACTTCTTGTACTCTCAATTTTCATAAGAAAATCTTAAAATGAAGTTTGTGAGAGTAGGAAATTGTTTTGACCTGGAGCATTCTCCCGATTCTGGAATGGACTGTTACAACATTCACCTGGAGACACTCTGAAATGTATAGTGATACAACCTTGGAGCAACAAAACTTGTGCCAAAGCACTTAGGAAATGAAACCTAAACTACAACAAGACAAAGTGTGCATACGCACTTAGAGGAATTGAAATCCTAGGCTAATATTTACAAGGGTGAAACCTTTCTTTTCAACAAGTAGCAATGTTTAAGATAGATTTCATTCACTGGAATCTACAATTCTTCACCATCCAATGTAGACAATTGGAAGGCATTGCTACTTTTACATCCTGTGACCATGTAGGGGCCACTCCAAATGGCATCAAACTTGGAATGCCTTCCTATTTTTGCCCGATCTGCATCCCACTTCAAAACTAGGTCCCCTTCTTGAAAGGTCCTTGCTCTTGCTTTCTTATCAAATCCCCTCTTGATCAATGCTTGATCTTTTCCATGGCCTACACCGCATGTTCTATTATTTATTCTAGCTCCTTCACTCTGCGCATACCTAGTCTCCATTGGTTCAAACTCAGACAACTACAACTGCTTCATGAGTTCCAATGTGGGAAGCTCTAATGATATAGGAAACACTTCCTCTTTCCCATAGACCAGCTTGTAGGGAGAATTACCTGTAGATCTCTTGGGTGTGATCCTATCAGCCCATAGAGCTGATTTGAGCTTTGTGTGCCAAGTTCTCTGATTTTCATCAAGAGTCCTGATAATTCTTAGTAGGTTTTTGTTTGTGAACTCTGCTTGACCATTACCTTGAGGGTAATAGTTTGATGAAGTGTTGAGGTATACATTGTTCTTGACATCCCATTCAATGATCTTTGTACCAAGAAATTCCAATGCATTATCTAATATGATAGTGGCAGGGACTCCAAACCTAGTGACTATCCCTTCATAGAAATCCAAGATGTTGGATTCATTTGCCTCCTTAAGTGCCACCACTTTATTCCGCTTGGTGAAATAGTCGATTCTTTGTAAGTATCCACTTGTGGCCTTGACTTGAATTTGGGTTGATCCTTCCAATGAAGTCTAATCCCCATTGCATGAATGGCTGATCTACTGAAATTGGATGAAGGGGCAGGGTTGCTAACCTTTCTTTCCATGTGAATAATACACACTTCTTACATTTCTTGATCCATGAGTAGCAATCACTAAACACCGTGGGCCAATAGTAACCAGCCTATAGTATTTTGAGAGCTGTTACTCGAGGAGAAAAGTGGCCTCCTACTTCTCCATCATGGAACTCATGCAACACCCTCTCAATTTGGCCTGTCCCAATGCATCTTAATAGAACACCATTTATGTCCTTCTTGAACAAGACACCATCAATAAGCACATATGGGATGAATTGCAATCTGAAGTATCTACTCTTCACTTTCCTCATTTCTGGATGGCATATACATGTTTACAAGAGGTGCATCATATTCTAATTCCAACAAGGAGTGATAAAATCATCACGTTCTTGATCTCGACCATCTTGTAGCACCAAAACAACTTTGTTTTCATTGTTTGCTTCAACTTGTTGACTCGAGGCTAGTTATTCACACAATCCCTTTCCACAAACCAGCTTAGTGACCTTAATTTCAATTTCATATTCCATGACAAGAGTGATCCACCCTGCACGTTTTTTATTCAGATCCTTGTTTAGAAGGAAGTCCTTGAATCCCGCATGAGAGATTAACAGTTGGATTTTATTTTTTGAAACTAGGTGCTTGAATTTCTTTAAGATCCTGATTCACTGCAAGGACATGATTTTCAATGAAGGAGTATCTCACTTCATAGTCCTCCAAAATTTTGTTGAATAAGGTAATTGGGTGCTCAGAACCCTCTTTGTTCTCGTTGTATTAGGATTGCAGAAATCGTGTCACCACCACCAAAGGCATAGAGAATGAAGTCCTTAGAGAAGTCTGGATTCATGATATTTGGAGCTTGTGATATATACTCTTTGATAGCCTCAAAAATTTATCTACCCTCAGCTCTCCACTTAAATTCCATGCTCTTCTTCAACATCAATGTTATTGGCTTGACAAGAGTGGAAAATTTTGGTACAAACCTGCGGACAAAATTGATCCTTCCTAAGAAGCTTTGAAGAGCCTTCTTATGACTTGCAATGGCAATGCTCGAATTACTTTAAATATCTCTGGGTCAATCATCAATCCTTCCTTTGACACAATATGGCCCAAAAGTTTGCCTTCATGAGCCAGAAATATGCACTTTTGGGATTCAATAATACCCCAAATCTCCTACATCTTTGAAATACCTGTCTCAGATGAAAGAGGTGATCTACTGCATTTTTAGAGAACACAGTGATATCGTCAAGATATATCAATACTATTTTATTGATCAACCCCTTGAATTCCATGTCCATCGCCCTTTGGAAAGTGGCTCCAGCATTTGACATCCAAATGGCATCTTACTTTAAGCATAGGTGTCCCACTTGGTGGTGAACTATGTCTTGAATTGATCATCTTCTTTCACCATTATCTGATTATACCCCGAGTAGCCATCTAGGAGAGAGAATATTTATGAACTGGATAACACTTGTAATATTTTCCCCATTGAAGGGAGTGGGTAGTGGTCTTTAAGAGATGCCTGTTCTGTGTCTCGAAAGTCCACACACAACCTTAGTTCTCCATTCTTTTCCGATGGTACCAAGTTTGTAACCTAGTTTGAATGCTTGATTGGGAATATAATGCTTGCCTCTATTAGCTTGTTTAGCTCCTTCTTCATTAGAGGCTCAATGTGAGGGTTTACTGGTCTTTGCTTCTACATGATGGGCTTAGCATCTGGGTCCAATTCAATTCTATGTTGTGTTGGCTTGATTTAACCCTCATGGTCTTCATAGCTCCAAGTGAAGACATCGAAAACTATTGGCAAAGCTATACAAACTCATATTTCTCCTACTCAAGTAGCTAATTTTCCAATTTGGAGTGTTTTGCATTCCCAATCGAATTGGCTTTGAATATTCTCCTTGACTGTATGTTGGCTTTCTCCTTCTAGAACTGATCATTTGGGTTGAAGATTGACTCCAAGGTCACAAGACATTTTGGTAATTTGTTGGTTCTCAGCTGCACCACTTGGTCACCATATTGTTGTTCCAATTTTCATGGTTTCTAGCGAGAGAACTCAACTTATTCTTGTAGAAAATTGAAAATTTGTTGATCATTCTCGAATACTTGCCAACTTGTGTTGTTATCTAGGACAAATGGCCTCACAACCACCTTGATATGAGGCTAAGATTTCTCACTTTTCATACTCTCTACAACATCAAATGCTAACCCAATTGCTGCCATACAAATTGCTTGCTACTTCATTCTTATTTCTTGGAATTGAATTGATGCTAAAATATTCAAAATCTTCAATGAGATCCCATACCCTATTTTTTTAGTTCTTCAACAGATCATTTTTAGCAGCATTTTGTCCTTTGACTTGATTGAAAATCAACTCGCTATCTCCAAAGACTTGCAAGTTTTTTATACTCTTCTTTCTTGCCCAATGCAATCCATGAATTAAGGCTTCATACTCACTATGTTGTTTGAGAAAGAAAACTGGAAATAGAAAGCTAAGTAATATTTTGTGCCTTGAGGTGAAATAAGCATAGATCCTCCTCTTGCACCTTGTCTACTTCTTGAACCATCAAAGAATAACTACCATACCTCATTATTATCTCTTTGGTCTAGTTTGGTGATGCTAGGGAGAGGATGATTCTCTTCATGCAAACAATAAACTCCTAGCTCAAATTCTTCCATTTCTTTGTAAGGGTAAAAATCATGTATTTTGTTTTCCCATTCATCAAGAGTCAAGTCTGGAATGCATCCAACCTTAGTATCTACTTCATAAGTTCTTGGAAGATCCTCTTGATCAAAGGCTAAACAATTTTCATTGATTGGACTTGGTGTATGAGGCACTATATGGAAGTTTATAATGGGCTCAGATATGATTTTAGAGTTATCTCCATATCTTGTTACAGAAAAACATATGTGACCAATCGACATACAAATAACCTCCAATTTTGGAAGTGAAGTGTCTTAACAAACACAATAAAAAGAGTGGTGGCAAGTCTATGATTGATACATCTTGCAAGACGGTGACATTGGGACATGCATGCAATGTGAGGCTTAAATATTTGACTACTCCAACTATTTTTACTACTGTCCCATCTAATTACACCACACCTTTGAAGATGACTTCATATTGAAGACCCAACTGATCAACTATTTGTTTTGGCATGACTGAGCTACTTGCTCCCAAATCAATCATGCAATTATGTACTAACTTATCTCCAATGATCAATGAGATATAGAATGGTGGGGGCTTCAAATTTTTACCTTGGTGATCCCCTTGATTTCTTCGTTCCTGAGATGCATTGGTAAGAAATTTTTCTTGGTCTTTGGATGGGTGATTTGATCTTTGACCAATTTGCCATAGCAGCTTGGAATAGGTCTCTTTTCTGGGATAGCCAATGATTCCCACATTGATATGTTTACATTGGTTTTCTTCATCTGCTCAATGATGTTGAATGGAGATGAACTATCTCTCTGTTTCCCCTTTCTCTGCACATTCTTCTCTTGTACATGGGATATTATAACTGGCATTTAAGCTGGTCTAGAAGGTGGCTTGGGATGGCCCTATACATTGGGAGTTTCATTTTTATTGCTAACACCTTGTGGAGTGATGGAGGGTTGTGGATCACTTAAATTTGATGATTTTCCCTCTCTAATATTCCTCCTCTTAGACCGTGTATTGGCAGCTACACTTTGAGAAGGTGCTTGATTCATACCATAGAAGTCTTCAGCCTGCCAATTTACAAGTGTGGTCTCATTTGGAGTTGCCTCTTGTTGAGATGCTCCTGTTGCTGATTTACTTCTTGGCCTATTTCTTGTTCTACACCAGTTGTCACCATCAGATCTTGATTCAAAGCACCATTAAAACACATTGACTAGTTATGAGGTTGATTGCATGGGAAACACCAGTCATATTCCTGAGCCATGTTATTTTGCACTGGTACCAAAGCTCTAGATGTGGATGCAACATTAGGATTGTAAGGATAGAATGGTCTATTAGCAGGAGGTTTGACTTGGTTCTGATTTATGTTTTGAATGGGTGGCCTGTTAGGCTGATATGGTGGTCTATTGGGTTGAGTTTGAGGCTGATATGGAGGTCTAAAATTTTGAGCTTGCTGCCTCTTAAGTGTCACCAACTCATTACCCAAATTTTGCAGTTGCTTCATGACTTCTTGGAGCTCATTTGAGGTGCTAGAAGATGAAGTAGAGGCTTCAGTTGAACTCTAATTTCTTGGAGTAGGAATGGGAGCTAATGTGGGTGTTTGACTAGTACTTGGACTTCCTAGTTCTGGATATAAGGGCATAGGTGGCCTAGGTGCAATTTTACCAGCCTGAATCAAACAATTTTTAGCTCTAATGGAAATGCTATAGGTTGTAGGTAAAGTTATACCTCCCATGGATTGAATCATCATTGCAATATCAGAATTTAAAGCTTTAAGAAAGTATAGAAAAGCACCTTTAGTTGTTGGTCTCACGAAAATGGAATCCTATCCCACATCCTCTGGAATCTGAAGTTGAAATATGTCAATTGTTCATTAGGAGCCCTCTTAATGGTTGTCAATTGTTCCAATAGAGACAAATTATCCCCCTTTTCTCCAAATTGATTGCGAAGGACTATGCATAGATGGTCCTAATTCGGATAGAGCCTCTTTGTTAGAATTTTGAACCATTGCAAAGCTTTGCCCTTAAAGAAGGATGCCAAAAATTGACAAAGCAATGTCCATTTCAGTAATCTCATGAATTACACAGACATTTGCAATGTCTTGAATATGATCAATTGGAGTTGTTTGGTTTCTCTAGTGAAATATGGAATGTTATTTAATGTTGTAGCTAGAACTAGATTTTGTAGTGGGATGCTACCGGTGAAATTGACATAAGGATGGGGCTATGCCATCCTAATTGACCTAAGAACCCTTGTTGATTGAATGAAAGGCCTACTAGGTGGAGGTTTTGAAAAAGTTCTATTTAGTGGAGATGGAGACCTTTGAGCTATTCTTCCTCTACTTGCTCTTTATGGGGATAAATGTAGATAGAAAAACAATCCTTCTTCTCTAGTTCTTGACCTTGTTTGGATTCTTCTCATGAATCTACCAAGCTTGGATTGCTAAAACCAGTGGATTCTACCTTTTTGGAGTCACCAGATGTGCAATTCAAAGCTTCTCACAAGTTGGAATTTTACAACTAGTGCACAAAGCAATCTTGCTGCAATAAAAGATAAGACCTCTTGGTCCCACCGGGCATGCCAAAATTATTAGTGCAGAATCACATCACCCCTAAATTTTTGTAACTCGATGGGTTGAGACTCTCAATGTGATTGCACAACATGGAGAATCTCCCAAAGTGTCAGACTTTTAAAATAGAGAGAGAGCTCTCTGGATGAATTCTGGTTCCTATTCCTCTATTTAGGTACATGCATTTATTTTGCAGAGGATCTACTTTAAAACCTACTCTAACTTGCCAAGGAGACAAGGTTAAGAACCTGCGAGAAAATAAACCTAAGGTAACAAGGTGATGAACCAAAGGAATTTTGAACACCTTCTTTGCAAATAGACACAAACCATAAAAATTCATACAATCCCCATGCCTTAGTTAACCAAATTGTAATGAGAGATCAGGAGGATGCAATGAACATAAGAGAGGGTTGAAATCATCCATAGACTTATCTTATTGCTCCTAATATTGATACAGTGCATTACAATAGCCAAGAGGCAAAAATTATGTTACAGTTTATATGGAAGGTCTGAAACTCCACAAAGTCACTTGCAGATACGATAAGAAGGAGATTGCAAAACAAAAATGTCCAACCTTCTACAATGAGTTGAGCTTTTACATTTATTGATGAAGCCAAAAGAGGGTAAGGAGGAAAAGTGGGAAATATGATTTTGAAATTCAACCACCAACCATCAATTCCCTGCAAATCTTCCCACAATCTATCAAATATGGTTCTCCATGTCCTGTTTGGCGTGTTAGCGAAGAAAGGACAATAGATCAAATCGGATCTGGGTAGTTGAAGCAATCAGATCACACATTAATGGTGTGAAAAATGTTTTCCCACTTATCACCCACCAAAGCCTACTAAAAATATTATTTTATGTTTCCATGGCATAGAGGAGGTCCAGAGCTTTCCAACGGCTTAAAATTTGTTGAATTTCAAGCACTGGTTCGAAAGTTATGGCCGTTTGAAAATTTTGCATCGAATCTGTACAAAAATGGCGGAAATGTAATTTTTGTAAAACGGATCCACGGGCCGAGATGGAAAACTGCATCTTTGTAAAAAAGAAAAATATTAAAATTTCCCTCAGCCACGTAGGCCTAAAATTCACTTTTGGTGAAAAATCTCTAGGCTTGAAAATTCACTTTTGCAAAAATTCCTCCGCGGTCCCACAAGATCACAACCTTCCATTTTATGGAAAAACCTTACAAAGCCAAAGCAGCCAACAATTGTGAATTGTTCCTTTCATGTAAAAATGTAGAAACTACCAAAACTCTCCCTAGGCGTGTGGCCCCTGCCACATCAAAACCTTGCATTTTGGAGAAAATTCTTTGGGCTCGTGGGCCCGTAACATCAAATAATGCCATTCGTGAAAGTTGCAAAAATTATAAAACCTTCCACAGACCCACGCCCCTGAAACTTCATAGATTTTTGTTTGGAAAAACACCTCGCCAAGCCTACAAGCTGGTAATTTCAAAGTGCACCTTTTACGCGAAAAGTGTAAAAGTGTGGAATTCTTCTGCCACTCTACGGCTCCGCCACTTGCATTTTCTAGTTAGAAAAAGAAAATGATCCCCTGTGCTTACGAGTGCCCGCAAATATAACTTGTTCCTTTTGCCTAAAATTCCAAAGTGCCAAACTATCTCTCACCGCCCCGTAAGTCCGTAATCCTCCCTTTTCGTGAAAATTCTTCCCCAGCACTGTTGGCCTCGTATTTGGGCAAAAATCCTTCTTAGGCCCACCGGCTGTAACTTACAAAATACGAGGAGTTAGAAGAAATTTTTTACATTTACGGAAAGGGAAGAAATTTCTATATGATGGAAATATTTCCTTTTCTCAATTTTCTATTTATGTGGTGATTTCGGAGATGCACGTTCCATGTGTCCCGCTTCAACTTCTTTGCCTAAGACATATTTTTCCACTTTTTCCGATTCCAAGTACTGCGGCCATTTTGGATTTTCGGGTCCCGAATGTCTTGACGCCCCACGGACCATCTAGGACAAAAATATCTGATTTAGCCGATTTCATTGCACTTGCCCCGAACTTGGTACAGAAAACCTTGAAGTACGACCCGTATTAGTTCCATCCGC
This sequence comes from Taxus wallichiana var. yunnanensis, assembly GCA_018340775.1. Lineage (NCBI taxonomy): Eukaryota > Viridiplantae > Streptophyta > Pinopsida > Cupressales > Taxaceae > Taxus > Taxus wallichiana. The sequence continues at coordinate 390,744,188 of CM031237.1, read as the reverse complement.
ATGATCCTCGGACACTGTAATGCATTAAAACAACCTCTTGACTTCATTTTTTCATATTTTTTTAGATTTTTCTAATTCTTTGAATCTTTTCTTTTGATGGGGAAATTAGACATAAGCCAAAGGGGACCTCCAAAACATGGTTTTGGGCCTGGATCAATTCTACTTGCTCGGGGATGAAGATTTTATGTAAGTTATCCAAATTACCTTGGGGTGAATTTGGGATAATAGTACACTCGGTGTAGATCCGATTAGATATCTGGAGGAGACATAGGTGGTGGTATGGAATCATGATTTAGTGTACTGGAATATCCATCCATATTTCCATATTTATTTATAATTATGACCATGGGGCTGGTCCAATTGGATTTCTAAATAGGCTCAATGATACATGCCTTAAAATTTTTATTCAATCTCATCTTTCACCTTGATGTGCAAGTTGGGATTCATTGTATAATTTCCATTACAAAATCATCACGTGTCCTCCTAAAGATTTATGTTCATATCCCCTAGAGAAGGATGGAAACCATTCAACACATGGTAGCCATTAGGGAAGGGATCCTAGAAGTTGCAAAATAGTTAATTTATTTTTGTAATTTCTTATTCCGGCAGAGATAATTTCAAATGATCACGTGCTTCGATGCATCATCTATACCAATATTAACCTTCTTTATTTTTGGTGGAAAATTGTATGCGTGTGCCGAATCATATGTTGTATCTAATCTCGGAGCCCGAGGTCAAAATTTATGGTCGTTTGAAGTTTGCGAGGTCAAACATTGACTTTTCCTTTGTATGTGACTATTGCGGGTTTTCGAGAACTCATGTCCCACGCATACTGGACCATCTGGGCCTCCCTTCGTTGACCGGTCCGTGAGGGCCATTGACTTCCGCTCTACTTGATTTTTTTTTTTCTTTTCATGCGGTATTTTCAGGTTTTACGCCCCGCACGTACTGTGTCCTTGTTATCCCACGGACCGCCCGGGACAAAACTTCGCTTTTTCCAATTTGAACTGGCTGCGGTGATTTCGGCAATGCGTGTCCCGATTGTCCCTTTGTCCTCGCATACTACGGGACATAAAATTCCACTTTTTCCACACAACAAAGGAATGCGGCCATTTAATATTTTCAGGTCCTTTGTCCCGATGTCTTGTGGACCGTATGGGACAAAAACTTCTGCTTTTGGCACACTACACTAAAATAAGCCATTTTTTCAATTTTTTTCAATTTTTTCAACTTCTTGGATTTTTCCTTGGATAGGGAAGCTAGAGAAGAGCCAAAGGGACCTCAAAATCTTATTTTATGGTTTTCCATCATTTATGCTCCTCCTTCTAAAGAATTTGTGCAAGCTATCAAAATTACTTTGAGGGGTGAATTTTGGATAACAATATCCTTTAGCGTGTTAATGCTCTAATTCTCAAACTCACGGATATGGAAGTTGGCCAAGAAAGTGTTAGGAAAGGAGTGGTAATCCACCACTATTTTTTGTGGATGATACCTTTCATACTAGTTTTCCTTGTGGGTCTGTAATGTAGTCAGAAATTGAATCACCTTCTTATCCAAAGCTATGATTCCCTTGGGCCTCTAGAAAAATCAGACTTATACATGTGCTCGATCATATATTTTACTCCTCTGTACTCTAGTAGATGGAGGGACCTCTTATAATATATTTGAGGATGTTGAGGAGGAACATTTCCTGTCCTAGGTCAGAATAGAATTTTACCCCGAACCTCAAATATTACTTCCACTTGGGGAGGACAAGAACTTGCAATCCCGCTACCATGAGAACACTTGTTTGTACATCGGTGGCATAATTGGTCTATGCATCGATGGTAGACCTAGTCTATATGCCAACAATCTACCTTGGTGTTATTCCCATGTTATCGCTTCCAACCAAATTCTTCATATTGGCTATTAGATCTTGTTGAGAAAATGTTTCTAATACCATATGTAGTGCCTTTATGTGCAACACCTACACAAATGATACTATCAAAATCCTTCCGTATTTAATTCCTAGCGTGGTGATCCCTAATTGTTGTCACATTTCTCACCTTCACTATGTTAGTCTTCTATATGAAATCCCATATTTTGAGAACCATGCATGGGGCTAAGGGTCCAGGGGTGGTCCGAGAGACACAACAATGGTTTCCAAGTTTTCATTAGACTAACTTCCACCAAATGTCGAGGGGGTCCTTATACTATAATTTCCCAATATCAAGGGAAATTGTCTTGTGGTCCTTGCCTCTTGTTGGGTTCTCATCACTACTACCCAACCCCATTCCTCTCTACTTAAGCACCTCTTAAATTGACCTATCTCGCACATCACTATATTTACATAATATTCCTTCTCTTTTTGTGTCTTACATCTGGCCCAACTCTATCCTTCCCGTCCCCTTTATTTATCCGTGTGCATAGTGGGTGCTTAGCCAACCATTAATAGGTTCTTAAATCTCGGTTCAATCATCCAGATTTTAATTAGAAGTGGAAATGTGCATGTAAATATGATCCACTAGGCATGTGAAGAAACATGAACCCAACTTCATTTGGGCATGAATATGTAGAGATTGTGTACGCTAAAGTGTAGTTTTTCAAAACACCTTTCCACCAATGGTCTAATCCGTGTATCCACATCTTGTCTAAATCAATGAGTACTTGATACTTTTTGTGGTTCCACACTTGTCTCCAAACTAATCGACTCCCTTTATTCCATGAATATGTTGCTAATTAAAATGTAAGTCCCCTAGAAATAACTGAACATTGTATCATAAAGTGCATCATACAGTTTTCCTCAACCCATTTACATGGATTGAAATTAACACCAATGTTGTATTTTTGTGTGAATTCTACGAGGATAACCGAAACACCATTTTTTCACCACATCATAAGAATCAAAGTTAAAGAAAGTCTTGGTAATAGAACCAAAATGTCACACTGTAGTTTAGGTCTAACATGACATAGTAAGGCATGCTAGAACATCACAAAAATAGAGGTACGAATGCTCACCCAAAACACACGTAACTCTACCGGGTTCCTTTTGATTTTTTATAATAATATATATTTCATGCACTCATGGTTATTAGAACACATACACATACTATATGGAAAATATAAATTATGGATTGACAACATATCAAGAGACAATATAAATTAACTGAGTATGATCATTCATTCATATATTAAGATACATAATCAGAATTAGATATAGATCCAAACAACAATATCATCATCCGGACAATACTAGATGATTCATATAAGATCATCTATGACACATACATAACAATATCTATCTGCTTATACATGAATCCACTTATAAGAGTACCCACACTTGAATTTAGAATCTCAACCATTACATGTGTATTTATAATTATATTTATAGGGTGGGAACTTGTCCTTGACTGGTTGACCAGTTTTTAATCGAAAAGTTGACAGAACTAGAAATTGATTTCATGCTTTACAACTCAGAAATTCCTATGATTAGATTGTATCTTGTACTTCTTGAAAATTGGTATGCTTTCTTCTAGAAGATCCTTTTTTATGCATGCGCTATAAATATCCTTGTTTTAATCTCATGTCATGCTATAATTAGCTCTTCTCTTATCCATGCAATATCCATGTCTTTACTTAGTTCTACATGTCCTCATCCTATTCTCACCTAATTTTGTCCATGTTTTTTTTATTTTTGTCTTTCCTTTGTGATCACACCAACTTATACTTTTCCTAATTTTATCCCACTTGATGATTCATACTATCTCCTACTTCTAATGATCTCGGGCGTAAAAATTCATGTGTGCTTCATCACATTTAAGTGTACTCCTTCATACTTGCACGTATATATATCACACACTCTTCAACATTAATGTATTTCTCATACTTATTCATATTCATCGGCCAAATATACGGGCATACCATTAATATATTCTTTATCTTGATTAAAATTGCGGTTCTATATTTGGGAAAAATCCTCATATTACCTAGGAACCAAAAGTCTTCAACTAACACATGATTACAATCTTCCATAAGATTGAATTGAATCAAGAAAAAACCTTTTACCATAACAAACATCTTAAGATTACTTTGAGGTTTCCATTACCTATAGGTCCTTCTTACCACATAAATATTTGGATGTGTAACCAAAATCTTACTAACAAGAGCAATCTAGTTCTTTTGGACTGATTTATCAATCATTCGTTTAGGTATTTCCAAAATAAATCCTTATTCCTTACTATGATTGAGCATAATAGTTGAAGAATACTCTCTAGAATACTCTCTATAGTTGAATAATACAGCCTTCCCCATGAGTACCTTTCCATTCTATTGTTGAACCACATTAGCCCACGTGGTCCCCTACGCATGAGTAATAGGAGTCTTAGTTGTGTCCTCTTCTACAATGCTTTTGTCCCCATCCCCTTTTCCCACTCAAATTACTAGTTTGACATATCCTTCGCCAACCATCACACCCTCTTCGATTTAAAATCTCCTTCCCGGTATAATATCTAGAGAAAAATTTGGAGAAATATGGCACTTACCTCGATATAATTTTTAAAAAAGAAAAATCATTTTTTTGCGTATATATTATAATAGATTCAAAAACCTTTTGTAAGTTTATTTCCTTTTAAATTTTCATTGTAGTTGGACATAATTGGCCTCAAAAAGTGCAAACCAAGTATTTAAATTAAAATTAATTTTTAATTTCATTGTTACAAATGTACATATTAATCATTGATAGAATGACAAAGCCTATTTATTACAATATTTGTTGAGTAACAAATCCATCTTAATAGATGCTAACCTAAAAAACCATATTTTTCAATAAATTTGTAATAGTTTAAGCTTATTGTAATTACATTACTATAATGTATTTTTTAATGGCATAAGTGTTAGGACTTGTATATGGAAAAATCTAAATACAATGAAAATAAAACATAAATTAAAACATTCGAAAAAAACATCATATATAAAGAACAAATTTTGGCTCATTTTGTATGGGTTACAGGCGCATTTTTGACAAATGTTGATCATGGTAATATTTTGAAAAATAAAAATAAAACCAATTATTAATATAAAAATATGATATCAAAATGATATTTTAATCATGTCGAAGGCATTTCTTACACTGGCGAAAGCCTTAGAGATCTCTGATAGGTGCCAGTAGATCGACAATTTGTATTACAACATAGTTTGGCGTCCTCATCGGCGAGTTGATGGTGTATTTGATTGCGTGTTTAGTTGTTTATGTCTCTGCCAGTTCTGTACATTTTCTATGTTGGAAAATGTAAATTAGGTTTGGTTTCACAATCATGGAGGTCCAGCAGCATGGTTCGGTTAGCAAATCTGGTCAAAAATACTATAGGCCTCAGCTAAGTACATGGCCGGAATTTTACATAAATTGTCACCAGTATACTCTGCACCATAGTATATAGTAAAACAAGTCTTGCTCACCCTGACTAAATTAACCATTTTTTCTACGTACGATGAGATTTTACCAATATGTATTCTCAAAATAATCCCAATCATTCTCTACTCGTACCCATTTCCACCATACATTACTTCCTCATGGAAATGGTGAGTATGTTCCTCAATTCACCCAAAATGTGTTCAGTCAGAGATGTGACGTGTCTACAAAAATTCTTACAAATTAAGACATTGATTTTTAATCCACCATCTACTAAAAATGAGGACGAGATGTGTAATGCCCAAAAATTAACCCATGAAACCCAAGACAAAACAAAGGTTAAAATAGAAAAATTATGGAATACATTTTTTTAAAAGTAAATCCGGTTACAACATTTAGCTAAGGTCTCGATTAACAAACGATCATTTCAAAACTAATTAAATAATAATATTTAATCTTCAGTTAGGTTTAAAATTTTCATTCCTATAATCCTTAATTAATTTAATAATGTGGTTCCTAAAGTCATTTAATAATTTACTATAAAAAGGTCTAGGTCTAATTTTCCCTTCCATTCAAAATAATACTATTAAATTTAATCCATAAATACAAATATTGTCTAAGATACTAAGGGAATGAATTTAATTAATTATCATAAGGTCACGGCCCCATTACTTTTACGAAAGATACTAAAATAAAACATAGTGAAATACAAAATTTGAGTTAACTTCAACAACACCACTTAAGTGGCCCCATTCAAAACATGACCCATGTGATCAAATTATGATCCCACCTAACATTTTTAGGGAAAAATCTTAACCATTGGATGAATCCAACATAGGCCATTGGATCTATTAGGTTTCAACCAACCCTAATCTCTATGGAGAGTTTCTTTTATTATTTTCATTAGACATAATGGCTCATTTTTGTTTTACAATTTAAGGGAAGGAGGAAGAGAAGGAAGCCATGTAAGAGGAGGGTAGAGCTTGGGGAGGCCCAAATCTATTTCATTTTCATTTTTATTTGTTATTCTATTCTACCCTATTCTAGGGTTTGTAATTTTTATTATTGTTGTAAGCTTGATTTAATAAAAATACCCATTTGGGTATTTAGCATTTGCCTAATAGATCTTTTTTTTTGTGTGGTATATACACTCTTTCCCCTTTAAGTATATATACTTGATTATATCTCTAAATCTATGAATATATACTCATATATATATATATATATACACTAGTGTGTGTGTGTATATATATATATATATATATATATATGTATACAAATTCATTATAATAATAAAACCCAATTATATTGATTCATATATATATAATACTTTAAAAAAATAGAGTTCACTAAGACCTGACCATGGGTAACATTTCAAACAGCGAACTGCGCTAAAATGCCAAAAGGACTGACTGTCGAAAATGGGCTGCATTTTCTTTTAATAGAGGTTTTTTTATTATATTGGGGTGGAGGGGGTCACCGACTCCACCCCCATCCCATAATACAATGAGGTGGGGGTGGGGTCTGTGATCCTCCCCACCCTTATTATTAATTAAAACCCTTAACAAAATCGTGGCCATTCGAATACCTCTTTAATGCCATTTTCATTTTATTTAAATTATATATATAATATATATTTTAATGCCATTTTCATTTTATTTAAATAATAATATATATATATATATATATATATATATATATATATATATATATATATATTTATAAAGTTTTATTATTAATAATAATAATATATATATATATATATATATATATATTATCAATATTTAAATTTCCACATTATAATTAAATTGTGATAATGTTATTATATTAATAATGTTAAAATAACCCAAATTGTTTAACCCTCTTTTTTCCGAATTTGACCAAATAAGTTAGAGATAGAATCTAGGGTTATGAGAGAATTTGATTTATTTATTCAAGTCTACTTATATTTAGATATAAGTAATTTAAAGGTACTTAGTACTTTGTTGGATTCAAAACAAAAATGGGAGTTGAGTGATATTGGTTCTACAAGTCAAAACACCGTAGTTTTCTAGCTATATAAAAATGGATCAAATGAGAAACCTTCAAACTTCATATTTGAACTCATTTGATTAAAAAGGAGCAATTTTCCTTCAACAATGCAAAAGAATAAAAATATAGTTTAGTGACTATCATATGCCTTTCATTTTATGCAAAATGAGTTACTATTTCTTTCTTAAAAATGACATCCATTTCCACAAGTGATTTACAACAAGATTTCCTCAATATTTTCAAACATGCACATGGCACATTTTTCAATAAAGGAAAACACTCCAATTGCCATCAAGATTATTTTCATTTTATCTCATGTCAAACATTCTAGGTCACCAACAACAATGTGAAATTTTGATAGTTTCCTTTCACAAACTAACTCATTTCAAAAGGTACTTTTCTCATTCAAGCATTCTTAGAAGAGTCTATAATATAAAAGGGATTTCCAAGAAATAAAATGGTTTTCTTTCAAGCATATAATCTTACAATCATACACTCAAAGTGGTACTAGTAAGAGGAACAATTTACAACATAAGGCTTTAAATAAGGCCAAAATACAAATTTTATATTTGCATGTCTTCTCCAAATGTAGCTCCAAATCATGCTTTCTTCAACTTTCACAAGAAGGATCACAATACAAAGGAAGCGGGAATAGGCCACGCTCTCCACCAAATATTTAATCCATTAAAAGGAGAAGCCATCCCTTTAATTTCCCTTGAACCCCAAAAAGGAGCAATGAGGGGTCTTGAGCAACAAATGACAACTTTCAACAAAATGGCTTCACAACAACATACATTTCAAATACTCAACACAACAAAAAGACATATTCACAAGTTTGTAACCTTCTCAAAAATAACAAAAAGGTTTGAAATAAAACAAAATAGAGCAAGGGCTATGGGAAACCACCTCCTTATGCCTCCCAAGTGAAGTGGGAGTCTCACCCTAAGCCTCTAAGTGCACAAAACAATCAACACAAAATCCTTATCTCTCCCTTGCAAGTATGCAACAAAATAACCATGATTTCCTTTTCACTCCCCATAGGTGAAACTCCCATTCACACTCCCACCAAATGCATGCCTCACAAAAATCCCTTTTCCCTCCCCAATGGTCCCATAATCCCTTCTCCCACACCCAACTTAAGGCCTACTACCCAACCAACACACAAGAACATTCACAAGACTTAAACAATTTTAACAAGCACAACATTTCATATAAACAAGCATAATAAAAAATAACCAAGGTGGAGAGCCTACCTCTCCATCAAGCTCCAAGAAAACTTCACAAATATTTTACCCTTCAAGCTAAGCACACTCCAAGCAATTTACAAAAGCTCTAAATCAAAAAGTTCCCAAGAAAAATGAACAACTAACCCCATTCCAACCAAAAACTATCAATAAATAGAAATGAAAAGTGAGGATGATGAGGTGGATCCATGTAGGATGCCACTCCATCATTCCTTCATTCTCAAATTGAAGTCAACACACCAATTCCAAGACAATTAATGAACTTGTAAGAACTATGAAAACCCACATGGCTCACAAACTTGCACACCATGCTTTCAAAGGACACAATTAATTGAGGTAGAAGGAAAGTGTAATTATTTTTTCTCTTTTACACTCAAAAAGGGATAAACAAATCAAAAATAAGCTTCCCAACCCATAGGTAGGGTTTTTGGTAAATTTAAGAGGCATGGGACAAGCCTTGCTTGTCCCACAAGCATCTAAAAATGTCCCCAAGGAAAAATACAAATTTTGAAGTTGGGGTGGAGTAAAACACTCACAAATCAACATAAATTTCACTTACAACAAGGACCACCTAACCTCATCATTAACTATTTGTCACATCCCAAATTTAGTTAACCAAATAAGAAGAATTTAGCTTAATTAAGACACATTACAACATGTTAATAAAGTGACAAAAATTACCAAAATTTAAATGCATAAAACACAAATAAAGCACATACAAAAATTAAAAGAAAAGGAAAAACATATCACCCCATGCCCACATATGTGAAGTCACCCCCAAGGAGGCCTCCTAGCTAGGCGTTCAAAACACCACAAAATAACATTACACAAGTTATCAAATTTTGGCCACATTTCTCAACACCCGACATCCTTCCATGGTTAGCCTCCTATCCCCTTCGATGTATGTGATCAAATTACTCGCAATATGAAAAAATACCTCTATGGCCTTTGGCCGTATTAACAACATCGAGAAAATATTCATATAAGATCAATAATCATCATTTGAATCTAGCAATTATATTATCCATCAATATATCAAAAATCAATTCTAACATCCATGAGGTTATAATTATACTCAAAACATCTAGAGTATAATGTGTTAGTATAAAATTCAAATCATGCAAATCAACATATATCAAATTGTCTATCATCACCATCTAGTGCATCATAATAAAATGTAAACCACATAATGTCAATAGTCCAAATATCAGTATAATCTATCATCTACTGATCAATGTATCATAATAAAAATGTTTGAGTATCAGTCCAACAATATCAATATAAAAATGAAATAGTGTCAAAGAGGAGTGGGCACTACATCCCCCTCCCCTTAGAATCAACTTCCTTCGGAAGTCACTGGAATATGTGAGGAAACTAGGATAGTAATATAATAGCATCCTCCCATGTGGCTATAGTCTCATCATACCTATCCTATTAGACCCACACTTGGTCAATCTCACAAAGCATCAAAGGCCGAAGATCTTGCGCTCTATGATGCACATAGGCTCCACTGACACTTGCCCCTTCTCCTACACTTGCAATGTGCTCCAATCCAAAACATGAGAGGGATCTGGAATGTATCTCCTAAGTATAGAAACATGAAATACATTGTGCACATGAGAAAAGCTAGGTGGTAATGATAGATGATAGGCCAAAGGACCAATACACTCCAAGATATCAAAGGGACCCACAAATCTAGGAGCTAACTTAGATCCTTTTCCATAATGGATAAGACTCTTATGAGGCTTAACACAAAGAAACACCTTCGTGCCCACCTCAAAACTATGATCAGTCCTCCTCTTATCTACATATTTCTTCTATATATCCTATGCCTCTTGTAACCTCTATTGAATTAAGACAACCGGTTGTTCCATATCCTGTAATAATGTCAGCCCAATAGAAACTATGTCCAATAATTTGTCCCAATTGAGCGGTGTATGAAACTCCTTACCATACAATTCCTGAAATGGAGCCATACCAATCAAACTTTGAAAACTATTGTTGTAGGAAAACTCCACTAAATACAAATACTCCTCCCACCTAGACTGATGGTCCATGACATACATCCGCAACATATCCTCCAAGATTTGATTCACTGCTCTAGCTTCCCATCTGTCTTTGGGTCGTAAGTTATACCTAAGTTGATACTCTTCCCAAGAACCTGTTGCATAGTGGTCTAGAAATGAGTGGTGTATAATGGATACCGGTCACAAATAATCTTCGGGGAATCCCTATGCGATCTAATAATATCATCAAGGTAAACTCGTACACCGCTCTAGCTTTATAGGTGGTATTCACTAGAGAAAAGTGATCCACATTCATCAATCCATCCACCGTGACCATGATGACATCATGGTGGTATATCAACGTTGGTATCCCTACTATGAAATCCATGAAAATAGTGTCCTATTTCCACTCGGTATGACATGTGGGTAGAGAAGGCCGACCTGGATGCCGATGATGCTCAGTCTTCACCCTCTGACACTCTAAACAGTGTGACACAAATTGAGCTACATATGTCCATAGACCTCTCCAATGGTAAAGTTATCTCAAGGTGGCATGTATCTTCTTCACCCCTAGATGGGCTGAATAAGGCGCACGATGAGCCATTACCAAGATATTTTGTCTCAAGCCTCCATCTCTTAGAACATATATCGAACTCGTGTTTGAGAAGACCATCTGAATCTAATGAAAATTCATCCAAATTCCCTCAAGGGGTCTCTGAGACTCAATCTCGGATCTGGCGCAAGGTAGGAAGCTGCCGTGAGGAAGCTACCTTGCAAAATCCGTCTTTGTAAATTTGTACCCATAGAAGTAGCCATAAAAAAATGTATTCTTCTACTCATATCATATGCAACCACATTCTCCTTCCCTTTCACATGCTCTACCTCCATGTTGTACTCACAATGTAACTCCATCCAACACCATTGATGACCATTGAGATTGGACTACGTGAAGAGGTGACGAAGACTCAAATGATCAGTACTGAGAATGAATCTCCTACCTAGAAGAAAATGTCTCCATAAAAAAAATCATCCACAAATGTTGCAAGCTCAAGGTCATGAGTCGGATAATTGAGCTCATAATCCTTGAGTTTTCGAGACTCAAAGGCTACAACATCGCCCTCCTGCATCAAAACACCACCTAATCCTGCCAAAGAAGCATCTGTCCATACGAAAAACTCTCCCCTGTGGATCTGAAATTGTAAGAATGGGTATTGTCATAAGGAATTCCTTTAGTGTTCTGAAGGCCTACTCACATCTATCTGAATAGATGAACTTCTTCCCTTTCTGCTGAAGGGAAGTGATGGGGTGCGTAACCAAAGAAAAGTTCTCGAAAAAATCTCCTATAGTAACCTACCATCCCCATGAAACTGCGCACCTTGGTCACACTGGTAGGTTCTGGCCAATCCATAATGGCTCTAATCTTGGAAGGATCAACTATGATACCTTCCCCAAAAATGATGTGACCCAAATACTACACCTCTGATTGAAATAATTCACACTTTTCCAAGTTCTTGTAAAGCTACTACTCATGAAGACACTGTAGAACCTAACGAATGTGTTCTTCATGCTCCTCACGCATACGAGAGAAGATTAAAATGTCATCAATAAACACAAGGAAAAAGTGGTCTAGAAAATTCCTAAATACCCTATTCATCAAACTCATGAACACTCCGGGGTATTCGTCGATCGAATGGTACCCTTTGTGAACTTGTAGTCGTCGCCATATCTCATATGGAAAGTTATCCTATGAATATATGCCTCTACAATCCTCAGCTGATGGTATCCTGACTTAAGATCCATATTAGAAAACATAGTGGACCCCTTCATCTGATCAAACAAATCATCAATATGAGGAATGGGGTAACGATTGTTAATCGTTACTTTGTTCAATTGATGATAGTCCATACAAAAGTGCAAGGATTTATCCTTCTTCTTCACAAAAATAACCTATGCACCTCAAGGGGATACACTAAGACAGATTAGATGTTTCTTGAGAAGGCCCTCAAGTTGTAACTTGAGCTTAAATAGATCAGGTGTGGCCATCTTATAAGGAGCACGTGAGATAGTTTCCCTGGAACCAAATCAATGTGAAAATCTATCCCACGGGGAGGCATCCTCGACAGTGTCACTAGGAAAAACATCGGAAAAATTTTACAAAATGGGGTGGTCGTTAAGTTAAGGTCCACTAGTCCTATCCTCTGACCTATCACTGACTGTAATAGCATACAACTGACAACCCCGTTGTGCACACCGCTTCATCTACATAGCAAAAATAGTGCAAATAGAGATGGGTCTCCTAACTCTAATAATCACCGATGCCACACCAAAGCATTTACACAATATATCACCTTGATGTGGAAATCAACCCTAGCTCTATGCTCAGACAACCAATCCATGTCCAAGATAACTCCATACGATCCCAATGGAAGGATACGAAGATCCAAAGTAGTGGTAAAGGTTCCTAGGTCCACTACGCACTCCTTGACTAAGGATTCTATTTAGATCTTGGCTCTAGAATCCATCTCAACATCCTAACTAAGGCCCTATATAAGTGCCACCATCCTGTAACCCTCTACTAAAGATGGAGAAATGAAAGAATTTGATGAGCCTGAGTCAAATAAAATAGGGATAGAAATACCACCAATGCTACTTGTGGTCTCTATCACCATGCCCTGGTGCTCTTCCTAGCGGTTCTTGACGCTGCATATATCTTGTTTCTCATAGCCATGTTACCAACCATAGGCTTAGAAATAGATGCCTTACCCCGATCCATAACAAGTACCTGGTCCTCTCCACTGAGCATATAGTCCTCTAAGTGGCTCATTAGTATGTGTTGAAGAACCTAATGATCCTTCCATAGATCTCTATGGGTGTTCTATTGTGGATGTACTCCTACTAACCGTGTTTAAGGTGGAGCTTGTGTCCTATTGTACCCCTAGATGGAGGTCCCATACTATGCCCTCTCTAAGCATCATGGCATTTTAGGAGTTGAAAGGGTGGTCGAGTCTGCTAGTGTTATTGTTGAGTTACCGAGGGGTGGAGGCTAGAAGGAAGACTATGCTAAAGTGTGTCCACCATGAGGAGGAGGTTCTAATCCACTCAATCTACTATCATGTAACTGCTATATGCATCTTCTCACTCTGTCATGAGCCTGTTGAGTCTTCCCCCTGGTTTCCTCTGTAATATAGGCCTTCTCCATGGCCTTTAATAATGTCTGTGGAAAATGAATGCACACTGCCCCACCTAAGTTTAATTTCAGGCCCAAGATGAACCTATTAACTCTAACCTGCTCATTCTACATGTAATCCACATACTGAAGTAGATCTAAAAACCATCCCATGTACTCTGCCAATATCATGGAAGCATGTCACAGATCATGAAACTCATCAATCTGGTGTTGGATAAATCTCCTATATATGTACCTACTCCTAAAACAATCCTCGAAGAGATCCCAAGTAATTATCTCTGAATCCAAATGGATCTTCTTCTCCTTAGTCCTCCAATAAACTCTAGATTTGTCTCTTAGAAGGTGGATGACAACACAAAATTTCGTGTTGCTAGAACAAGGACATAGCTTAAAGCATCTGCTCAAGCTAACCAACTATACCTCGCCTTGAAATACCCTTGTGTCTCTAGCAAAATGAGGCGGGTGTAACTTCAGTATCTCTCTGATGTGATCTGTTGCCAGTCAAATTTTGACCCATAGGTCTCTCTTCATGATCATCTCTCAGTTTAGGGCTCCTAGAACTCTCTTTGTGCCCCATAGCTCTATCTTTGTGCTCCCTATGAGGTGACCCATGCCTAATCGACTCCATGTGGGAGTTCTTTGCCCTATCCTCCGTATTATGATGAGAAGGTGCATGAGCCTCTACTGATAGCTCTCTGTCCTGTCTACTAGGTCACCATCACAAGGAACCTCTGTGTATAGCAGAATTAACATCATTTAGTGCTTGTAATATTGAGAAAAAGTAGTTATGTTCGATCTGATCGGGGTTGGTAGGTCTAGATCCACATGTAGGAACCCCTTGTCTAGTCCACACCTCCTACGCAAACCAAGACGAGTGTTAGTTTATCATGGTCTAATTTTTTGTTTCGGTTTTCTAAGTTTTCTATGTTTAACAAAATGTCATGTAATGTTGTGTGTTCTAGGTTTAGAGTTGCGCTATGTTTAATTGTTTGTGTTTCATGTTTTCTAGTCTATCCAAGGTCTAAGTGTTTAACCCATGGCTCGATACCAATTTTAACGCCCACAAAATTACCCCACAAAACCCAAGACAAAACACAAAGTTAGAAATAGAAAAATTATCCAATAATTTTTTTTTCAGTAAATTCAGCTTACACCGTTTAGCCAAGGTCTCGATTAACAAACGATCGTTTCCTAAATAATTAAATAATAATATTTAATCTTCAGTTAGGTTTAAAATTTTCATTCCTATAATCCTTAATTAATTTAATAATGTGGTTCATATATTCATTTAATAATTTATATAAAAGGTCTAGGACTAATTTGCCCTTCCATTCAAAATAGTACTATTAAATTTAATCTATAAATATAAATATTGTCTAAGTTACCAAGGGAATGAATTTACTTAATTATCATAAGATCATAGCCCCTTTACTTTTTAGAAAGATACTAAAATAAAACATAATGAAATACAAAATTTGAGTTAACTTCAACACCACTTAAGTGGCCCCATTCAAAACATGACCCATGTGATCAAATGATGATCTCACCTAACTCCCCGCCTAAATTTTTTAGGGAACAATCTTGGCCATTAGATGAATCCAATCTAGGCCATTGGATCTATTAGGTTTCAACCAACCCTAATCTCTATGGAGAGTTTCTTTTATTCTTTTCATTTGACTTATTTGCTCATTTTTGTTTTGCGAGGTTAAGGGAAGGAGGAAGAGAAGGAAGCCATGGAAGAGGAGAATAGAGCTTGGGAGGCCCAAATCTATTTCATTTTTATTTTTATTTGTTATTCTATTCTACCCTATTCTAGGGTTTGTAATTTTCATTATTGTTGTAAGATTGATTTAATAAAAATACCCATTTGGGTATTTGGCATTTTCCGAATAGATCTTTTTTTTTTGTGGTATATACACTCTTTACCCTTTGAGTATATATACTTGAGTACATCTCTAAACCTATGAATATATATATATGTGTGTGTGTGTGTGTGTGTGTGTGTGTGTGTACACTTGTGTGTATATATATATAAATATATTTATATACAAATTCGTTATAATAACAAAACCCGATTAGATATATATATATATATATATATATATAATACTTTAAAAATAGAGTTCACTAAGACCCATGCAGGGTAACATTTCCCACAAAAAAATGTGCTAAAATGCCGAAAGGACTAATCGTGGAAAATGGGCCACATTTTCTTTTAATAGAGGTTTGTTATTATATTGGGGGAGGGTCACCGACCCCACCCCCATCCCATAATACAATGAGGTGGGGTCGGTGACCCACCCCCTTATTATTAAATAAAACCCTTAACAAAAGCCACGGCCCCAATACCCTTCAATGCCATTTTAATTTTATTTAAATTTTATCTATATATTTTTAAAAAATTTAATAATAATAATAATAATAATCATTATTATATATATATATATATATATATATATATATATATATTATCATGAATATTTAAATTTCAACATTATAATTAAATTGTGATAATGTTATTATATTAATAATATTAATATATTAATAATGTTGAAATAACCCAAATTGTTTGACCCTTCCCGCTTTTTTAAATTAACCAAATAAGTTAAAGATAAAATCTAGGCTTATGAGAGAATTTGATTTATTTGTTAAAGTCTAATTATATTTAGATCTAGGTAATTTATAGGTACTTCTTACTTTTTTGGATTCAAAAACAAAATGGGAGTTGAGTAATATTGGTTCTATAAGTCAAAACACCATAGTTTTCTAACTATATCAAAATTGATAAAATGAGAAACCTTTAAACTTCTTATTTGAAATCATTTGATTAAAAGGAGCAATTTTCCTTCAACAATGTAAAATAATACAAATATAGTTTAATGAATATCATATACCTTTCATTTGATGCAAAAAGAGTAACTATTTATTTCTTTACAAATGACATCCATTTCCACAAGTGGTTTACAACAAGATTTCCCCAATATTTTTAAACATGGACATGACACATTTTTCAATCAAAGAAAACATTCCAATTTCCATCAAGATTATTTTAATTTTATCTCATTTAAAACTTTCTAGTTAAACAACAACAATATGTTATTTTGATAGTTTTTGTCACAAACTAACTCATTTCAAAGGTACTTTTCTCATTCAAGCATTCTTATAATAGTCTACAATATAAAAGGGATTTCCAAGAAATTAAATGGTTTATTTCAAGAATACAATTTAACAATCATCACTCAAAGTGGGAGTAATAAGAGGAACAATTTTAAACATAAGGCTTTCAATAAGGCCAAAATACAAGTTTTCTATTTGCATGTCTTCTCCAAATGTAGCTCCAAATCATGTTTTTTTCAACTTTCACAAGAAAGATCACAATACGAAGGAAGGGGGAATATGAAACACTCTTCTCCCAACCTTTAATCTATTAAGAAGATAATCCATCCCATTAATGGCCCTTGAGCCCCAACCAAGAACAAATGAAGGGTCTTGAGCAACAAATGACATCTTTCAAGAAAATGGCTTCACAACAACATACATTTCAAATAATCAACACAACAAAGAAGACATATTCACAAGTTTGCAACCTTCTCAAAAAACACACAAAGGTACAAACCAAATAGATCAAGGGATATGGGAAACCACCTCCTTATTCCTCCTAAGTGAAGTGGGAGTCTCACCCTAAGCCTCCAAGTGCACAAAACAATCAACAGAAAATCATTATCTCTCCCTTGCAAGTATGCAACAAAATAACCATGATTTCCTTTTCACTCCCCATAGGTGAAACTCCCATTCACACTACCACAAAATGCATGCCTTAAAAAACTCCCTTTTCCCTCCCCATGGTCCCATAATCCCTTCTGACACACCTAACTTAAGGCCTACTACCCAACCAACACACAAGCACATTCACAAGACTTAAAAAATTGTATCAAGCACAACATTTCTTATAAACAACTATAATAAAAAAAAATAACCAAGGGTGGAGATCCTTCCTCTCCATCAAGCTCCAACAAAAATTCACAAATCTTTGACCCTTCAAGCCAAGCACACTTCAAGAAATTTCCACAAGCTCTAAATCTAAAAGTGCCCAAGAAAAATGAACAAGTAACCCCCATTCCAACCAAAAACCATAAATAAATAGAAATGGGAAGTGAGGATGATGAGGTGGCTCCATGTAGGATTCCACTCCATCATTCCTCCATTCTCACATTCAAGTCAACACACCAAGTCCAATACAATCAATGAACTTGTAAGAACTAATTAAAACCCACATGCCTCAAAAACATGCACCCCGTGGTTTCAAAGGACAAAATTAATTGAGGTAGAAGTAAAGTGCAATTATTTTCTCTCTTTTACACTCAAAAAGGGATAAACAAGTCAAAAATAAGCTTCCCAACCCATAGGTAGGGTTGTTGGGTAAATGTATCAGTCATGGGACAAACATTGCTTGTCCCACAAGCCTCTTAAAAGCCCCAAGGAAAAATCTGAATTTTGAAGTTGAGGTGGAGTAAAACACTCACAAATCAACATAAATTTCACGTACAACAAGGACTACCTAACCTCATTATTAAATATTTGTGACATAACAAATTTAGTTAACCAAAGAAGAAAAAATTAGCTTAATTAAAACACATTACAACATGTTAATAAAGTTACAATAATTACCAAAATTTAAATGCATAAAACACAAATAAAGCACATAAAAAAATTAGAAGAAATGGGAAAACATATCACCCCATGGCCACATATGTGAGGTCTTCCCCCCATGGAAGCCTCCTAGCTAGGCATGCAAAACACCACTAAATAACATTACAAAAGTTGTCAAATTTTGTCCACGTTTCTCAACACCTGACATCCTTCCGTGGTTTTTCCCCTATCCCCTTCGATGTATGTGATAGAATTATCTGCAATACGACAAAATACCTCTCTAGCCTATCGTCTGTATTAACAACATCGAGACAATATACGTATAAGATCAATAATCATCATTTGAATCTAAAATTTCTATTATCCATTAATATATCAAAAATCTAATCCTATAATCCATGAGGTTATACTTCTACTCAAAATATCTAGAGTATGACATGTTAGTATAAAATTCAAATCATGCAAATTAATATATACCAAATTTTCTATCATCACCATCTATTGCATCATAATAAAATGTAAACCACATAATGTCAATAGTCCAAATATCAATATAATCTATCATGTATCTTGATGAATTTATCACAAGGAAAATGTCTCGAGTATCACCAACAATATCAATATCAAAATGAAATAGTGTTGAAAAGGAGTGGGCACTACAAGATGGAATCATCATCAGAATATGTAGGTGTTTGTTGATTACAAAAAGGACATAATGTAAATGTTGTGGCAACTTCCATTTTAGATAAGATAAGGGATGCATTATTCAACAGAGAAAGGGGGAAGAAACAAAAATAAAAATAAAAAACTTAAAATAAAGATAAAATTCCAAGCATTGTAATTTTTTTATGTTGTTCGATTTATTTATTTTTATGAACTTTGGTAGCTGCACATATGATTACGCCGAAGGTGTGTTTTTAGTTAAATTTTTATATAATCTACACCTAGCATTCTTTGACATCTATTTGTTAATGACAATCATTATCCAAATGACCAAATTACAAAGAAAACTTTCTCGCATGTTTGACTATTTCAGGTGGAGACCTCTCAAGCAATGTGGATGCCACGAAGACCTCACACCCTCAACCCACATCGATGCAAAAAAAAAAACCATGCAAACGAAAAAAATCCACTAAGATGAATGGGATGAAATCGTATGTTAGAGAAAGAATGCAAGGAAATCACGTGTCGTCAACATTTTAGTAGTTTTTAGCACTTCTAGACATTTGTTTTTGTGTTCTATGCCCTCACAGTTCTTGCTAGTACACGAGAGATACGCCGTCATCTCTCCTAATTCTTGAATTCAGGTATTGGTTGGTCCTATTTTGTATATTATCCATGGTGCTCATATTTATGGGGTCATTATTAGACTAGGTATTTACCTTAGCTCATGTTCACCTAGGTACTTTATTTACCTTTATTATATTTATCCTCACCCACTTATGTGTGTGGATATTTCTTTTATCTTATTTAGATATTAGGAGATATTATCTAGTTGTTAGGTATAGTTCTTTCCTTGATCTATGGTATTGACTAGTTCTTCCCTTGATCTATGGTATTGACTAGATCCTTGATGTCTAGTTCTCTCCTAAATCTATGGTCTTGACTAGTTCTTTAACGACTAGTTATTTCCTTGATTTATGGCTTGATCTACGACCTTAATCGGTTCTTAGATTGTTATTCCTTACCTATTTAAGCAAGGCCCATTCTCAATGTATTACATTGAGTTCCATTATAATATATGATATTATTTCTGTTCATTTGTTTGTGAAGGTTTAATGTAAAGCTATTCGGTGAATTGCTTTCATGTTATTGATCATGGTGTTTGATTAGCATCTATGTTCTTGGCTTGGTATGATCTTGGTTATCGTTCCTTTCATGGTATCAAAGCAGGAGATTATTGTTGACATCGTCTGTAAGTTTTATTTTGTAAATAAATTCATTATATATTCATATATTTGGGATTTGGTTGTATTTTATTGCTACATGCATTTTTATGCAAAACAGAGGCTTCCATTGGATCCGGAAGGTAGGAAAACCCTAAGATTGACTGTAAACTTGACCATTTCTAGAGGCAGTCATTTTTCTAGGTTTTTTGTATTGTTGCAGGGAAGCACACCGGTCTGCCTCGAGATCCGTACCATGAAGGGAAAAATGTGGGATTATTTTTCAGGTCTGTTGGATTTCTCAAGATCTACATAGGGCAATTTCCTATTGCAGTGTATCTATCTCGGTTTACACGTAGGAAGGTTTTAAAAGGAACGATAACCAGATCGTGCCAAGCCAAAAACACAGATGCTAATCAAACATCACGATCAATAAGATGAAAGCAATTCGCCAAAATAACTTTACATAAACCTTTGCAAACAAATGAGCAGTAATATCATATATTATTATAGAATTCAATAAAATACAATGAGAATGGGCCTTGCTTATATAGGCAAGGAGTAACAATCTAAGAACCAGTCAAGGTCGTAGATCAAGCCATAAATCATGGAAAGAACTAATCATCAAAGAATTAGTCAAGTCCATAGATTTATGAGAGAACTAGACATCAAGGATCTAGTCAATACCATAGATCAAGGAAAGAACTATACCTAACAACTAGATAATATCTCCTAATACCTAAATAAATAAAAAGAAATATCCACATACATAAGTGGGTGAGGATAAATACAATAAAGGTAACTAATGTACCTAGGTGAACATGAGCTAAGGTAAATACCTACTCTAACACCCCCTCAAGTGAAGCTAGGGGCCAAAATAGAAGTGGCATGTCCACAGTATGAGTCCCAACAACTAGGCTTGATGAGGTACTCATGTACAATATATCCATGAAGAAATCTCGAACCAAAAGAAGGAAATAATCCTACTATAAGGAAAGAGAAAGAAGAATAAGAAGAAGGAAGATGTTCTCACGAACACCCCCCAAGAATAACTTCTGAAACCCCAAGCATTCCACGCAACTCAAGGTAGCGAGGTGATGCAAAAGGCTTTATAAAGATGTCTGCAACCTGTTGTTGAGTCGAAAGGTACTCTAAGTAAAGAACTCCATCCTGAATGTGCTGCTGAATGAAGTGGATGTGTATCTCAATATGCTTGGTCCGTTGGTGCTCAACTAGGTTGTGAGAAATGTGAATTACACTTTGGTTGTCACACCAAAGTATAGTTGGTGAATCCTATGGGAATTCGAACTCTATCAATAACTGGTGAAACCAAATAATCTGCTGACTTGTTGTAATTGATGCCCTGTACTCTGCCTCTGAAGATGAAAGTGCAATAGCCTGTTGCTTTTTGTAAGCCTAAGTAAGCGGAGAAGAACCAAGACAGAAAAGATAGCGAGAAGTGGAACGGTTTTCATCAATAGAACCTTCACAATCGAATCTATATACCCAACCAACTGAGTAGAGCCCCTAGTGTAGTGTAGGCCAAAGTGGGAAGTGCCATGCAAATAGTGCAAAATCCTTTTAGTAGCCTGCCAGTGACTACTATGAGGAGAATGTGCAAACCGAGATATAAGCCCTACTGCAAATGAAATATCAGGGCGAGTATGGGTCAAGTACACGAGACTCCCAACCAATTGCCTATACAATGTAGGATCACAAAGTGGTGTGGTACATGTGGATGTAAGAGTAACTCTAGACTGAAAAGGAGATGGACTTGGCTTGCAATCAACCATATCAAAGCACCTAAGAAGATCATGGGTGTAATTTTGCTGACTCAAATGAATCCTTGAATCTATCTGAGAAATATGTAAACCAAGGAAATAATGCAATAGCCCAAGATCTGTCATGTGTTTGTGTAAAAAGAGCCTTCTGAATACTCTGAATGTGGGAAGAAGAGCTACCAATAAGTAACAGATCATCAACATACAAGACAAGTATCACAATATCCTCACCGACATGCTGGAGATACATTGTATGATCGAAGTGGCAACGAACAAAACTAGTAGATAGAAGAAAACAATCCATCTTCTCATACCATGCCCGATGGGCTTGTTTAAGACCGTAGAGAGATCTTGGAGCCGACAAATAAGAGAAGAATCCTAAACAAATCCAACCGACTGCTCCATATATATTTCCTCTTGTAGATCTTCATGTAAGAAGGCACTCTTCACATCCATCTGGTATACAACCCCCTCGTGATGCAACAATAGCAAGTACAAGGTGTATAGAATCCATCTTGGCAATGGGTGCAAAAGTCTTAGAGTAATCAATACCTTCAACTTGTGAAAAACCCTTTACAACAAGATGAGCCTTATACTTGTCAATGGACCCATCAGCCTTCTTATTGGTTTGGTATACCCACTTACACCTAACCATCTTTCTTCCTTTAGGAAGAGATACCAAATCCCAAGTATGATTCTTCATCAAAGAATAATACTCAGCTGCCATCGCATCATCCCACTCCAATATCCCATGAGCCTTTGAAAAATACCGTGGATCCTTAAAACTATTGGACACAAAATTCAGAACCTGTAGAATGTGCGTGATGATGCCTAGTGGGTGGAAGATACTCTATGAAAGGTGCTACCTCAGAAATTGTAGTACGAGCCCACTTAGGCATAGTGACAACATCAATGGGAATAGGATCCTCAATGGAATATATAACCTCCTCATCAATCTTCTCAAAGAAAGGATCCTCAAGATGAGATGAAGAAGAAGGAATGGAAGAAGATGAAGAATCATGAGGAGTGAAACACTCATCAAACTAAACATGTGTTTGAAAAAGAACATCATGTGTATCAAGATCTAAAAGACGATAAGCTCTCATGTCCTCACAATACCCTACAAAGATCAAGGGTTTACTCTTCTTATCCAAAGCTTTCCTTTTCTTCTTTGACACAAAGGCCCAAGCATGGCTCCTAAAGACTCGAAAAAATGAGACATCTGGCTTAGTGTTGGACCAAGCTTCCTCTGGAGTCAAATGCTCAAGTGCTCTATGTGGTGTGTGATTCTGAATATAGTTAGCACAATTAACTGCTTCTGCCCAATAAATAGGAGGTATATCTCTAGAATGCATCATACAATTAGCCATTTCCTTCAAAGTTCTATTCTTCCTTTCTGCTAATCCATTATGTTGTGGAGTATGAGGAACAAAATGCTGGTGAATAATGCCTTGAGTTGCTAAAAATTCAGAAAATCATTGTTGAAGTACTCCCCATTATTAGTGTGAAGGTTCTTTATGCTACTAGAATATTGTTTCTCAACCAAAGCCTTGAAGACTTTGAAGTGTGAAAAAACATCACTTTTGTACTTGAGAAAATAAACCCAAGTACGCCTCGAGAAATTATCAATAAATGTAAGTTCATACTTAGCTCCATTGAAAGATGGGGTAGGAAAAACCATCAAGTCACTATGCACAAGCTCAAGTGGTGAAGAAGCTCTCTTAGACAAATTCTTAGGAAAAGGATCTTGGTGTTGTTTCCCTAATTCACAACCATGACAAACTCCCTCAAGACAAGAAACTCTAGGAAGACCATCTACCATACCATGAGTGCTCAACTCCTTCAAATATCTGTAATTGAGATGTCCAAATCTTTCATGCCAAAGCTTACTCTTTGAATCTGAATGAGAAACCAATCTTGTCCCTATAAAATAAGTGTCATCAAAACCCTCAAAGTGATATAGTCTTGAACTATGATCAACAATACCCTGAGCAACAAGTGAATGAGGTTCCAACAAAGTTCTTACTTCTGCCCCATGTGGTGTAAAAGTCACTATTTTCCTTGTCCAGAATAACAAATTTGATATACATAAAGAAAATTTGTAGTGATATTAGGAACATATAATGCATCTTGGATATTGCCACCATCAAGTTGTATATCACCTTTTCCCTCAACAGAAAGAAAGGAAGAATCTCCAACCTCAATTTTGGAAGTAGAACTCAAACCTAGAGAAACAAAAGACTCCTTGGAAGAAGTCATGTGATGAGAAGCACCAGAATCTATAACCCAATTGTCTGCAAGTGGTGACTGAGATCTTCCAACAACATTAAGTGCTTTTCCATGCTGATTAGAAGGAGGTGGAGTGGAGATAGAAATTTTGTGTTTCTTGACTACATCCTCTAAGGCTTGCATTCGCTTATAACACCTATTTTCTTCATGATTACTACCCCCACAAAAAGAGCATGAACGGCTAGACTTATTCTTGGATTTAGAAGACTCCTTGGGTTTTGAGTTGTTTTCTTTAGGTTTAGGAGCATTTTGAGATGGAGAAGGTGTGGATTTGGTTTTATTGTTTGGTTTTCCCTTGCCCTTAGGATTAGATGCAACTAATGCCTTTTGAGAGGTGGAAGACTCAAGGTGAGATAATTTGGATTCTTCCCTAGTAAGTATTTCACAAAATGTTTCTAAGTTAGGCATTTTGAAGGTGTCACCTAAGGCATCCATGCTAGAGAAAAAGGTAGAAGAAAAATTTGGAATGGTCCTCTCAACTTGGATAGAATCAAGTAAACACACTCTTCATCTTTCTTATCTCTTCCACTCCCCTTCAATTGTGTCAACAAATGCTTGAACTTGGTAAGATAGTCTATAATTGTTGGAAAATCTTTAGGATTAAGAGAGGTGATCTCAATTTCAAGTTGCATGGCTCTCATATGATCCACCTTACCAAATAAATACTCCAATTTCTCCCATATTTTGAAAGGAGAGTCACACTTTTCTAAATTAAATAAAAAAATGTCACTTACATAAGTTCCTATCAAACCCATACACTCATCAAATTTACACTGGTACTAAAATTGTTCATATTCTCTAGTGAACACCTTGTATATTCTTTAGAAGTTAAAGCCCATAATCCTTTCCACTTAATTATTGTTTCCATTCTTGATTTCCATGTGTGGTACTTATGTGTTGTTGATGGCTCAACATGATCTAATGTAGAAGTAGATTCCATTCTAAAAAAATCACCAAAAGAAATGGAAGAACCAAGCAATGCAACAAGAGCCCCCCCATATTTTGGTACTTTATAATGAGAGCGTGTTATAATATGGCACTTTATAATTGTAGAAATTCTTAAATAAATATTGCCAATGGAAAGAGCACGTAAAAACAAGCACTTTTGTAAAAATGACACTCAAACTCGAGTTCGATCAAAAGTTACAAGCTTTTCAATATTATGCTCTACTATTTATTTTAGTTGTCACTAAAATAGAATAAAATACTCTTGCCTTCACCACACAAATTAAATGAAAGGGGGCTGGAGTTAGGCACCTACTAGTAGGAATCACAAGTTTTAAGCCCTCATATGACCATACCATATGATCGGATCTCAAGAAACCCAGAGAAACCTAGGAAAAAATCTAGTTTTCCTTTTCTGTATGGTGTGAATCTTGAGGCGAATCCAGTATGTTTCTTTGCACAACAAAAAACCAAAAACAATGACGCCTCCACGAAATGGTCGACTTTACAACTGATCTTAGGGTTTTGCTACCTTCTAGATCCAATGGAAGACTCTGTTTTGCATATAAATGCACGCAGTAACAAAATACGAGAAAATCCCAAATATATGAATATATAAAGAATTTATTTGCAAAATAAAACTCTCAAACAAATGTCAATAGCAATCTCCTCGCTCTCGATACCATAAAAGGAATGATAACCAGATCGTGCAAGACAAAAACACAGATGCTAATCAAACATCACGATCAATAAGATGAAAGCAATTCGTCAAAATAACTTTACGTAAACATTTGCAAACAAATGAACAACAATATCATCTATTATTATGGAACTCAATGAAATACAATGAGAATGGACCTTGCTTATATAGGCAAGGAATAACAATCTAAGAACTATTCAAGTTCGTAGATCAAGCCATAAATCATGGAAAGAACTAGACATCATAGAACTAGTCAAGTCCATAGATTTATGATAGAACTAGACATCAAGGATCTAGTCAATACCATAGATCTAGGAAAGAACTAGTCAATATCATAGATCAAGGAAAGAACTATACCTAACAACTAGATAATATATCCTAATATCTAAATAAATAAAAAGAAATATCCACACACATAAGTGGGTGAGGATAAATACAATAAAGGTAAATAATGTACCTAGGTGAACATGAGCTAAGGTAAATGCCTACTCTAATAGGTTTTCAGATCTTTCCTTTTTTGGCAGGGGTCCACGAATGTTGTGCACATTTTTACTATTTCGGGAAAATCCACAGGTTGCTATTTTCAGAAAATAAAGGTCACTGTCTACACAGTCTAATAGTAATTTTTACCATAAGAGGCAAGTGGATGTGACTTTCTCGAAAACACACGACACACCCCAAAATAGTAAGTTGTGCAAACACCCATTAAAATCCTTAGCCCTTGGTCATATGGCATGGTCATATGAGGGCTTAAAGATTGTGATTCCTACTAGTTGGTGCTTAACTTCAGCCCCCTTTATTTTTATTTGTGTGATGAAGGCAACAACAATTTATTTTGTTTAGTGGCAACTAAAATAAATAACAGAGAAAATATTAAAAAGCTTGTAACTTTTGATCGATAACTCGGTTTTGAGTGCCATTTTTTGCAAAAGTGCTTGTTTTTTCATGTTCTTTCCATTGAAAATATTTATTTTGAGACTTGCACTATAATTATAAAGTGTCAAACATGGAGGAGTGTTGTAATCAATTGTGGATGCAATTTCAGTTGAGCCCAACATCCTAAACTTTTGGGAGTTAAAGTTTTTACCTATCATGGATTCTGAGAATGATATGCTTTTATCTGAAGTATGTGGAATTCAAGAGGATATTGTAAAATTTGTGGAAGAAAATAGATCGCTCAAGAAGTGAAATTCTCTTCTACAATCACTCATTCACGATAAGGATACAATAATACACTCCCTGCAGAACAAACTTGCTAGCCTACAACGTCACCATCATATTGTGGACAACCATATCCATGCTCCTAGTCCACTTGCAACTATTTCTCCTAAACCCAATGACATTGATTTTTTAGTCTTTGAGTTTGTTCCTGCTCTTGATGCTCATACACCCACATGTTGTGTATCCTACTTCTACTCACCGCATGGATTTTTTTGAGAAGCATACTAGTGCAATCAGTTCTCGCATGCTCCGTTCTATGGGTCTCACTAGTGAAGTCATTGGTAGACATTCACAGGGTATTATTTCCTCTATTCCACATGTTAAGTGGAATTCTCGTCATGACATTGGTTTTGAGTAGATACATCATTGAGAACACACATTGTGAGCTCCTTTTTTGTTCGTTTGACTCTTTTTAAGGATCATGAGCAACACATGAGTTCCCCACCTTCCCTTAGGATTGAGAAACCTAAGCTTTCGGTTGTCGATATGATCAAGTGACATACATTCTCGATGTTCTTTTGCATGCACCCATTGTGCATTTTACACCAAGTCATATGCAAACGTCTTCTTAATCCATCCGTGTTGATTTGGGGTGGATATCTGATCACTCATGGTGGAAACATAGGCATTCGTTGAGAGGACTCTATAGGCATGGCTCCTCCACCATTCAGCCTCTTGCTCCACTTTCTATAGCTTCTGCATTGTGATGCTTCTTGTTTTGAGCATTTTTCTTTAATAGGTGTAGTGTATCTCTCTAGTTTGTTGAGAGATTTTGTATTTGTATTTTCGACACTTTTGGCATGTTGACGATGTATCTCTTATCGGGGATCTATTCGGTGAAGTCTAGTGTTATTTTTTCAAAGTGTTCGAGTAGTTGATTTTGGAAACTAATACAGATTTGTAGCGTCACTCCACCCATTCAAGAAAGTATGGGAAGGTGTGGTGTTGATCTTGCTAATTCGAGTTTTGTGTCCTTGCCTTGTTACCTTGGATTTTCTTGGATCGTGACACTGGAATTTTTATCCTTGCCTTGTTGCTTTGGTTATTGCTCTTGGATCATGGGACACCTATTTGCAATAGTTGATCAAATTATGTTTGGTATTTTTGCACTTTTGACATCACTCCATTGACAGTCTCCTTGTATGGAGCTATTCTAGTGAAACCCAGTGTCAGTTGTTTTTGAGTTTTGTGATTGAGCAATGGATTCAAACCACAGTGCACACCAAACTTCTTCAGAATTGTATGATTTTTTTGAGCTGATCTTCTTGGGATTCCTTGGAGCGGGTCTTTACTCTCATTACTTTTTTGTTACTAGTTTTGGGTACCTTATGGTGTCCCTTTTTTCCCCGTTATTGTACATGAGTACCTCATTAGGCCTAGTTACCAGGAATCATACTGTGGACATGCTGCATCTATTTTGGCCCCTAGCTTCACTTGAGGGGGGGTGTTAGAATAGATATTTACCTTAGCTCATGTTCACCTAGGTACTTTATTTACCTTCATTGTATTTATCCTCACACACTTATGTGTGTGGATATTTCTTTTATCTTATTTAGATATTAGGAGATATTATCTAGTTGTTAGGTATAGTTCTTTCCTTGATCTATGGTATTGACTAGATCCTTGATGTCTAGTTCTCTCCTAAATCTATGGTCTTGACTAGTTCTTTGATGACTAGTTATTTCCTTGATTTATGGCTTGATCTACGACCTTGACTGGTTCTTAGATTGTTATTCCTTGCCTATTTAAGCAAGGCCCATTCTCAATATATTGCATTGAGTTCCATTATAATATATGATATTACTGCTCATTTATTTGCAAAGGTTTTATGTAAAGCTATTCTGGCGAATTGCTTTCATCTTATTGATCATGGTGTTTGATTAACATCTCGTGTTATTGGCTTTGGTACGATCCGGTTATCGTTCCTTTCATTCATCTCTTTATTTTTTTCTTTATATACTTATGACTTTGCATTTTACATCTTGGTCAAATACGGTATGCCTAACTATCACTTATGTTTGCATACATTAATAAATATGATTTTTTCAAAACTTTCACAAGAAATAATGCGCATCACGGTGGTTTGCAAGTGCGGTGGGGTTAGGAATGTCCGAGGTTTATTTTTGTTGAGGCCTATGCTAACATACGTGATAGTTAGGCACAATCGATCAAATGAGCCGATTCATCCCCTCAATTCCACCGTAGGCCTGATGACAGACAAATCATCGGATATAGATCCAATATAAGAACTTCAATTTTGATAGTTTGACCTGGGAGTCCATGAAAATTCGATAGATATTCCAAGCATGCCTTTAATCCTTCCTTGAACAATATTTCATGTGAAGAAATAGGTAAAAATTTTAAGGCATCCTTTGCGCTTGAGAATATGAGCCGAGTTCCAGCGTAAGAAGAATATATGAGGTGAATAAATTTAGTGAAATAGTTACTCGCAACATTATTAGATATAGCTTTTGTTTTAATATTCTTATTTGATGTCACATCAGACCAAAGGTCGGAAAAGATGGCTTCAAAATATGTAGAATGTTTTATCAAGACTTGGGAATGTAATAGAACATGATTTTCCATGCATTCATCTCCATCACATAGAATTATATGTAATCACGTGGAAGGTGTACTCCAAATAATACAAAGGGAGGGAAACCACTTTGATATGACACTTGTCATGTAGGATGCATCATCACATCCACAAATTCATTCAAGTGGAATTGATAATATCAAAAGTAAAAAATGACACCCTCATAATACTCCACATCTTCCTCTAATACTCCCTGTACACGGTGAACACCATGTCTTGTCCTTTTCTCGGTGAAGATGTCGAACACCACTTTGTGGGTACAAGATGCAATCTACACCCCCTACATGTGTAATACCTCCTTGGAAAAATTTAAGACCGACACCACCACAAGATTCCTCTTCTCCATCCTCAACAGGTATATTTTTTTCATATTTCTTGATGACGTCATAAATATTTCGGTGATTCAAATTGTCCCAACTTGGAGCCATTTCCGAAAATGGGTACCATCAAGGGACACGGTGGCAACTTCTGGGTTTCATGGATCTTAGTTTGGATACAACTATGACACCAACCAGTGCAACGAATAGGGTGACCAACCCCTTAAACAGATTCACTCCATAAACAAAAAAAATCTAATGTAATTCACAGCGTGGACTTGCCAACAAAAAAATATAGAGAATACATCAATTTATATAAATATTATCTTATGTGAGAATTAAATAACAAATTTCAAATCAAGAATAAATTTCCACGAATAAATTTAACTAAAAATAAACACAGGCTTGCAATAATTTCTGAATAAGTAAGTAAAACGTAAAATCCTTGACCTATATATGCATTTAAACCTCCATTTTAACAAATAAAGAAAATAAAATGTCTCCTCTCTGTGTATTTCAACCTCTATCTTCACAATAACATTGTTCAAATACTTGGAAATGATCAAATCCTTCAAAATATTGTCTTGGTAAAATAGTCACAATTAGGCATGTAAGGAGTTCAAAACCTTCAAGAAATAAAATTGGGAGGAATAATATCATCCATAGAGAACGTGTGGGTTATGCAAGTCTTTATATTCACATGTCCAACAAGAATCCTCAATGAACCATACCGCTCACTTTTTTGTTGGTGATTGTTGAATGATGATGCCATCACAATTGTTGATGAGAAGAATTGTACATGAGGTCGTCACCTTTGGATACTAATTTCAATCCACATCTTCTAGTCTCTAAATACAAGGGATAAAACTACAAACACATTTTCACTTTAGCAAAAAAATCTACCACTCCTTACATTCACAAATATCTCTATAAGTTGTTTATGCTTCGTCTTAAACAACACCCCTGGTCTCCTTCAAACGATTGACATAAATGTCATGTGGTTGTTGGATGGTTGAGTTTCACATTATTTCTCCTTTCCATTTTCACCACCCTCACACTTCTCCACCCTCTAACCACTTCTTCTTCACCTCTCTTCCTCTCCCATTGTTTCTCTCCCTCCAATATGACTCCTTCAAAAGATCCCCTTCGGCATTTCCATCGTAGAACCAATTAATTTCAAATAATGTATTTTTCTAATGATAAATGACCTAAAACATTAATAGGATAGACAGTGGATTTTTTTTTTTCATTGTATGGTATTCAACCTTATGAATCAATATATGAGATTGTGTTTGAGCTAAGTTTATAGAATATCCACAAGATAAGGTAAAGAGAGAAGAAGAATACTTAAACTTTATACTAGCCACTTTGAAGGGGAGAAATCTATTCCCTTATAAAAAAATAATATGCAATATAATGATCCTGTACTATCCATTACCTCATATGTTTATGTTATGACTACTCCATAAAAATACTAGACTAATAATATGTAACCATATCCAAATGTTTTATCAAAAGGAAATATACTATGTAAGCCACACATTATAAGTTAATATAGTAGTCTTACCCTTTCAAGAAATGCTTTATTTAAATTTTTACTAGACTTTGATACCTCCGTAGGAATGCTACATTCTCCCATGTTGGATCCTTATTGGCCCAATTCTTTCGTCTAAGGTGTCGATGTTTTGCTCATGTATGTGCTTCTACTTCCTATAATTAATTGACTTCACGACTAAAAATAGGTCCTATTGAGTTCTATAAAAATTTATCGGTGCATGGTATAATTTCTTATATATATTTTCCGACTATTTCATCTATGTCTTCTCGGAACATGAGCCTCCCCCTTATTACAAATTAAAATCATGTCTTGTAGTTCTTAGAAAATATATTCTAGTGTTTCCTCCTTGAGTCCTCTTTCCTTTCCCATACACTTCTCTAACCTCAAACGCCTTTTCATGCAACCCTCTTCCCCTCCCATTGTTTCTCTTCATCAAGTTTCACTTCTTCTCTAGATTCCATTCAGCATTTACAACATACATTTTGTACCTCGACAATTTCATGAAATCACCTAAATTGTCTCTCGGAAAGTATAGTTCTACATTTCCTCCCTCATTTTGCTTTCCCTTCCCTTACAATTCTCCACCCTCAAATACCTTACTCTATGCCCCTCTTCCTCTCCCATTGTTTCTATCGCTACAATTTGGTTTTTCCTAAATATCCCCTTTGGCATTTCCATTGTACATTTCACATTACATTGTCGGCTCACAATAACGAGGAATCACGCCTTCATTCTCTAAACCTTTTCCCACTCATAAACCCCTCTACATTTCCCTTCCCCATCCTTCTATACTACCATTCCTCTCTTATTTATTATCTTGAAGCCTACCCTCTTCTTCGACTTACCATGGGTGTCATTTTTATTTGCCATTACTTGTGCATGTCTTACTTAATATTTAACTAAAAATATCATTTCTTTATTGCCTTTCTTTTTTTTGCATCATACTTTATTCTCATTTCCATATCATTCACATGTTACATCCCCTTATGTGTTCACATCACATTTCTTGCGTGCGATTTCCAATTTTAGTGATCTCGTAAGTTATACATTTTGACGTTTAATTGATTTTTCGTGGTTCATAATTTAAAGATGATAGTATTTTTTGCATGTAATCCAACATCAATGCAAATATAGACATGACCTTTTATGTTGGGAGCACGGCCTAATTATTATGATATAAAATGGGGATCTACATCCTAAATAAAAATATATATCTTCTTTCTATTTTCAAAGGTAATTGGAAACTCATAACGTCGTTATTTTACGAATGGCAAGGAAGGTATGTTGGTGTTTGTTTTTACAATTTTATTTTAACCACTATATATGTGCTTGCATGTATATTTATATATAAAATTAATTTCATGTAATCCACAATCAAATTTAAACATATATTAGTAAACTAGTGACTACAAAGTGTTACAAGAAGAAAAACAATGGGGTTGGGTTTTGAACAAAAACCTTTTTGAATTCCCTGTTTTTAAATTTTAGACCCTTTTAACTCAAGAAATTGGTCTAACCAATATCTCAATTATAAACTTGAGCTCATTAACCATATATTTCCTAGGGAGGAATAATCTCGGTCGTAGAAAATATGTGGTCCATGCAGTGGTTAATTTCCTATATAATCAAATTCCTCAATGACCACTACTTATCCATTTTTTTGTCGGTGAATCTATAATGACGATTCCATCACATTTGTTAATGAGCTCACACATATCCACCCTCTAAGACCTTATTCTTCACCCCTTTTCCTTTCCCGTAGTTTATTTCAATCCAATTTGACTCCTTGAAAGATTCCTTTAGCGTCTCCATTGTACATTTCACGTACAATTTCTATTATATCCATTATGAGAGGAGATTCCATGAACAAAGCACATACCCATATTGGATGCTTTATTTATTTCTCACTATATTTATGTGAGAGTTTTTATAGAGTGTTTGGATCAAGACAAAATGTTTGATGTGTTCATAATCTCACGCAATAGTAATATTCCGGGAAGAGGAGGTGTTGTTGGTGACAAACGAGATGAATTTATTCTTGACCAATGAAAACCTCAACCTTCGATTATCGGGTTTACCTCATATCGAATTGGGTGGAAGCTACAAAACCTCTACATAAAGATATTGATACAATTAAGCATAAATTTATGGATTTATTTCAAATTAATAAGGCCCACATATCCACTAAGATTGTAATGAAATCATCTTATGAATTTTCTTTCATGAAAATTGATGGTCTATAAATTTTTCTCTGTGTTAATTTAGGTTATTCATAACTTGAGATTAATAAGTTGAGTCTAGGTAGTATTTTAACTAACACTGAAGAAATTACATTAAATGGTTCATGAGGTGTGTGTGGAGTAGGTCTTGGAATACCTGCTGCAGATATATTGTTGATGTAGTATAAGGAATGTGGAGAGAAATATTATATGGGGTTGGTTCCTTGTGTCATTGTGGCATGGCTATCGAAAAATTGGACAAAGGAACCTTTATTTACAATAACATGATTAACATAACAAAGTAAGCCCTTGGATGCAACAATTGAGGTAATCATGTTATAATGGATCTTCCATGGTATCAAGGTGAAAGTGATGCTAAATTTGAAGAACCTAACAATAGTTATTAACAAAATATAGAGATATTCATAAATAATTTCCATTATGATCTACAACATCCCAATCTACTTTTCATCTTGGTTAACCATAATTACTACTTGAGGCTTTCTTATTCAATTGGGAATAATTTTCTTGGTGGTTAATAATTCTATTTGCGACACTTTAAGAGGTTTTTATAACCATGGGTGAGCATCCATATAATGATCTTGTACAAAAAGGTTAGGAAATAACAACTGGGTGTACACTTACCGAATGTCTATTGTGTGGATTCCAATAGCCTTATACTCGAGGAGGACAAATTTCACCTCAAAAAAAAAAACCTCGGGTGACTCTAGGAGAGCTCTTAGTAGATACACATGTAAAGTATCGATCCATCCCTAAATTTCAGTAGTGTCGGAAAGATTTAGTGCTAAAACAACTAACATAATAGGAAACACAACCAAAATAGAAAAACACACACAAAAATATATATTATATTCGAATTAAAAAAAGTTTTACAATCTTAGAGCCACTGCTCTATTTTTCCTTTTATTTATCTTCTTTTGTCCTATTCTTTGTTTCTCTTTCTTACAAAAATTTCTGTGTTGTTGCATATATTTATTTGTAATAATCCTCTTTCTAAAATATTCTTTGTATTATATGTTGCATATATCTCTATTGTATATATTTGCTTCTTTGTATTTTATTTTTCTTCTTCTTTGAGTTATTGCTCTTTCTCTATGTATTCTCTTCTCTTTCTACATGTCGCACCCCACACACACACACATATATATATATATATATATATATATATATATATATATATATATATATATATATATATACATACATATATATATGCATACACACACACACACACACACACATATATATATACATACATATATATATATATACACATACATACATATATATATACATACACACACACACACACACACATATTCTTCTCTCTTTATTCTTTTTATTCTTATGTTGTATATATATATATATATATATATATATCCCCCTTTTTATATCATTTCGTATATATATAAAATATATACTTTTACTTTGTTGCTTAAAAATACCAAAAATATATATTTATATGATACTATTGTGTATGTGTGTGTGTGTATACATAATATACTTGGGACCACTTAAACCATGACCAATAAAATAAATGAACCTGAAATTTTAATATATTGTATCTTAACTTGGGAGATTCACATCCGCGGGAGGAAAATAAAGGGAAGTCCACATAATCCGCCACGTGGAAAGGTGTTGGGTGGTTTTTAAAAATGGCTAAAAAATAATTAGTCCTCGTCGGTGAAGTGGTAGGAGGAGTGGGAAAAAAATTAGAACGGTGTGTGGGGCTAAAGATAATATACAACATTAAGTTTTGACACTCCCACTTAATCTTGAGCCAAACAATAAATTCATACAAAGACCGATAATTAATTACTTGAGCTATGTGGTCCATCTATGATGCCTATATTTTCTCTCAAATTCTCAGACCTTTCCTTTGACATAGGTTTAGTAAAAGTGTCAACTAAAGCAACTATTATGACTTGTAAAATTTTAGCTCAATTTCTCTTTTCTCAACTAATTCATGAATGAAGTGATATATGATAGTTATTTGCTTGCTTCTTCCAAGTAAAATGGATTTTTCGACAATGTAATTGAAGACATATTATCATAATAAATAACATAGCCTCCTTGTTTTTCTTCATGAAAATTTGAGAGGATTCTTCTTAACCATATCATCGACAAGTGACTCGAGTTTCTTGCAATATACCTCGCTTCAACAGAGTAGACAATGAAAAAATGATTTTTTCTTTGAAGCCCATGAAATGCACAATGACCCAACATAGAACACATATCCATATCTGGTATTTCTATCATCAAGGATACATGCCTAATCACCGTCTGTCGTATATCCAACTAATTTGAAATCACTATTTTTAGTAGCATATAGAATTCCATAATTCCTTTTGTTATTCACATACCTCAAAATACATTTACCTTCTTACCAATGCATCTCCTTTAGAGCCTCCATGAATCTAGAAATCGACTAATTACATACATTATATCTTGTCTTGTTGCATAGTTAAATAAATCAAAGCTTCCTACCATGCTTTTTTACCTTGTAGGATCCATAATGCTAATGAAATCTTTTTTCATTAATTTAAAACTTAATTCAATTGGTGTAGATGTTGGTTTATTATCCAACATTATGAATCTTTGAAACATTTCAATTACATACGAGAAAAAATATGTCATGCTTTGTTTTCATGACTTCAATGCTAATAAAATGCTTCAACAATCCCAAATCAGTCATCTCAAATTCCTTCTTCATGGCTGATTTGAATTCTTTTATTAATTTTCTTGTATTTGCGATAAAAAAACATCTACATACAAAATAACAATTAAAATCTCACCATTAGTTTATTTGATATAGAGTGTGGGCTCACTACTTCTTTTGCTAAATCCATTACTCAAATAGGAATCTATCCTATTATACCAAGCACTTGGTGCTTGTTTTAGTCCATACAATGCTTTCTTGAGCTTGTGTACCTTTATTTCATGTCCTAGAATTTCATAATTAGGTGGATGCCCCACATATACTTTTCTTCTAACATTCCATTAAGAAGAGCTTATTTTACATCCATTTTATGGACCTTCCATTTTTGATGAGCATCTATGGTGATAATTGTTCTCACATTCTCTAACCTTGCTACTGAAGAAAATGTCTCATTATAATCACATCCTAATTTTTTTGTAGCCTTTGACAACTAATATTGCATTATGTCTTTCAATTTTATCTTCGGGAATAGTTATGGTTTTATAAACCCACTTTACTCCACCGAATTTCTTTCCTTTAGTAATATGTACTAGTATTCATTTCTGATTATTTTCAATTACATGCATTTCTTCATCCATTTCTTCACACCATTTATTTTCTTTAATTGCTTCCTCAAAATAAATTGGATCAGCTGCTAAAAAAAAGAAAAATTAGTCATTTCATCTTCATTTTCTTAATACCTTGACTGATCATAAATCTCTTGTACACTCCTCATTCTTCCTTTCTATTAGAATGAGTCTGATGACGATTAATATGCTTCATTTTTTGGTCCTTACATTCTTTGTTGGATGTTGTCATTACAATATTCACCTCTATACGAAACGGGTGTCCAACTTAGTACATTATTTACTCTGTCATCTGCTGGTTCATCAACAATTATAGGTGTATTTACCTTTGCTTGTGGCTTCTCCACTTCTTTTTCATCTTTCCAAGATGCTTCCTCAATGAATTGAACATCTCTACTGATTATAAGTTCTTTTGTAACTAGATTATACAATATATCATCTTTAGATTGCTCACTATACCCAATGAAAATACACTTCTCTCCTTTATTATCCCGCTTTGATCTTCTTTTCTTTGGAACATGTGCATATGATACACATCAAAAAAATCTCAAGTGTTCAA
The DNA here is from genome assembly GCA_018340775.1 of Taxus wallichiana var. yunnanensis. NCBI lineage: Eukaryota > Viridiplantae > Streptophyta > Pinopsida > Cupressales > Taxaceae > Taxus > Taxus wallichiana. The sequence goes on along the minus strand of CM031237.1, from coordinate 390,706,307 downwards.
CACATGGCTTTCTTCCAATGTTTGCTTCTTGAAGTATTTTTTTTTCACACTCTTTCTAGGAAATCTATTTAGCAAATATACTACATTTATGCAACTTTGTCATCCTAGTATTCAGTAGGTAATCCTCCTTCTTTGATCATGCTTCTCGTAAGTTCTTGAATTGTTCTATTCTTCCTCTTAGTTATACCATTTTGTTACATTGTATCCTTCTTGTGAATTGTATCTTGATCCCGTGCTCTTTTAGAATTTTAAAAACTCATTTGATATTTACTTTCCCCTTATATCTCTGTTCTCAATGTCTTTATATAATGGCCACTTTTTTATCAACCAAGACCTTAAATTTCTTGATTACTTCAAATGCCTCTTATTTTTTTGTAAGAAATAAACCTATGTCGTTCGATGAAGTCATCTATGAAAGTCATAGAATACTCTTTCTTTGAAAAGGATGGAGTCTTCATGGGACCACACAATTATGAATGTATTATCTTAAGATCCGAGCTTTCTCTCCATGATTTACATGAGGAAAAAAAAATTGTTGCTTCCCTAATATGCATGGCTCACAAACCTTGTTTGGTTGTTAAATAGGAGGCATTCCTTTAACCATTTTCTTATTATAAAGAACAATTAATCCACCATCACTCAAATGTACATGCCTAAGATGCCAAAGATTACATTGATCAATGATTATTGTTTTGAAATATGTTACTATTGGTACTTCAATTTGCATTCTTAATGGAAACATATTGTTTTGATTCATTATCAACATTGCAATCTACTTGTTGTCTCCACTTCTATCATATATTATGCATTCTACATTCTCAAACTTTAATTTTTATCCTTTTTGTTTAAGTTGCCCAATACTTAGAATGTTATGCTTCAATACTAGCACATAGAAGACATCATTGATCGCCTCTTGTCTCCTTGCTTAGTTAAAATAGATATACTTCCTTTACCCATCACTGGAACCTTATAATTTTTCCCATATTCACTTCATATTTTATTGTTCCATCTATATTATTGATCATTTCCTTCCACACATATGGTTCTACACATGCACTATCCAAATACCATACTTTTTTGCTTCTTTACTCAACTACATTGCAAGTTAAAAATAGAGTTCCACTCTTTTCATTATTTTGAGTCAACTTCTTTTGTACTAGAGAATCTTGCATTATGATTTCTCAACTCATATTATTTCTTTTTACACTCACTAGCATAATGCCAAAACTTTTTCCACTAATAGCATTATGAATTTTATTTGTCATACCTTTGTGTAGAACCAAATGTTATCTCTCGAAAGTGCACTGAGAGAGATAATTTCAGGGTTATAAGCTTGCTTTGGATCTCTCTCTTTTGTAGATACAATGGAAACACCTCAGGTCTGTGGGTATACCTATTGTTGAGGTGAGTCTCCGGTATCAAGGCTAGTTCCTTCTTGATGTATCCTAAAATAATTTTTAGGGGTTTTGAGGGTAAAAAGATGACTATAAATGAATTGAAAAACTGGGGTGATACACCAAACTTGTTGAGGGATTTGACTGAGTACATGCACAAATATTTGAGAATAGATTTTGGGTGCACAAACCAATAGTTTTTAGCATAATATTAAGGCAAAACACTTGATGTATTGAGGGAATGATTCACAAAAATATTGTTAAGATAAACATGCACACTAATATTATGCATAAATAACTAAATTTGCAGCAAGGTAAGATGATCAATCAGGGAATTTTGACATTCACAAGAAATAATAAAGTATACACGACACTACAAATAATTGGAAAGGCAGAAATCAACTCTCATTCAAAGGGAAAAACTAGCAAAATCTACTTCAACACTCATGTGTCCAAAATTCCTCTCTTGTGCTTTGCCATTGCACACAATATATAGCAAGTTTACTCATCCCACCCTTCCTAAAAATAGACTAAAAATTGTACTCGCCCATGAATCCTATTTTTATCCTAAAAAAATAAAGGAATAAAAATAAACATGCTAATATAATGAGGCATTAATAGCCTTGTTTACAAAATACAACTCAGTCAAACTGTAGTTGACTGTTCTATTTTTAATAAAGTTGGATGAATAATTTGGCTAACAATAAGCTTTGCTTGATGAGCAAGTCTTCTCCAATGCATGCAATCTCTGTCTTCTAGCTGATGATGTGACATCTACAACTTGACCCACTTGCAATGATAAATTTGACATTCTTTAGTTCTTCCCCCTTGGATGCACATGCAAAATAATATCTCTGTGTGTGAGTAAAATAATTTCTTTATTTGTAATACTTTGCAAAAATAATTCACCCATGCATTTATCCTGATGGGGACCACTTGTTCTGATGTTGACACTGTTTTGTCTTCTTTTAGTCACAATGAAGAATTACACTCGAGCCAAAATGATTTGATTATTTTCAAACCATCCCACTGTGGGGACCACCTATGATGTGTGCACACCTTAATTTCATGGGGGTCTCCATTGAACTTGGCATATATTTGTTTGATTCGAAATTATTGGCTCCCCATTCTTTACCTTGGCATACATACTTGACTAAGGATTCTTTAATATTCACGTGGCTCACTCTATGCACATATAATAATACGGCCTTAGCTAAGGTCATGGCAATAATTATTGTCTAAATGATTTGGTCACCTTTTGAAACATTGGCATCTTATAGTTTTCAAGATTTTTGTGATATTCAATTATGCAACTATAGTCAATAGGCATAATAATTTAAATGGGACTTGGTCCCCTCCACCATGATGACTCACCCCTCTGTATGTCAATGATTTGAACTTAACTATGGTCAAGTTAGGGTTTTGTTATTGGTTACCACGTTGGTACTTGTTCGGAATGCGGTAGAGTTAAGGTAACCACCTTGGTTTACATTAGCACCATTGATCTCTGTAATTTTTGATCTACATCATTGAATTTAACTCATTGGGTGAGTTAAGTAAAAAAGTGGTTGAGTTAAGTGGGTAAAACTAACTCAAACCCTAAACTTTTCATTTCATTATGTAATGTTGATTTGGAGGGTGAAGCCTCAACAAAATTTATCTAGACACCATGAATGGTATTTTCAAGCTCTAAACTCGGAATTTCTACCTTTATGAGTTCTCGAGTTTGGATTTTTACATTCTTTGTTGTCTTGTCATCGTTTTAAGTTTGACTATGAAGAGTTTGACAAGCCATGAAATGAAGGTCTTGAGATCTATATATTGCACCTTCTGTTATGAGTTACATGGTCACCATTGTTGAGAAGGTAAGACTTCATTTTTCGAACTCTGTGATCTTTGCTTTCTTTGTATTAAAAGGTTACTTGGTCACTAATACATTAAAAAAACCCTACATTTTTTCTTCATTTCATGCACCTTTTATGCTTCGAGTTCGAAATCCCTACGGGTGGTCGTAATATTTGGATCTACATTCAATATTTTGAGGGTTTAAACAAGTTCAAGGAAAACCATTAAGCTTCTATAAATCGAATTATCGGAAAACTTGATAAATCCTTGATGGTCATAAAATATGAAGCATTTTACTATTCTGTACCTATTATTTTTTATGAAAATACAAAAATAAATTCTCTATACTGTGATGCCATGCTATTTACTTATGTACTCAGCTCTATTCTCCATACTTCCTTTGATTTGCAAATCTATTTTGTAGTGGGTATCGACAAAAACTAGGGTTTGAGACCTTGCCATACTTTGTTTTTTTAATATTGGTAAATAGTTTTTTGAAAGGGACTATACCCTTGTGTACAAAAGGAGGCCTAAAAGCCAGAATAAGAGAGAGGAGCAGAGAAGCTGTATCAAAGCACAAAAGTTACAGCAAAGAACACCGAAGCCTAGAAACAGCCACACAAACGAGACTTAACAGCAAAACAACGGCAACAAAACAGCAAGCCTACAGCCAAGAAGCAGTAGTAAAACAGGACTACTTCTTGGCCGCTTGATCAATACTCATCTTTACTTTTTTCCAAGCATGGTACATACCCAGCGTGGTCATATGAGCAGCATCCGTCTTATCGAGCTCCTCTCTGGTTCTTTTACTCTCTTTCTCATTGCCCCAAAGAGTCATCGGGACACCGCTGAGTTGCGAAACACTTCTTGCATGTCCTTCGATGAATTCCTCTATGGCCCTGAATGCTGCAATATTATACTCATGCCTAGTCTTCGTTTTCCCAAGTCGGGAGTCAAGGGAGGTCAGTTTTTTGTATATTTCATCAAGCTGGCTATTGCCAATGCTCCCTTCTCCCTCAATGCTTTTTTTGCCTTTTTGCTTAGCAAGATTTTTTACCTCATCCTTCAGCAATTTAAGCTCAGCCTCTAAGGCCTCCAATCTTCTAGAAGGGTTATCCGTTGGTGCCGCCTGGGGACTGGCACTACTAATGTTCAGCAGATCACGAGCAATGTCATCCAAAGGTTCATCCCCCTCAGCAGTAGACTCAAGGTTGAGTCTCCTAGAAGCCCTGGTGACACGTTTAGAAGTAGAGACAGTGTGGGTGGCAGGGGCAGCAGCAGGAGGAAAAGAAGGAGAAGCATGAGCAGCCTGCATGGGGGCATCAGCACCGGAGGCGGGGGCAGCAGCAGGGACAGCAGGGGAGACAGGACTGGCAGCAACAGAGCCCAAAGCCAGGCCGGGAGAGGAAGGGAGACCGGGGAATTTAATAAGGCAGTGCTTGTGAATAAGCAGAATAAGCCCTTGGTGAAGGGGAACCGCCCGGGTATGCTTCTGGAACTCCAAAATGGAGCGCTCAAGAGAGTTTAACAGATAGTGGGGAAAGCAAACCAACCTACTCCTACGAAAGTGATTCAAAAAGACAAGGTGCTTGGCAGGGACAGTAACAAACCTGCCTTCCAAGGATATGTAGCGAATCATCATGCGGGTGACTTCATCATACGGAGAAGGAATTGAATTAACAAGCAGACCCGCCATACTTTGTTCCTTTGTATTCTCTCCTTGACTTTATTCATTGATATTTCCATTAATACCTAAGTTGGGTTTTCATTTATCATGATTTCATTGCAATTGTAACTTTGTATATTACTCGAATATGTTCATACCCAAAAACTGGGTTTGCTTGTTTATTGTTTCTTTCTCAATATTCTGTGATGGCATCCATAGTGACATGAGCTTGTTTTGACACATATCTGTATCGTGCATACTTTTCTTCATTCTTTACAACTCTTCTTATATCTAGTTTGAGGGTTTGTAACTTTGAAATTGTACTTCAATGGTCGTTGGTCCTTGTTGTAGATCATATGAGCTTCTTCTCAAAACTGGGCAATATTTTTCTTTTCGTAACACTATTTTCTAGGCAATGCTTCCATTTTGAATTAGTTTCCTTTTAATGAGGTAAAAGTTGAGTTCTTCTGTGATTTGGATGAACTTTGTTTCTATTCGTAACTTGGTCAGCTGTGTAAAATCATTACTGTGCATAGATTTATCCTTAAGATTCAAGCTTCTAATGATGCACTTGTACTCATGTGACCATAAAGGTATCCATTGATTTGCAGTTTTAACTTGATTTTTTAATCTTGTGTCAAGACAATGAGGCTCTATAGTTGCCACTGGTGTACTTTTGATCTACTTCTAAACTTGCATCCCTCATTTATCTTTATGAAGAGTCTGTACTTTCAGAACCTGCTACAACTCTTCCTGATTTCATTGTACTTGATCATCTACTTCATTCGTCGTGATTTCTAAAAAGACATTGTTCTTATGAATTCTTTTTTGTACTCGATAAAATTTACATGAAGAAGACACTGCCACCATTATTAATTGGAAAAGTTGTACTTTCTGTAATACATGGCATATTTCCTTAATTTGTCCTAAAATGAACAATAAGTTCCTGTAATGAATAGTGAAATATGAATATTCTTGTAACTCTTATGTAGCATTACTTAATAAGTTTTGCAAATTGAAAATAGTTGTAGCTCTTTTTTTCTCTTATAAATATGAATATGCTACATTATTCTTTGTTCAATCTGAGTTGAACTTTTGCAACACTTCTCTTTATTCATATTACTATTTGATCAGTACAGTATTTTATCTTTTGTCATAGCTTTCAAGCATGTATTAGTTGTGAAATAACACGATGGAAAGATGTAAAATGTCCATTTTACATGGCGAAGCCATGTCAAAATTTTCTCAGATTTCCTTTTCCATTCTGTTTCAGCTGCAATTTCATCTCAATTTCGAGTTAATCCTTTTAATGTGAGCATGGAACTTGTATTCCAAACCAATGTTGAAGCCATATACTTTTTTCTCGGACTAGAATCTGATCGTATAAGTTTGTTGTCCTGAAAACATGTTCCCTTTCAAAGATGCATTAGTATCTAAAAACCTTCCATATCTCTTATTCATTTCTTTTCTATCGACGTTTATTTTATGTTCTTTTTTGACATGATTAATTTCTTCCTTTGTTGCAACCTATACCTACACATCTTATAAAATAGTTAGAAAAGATTTAGGTTGTTTAACCTCTCTTGTATTCCGTATTTCTTCTTTTCTCTTCTCTTTCTTGAGTGATTATAAGGACCGTGTGTGTTGTTTTGATTGGTATTATTTATCTATTATGCATTTATCTTTTATGTAATCATACCTCCTGATATCAGGAGATTCATTTGCACGAAGATAGACAGTACAAGAACATGGTTTAATCGAGCTCGTGACTAACAGTCTCTTCTCGGTTCGTCTTTCGGGTATAGTACAATGTTGAATAGCAAGGATGAAGATGGAGCAAAAGTGGAGCAAAGATGGAGTAAGCGGGACTAAAAAAACAAGGAAATGATGGGTTCCTTCATATTATTTTTCTTTTATTTTCATGCACATGCACCTTCTATTTTATTAGTTATGATGTATACTTGAGTCACATACCACAGCTTGTGTGGGAAACATTTGAAATTCCTTATGAATAAAACATTGAATTCTGAAACTGAGTTGTGTACATCCTTCTGTATTTCATCTTTGTATATAGATTATATAATGAATTAAACAACTCAATAACATAATTGAATGTATTTAATCATGAAGGAAAGAACTTTAAAATACCTGTAACCTTAGTAATGAACTTTGATTTCTGTAATCTGTAACCTTGGTTGTTGTTCCAAAAGTTAACAATTCATCTATTCTATATTTTCATATCCTCATCAAATTAATACATCTGTCCTTAGGGGATATTGTGTTCTTTTACTAAGGATAAACATGAATTTGCAGGCTATGTGATTTGTTACGTTTTGTAACAAGCACACATAGCTGCAAATTACATGTAGTCATTAATTAATCCAACAGAACAAATATTAAACTGAAAGAATCTCCCCTAGCTTAGGTCCATTTCATCAATGCCATCCATCGTAACAAATTTTCGAGTTTTCCATTTTTGCACAAGTGCAAAAATTGTCAACACCAACTCTTGAAGTGTTTCTTCTCCTTGCTCTTCCTCTTTCTTGTGCATCTTGATGATTGTGTCTTTAACCTTTTTTTGGTTACTAAATCTCCCTCTTATGTTTTATGATCCCCTTCCCTTCCTCTAAAATTTGTTTTTGTTTTGAATTATTTTTATTTGAAGAGTTAGTTGTCCTACTCATCCTCTATTCATGGATTTGGAAAGAACCCATTAGATCATCAACTGCCATTTATCTCAAGTCCTTGGACTCCTCTATTGCAACTATAACTAGATCAAATTTGGTTAGAAGGCTTCTCAACACCTTCTCTATGATCCTATGATCTTCAACCATATCTCCATTAGTCCTCATTTAATTGACTATGGTCATTGTTCTTGTAAAAAAATCATTTAATGATTTTGATTCTTTCATGAAGGGTCTCAAAATATCTCCTCAACATCTGTAATCTAACTACTTTCACGTTCTCACGTCCTTGATATGCATTCTGTAAGGTATACCATGCTTGTTTGGAGTTTATAGATGTTGTTATCCTTAAGAAAACTAAATTTGTGACAACATTTTGAATATAACAAAAAGCCTTTTCATCCTTTCTTCTATTTTATTTTAAAGCATTCTTTTGAGCTTTTGTTAATGTATTGAAAGAAATTCGGTCAGCTACCTCTACATATCCTCGTTACACTAGTTTTGTATCCCTTAAGAAGAGAATTACGTCTTCATTTTATTGCACTAAATGTCATAGTTTTTACCATCAAATATTGGGGTTTTTTTCCAGGAGTTTCTACTACTAGAAGCCATTACAAATCAACCTAGAAAATAAAATATCAAACACACAAACTATTCATACTTTTATTTGATCTCATACATAACTATTGGCAAAATTTAGTGCCAAAACAACTAACACATGGGAAAATACAACCAAAATAGAAAAACACACACAATATATATATATATATATATATATATATATATATATATATATATATATATATATATATATATAATATTTGATTTAAACAAAACATTTACAATCTTAGAGTTGCTTCTCTATTTTGCCTTTTTTTTGTCTTCTTGTGTCCTATTCTTTATAAAAAAATCTTACAAAAAAATTCTCTGTTATGTTGCACATATCTATTTGCAATAATCCCCTTTCTAAATTTTTCTTTGTATTATATGTTACATATATCTTTATTATATATATTCCCTTCTCTGTATTTTCATTTTTGAGTTGTTTCTCTTTCTCTTTGTAATCCCTTCTCTTTCTATGTGATGCTACACACATATACTCTTCTCTCCCTATTTTTAATCTTATGTTTTTGTACTTATATATCCCTCTTTTTATATCATTATTGTATATATAAAAACTATATACTCTTACTTCATTGCTTAAAAATATGCCATAAATATATATTTATATCATATTGCTTTGTATGTGGATGTATGTATGTATGTATGTATGTATACACACACACACACACTCGCATATATACATACATATAGAAAGGTGTTGGGTGGCTTGAAAACAACATCCAAAAAAATTAATCCCCGTCAAGGAAATGGTAAGAGGAGTGTGAATTTTTTTTTCCAATAATGTGTGGGGCTCAAGATTACTTGCAGCATTAATTATGATAAATAGATATTGACAAGCTTAAATCTTCTATATATGTTACCTTGTAATTTGAAACAATGCATGATTGAAGATTTTAATGTCTCTCTCTCAAAATAAACTATATATTTTTATGGTTATTTAACTTATCAATTGAATAAATAAAAAGTCCTTTAAAAAGTGTTTAAAATGGATTTGTAGACATCAATCGAGGATGATAACTAGTATTTTTTAGAATATGCACTTTAAGAAGAGAATGTTTCCTATAAGAAAGAAAACAAAGTAATGTAAGAAATATTTGCATGGCTTGTATTATCAAGATGTGCTATTGGAGTGAGAAAATTACTATTAAGCAATATTTGCATGGCTTATATCATCCTCATGTGCCATGAAATTCAACCAAAAATATTAGTTGTCCATAATTCAAATGGATTTCAATCTGGGAAAAAACCTACTACTTAAACACATGTATAGCAAGTGTTGAAGAATGCGCTACACATTCTTCCCTGTAAACACCTATATTTCTATGAAAACCATTTCAAAGGGTAAACAAATGCACTCTAGAATCACTAGCTACAAACTCCTTGATTCAAAATATGTTTTTCAACAAATATGTCAAGTGTGTTATTCTAGTGGATGCTCACTAAGCGGAATACCATATTTGTGGCTTACACAAGACATGGGTGTCATTGAATTTTGTTAACCAAATGCAATGAACAAGTGTCCATATCAATGGGTTCATCTTTTCTAGTATACTACCAGCTTGTTCAAAAGTTACATCCATCAAAACATAATGGAAACATAAATTTGTATATGTTGTAGTTGAAAGTGTGGAAGATGTATATGGAAATATGGAAGCATTCACACAACATATAAACTATTTGGTAGAATACCTTAAATAATTGTGATCTCATGTAATGTTATGATTGCAAGATATCCACAAAATGGTGTTCGAAAATATTTAAAAGAAATGTCTTAAATAGAAATGATCTCTTGGAAAATCTTTTATATGCACAAAAAGGTATTTTTAATAAGGTCGTGAATGAAAATACAAGGTCTGAAGTAAGATTGTACAACATTTAACAACATCATCTTAGTTGGTGCCAAAATGGGAGCTTTAGAATAGGGGAGGAACATTCATTAAGACATAATAGAAAATGGATTTTTGTCATATGTTATCAAGCATCTTGATAAACTTATGCAAAATGTTGAAGCACACTCCCTCCATTTCAACATTTTAATAAAATACCTCAAAGAGATGTGAGTTCATGGAATGAAAATATTCTAGTATATGCACATAATGGTGTTCAAGAAATGCTCTAATGATTTTTAAAGAAACAATGCAAAGAATGTACTCTCATGGACTGCAATGATTATAGGGTGTGCATTTAATTGGCTTGTTGAAAAATCATTGTAAATGAAGGAAGAGGAAATAAAAGATAAAAACAAACTTCAAATAAATTTAGCAGCAATAAACTGATAAAATAAATGTACAACAATGGAGAACACAATAGATAATTCACATAATAAATCTGAAATAAAAAATATTGCACATTTATTATATTTCGGAAAATATTCAATGATTTTTTCTCGCTTTTTTCTTCTTCTTCCCTTTTTATATTTTCCTTCTTCCTCTCTTTCATACAAAAATGCAGCATGCCTAAAACATTCAATTATGAAATTAATTCTAAAGCAACTACACATTAGAGAAAGATACAAACATTAATAAATTTTCAAGATCAAAGGAGAATGTCAGAGATCAAATCTAATCATTTCATTTAAACAAAATATTTTCCCTTTTGTCAAAATCTATAGCTATCGAGAAGATTCCAGATGTCAAAGGTTAGAGTTAAATTCGGGGGCTGAGATTAGATCTCCAACACTTCTCCCTAAAATCAACTCATTGTCATCCTTCTCAAAACTATTTGTATGATCTCCATATCTACTGCTAACATTTCCAGAGATTCCATTATTTATTTCATCTTCAACATAGACACCCAAACAACTTCTTAAATATTCAAATGCATATTTTCCCAATGGTTTAGTAAAAAATTCAGCAAATTGATCTTGTGATCTACAAAACTCTAGACATATTTCCTTGTTATTGCCAGTTCTCTTATAAAATGATATCTAGTGTCTATGTGCTTTCTCCTTTTATGAAAAACATGATTTTTAGACAATGCAATGGCTGAGTTATTATCACAATAAATATTTGTTGCTTCTTCTTGTTCATGCATCAACTCATCTAGCATTCTCCTCATCCATACAACTTGACATACCACACCCGTTGTTACCACATACTCCACTTCTATTGAAGAAAGAGTTACAATGGGTTGTTTCTTTGAATCCCATGATACTACCCCTGTTCCAAAATGAAAATAATAACCAGAGGTACTTTTACTATCATCAACGTTGTTATCAAAATCATTGTATGTGTATCTAATGAGCTCAAACTCATCCACAGTTCAATACAAAAGTCCATATTTCTTTTTTCTAAAAACGTGCCTCAAGTATTATTTTTCTATCTTGCCAATGAGAGTCTTTTGGAGACTCCATGAACCTCAAAATAAGGCTCACACCATACATAATATCAGGCCTTGTGGTCGTCAAGTATATGAGACTACCAACTAGTCTTTTAAACAATCTAGGATCAACAATTGAACCACTATCTTCCTTGCTCAACTTCAACCCTGTAACAACTGGTGTAGGTGCTAGATTACAACTTAACATATTAAATATTTTCAATACATCACTTGCATACTTTGATTGAGAAATAAAATAACTTCAACTGATTTATTAACTTCTATTCCCAAGAAGTATTTCATGAGACCAAGGTTAGTCATTTCAAACTCTTTCATCATGGTTACCTTAAAAGAATTTATGGAAAGGTCTCCTGTGAAAATTAAATCATTTACATAAAGACACACAATCAACATTTTACCTTTCTCATCCATTTTTATATATAAAGTAGGCTCACTGCTATACCTCATTTGAAGCCATTTTTAATTAAATAATAATCAATGCGGCTGTACCATGCTTTAGGAGCTTGCTTGAATACAAAGAGTTCCTTTTTCAAATTTTATACCTTCTCTTCATGACCTGAAATTTCATAACTTTCTGAATGCTATATATAAACCTCTTCTTTAAGATAACCATTTAAAAATTCTTATTTTACATCCATTTAAAAAATAAGACACTTGTTTTGAGCTGTAATGGTAAAAATGGTTCTTACCATACCCTAACGCGTTCAAGAGAAAAAATTTCATTATAATCGATACATGGCTATTGATTGAAACCTCTAGCAAACAATCTAGCCTTATGATTCAGCACTTTACCATCCATTCCATGTTTAGTTTTGTAAATCTATTTTACACTTATGACGTCCTTTCCTTGAGGACGATCAACAAACTCCCAATTTCTATCCTTCTCAATGGCTTCAATCTCTTCATCCATGGCTTGCCCATGATTCATCTTGTCTTGCTTAATCAAAACACATTGGATCAACAACTTCTGAAAATAAAGAAAAAAAGTGAAAAAAAAATTATGTATCAACATTAATATCACATTCATAAATATCTCTTAAACTCCGTATTTTTTGTTGCAATAAACTTGCCAATATAGGATCCAATGAACTCCTACTATCAACTAAGTTTTTGAATTGGTTTCTAAAGGCTGAATGGTTGGTGTTCTTGGTGAAATCTTTTGCTCAGGTGTAAAATTTTGATTTCTTAAAGATCTTCTTATTGTAGATAGGGGCATAGCTTGTACTACAAGTTGTGGTGCATGTTTGGGAGTGGAAGAAGGTATTTCTTAAGGAATAACTTATTATTATAACACTTCATCACCCATATCATCGTATGAATCAGCAATTTATGTACTTATTATTTTTTCTACACTTTCATCCCATGCTTCATTCTTAAAAAATTAAACATCTTCGCTGATTATACATTTCTAGTTCTTGGATTAAACAAACTCTAAGACTTTGTATCTTCTAAATACCCAACAAAGATACACTTCTCACCTCTATTATCCAACTTCCTTCTTAGCTCTTTACGAACATGAGCATATACAACAACAAAAATACTTTGAATTGTGTAACACTATGCGGGTAAGTGCACCAAGTTGGGGATCCAAAAGTGGAAAAAAACCTAAAAATAGTGAAACGCATGCGATCGCATTTTATTTTTATTGGGTTGGTAATTATCGAGCCTAAAATGCATATGTGTTTTAGTTAAGGCAAACCGCATACGCATACGCATTTTTTATAGTATGGACTATATATGTGTATTTGGGGGCTTATACTTACAAACACAAATGTTTAAGTATAAGAAATAATAAAAGTATAAAGAAATCTTATACTTTAAATTTAGTTTAGTAAATATAAGAAGTTAGGGTCACTCTACACCTGGAAGTGGTACCATAGCTCCAATAGTTATAATCTAGAAGATAGTTTTTCAAAATCTAATATTGTCAGTACTTAACTCATTTTCAATATTTCAGCAAAGGACCTAAAACTTTCGGGAATATATATATTGTAGTAGATATTTGTTTTGGGAAAGTATATAATCATTTTGTAGGTATTTTTATCTTAAAAATTGGATTTTGGCCCTACCATTGCTTGAATTGGTACCAATTTTAAATTTAGTCCATAATTCATTGTAGTGACCATGAATCAACTGTATGATGCTTGTCTACTTCTTACTAAAATGATATCCTCACATTATAGATAGAGGATTGCTCCCTGAATGGGATTCCCATCCTATGGCCAAAATGAGGTTCTTGTGATGTGCCTCCTCCTTAATGTTTGATCATGCTACTATGATTTGAATGAGTTTTTATGAATAATACTAAGTGAATTACATCAATTAATCTCAGATGATTGCTCATTATTAGAAACATGGTGCTTCATATAAAGATCATCCCCTCACCTTTCCTAGCTCTAAAATTATCATTTCATAGAATCAAATTCACAATTCTCATACATGTTTTTTCTCATATGTCTCTCATAGAGACAAATGATGCCTTAATACTTCACACATGATGGTCCTTGATACCTCAATGAAATGACTAACTCATTTTAGCTTGTTCTGAGTGGTATTAAATTAGCTACAAAATGACCAAAAATGGCCTTTTAGGCCTTCGATGAAGTAATCTCTCATCAAATATAAATGAGTTAATCAATCATCTTAAACACTATTCCTTACACACTTTGAAACAAAATGACTGATCTTATTAGGACTTACCTTTATGTCGAGTTTATGATTTAGGGTTTAGGGTTTAGGGCTAAGGGTTCAGGGTTTAGGACTCAGAGTTTAGGGTTTAGGGTTTAGTATTTTGGGCTCATGGTTTATATTTTAGGGTTTAGGGTTTAGATCTCATGGTTTATAGTTCATGGTTTAGGGTTTAGGGTTTATGGTTTAGAATTTAGGGTTTATGGCTCAGGGTTAAGGGTTGAGGGTTTAGGATTTATGGTTTAGGGTTTACGGCTCAAGTTTACGGGTTTAGGGCTCATGGTTTATGGTTGAGGGTTGAGAGTTTAGGGTTTATGGTTTAGGGTTGAGGGTTCATGTTTCAAGGTTTAATGTTTAGGGTTTGAGCTTAGGCTTAGGGATTAAGGTTCAAGGCTTAGGGTTTAGGGCTCAAGGTTTAGGGTTTAGGGTTTGAGGCTCAGGGTTTAGGTTTTAGGGTTGAGGGTTTAGGATTTAGGGCTTAAGGTTTAGGGTTTAGGGCTCAAGTTTTAGGGCTTAGGGTTTATAGTTTAGGGTTTAGGGTTTAGGGTTTGGGGTTTAGGGTTTAGGATTTAGTTTTTAGGGTTTAAGATTTAGCATTTAGGGATAATGGTTCATGGTTTAGAGTTCAGGTTTTAAGGCTTAAGGGTTAAAGATTTAAAGGTAAGGGTTCATGGTTTAAGGTTTAAAGGTAGGTTTTGAGGGTTTAGGTAACAAGGTTTAGGGTTTAAGGCTCGGGGTTTAGGGTTTTGGGTTATGGTTTAGGGCCCAAGGTTTAATGCTTAATGTTTAGGATAAGCCATTCACTCACTATAATTTTCTATGTCTTACCCATTCTTATAAGTATTGAAAGAGAGTATTCAACTAAAAATGGTTAATCTACTTCGTAGGTAGAACATTCAAAGGTTCTCATCACAATTTGATGCCTTTCATCTAATGAGATTTTGAAGGAGTGAAATGTTAGATATCTAATAAAAATTCAAGTACAAATAAATGTTACCCAATAAATCTATCTTCTTTTTCCCATCGCATGAGAACTATTTCACTCATTGTAATGTTTTGTGTCTTACCCATTATTATTAGTATTAACACAGAGTATTCAACTGAAAATGGTTCATCTACTTCCTAGGATGAACATTTAAAGAGAGTAATAACAGTTTATTGTCTTTCATCTATTGATATTTTGAAGGAGGGAAATGTCAGATATCCAGGAACAACTTGGTATAAAGAAATGTTTTTGATGCTCTTTTGAATAATTATTTCAGTTGCAAGCTATCGTGAATGAATGTTTCATTTGAATAATAAATATTGATATGTCAAGTGCTTGTGTAAGCTAGAAATTTCAGAGGATTTTGAGGTTCAAGTTTATTTTCCAAGATGCATTACTCCAATGTTTGAAAATGTTTCTCCAGATGTAATTACATTCTGATTCAAACACTCTATGATTCCTGAATGTCCAATCCTACCATAGACCCCAGTAGTCCTAGATCCTTGGGTATTAAGAGACACTGTTACTTATATTCCATTTATAATGATAGAGATATTTGTAAATTCATGTTATGACCTCTAAATCTGTATGAATTTTAAGTTGTTTAGAAATCACATCACACCCTTCACTAGGATTGATGACTACCCCTATCATTTTTAAGGTGATTTTGAAAGCATCCATTGGTTTATCATAGAAGGAATTATCAATGAATGGAAGGTCACTAAGTCATAGGCCAGTTGACTCCCATTAAGAACTAAACAAGAAACATTTACTAGGGGATTGATAACTCCATTGTGTTCTTAGTCATTCCCTAGTTGCTATGCTTATTTTTAACTCTTCAGGAAGTTCTGTCAAATTTACTATCCATTCTAGTAATAGAAGATCTTTCTCTTTCACCAGATAAAAGGATACTACAGGTAATTTGGTTTTGATCCTACACCTCCGCGTTGGTATAGTATATGTGTTTCTTCCATTTCCTTTGAGATTAATTTTTTTGTTGCGATGGTTATTTTTTCCAGCTTCCAATGGGTCATCCTGACTTGCATAATACCATACATGGAAATATGAGAAATGTGAAATTTGTTTCAGAGTGTAAATAAATTGACATTCAAAAATGCAAGTATATGTGGGGAGAAACATTTTTGGCAGAGATTTGTAATAAGCATTGCAAGGAACAAGGTATATGTCATATCCATTTAGTTTCTTGTCCCACCTCTCATAAAATTTTTGTACTATAAAAATCATAAAAAAAAAATACTCGCTAAAAAAATCTAAAAAAACTCTAGCACAAACTAAATGCTCCTAGCTATCTTTATACAAAAGGGTTTTCCAAAATACTAAATGGTGCTCAAAAAATGGTGGGAGCACGAAAGTCAATCTATTATGTTTTTTAACAAAAACAAGAGCACCTATTGGTATTTTAGTTATAAACTTATCCATTTTTAATAACATTTAGTAGCTTAGAAACTAGACTCAAAATTCTACAATTCATGTTTATACAACATCTTCCAATTTTGAGTGTAACTATTTCAAAAACTCGTACAAGTTGAAGTTTTTTATTTTTCAGAAAAATGTGTCCACTTAAGACCCTTTTTGGCACCCCAACTTGGTACAATTACCCATGATTTCTACTACTCCAAGCTTCTTGAGGAATTATATTCCTTAAACTTTTAGTTGGACATATATTTGAAATATAAACAATAGTGGTTACTACTTCATCCCAAAGTATTCATTTGGTAAATGCTTTGACTTCAACATATTCCTTTCCATTTCCATGATGGTTCTATTTTTTCTTTTAGCCACACCATTTTGCTGAGGTGTCTAGCAGGATGTAAACTTCTTGTGAATACCATGTTGTATGTAAAAATTCAAAAAAACATTAGAACTATAATCACCACCTCTATCACTTCAGTAGTACCCATGTCTTCCTTGTATAATCATCAATGAATGTCATAAAATATGATCAACCTCCATTAGAATTTGTTTTCACGGGTCCACATAAATCTGAGTGTACTATCTCAAGAGGTGCACTTGCTCTTGCTCATTTTATAACTAGGAAATATTCTTTGTGTTCTTTCCCAAAAATATAACCTTCACATACTCTTTTTGGTTTCTGAATCAAAGGTAAACCTTTAATTATATTCTTCCTATCAAATAAATTCAAACCTCTAAAATTTAAGTGATCAAACTTGAGATGCCAAAGCCATGATTCATATTTTATGACTGATTGAAAAGTTGATTGTATTCCTTGAGCATAGGACATAACGGATTAGCACAAGACTAACTTGCATTAGCACAGACCTCATTTAATTTATCGTAGGACTCGGTGCATGAATCACTTATCTTAGCATAAAAGTACTCACTAGCATGAGCGCAAGACTCATGGGACGTGTTTTCTTGAGCACATGACTCATTTACTTGAGCGCAAGACTCAAAAAATATTGATTTGGGTTAGTGCATGACTAAGTTATGAACCGAGTTATTGTTTTGGCTGCAAGCAAATCTAATTTTCTCCTTTTTCCTGGTTTTCATCTTAAGGGAAATATTCTATTGTTACTCATATTCACTTTTGTAATTAAGCGAGTGTTAAGGGATTTTTCCACAATAGCGCTCTCATTATGTTCAATGTAAACCTTGTATCCTTTTTGTACCTTATGTCCAATACTCATTAAATTATGATTCAAACCATAACATAAAAAACATCATTAATGACCTTTTTCTCCCCATTTTTGTTAGAATGTAAAAATTCCTTTTTCTTATTACGTTCACTTAATTATTGTTCCCAAGAGTAATATTTGAGGTTACTAATTTATCCAAACTATAAAATAAATCTAGATTTCCAGACATATAATTGATGTAACCTGATCTGGAGCATAGTAAAGAGGCCATATGTTCCCTGAATCTCCTAGTATTAACACAAGTATGGAAGAAAACTCGAGAGCTTTGTTTAGTATTTGAATGTTGAAAACAGAGTCCCTATGTGGAAAAAGTGATTGGTTAAAGTTAAAGTCAACCCTAGATGGGACCGGTCAATCTGTAAAATTATGATGAGTGGAAAAATAAAAAAATGGGGTTTAGATCCTTCGGTCTTTGATGATTGCTATAAAAGGCCAAGCTACTGAATCCGTGGCGGTGGGATCCACTTTTGTATTAGAAGGGGACCCTACCACCGTCAGGACTATTTTATTGGCACTAACGTGGTGGGTCCTCAAGCCACCACAAGTTCGAATTTGACCAATATGTCTATCAAGGAGCACAATTAAACTCTACCTTGCAAGTTTGAATTTGCATTACAATATTGATTTGAGCTTGGTGAGTTGTTATTTAGCTTGGTAGGGTGATCAATTCTCCACTAAGTTGATCACATTTCTTACACTATGTTCGAACCACATATCCACATTGTTCGGGTTCAACATTATACCTCCCATATTATTCGGGGTTATCTATGGTCAGTTATCCTTATACATTGCTTTGGCTAAGACCCTTATATATCATGGAGTGGATATATATTATCCCGAGAAGGTTCATATATCCACGATGAGTTTGCATTAGACAGTTCGAACATAGTTGATCGGAATCAATATAACGAAAAACCATATGAGTCGGCCCATTCGGGAAATTTAAACTATGTTTGGTAGATCTATTGAGCCTTGAAATTAAATAAGTCTCAAGGAATAAGTCGGCATGGGGTGGCAATAAAGAAGGAAGGTGTTTATGAAAAAAACACGCAAGGGAAAGGTGCGTGATAGAAGAGGTTGATGCTTGGAAGAAGGAATGTTTAGGGACTTACCCATATTTTGAAGGAATTATCACAGCAGAAACACGTAAAAATATTGAGTAGGTGTATTGAATGGATAAGGTGCCTGCACTGGAGCTTTAGAGGTCCAGAAAAGAATATTCCACATGAGGGATATTCCCGGGATGATCATTTTAGGTAGTGGAGGCATTTGTAATCTGGCATAGGCATTCGACCATGGAGGACCACAGTTCCACTTGGCATGTGATTTTCCCATGAAGGAAACCAAGGCGGTGCATTTAGATCCTATTTAAAGAAGTGTTTGGTTCTGAAATAAGAGAGAGAGGAGGGTGAGAACAAAGTGCTAGGGAATTAAAGGGTTCAAGAGGATTTTTGTAGTAACAAGGTGTTGTAGAAATGCTTGCAAGAAGGGTTTTCAAACTTTTTTAGGCATGGATTTGGGTAAGAAAAAGGGTTGTAATGGGTACAATAGATAAGAACTCTTCCTCTTCAAAGTATTTTTGTAGGTTTTAAGATAATATCCTTTGATGTATTCAATCTGTATGGCCCTCATGATGTAATGGAGCCATTATAAGTGATTATAAATAAATATATGATGTGTCACTCTGGTTATTCATTCTCAAAAGTATAAACCCTTTTGATCTTCATATTGTTCTAAGTCAAATATAGTTTCCTTATGCTTATTTACAATGTTCATTTCCATTTATGATGCATTTGTACATGGATTTTTTATTTGTATCTTTTGTTTTTAAGTGAATGTATATGTTTCCATTTTTACAACTCGTTCTCCATCAATGGCGTACCATTATCGCAAATCTCACATAAAGGAGGGGCTCGGCACCCACACGCACCTTGCATGAGTGACCAATGTTGTTGGGTGATAGGTGGCATGTTTGTGGTAAAATAAGGTATATGAAGAAATGACTACATTTTGGTTCCATTGTCAGGACCTCTTTTGAAGGTATTGTGATAGAAATGTGTAATGATAGATTTCTTGACCTTAGATAGTGTCTAATCATGGATCAATAACACGGAGGGTGAGTTTTCTCAAAGGTTCAATACTAGATCTAATTTTGATGCAAAAAATGGGTGGAGGAGAACACGTATCATGAGCTCTATAAAACATTCTTCGTTTTTTCCCAGAGAGTTATATGAATGGTTATCAGCATATGCATCAAGGAAAATTTAGTACTATAGACCTCATGTTTGGACCGGGAGGAATATCAATTATTGGATGATGTTGACCTAACATGGACCCGTGTTGTTGATCACTAGTGGAGTAGACTGTTGACTAGTTATACCTTTGAATATGTTATTTCTATGTATTATTTCCCAGAGATTGTTGAGTTTGAGTTCTTGAGGGAGTGTAGAGGATCATTCTTGCATGGTATTACCTTGGCTATCAATATCATAGTCATTACTTTGAGTTTGGAAGCCTTTCCAATGACTAGCTAAATTTATATTAGGCACAAGGCATGAATTTGGCGTGGTAGAGGATGACGTACCTTACGACGGAAATGGAGAAAGAGGAGAGGAAACTCAAGTATAATGAAGCTTGGGAGAGGGAGTTGGAAAGATAATTTGAATCTACAAGAGTGATATATTTATGGAGAAATACATTGCGGGAAGGATTTGAGGTTCACGCGGAGGACATGGAACTTGAGCAGTCTAAGCTACCCCATTTTGGCAAGTGTGGAAGAGAAACCCCCTTGGCTTTTGGAGAGAGCTCGTCATATGAAGAAAGGAGAAGAGTTGTAGGCACACATCTTAACCCACATGGAGACCAGACCCTTGTGTTTAGTTTTCCAGTTCCTGAAATAAGTTTTTATAATCCGGTTGGTAGGTAAGTGCAGCAAGTTGGTGGGAAAAAGTAGACATTAAAACACAAAATTCACATACCGCGATCACGTCACAAAATGTTTTCTACAATTTTGGGTATTTTTCAAACCTAAAACCATGACTATAGTTTAAATACCATGATTGTGGTTATAAACCACAATCGCGGTCCTCTCGAGACAAAAATTAGACCTCCGACCCCTCATTTTCCCCATTTTCCTTTCTGCAAACCGTGATTTCTCCTCCACTGTTGGCACTCAAGATTTGAATACCCCCTGTAAATAGTTCTCCATATACTGGATCACACAATGTTTATCGATGCCACCAAGATGAAGAGGTAAGCCCTAAATTTTGATCAAATTTCTTTCATTTTAGGTTATTGTTTGTGATTTTCATGGGTCTTTCAATTTTTTGTTTATGTATACATTTTTTTTATTTTTTTAGTTGTTCAAAAAGCTCGTAATCCTGCAAACCATCACAATATTCCTAAAACCCTCCAAACATTCCATAAAACCCTCCTTCAAACATAGATCCACAATCCACGTGGCTCCTTCCATTCCCACGGAACCAACAAGAACACAAGCTGATATCATTGGAATAATCCGACAAAATAGAATTGCCATCGAGAATCTTATTTAGACAATAAGAAAAAATCATGCCACAAATATGTCCCGCATGACTTTAGCCAACACATTGCAAACATTGATTGGTGAAGTCGACTCTATAACAAATGAAATAGAAAGATGGAATACCTTTAGAGGTGATTACGGGCGGTGGTATATAGATAAATTATCCCATGTATCGTAAAGATTAAATTTTTTTGTAAAAGACCACATTTGTGCATTATTTGCTAACTCGAGAACCAATGCCCCCATGCAATGCCTTACAAATGGTTCCCAATCCATTATGCCATGATGAAAAAATCAAGAATAATTTTTGGGACCAATGGTGGATGGTTTTTTATTATCCACCATGCAATAAAAATGAGGTTTCTCTCTATTTTTGAAGAAATTATATTGTGATTTTGTACTTAATGAGGGTCCTAAATTTTTTGACTTTTCTTACTTTTATGGGCGAAGAGGTGGCTCTACACAGAGTATCCTTGGTGCATGCATTGGTCAACCAAGAATCGCCATGATTATCCCTCCTATAGTGAAGGAGGTTGTGGAGATTGACACACTACATGCATTAAGGGAGCTCACTGACACTCTAACCTAACATAGTGACCAGATTGCATTTGGTGATATTGGTGGAGGTGCCAGTTCTAGTGCACCACACCACTATGGATCATGTGGTGTCATATGCACTATAGGTGAGACATCATTTGCTAGATCACATGATTTATTTTCTCTATATGAGATGATGGCGGATGTTTTGGGCTAGTGCAAATGATCTTAGTCTTTCTCGAGGTAAATGCCAAATAAATATTTAATATATATACAATAGTTTAATTAATTTGATATTTTAGTATATATGTATTTCATTATGTCATGTACATACATGTAAAAATAATATGTTTTTATTTTAAACAAAGAAGAGTTGGTGAAGGTCACAATTTGGTTTCGACATGCTAGCTACTACAATTGTGCATGTTACAGACATAAGTTTCAAGTTACTTACATTTCAAATTTCATTTGATTACACTTTTATTATTAAATACATATTTTTATGTTCGTGTATAATGTTTCACGCGTACATGTACATATTAATATGTTTTTCTTTTTGTGCACAGGAGCCTGGTATGTCATCATCTTCTCTAGGAAATGAGGCTACTGGTATGCCTCACATGAATTTTACGTAGGTTAGTTTCTCTTTACACTTTATTTCTAATTGTGGAAGTTCAATTGTGTATCTACTCTTGTAGGAATTTTGGAGACTCGAGTAACATCGAAGCTTCCCTAGGATCATTAAACCTAGATTCCTACTCTTCCAGGAGGTCATATGACAATAAGTAGTATTATTAACCTAAAATGGAGGATTATTTGGAAGATTGTGTCAACAAGATTAATGTTTATTACCGATACTTCTATAGAATGAAATTACAACAAATAACAAAATTTTATCTCTAATGGGTCATAGAGGACATAGAATATGATGCTAATGAGTTGTTCAAACTGGGATACTTGGAGTCAATTCACTTCACACCTATCCCTCTTGTAGACAAGTCATTTGTGAATCCTATTAATACACTAACTTGTATTGCAAAATTCCTCCAAAGATCAAAAAATTGGTTCATTCAGAATATGCATGAACTCAACTATACTAATTTTCCTATAGACAATGACCCACCCCCAAAAAAATTAGATTCTTGAACAATATATTTAAAGTACCCAACTTATTACTAATACAAGTTCAATCATTTCTATTATTGAAATAAAATGATGTTTTAGTACCATAGCTTTCAGCCATGTTCCACATTGTAAAATAACTTCTTGTAAATAGACATGTTGAAATTGATATCTTTCAAGACAAGTTGACTATACTAGACACATTCAAAATTTTCAAATAGTTGGCTAAAAATAGTCTCAATAAGGTGATTGAATTCCATATCTCACTAAATGTGTAGACTTATTATTTTCATGTATAAATAATTATGAGCCGAATTCTTGGGAAGTGAGAAAGGATTCACGTACTCCATTAGCACAAATAAGCAAAGAATCTATTGATACTTACTTCAAAATCCATGTTTGTGAGGTTTACAATGACTTGAGCATTAATGGTGTGTTAACTTACTAGGAAAATAATCAAGAATAGTCTCTAAAGGAAATTAATTTGTCATGGCTCCAATTTTACAAATAGGGTAGATCCTAAGTCTATGAGAGACTCCAAAAGTATGATTTCAATGATGTTATTTTTAATGTCATCACATTTGTAATTTAAGTAAAAGGAGATAAGGTGATACGGTGTTTTGAGCCTTAAATATCTAGGTCATTTCCACCATCAGTAATGAGATAGAATTCATAGATTGGGGAAATATAATCGATGATAAATCTCATCAGAAACTAGTGGACCTCCCTCGAGCTCAAACATTATTTATGCCTTCTAACCTTATCTATTGCATTTTCAATCTTAGACATTGTTGGTATGTAAAATTTCTCCGCATTTTACTAGACAACCCAGTCAAAGTTGTGAAATTGTCTCTTTTCAAAGATCAACTTATATGGAAGGTTTTGCAAGCCTCGGGTGGTTTCAAAATACTAGGTTATATTAATTGGGAAGGTATATAATTCTACTTCATGATAATATGCAATAATAAAGGCATTAAGAGAATTGCACTAGTCTTGGGAACACATTCACTTCTGACACTTTTTGTAGACAAATTACTCTCAATCGTAAAAGGAAAATAAACTTGGGAAGAAAATATTAAGAGCCTTAGTTGGTTTCTATTAGCAAATTAATACATTGGTCTGTTATGTGGCATTCATGTAGATTAATATTGATCTATACATATTTTTTGTATAGCTTATGACTGTAAGAGAGACTCCTCCCTATATGCAGATTGTGGAGGATACTATAGATGTTGGCATAGTGTCGTAGATCCAATAAATTACGTATAATTTTTTAAATTTGTTAAATTTTGGAGGAATGTTTTCTTATTACTTATCTACAATATCAAATTTTGTACATGAAATATTTAATTTGAACTATTTATTTGTATGTAGCCTACCCCTCATGAGTCTATTATTGACCTTGCAATGTGTCGATGAAAAATTGATAGGGATCATGAGATTGTGGTAAGATTTCACATGCATTATAAATTCTAAGTTTCTAAATTTTGAATGTATTTTTAAAATTTGGGTGTTAAAAACTTGATGTTTATGAATGTGTAGGCTAGGTTGTAGGCGTGCTTAGAGATGGTGGGTCGTGGCACCAAACCAACTATGCCAACACGTTTGGGTGGCTAGGTAAACACCGGAGGAGGTGCCAACACGTTTGGGTGGCTAGGTATGTGACAAATTTGTTGCTTAGGGTTACTTGATTAGGCGTAGTCCCTTAAGATCCCTGAGACCAAAAAACCGTTCAACTTTGACGGGTGATTACTCAATGTCCATGACACCTAGAGATGTGTCTTCTTATCCTACACCTTAGAGTAGGGACCCTATACAATAGCCTATCTCAGTTTTTTCCATCTCTAATCGATGCTCTTGCTACCCTATTGTTTGTAAACGCGCAAAATAGTGCAGTTTGAGCCAATGTTAGACTATCAAACGCTATATTCTACAAACGGTGGGTTTTGGCACCAAAATAACTATGCCAACATGTTTGAGTGGCCAGGTAAACACTAGAGGAGGTGTCATTTTGGTGCGTGACAATCTCGTTGCTTCCGGGTTACTTCGTTCGAGCATAGTCCCTTAAGAGCCCTAATACCAAAAATTGTTCAACTTCAACAGGTGATTACTCGATCTCCATGGCACCTAGAGACATCTCGTCATATCCTACACCTCGGCATAGGGACCCTCTAAAATAGACTGTCTTGGTTTTTTCTGTCTCCAATCGGTGCTCTCGTTGCCCTATTGTTTGCAAACACACAAAATAGTGCAGTTTAAGCTAATGTAAGGCCATCAAATGCTATATGTTATAAATGGTGGGTTGTGGCACCTAACTGATTGTGCACACACATAGGGATGGCCTTGTAAAAACTTAGGGATGTGTTGGTTTGGTTACCTATGATCTCGGCTTTCCACGACTACCTCCTCTGAGCCAAGAACCCCCTCCACAATTACATAAACCATTGTTAGTTGCTTCTCTTTTCTTGTAAAATAATGAAATATTATCTTAGCTTCGAGAATATTAAATTATCTACTAATAGTGTCAACCACATGAAGGTGGAAGATTTTTTGGCACCACTAACCTGCATAAAAGTATTATTCAAAGAAATTTAACTTGAATCAAAACCATACTAGATATATACAAAATACACAAATTTAAGAAATATATGAACTTGAATCTAGAACTGAAAAATTTAAACAATTCAAAGAAATTATATATAAATATCGAGACGAGCTCGTGTAAAATCATTCCAATGTTCACCATCGGGATGTGAAAGTGGAAGCTTTTGTAGCATCACTAACCCGTATAAAAGTATTAGTCAAAGAAATTTAAGTTGAATAAAAACCATATACTAGATATTTACAAAATACATAAATTTAATAAAATATATGAACTTGAATGATTTGGTTGATAAATTTAAACACTTAAAAGAAAATATATATAGCAAACGTGAGCATGTAAATTCATTCCAATGAACCGTCGAGGATCAGATATACTCGAATAGAAGACAAGATTGCTTCATGATCCGACTCTCAAACCTTCTAAAGAATCTTATTATTAGGCCTTCCTCAATATCTATACAACTAAATATTGTTAGGATATTAATGTTTACATTATACTTGTGTATTCAATAAGTATAAATGTTAGTAGTTATATTATTGTTATATAAACAATAATATATTATTGGATTTGTTTTAACAACTCGTATGATTTGAGTTGTGTATTGTTACGTGAGTAACAATCACAACTAAATAGGATTATTGTTAGAGAAACTTTCTATTTTATAGGAGTTGTATATTCCTATATAATTGTAATCTATTCGAATGAAGATATTGAAAGAGGGTTTAAAACCCATGGCGAGGATCACGAGGGACAAAGTGCACATCAATGGACGTGTCAACGGCAACGTGAAGAGATCTTGGGAGGAGCGAGCATCAACCGAATGTACATGCAAAAATTTGAAACACGGCGAGAACCTAGTTAAACCATAAAACTCTCCTCTGTCTCATAGATCAAATGAGGTGTACATATAGGTGTTGATTAACCCCGTGCTGCAATCATGACAACTCAAGTGAGAGGGGAGTTACATTCCCGAGAATAGAAGTGTAACTCCCAATGACGCATATGACACACTCGACGCTACTGACGCACCGAGAATCTCATAATGACCCCTAAATGACACGTGGACCTACGATCTCACCTAAGTGAGATGACTCACCTAATGATGTGGAAAATAACACACACCAACACCCCCTTCATCATAACTTAGGATGAAGCGACAAGTCAGAAATGAGAAATTGGTCCTGGCACAAAGCCTCATGAGGTACCCATGTACAAGAAAAAGATCCCAAGCAGTGAAGGAAAACCCAGTGGGAAAAACATCCACAACAAGAGTAAAACACACTCTCTAACCTAAGAAAGATTTCAAATATGGGTCCCTACTATAGACGAGCCTCAAAGGGTACCCATGTACAAAGATGAAATCTCTCGAAAATAAGAAGAAGAGAGAAGAAGAAGGAGGCGAGAGAAATGTAGAAGATGCCATGGACGGATCGAACTTTGCGGCTCTACGAAGTCTCCCAAAATAATGTTGATGACAAGATCCTCTACCTCTGGGTGAAGAAGAGCCACCCGCAATGAAGGCTGTTTACTGCCCTTAGGAAGGATAGAAATGACGTGGTGGAAGTCTTCCCACTCCACAAAGGAAATCAAGGAAGCAACATGAAGAACTCGAGCTGGTGCACGGAAGTGTAACATATGTCTAGCAAGTGAGTGCAAGGAGGCTGAAGGTAATGCCATGTGCATAGAAATATCGAGTAAAAATAGGAACACCCATAGAAAGGATGCCCAAGTGATGTGAAGGGAGCAGAACATCCTCCACAATAGAAAAGGGATCCACAACTGAGGGTGGATCAATGAAGGTCTCCGAAAAAGTGGAAGTTGTAAGAGTCCCAGAAGGGGCACTCCCAACAACAGAGATGATGAACTCCTCTCGAAACACACAGTAAATGAATGAGGGAATTATAGTGCATCAAAAGTAGACTCTGTGAAAAGACAACTAAGGTCAGGCAGATACTCGTCCCAATGAGGGGGCTCAAAAATAGAAGAGCGATGTCAGACAAGTATAAGTCATGAAATGAAGGTAGAGGAGTGGAAGGGGCCTCACACATTAGAAGTGGAAAGGAGGTGGGTGTGATGACTACATAAGACTGAATATGAGACTTCTCGATATCTGATGAGATGTGAGGGGTGACAACACTCTCTAGAATAGTGAGAGAAAGAGGAGAAGAGTCCTCTATAGTACTCTCGACATCAGAAATGGATGCACAATCCTCATCATCAGAATTAGAACCAAGCGAGCCTATGTCAGTGGAACTGTCATCACATAAAGAAATAGAGGAGATAACTGAATCAACAAAAAGAGCAACAATGGTGGCAGTATGTGAAGGGTCTCCATAGAGGGACTGAAGAATGCTCCAGACACGGTGAGGTGGATCTAAGTCTACCACGTGAAACCAAAGAGAACAAGAGACATGCATCATCATGTGACCAAATACATGGTCACAAGTGTCAAGAAGTCCTCCAGATGATGATGATCAGTGGGTGTAGGAACTGGCCCAAGCAAGAAGGGTAAAAGACCCTCATGGGCAAAGTAACGTTCCATGGAAGCACGCCAAGCTGAATAGTTCCCTCTCCCGGTGAGAAGTGGCGGAGGCTATAAGGTGATCCTATGATGCTCAAGTCTGGAAAGAGCACTCTCCATGATGAAAAATGCAAGATGCACAAAAGCAAGACGTCGGACTCGGTCGATAATGCGTCTGCATGTGAAAGCCCAAGAGTACAATCAACCCCAGAATGTGGCACTTTATAAAGTAGTGCATTTACAAAAATGACAATTTCATCATGTAATGTGTGAGAAATAATGCAACTTTGACTAAAGAAGCGCTCAAAAACGAGCTGCGAGTCAAAAGTTATGGCATTATTAAGATTCCTACAACTGATGGAAAAAGTCAATAAACACTGCAAACTGATTAAAAAAGTGCCCAAAATGGGTGCAAAGGGTGTCGTGTGACTACTTGTTGGAAATGGCATGAAATTTTAGTAGGGGTTTTTTTACTGCGAGGGGGAATTAGCCTCCTGCCAACCCCGGACCTCGCCCTCCGTCTTCGACGCTCAAATGAAGGACATAAATCAAGCAAAATTACAGCCTTAAAATTAATTAAAATGCCATGAATGTTTTTTTAAGCCATAAAACATTAAAATAGGGCTGGAAGGGGGCCTATGTTTGGAATGTCAATGCCACATAAGGAGTAGGAGACTCCACTCCCCACATTGAGGCAAGGGCAAGTTACGCGAGAGAGAATGGAAAACCACCAAAAAGGGTCCACGTGCAGTCTGCAGGAAGCTGGAGTGGTTAGCATGTGTTTAAGTGCTGCAGTGCTTTGGAGGAGACATTACTAGCTAGCAAGAACAAGAACCAATGCAACGTCTTCTTGGAAAGTAGTTGTGAGAAGCCACGTCTTTGATGGTGTGTAGGTTGTAACCTCCGAGAAGACTCAATTCAAACAAAGAATCCAACTAAACCACGAGCGAGCAAGGTGAAGCACCTGTGGGGAAGGAAGTCGAGTCCACAACCAAGGCTCAATTAGAGAAACGAGTTGTTTGGGTGCTACAGTGCGAGTGCGTGCGAACGGTTTGAAGCGACCAAAAAACAACAAATAAAAAACATTTTTCCAATGCAAAAAAAATGCGGTTTACTATAGGAGTGGAGCTATTGGAAGTGTTGCAGGTGGGAGCCAACACGCTAGGAGTAACATAGACCATGCAACATAACAAAACAGAGGCCAAGCACTGTGAGAAGCAGCAAGGAACTTGGAACGACAAAGCAATGCATAAAAATGACCCGAGGCGAAGTGCAGTCACAACAGGTGCAGCCACGGTGCGAGGTCGAGGTTCCAGCGAGCCAATGTGAAATCACAAGGTAGTCTTGCAAAGGAGACTCAAGTTAACAGGGAACCCATCCAATGCACAATCAATGCTTTGAAGACCAAAGAAACGAGTTACTAAACCCAAGATGAGCACGAGTGAAGTCAAGGCAAAGCCACGGCGAGTAAAAACCTCCACACAGTGTAAAGAGCTCATTAACCAATGATCATGAGAGTCGGGAGCAATGCAAAAATATGAGCTATGGATGCTAAAGCAATGATCAATGCAGGAGCTACAAGTTCAAAAAATGACCCACGAGCATAGTAATGCAAAAAAACATGAGCTGGAGAAAGCATGAGTTATGTATAACGTGGAAGACCGAGATGGGCTCAAAGTTAACTCCAAAACCCTTAAAAATTGCACTATAGACTCAGATCTGAACCCCAAGCTGCAACGAAGGCTACAAGAGCTGCATGTAAATGCTGAAAAAAACTTGTAAACCCACAAACACGAACAACCGAACCACCCAAACAAGGAGGTATGAAAATGCCCGAAATCAATGCAATAAACACACAAATGGAATATCCATTACGACACCCGCAACGAAATCAAGAAGATCACGCTGGAAGTGGAAAACATACAAGCAACACCGAAGAGTGCACGGATCCACAAGATCCACTCTGTTACCATGAAAGAGGTTTTAAAACCCATGGCGAGGATCATGAGGGACGACGTGCACATCAACGGACGTGTGAACGGAAACGTGAAGAAATCTCGGGAGGAGCGAGCATCAACCGAATATGCATGCAAAGATTTGAAACATGGGTAGAACCTGGTTAAGCAATAAATCTCTCCTCTGTCTCATAGATCAAATGGGGTGTACATATAGGAGGTGTTGAGTAACCCCGATCTGCAATCATGACAACTCGAGTGGAGAGGGGGAGTTACATTCCCATAATAGAAGTGTAACTCCCAATGATGCATATGACTCACTGACATGTTGATGCAATGACATGTAAGAGAATCTCATAATGACCCCTAAATGACACGTGGACCTATAATCTCACCTAAGTGAGATAACTCACCTAATGATGTGGAAAACAACACACACCAATATATATACCTAAGAAATATATTTGTAAGTGTGAAATTAATTAAAGTGTCTGAGTTATGTGAAGTTCTTCCATGTACAAGTCTGGTTCTTAGTTGATATTTGGTATCCGAGTGAAGTTAATGGTGTTCTAATAATTTTCCAAGGGGTGGTTGTAATCCTCCATTGCCCGTGGCTGGTGTTGTTATATTATTTATCTATGAATTTGTTTGTCTTTTGTTTTGGATACGGATAGACGCCGCCATATATAATCGGTGGCTTAATCGTATGGGGGTTCCATTGTATGTTTTTAAGGAATCATGATATTCATTACACGAGAAAGCAAGGTCACAAATTTTATTGAAAGGAAGTTCAAGTGTTGATTCATGGCGGTGAAGAGACAATGAACCTGACATGTGCATGCATGGCGCTACTTGGGTGATCACATCGTATTCATAGCATTAAGACCAGATCACATCATTCATATTTTTCTTGGTCATTACTTTGTATTGCAATACAAACCATATTCTCCCTTGCAGTCGTTGCATCTTTGGACCATACAGATCAGATAAATAGTGCACTTACAGATCTCCGTCACATCCATATGTATATTTGACCGGGCCATAGTGATTTGTATGCATCCTCACATGCAACAATAAAGACTCATATAATTTTTCCACAACTACTTATTTTTCCTCTTTGCATTGAGTGGAGACATCGATCTAGTTATCTTTCATTTTTATCAAAGACGTCCTAATATTTGTGCAGAGACTGTGTTCATTTATCATTACGGTGTGTTGCGGTTCAAGAGTATAATTGGATCGGTTAATAATTGTCTTGCACCTTTGGATGTATTTGGTAAAGGAGGGTTGTGTTTGCAGTTCAAGCATGAAGAACAACTCCAAATTCAAGTAAAACTCAGTCATGAATAGATTTTAGGTCAGGTGATGAAATCAAATTTTGTTGGTACCATTGCAGAGATATTGAAAGCACCTTTCCAACACATTTTTAGTTTATTAAACGGAGCTCTAGTTGTTGAATTATCAGCAAATCATTATGTCACTTCAATGAAGCTATGAGTTTTTGCAGCCATTTGTGATAAGCTATTTTTATTTTTAATTTTAGCAAAGACTATAGTTCGAATAATTTAATTTTACTATAGTTTTTTTAAATAATTGCATTTTAAGGGCAATTATTATGTTTTTTAGCCAAATTAATATTTTTCCAACACCATTTTTTTGGGCCGTTCACTTTTTTGGAATCCTCATTTCCTCTCAGTTCCAACGAGTGGTCATACGATAAAATTTTTGTTCATCCGGAGTAATTTATTAATCGTTGATCCAATTTTAATTCAAATTGGGCCTTTTTTACGAGAAATTAAAACCTTAATAGCTTTTTCTTGGTACCTCAAAATCAAGTGTTTTTTGCAAAAGTGTTTTTTTTTCTATCCTCATTGCATTGATTTAAATTTTGTTTAAAAATACCTTTTTTAGCCTCA
Source organism: Taxus wallichiana var. yunnanensis (assembly GCA_018340775.1). Taxonomy (NCBI): domain Eukaryota; kingdom Viridiplantae; phylum Streptophyta; class Pinopsida; order Cupressales; family Taxaceae; genus Taxus; species Taxus wallichiana. The sequence continues at coordinate 390,674,204 of CM031237.1, read as the reverse complement.
TTATGTCAATGTCAAAAATTGTAAAAAATTTCCTTACGGACGCATTTTGGTATTACCCGGCGTACGGAAAAATTAAGTGTTTCACATTGTGGGAGGGAAGATATAATAAACTATGTGGAAACTATTATCCAAAATGTGCCCCTGCTCATTTTTGTGGCTAACTCCTTGTGTTCTTGCCTCTCTTGTGCCTCAGTCTCCATTTTTTGATTTTCAGGCACTCAAATCTTTCTGGAAGTGGCACCATTGGATAGAGCTCTCTCTCAGCTTTCCAGAAAGGTAAAGTTTTCCTCCTAACTCCTCATATTTTTCAAGTTATGGCTCGGCGGAGTTTTTGTGGGAAATTTTCCCCTTGGAAGCCCGCAGCCAATAGGAAGCTGCCACGTGTCCCAGGAGGTGGCGGAGAGAAGCAAAACACTTAGAAAATTTTTCAAGTTTTGGTCAAAAATGCAAAAGGAAAATTTTTGCCCATGGGCCCACCGAGCCAATCAGAGCGTGACACGTGTCGGGAGAGGAGGCAAAGTGAAAAAATTGACTAAGTGTTTGGCACAGGAAAATTTTTGAATTTTGGCCGCGGCCAATAGGAACTCGCCACATGTCCAAATGAGGGCGGCGGGCATCGGAGAGAAATCATGTTTTTTGGCTAATTTTTTGCCAAAATTTCCAAAGTGAAAAATTGGCCCGCATGGCCCGCAGAAAATAGGGTTACGCCATGTGTCCTCATCCATCAAAGCGGCGGGGAAAAATGAAAAAAATTGCCAAGTGTTTTGTAGAGTTTTTCAAAATGAAAATTTTCAATAGAGGGTCCGCGCCCAATGATAATAACTTGCCTGTGCCATGTGTCGGTGGGAGTCGGGGGGAAGTTTGGAGCTCGGGGAAGTTTTAAAAAAATTGGCAAAGTTTTTGCCAAAAGTCCAAAAGGTTCAGCGACCCACGGAGGAAGAAGGAAGGAGGAGCCCACCGGCCAATCAAAAGCGACACGTGTCCAAATTTGGGCCCAGCGGAGTTTTTTAGAAAAAAAAATCCAAAGGCAAAAAACAAAGAGAAAGTGGTCAAGAAGGACCTACACCCAATCAAATCGTGCCACATGGCATCAGGGGTGGGGCGGGGTTTTTGAAAAAATTTCCAAATGCAAAAAAGAGGTAAAATTCGAAAAAAATTTCCCGCCGATCCGTTTTGGGCCTGTTTTTTCCCTAAATCTTCAAACGGCCATAACTTTCGATCCAGAGCTCAGATTTTCACGTTCTTTATATCAATGGAAAGATGGTAAAATTCTCTACATGATTCCATGGTTAATTTTTAATTTTGGTTCATTTTGGAGGGATAATATCAAAAAACGCTTCTGATATGCGCCCATGGACAGAACTGACGTTTCAACAACCAATTTTAATGCAAAATGGGTCGCATTCTTCTCCAGTATGGTCAAAAATGTTAGGGCATGGGTTTGTAAGGACCTCCATGCTGTTTTTAATGAATTTTGGTCAATGAGGAATGGCTCCCACGTGTTTTCATGTTTTCTCTCTCCTGGGCTCGACCCATGCACTGTAAAAGCCAGATTTGGCTCATTTTTCAAAGGATGAACACTTTTTGCATAGCAAGCTTCTATTTTCACCTTCAACAAGTGATTTTGGAAGTATCAGACCTTCCAGGGATTGTAACAGGTTTTGCCTCTTTGGTGTTGGAATACAAGGATTTTGATGTTGAAAATCACAATGCAGGCTCTGTGAATGCTTTCAGTCCTTTGCATGTGTTGTTTGCTTCATTTCAGACCTTTGATTACAATTATCAACCTGTGCATGATGTTTTATGTTACAATTTCTGATTTGTGTCAATTTGCATGAGCAAAAATGTTCACCACTCCTTTGGTGTATCACCCTTATTAGTTTAGTTTCAATTTTTGCATCTCTTATCCTGTCTCCTTGCAATCTAGGATAAAATTAGGATCTGAACCTCTGCAGTTGTGCAAATAATAGATCTAATCAGAGGAGTTTGAGGAACCAGCCTCTAATCTAGAGATTCCTCTCTCATTTTACAAGTCCCACACTTGGAGAGAGGTTTCAATGTTGTGCAATCACACTGGATGCCCTAAACATCAACTTAGAAACCTGATTTGCATCCAGGGGTGCTGCTGATTTGCAACAACAGTTTTGGCACACCCGGTGGGACCTTAGAGGTCTCATTTTCATTGCAGCAAAGTTGATGTGCATCTGCTGCAATTTTCTTGCTTAAAAGAGCTATAAATTGCACATTTGGCGACTCCAAAGGGAAGAATCAGCTGGTTTTAGCAGTGCAGGCCTGAAAACTCATGAGAAGAATCACCACAAGGTCAAGAGCTGGAGAAGAAGAGGTGTTGTTTGAATACCTGTAGTTATCTCCAAGAGTAAGGAAAAGTGGGAGGAGAATTCAAAGGTCTCCATCTCCACCAAAGCAGAACTCTCTCAACTCCTCCACTGGTAGGCCTTTCATTGATCAACAAGGGTTTTAAGCCAATTAGAATGGCACAAAACAACCCCTATGTCAATTTCACGGCAGCAGACCCACTTGCCTCAATGCACAACATCCAATTCCAATGGAAGCCTTGAAGAACATTCCATACTTCTTTGGAGAGAATCGGACTACTCGGTGATCATGTTAAAGACATTTCCAACCTTTGTGCAATTCATGAAATCGATGAGATGCAAGTTCTTTGTCAAATTTCTGGCATCTTCATTGAGGGAAAGCATTACAATGGTTTAGAAGCCTTGCCTCGGGTTCTATTATAAATTGGAACCAGCTATGTGTAGCACTTCATGAGCAATTTGGAGAGAAGGGAGACAACTTATCTCTTTTGGAGCGGTGACAACCATCGAGAACTCCCGATGAGCGGTGGTGATTTCAACTTCAGATTTCAAAATACTTGGGAGAGAATTCCAGTGGCAGTCAGGCCAATAGCAGAAGGTGCTTTTCTCTACTACCTCAAAGCTCTAAATTCTAATATTTCTATGTTGATTCAGTCCATGGGAGGCATAACTATCCCTATGGCTTATAGCATTGCCATTAGGGCTGAAAATTGTTTGATCAAGTGGAAAACCAGCCCCTAGACCTCTCATGCCATTGTTTCCAAGTTTAGAGATCCCAAACACTAATCAAGCACCTAATTTGGCTCCTTCTCCCACTCCTAGAAATCAGAGTTCAAATGAAGCTTCTACTTCATCTCCAAGTGCCCCAAATGAGCTTCAAGAAGTCATGAAGCAATTGCAAAACCTAGGCAATGAGCTGGTTACTCTCAAGAGGCAACAAGCCCAAGGTTTTAGACCTTCTTATCAGCCCCAAGCTCAGCCTAACAGGCAGCCATACCAACCACAAAGACCACCTAATCCAGCTGCAAATATAAATCAAACAAGGCCTCCTGCCAATAGACCATTTCAGCCCTATAATCCTAATGCCATATCTGCCTCTAAGGCATTGGTGCCAACACAAAACAACGTTGCTCAGGAGTATGATTGGTGTTTTCCATGCAATGAACCTCACAACCAATCCATGTGCTTCAATGGTGCTTTGAATCAAGCATTAATGGTGACAACTACTGGTGTGGAGGGTGAGGGAAGTCAAGGAAACAACCAACAACAAGAAACATTCCAACAGACAATCAGCCCCAAATGACACCACACTTGTGAACTGGCAGGCAGAGGATTTTTGTGGCATGAATCAGACAGTCTCTCAAGGTGTTGCAGCCAACACAAGGTCAAAAAGAAGGAATTTGGGTGAAGATCAGCCATTAGCTCCAACCAATCCACAACCTTCCATGGCTCCACAAATGGTTGGCAAGAAAAATCCAATTTCAAATGCACTGAGGGAAGCCAAGAACAGCTCTAGACCAACTCAAATACGGTTGTTTTGTTGCCCACATGCAAGGAGTGAATGTGCCAACCAAGGGACAACAAAGAGATCCTTCATCACCATTCAGTATCATTGATCAGATGAAGAAGACAAATGTAAATATATCAATGTGGGAATCCCTATCTATCCCAGGCCAAAGAGATTTGCTACAAGCTGCCATGAAGGACTGGCCAACTTCGAATCAGCAAGCTCAGATGCAAGAGAAAGTGCTCACAAATGCTACCCATCCTGAAGGGAATCATGGAGGACAGCAAGGTAAAATGTTGAAGCCCCCTCCTTTTTATGTCTCATTAATCATTGGAAACCAATTGGTGCACAATTGCATGATTGATTCGGGGCAAGTAGCTCAGTGATGCCCAAGAAAATAGCTGATCAACTAGGGCTCAGTATGAAACCATATCCAAAGGGGTAGTGCAGCTGGATGGGACAGTAGTAACAATAGTTGGAGTGATTAGAAACTTGAGTCTTACCTTGCATGCATGTCCAAATGTTGTTGTCTTACAAGATGTATCAGTTATAGACCTTCCACCACTCTTTGCCCTATGCTTGTCAAGGATTTCACACCAAGATTGGAGGATATTTGTCTGCTGATTGGTCACACATGTTGTTCAGAACGAGGTATGGAACCAAAGCTACAATCAGGTCTGAACCTATTGCAAACTTCCACATTGAGCCCTACACTCCAAGTCAGATCAATGCCAATTGTTCGGCATTTGATCAAGAAGATCACCCAAGCACTGATGAAGCTGACACCAAGGTTGGAAGCATCCCGGATCTAACTCTTGATGAATGGGCAAACAAGGTACATGCTTTTGATCCTTATCAAGAAGTAGAAGAATCTGAGCTAGGGGTCTATTGCATACATGAAGAAGATCAGCCCATTCCTAGCATCACCAAGCCAAACCATAAGGATGACAATGAGGTATGGTAGCTGTTTTTTGATGGATCAAGGAGTAGAAAAGGTGTAGGAGGTGGAGCCATGCTTGTTTCACCTCAAGGAGTAAAGTACTATTCAGATTTTAGATTTCAGTTTGCATGCTCCAATAACACTGCTGAATATGAAGCCTTGGTGCAAGGGATGCATTGGGTAATAAAGAGAGGAATAAAGAACTTGCAAGTCTTTGGTGACAGTGAATTGATTGTAAATCAGGTCAAGGGATAGCATCTTTGCCAAGAATGATCTACTTAAGTGCTACAAGAACAGGGTGTGGGACCTCATGGAAGATTTTGAGGGTTTTGGCATCAAATCTATTCCTAGGAAAGAGAACTAAGTTGCTGACAGGCTTGCGGCAGTAGGGGCAGCCTTTGACATTGTGGAAAGCATTCAACAAGACAAGGTATAGCCAAACATCCATGTGATTGTGAGGCCTTCAGTGCCGGATAACAATGTAAGTTGGCAAGTGTTTGAGAATGACCAGAAAATCATCCATTTCTTGCAAGAAGAAGCTGAGTTCTTAGCTAAGAATCAAGAAAAATTGGAACAGCAGTATGGTGACCAAGTGGTACAGCTGAGAACTAACAAGCTGCCCAAGGGACTTATCACTTTGGAGTCCATTTTCAATCCCAATGATCAATTTAGGAAAGAGAAAGCAAACATTCAGGTCAAGAGAGAAGATTCAGTATCCATCTTGGTGGAAGAGAACAAACCATTGCAAATTGGAAAGATGACAACTGAACAAGAAAGGTATGAGTTCATGCAGCTGTGTCAAGAGTTCCTGATGTGTTTGCTTGGAGCTATGAAGACTTGAAAGGTTTCAATCCCAACTTAGCTCAGCATACCATTGAATTGGATCTAAATACTAAGCCTGTCAGGCAGAAACAAAGACCAGTCAATCCACACATGGAGCCTCTCATGAGGAAATAATTGAACAAGCTGATTGAGTCAAGGATCATATTCCCAATCAAGCATTCTAGTTGGGTTGCCAACTTGGTTCCAGTCAGAAAGAAGAGTGGAGAGATCAGATTGTGTGTTGACTTCAGAGACTTGAATAGAGCATCTCTCAAGGACCATTACCCACTCCCTTCCATGGAGAAAATCTTGCAAGTTGTGGTGGCTCGAGAGGTTTCACTACTTGATGGCTACTCGAGGCTACAATCAGATTATGGTGAAGGAAGAATACCAGTTCAAGACAGCCTTCACAACCAAATGGGAACTTATGCATACGGGAAAATGCCATTTGGGCTGTCCAACGCTAGTGCTACCTTCCAAAGAGCAATGGACATGGCGTTGAAAGGTTTGATTAACATCATGGTGCTGATATACCTTGATGATATCACTTTATTTTTTCCAAAATGCGTGAGACCACCTCTCTCATTTGAGACAAGTCTTCACGAGGTGCAGGAGATTTGGAGTGTCTTTGAATCCTAAGAAGTGTATCTTTCTTGCACATGAAGGAAATCTCCTTGGCCATATTGTCTCCAAAGAAGGATTAGCAATTGATCTAGAAAGGGTTGAAGCCATAAGATCACTACCATTCCAAGCCACAAGAAAGCCCTTGAGTTTCTTGGGAAGGATAAACTTTGTTCGGAGGTTTGTCCTAGATTTTGCAGCCCTTGTCAAACCTATCACCAAAATGTTAAATAAAAGCATGGCTTTCAAGTGGATAGCAGAAGGCAAGGAGAGTTTTGAAGCAATCAAAGAAGCCATCTCTCAAGCACCAACTCTCATCACCCGGAATTCTCCAAGAATTTCATCCTCTATGCCTTTGGAGGTAATGATATTATTTCTGCCATTTTGGTACATGAAGAATAAGGACAACGATGAGCAGCCAATTTCTTTCTTTAGCGAGCCTAGATGACTATGAGGTGAGGTATTCTTTTATTGAGAAGCATGTACTTACGATGTAATCGAGAAGCTTGAAGAAATTCAAGCATTTAGTCTTAAACAACAAGGTCGAGTTTTTGGTCTCTCATCTTTGGGGTTAAATACTTCCTCCTCAACAAGGATTTGAATGAGAAAAGGGCAGGTTGGATCACTCGTGTCATGGAGTATGACATTGAGATCAAGGTCACCAAGCTGGTAAGAGGAAAAGGATTGTGTGAGCAGCTTGATTTTGGGGAAACAAAAAGAAGTATGCAATGAAGAAGAGGTTTTTGTGAGTTCAAGACATCCATGAGCCAAGTGGCACTCAAGAAGAAAATAATGATGTCCCCACTCCTTGTTGGACCCAAGGTATAATACACTTCCTAGCACGAGGCCTATGCCCTCTAGAAATGAACAAGACCCAAAGAAGACACTTGATTGCGAGGTTGTCCCATATGCCATTGTTGATGGAGTTTTGTTCAAGAAAGATGTGAATGGAGTGTTCTTTGAGATGCATTAGCACAAATCAGATTCATAGGGTGTTGGAAGAGTTCCATGGTGGACCAGTGGTGGTCATTTTGCACCACCGAGAGTGACAACTCTAAAAATTATGAAGGCTGGTTATTATTGGCCCAAGATTTTGGTGATTGCTTTGCATGGATCAAGAGGTGTAGAATTGTGCATTCTTCACGGGAAAAGAGAGACTTGCTGCCCTTCCATTGCATCAATCTCGGTTGACCAGCCATTCATGCAATGGGGTTTGGAATTCATTGGATTCATTAATCCCAATTCAAGCCAAGGGCACAAATGGATTTTTACAACCACAAACTACTTCACCAAATGGAGTGAAGCAATAGCACTCAAAGAAGCAAATGAGTCTAGCATCTTAGACTTCTATGAGGGCATAGTAACTGAGATTTGGCATACCTACTACAATAATCTCGAGATAATGCATTGGCATTCATTGGATCAAGGTGGTGAGTGGGCTATCGAGAGCGGGATCTACCTAAGTACTTCATCAAACTATTACCCTCAAGGTAATGGCCAGGCTGAGTCTACAAACAAGAACTTGTTGAGGATCATTAGGAGAACTCTTGATGAGAATCAGAGGTCTTGGCATACCAAACTGAAATCAGCCTTATGGGCTGATAGGATAACTCCCAAGAGATCCACGGGTAACTCTCCATTCAAGCTTGTTTATGGAAGAGAGGAAATTTTGCCCATGTCACTTGAGTTGCCAACATTGGAACTCATGAAACAGTTGGAGCTGTTGGAGTTTGAGCCCATGGAGGTGAGATATGCAAAGTTGATGGAGCTTCAAGAGATCAGAGATCAGGCATCCCAAGCAATGGAGAAGGATCAAGCTTTGATCAAGAAGACCTTTGACAGGAAGGCCAAGAGTAGATCTTTCCAGGTTGGAGATCTAGTGTTAAAATGGGATGCAGATAGAGAAAAATCGGGAAGGCATTCAAAATTTGATGCCATTTGGAGTGGCCCATACATGGTCACGAAGTGCAAGAATAGCAATGCTTTCCAATTGGCTTCATTGGATGGTGAAGAACTACAGATTCCAGTCAATGGAATCTATCTCAAGCATTGCTTCTAAAGGGAAATTCTCCACCTTGTAAATATTAGCTTAGGTTTCCATTCCTTCAAGTGCTTGTGCACATTGTTTTTAGTGTAGGTTATTTTTGCTTTCCCTAAGTGCTTTGGCACAACTTGTTGTCCCTGGAGATGTTTTGCAGTCCTTGCTTCCATCAGGTGATATTCCATCTTCCTCCTTGCAACATTCTAAGTCAGTTGGGGTTCCAAACAGAAAATTTGATGACTCCATGCCCAATGGACTGCTTTGAGGTAATGGTATTTTCATCTAGCGAGGCGAGATGACCCCCGAGTCACCAAAATTGTTATCCAAAATGTGCCCCTGCTCATTTTGTGGCTAACTCCTTGTGTTCTTGCCTCTCTTGTGCCTTAGTCTCCATTTTTTGATTTTTAGGCACTTAAATCTTTCTAGAAGTGGCACCATTGGATAGAGCTCTCTCTCAGCTTTCCAGAAAGGTAAATTTTTCCTCCTAACTCCTCATATTTTTCAAGTTATGGCTCGGTGGAGTTTTTGTGGGAAATTTTCCCCTTGGAAGCCCGTAGCCAATAGGAAGCTGCCACGTGTCCCAGGAGGTGGCGGAGAGAAACAAAACACTTAGAATTTTTTTCAAGTTTTGGTCAAAAATGCAAAAGGAAAATTTTTTCCTGCGGGCCCGCCGAGCCAATCAGAGCGTGACACGTGTCGGGAGAGGAGGCAAAGTGAAAAAATTGACTAAGTGTTTGGCGCAGGAAAATTTTTGAATTTTGGCCCGCGGCCAATAGGAACTCGCCACGTGTCCAAATGAGGGCGGCGGGCGTCGGAGAGAAATCATGTTTTTTGGCTAAGTTTTTGCCAAAATTTCCAAAGTGAAAAATTGGCCCGCATGGCCGCATAGCAAATAGGGTTATGCCATGTGTCCTCATCCATCAAAGCGGCGGGGGAAAAATGAAAAAATTGCCAAGTGTTTTGTAGAGTTTTTCAAAATGAAAATTTTCAATAGAGGGTCCGCGCCCAATGATAACTCGCCACGTGTCAGGTGGGGCAGGGAAGTTCGGAGCTCGGGGAAGTTTTTAAAAATTTGGCAAAGTGTTTGCCAAAAAGTTCAAAAGGTTCAGCGACCGCGGAGGAAGAAGGAAGGAGGAGCCCGCCGGCCAATCTAAGAGCGACACGTGTCCAGCTCGGGGGCCGACGGAGTTTTTTGGAAAAAATTTCCAAAGGCAAAAAACAAAGAGAAAGTGGTCAGGAAGGGCCTGCACCCAATCAAATCATGCCACGTGGCACCTGGGTGGTGGGGCGTGGGGGTTTTTTGAAAAATTTTCCAAATGCAAAAAAGAGGTAAAATTCAAAAATTTTTCCCGCCGATCCGTTTTGGGCCTGTTTTTGCCCTAAATCTTCAAACGGCCATAACTTTCAATCGAGCTGTATTTTCACGTTCTTTATATCAATGGAAAGATGGTAAAATTCTCTACATGATTCCATGGTTAATTTTTAATTTTGGTTCATTTGGAGGGATAATATCAAAAAACGCTTCTGATATGCGCCCATGGGACGAAGCGACGTTCAACAACCAATTTTAATGCAAAATGGGTCGCATTCTTCTCAAAGTATGGTAAAAATGTTAGGGCATGGGTTTGTAAGGACCTCCATGCTGTTTTTAATGAATTTTGGTCAATGAGGAATGGCTCCCACGTGTTTTCATGTTTTCTCTCTCTCAGGCTCGACCCCATACCTTTGTAAAAGCGATTTGGCTCATTTTTCAAAGGATGAACACCTTTTTGCATAGCAAGCTTCTGTTTTCACCTTAAGCAAGTGATTTTGGAAGGATCAGACCTTCCAGGGATTGTAACAGGTTTTTCTGCCTCTTTGGTGTTGGAATACAAGGATTTTGATGTTGAAAATCACAATGCAGGCTCTGTGAATGCTTTCAGTCCTTTGCATGTGTTGTTTGCTTCATTTCAGACCTTTGATTATAGTTATCAACCTGTGCATGATGTTTTATGTTACAATTTCTGATTTGTGTCAATTTGCATGAGAAAAAATGTTCACCACTCCTTTGGTGTATCACCCTTATTAGTTTAGTTTCAATTTTTGCATCTCTTATCCCTGTCTCCTTGCAATCTAGGATAAAATTAGGATCTGAACCTCTGCAGTTGTGCAAATAATAGATCTAATCAGAGGAGTTTGAGGAACCAACCTCTAATCTGGAGATTCCTCTCTCATTTTTACAAGTCCCACACTTGGAGAGAGGTTTCAATGTTGTGCAATCACACTGGATGCCCTAAACATCAACTTAGAAACCTGATTTGCATCCGGGAGTCTTTGCTGATTTGCAACAACGAAACATTTAATCTTCATATCGAATCGGGATGAGTTAGCAGCATGTTACTGGAGGATGGAGGCATCAGAGGTTGGAGGACAACCAGCGACCTCTTGTTAGTCGCCAATAGCGGGGCCGCTTCACCACCGATTTGGTGGCGCATGTGTGCAGTGTGAGTTTTCTTTGAGTTGTGTGCTTCATTTTCATAGTACCTATAGTGTGGATTTCAACATTTCAAAGTGGTGTGAAAAATAAGAACAAATGTGGTATGTTCCTATTCACGTGTATGTGATTATTCCTATATCACCAATGTAGAAACATAGTGAAGAGAAAATAGCACAGTGAAAGGCAACATCATGAGTCTTGATGAGGTAAAACATTCAGATGTGTTCCTATTCATACATAGGTTTGTGGTTAGCCTCGAGATGTGTTCCTTCTTGAGTTCATACACTATTAGGTCAGATGTGTTCCCTAGAGTGACTGGTTGATAAACAAATGATTCTGAGCATGTTCCCATATTCATCGATCGAGATGTGTTCTGACAAGAGTGCATGGTCGATAATAATTTGATGTGTTCTTTATTCTACCTTGGTTCGAGTGTGTGCAAGATCATGAGCATGCAAAGATGACAAAGCTGCGAGAGGAAGTGTGAAAGTTATTTTATTACCATGTAAACATTAAGGGGGAATGTTAGGATATTAATGTTTACATTATACTTGTGTATTCAATAAGTATAAATGTTAGTAGTTATATTATTGTTATATAAACAATAATATATTATTGGAGTTGTTTTAACAACTCGTATGATTTGAGTTGTGTATTGTTACGTGAGTAACAATCACAACTAAATAGGATTATTGTTAGAGCAACTTCCTAGTTTATAGGAGTTACATATTCCTATATAATTGTAATCTATTCGAATGAAGATATACAAAATAAATATATTTGTAAGTGTGAAATTAATTAAATTCTCTGAGTTATGTGAATTTCTTCCCTGTACAAGTTTGGTTCTTAGTTGATAAATATTTTTCGCTAAAACTAGGTGTGAATATAATAGTATTTTCTGTGTGTCTCAAAGTCTTCAAAAACCTAAATAGAGGAATTTTTTAATGGATACTATCGAATCCAAGTTCCAGTAACTACCACTTGACCTGTAGGATACTCAATATCTTCTCCATCTATAACAGGAGAAGTAAACTTCTTTCTTTCCTCGATGTAATGACATAAGAAATAGTATGTTCCTTCTTCATTGTCTTCTATCACAATAACTGCAAACACATGTCCTATAAAAAAGGTTTCAACTCAAATTTAAATTACATATTAATTTCGGTGGACATAAATCAATACAAAAATTGTAAATAACCATTTACCATGTCGCACCAAAGTCAAAATTTTGTCAAAGTCCTTGGATTTTGTAACTTCATCTTGAGAAACAATTAAGTAATGCCTATGGAGGTTGATAAATGGGAAGCGGAGCTAGAGGCCTATCAATCTATCCATCCACCCATTGTTGTGAATGAAACTCAAAAGTGGTAAATTCGATACAAGATGCAAAAACGCGTGAAATTTCTTGTCCATGTGGCCCAAGAAGTAGCGTTTGAGATACAAAATGAGTTCATATCACTTTGGACCCTATGAGTGTCATACAATCCTCGTAGTTAGAAATTTGTTTTTCCTCTATCAACCAAAATTATCTACGAAGCTGTGGAATTTTCTTGAGAACCTTGGGCCATGTTCTCAATATACCATTCCATTATGCTCTTTACATCTTTGAAATTAGCATTGTCTTTATACATCAAATCTTCTCTTGCAAGAGATTTTTTCATGCATGCCCATGCACCGTCATGCTCTCCTTTTCCATGCCCATCCTCGGTGAAACTTCAAATATGTTGCACTCCCATCTTAACATGAATCCTTCTCATCCAATAAAACATTCATGCATTCTTAAAGCTGAGATGTGTAATTATCGACCATATATAATCATCATTGAAGCGGATTTCCCTATCGAGATAAGTTTCCATAAAATAACTAGAAACACTCTTGCACAAATTTAGTAGAATGAGTATGATAATCATTGATATAAAAGTGGTACTCTCTCAAAAAAATTGATCATTCTCGTACTCTCGGGAGAATGTATAAATGCTATATGCACAAAAATGGCAATCATACTAAGTTGTAATATTACGATTGAACCTCCATTTGTGCTTACATTATGTAATTCTCTACAAAATCGACCACATAAACAATAGTACGAATAAGCTGGGAAGTAGAGTTAGATGCCGATAAATCCATCCATCCACCCATTCTTGTGAATCACACTCGGTAGTGATAAATTTGATACAAGATGTACAAAAACACACCAAATTTCTTATTCATGTGGCCCACGAAGTAGCGTCGAGCTACAAAATGAGTGCATATCGCTAGACCATACAAGTGTCATACAATTCTCATAGTTAGTATTTTGTTTTTCCTCTATCTACCAAATTATCTCATGAACTTTAGAATTTTCTTGAGAACCTCGGGCCATGTTGTCAATACACCATTCCAATATTCTCTTTTCATCTTTCAATTTAGCACCATCTTTGTACATCAACTCTTCTCTTACAAGATCTCTTTTCACACATTCCCCTACACCTTCATGCCCTCCTTTTTCATGTCCATCCTTAGTGAAACTCAAAATATGTTGTAGACCCATTTTGACGTGCATTCTTCTCATCAATAAAACATTCATGCATTCTTAAACCGAGGGCGTGTAATTATCGACCATATATAATGATCATTGAAGAGGATGTCCCTATCGAGATAAGTTTCCATAAAATAACTAGAAGCACCCTTACACAAATTAAGTATAATGAGTATGATCATCAATGATATAAAAGTGGTACTCTCTTTAAAAATTTAATCATTCTTTGTCTTTGTCAAGAGAATGTATAAATGTTATATGCACAAAAATAGAAATTTGTACTAAGTTGTAATATTGCGATTAATCCTCCATTTTTGGTTGCAATGTGTAATTCTTTGTAAAATCAACCAAAGAAACAATAGTACAAATATGAAATGTTTCCTTGCATATCTTAAAGCTGTTCATCCAACCATCGTACTACTGTGTGTATGCCTAACATACTCATAAATAATTTCATCATTAAATTTTATCATAAATTGAAAAACAGGCATATGTTTTGTAACTAGCTCACACCATTGAGAATCATTTCCTTCTTTCAATTGGTATGGTATTAATTTATATTTATCAAGCTCAACTAAAATATATCCTATTGCACCTCAATTTTCTCATGGATGCAACTTTCCAATTTAGGTAATCCTCCATATGTACCACAACTTCCATCTAAACAATCCACGAGTAAAAATATAGTTCAACTTCTCTTTCACAAAATACCATAGGAATGAAATACGGAAGATATTGGTGGTACTTGAAAACCACATTCCAATAACATAGTTTCAGAATGAAAATCAGAATGAATACGTAAAAATTTAGCATAATGCATCGCAAATTCAACATGTTTCCTACAACAACTAGTGGTGCGGCGTGGTTGATTTTCACATAGAATGGTTTCAAAATTTCAAAAAAATGTTTACTAATTTTAATTTCTATATACTCATGTTCAAACTTACAAAAAAATTGAGTTTTAGTCATATCTAAGAAATGCTTTGGATATGGTTCGCAATTAGTAGAACCAACTCTCCATTTTACAACATCTCTTGTATTAGGTGAAACTCTCTGTTATCATGCCAAATTTGAATAACAAATTATCTTATAACATCATATACATCTTTGTACTTACATAGTTCTCTAGCAAAAAAATGCCCAAAAATCGGTGTTATATAGTGATTGAAGGATATTAGGTCTTTTAATTTCTTTCATTAGAGTTTTCGATTAACTTTCAACATTGACTTGTTTGCGTAATCAAACGTTGTTTTTGTTAATTCACTTACAAAATTAATAGAAAGTACACAACACACAATATTACTATCCTTGTACATCTCTTGACACCAATAGTGTGATATGCATCATGAAGGTTTTCAACAATTTTCGACGTTTGAACACGTATATTAGATATTGTCAATCCTAAGGTGTTTAATGTAGGTATCATTTTAATCAATTTCATCAAACTAACCAACAACTGACATATTTGGGAATCATTTAAAATTTCAAAATGATTATCCCAAATTTTAGTGTCTTTTCTTCTGATTTTCCATTTAAAAAGTTTGTCAGACATTGGTTTCAAAATGTTCTCATCAATTTCAATAAAATAATTAGGTTTCTTATGTAAAATGCTCAGAGGTATTTTTTTCAAATTCTACTTGTCTACAGTTTCAACCTGAATTTCATTATTCACATTTTCATTGTCTCCTTCAATTTCAACATCAGCTACATCACGAGTATTTAATTCTTCTTCAACATTGACAGTAAAAATATCTTCATCACGAGTATTTAATTCATCTTCAACATTGATAGTATAAACATTACCTGGTTCCTCATTGCTTACAATAGTAGGAATTAAAGATGAACCTCTTTTTATTCACAAAAATTCTACATTCACTCAACATTATGAAATCTTTTTGCCTCTAATTTGTCTATTGTTTTTTACTTATTGACTTCCTTTTTTGACTTCATTTCTTGTCTCCCATGATGTTTTGCTTCTGGTGATAAGAAAACGTGTAGAAAGTAAAAAAATTCACAGTAATTCATACAGTAAGGCCAAACAATAAAAATCACATGGTAATTCAAACGTTGGGATGCATGTAAATATGATTTAATAATTGTGATCGTTCTTTATAAATCTTGATCGTGGTTCAAATGTTAAGAACCGTGATCGTGGCTTATAAAGTGTGATCATAGTTCTATCTGTGTCAAGTCCGACCCTCGGGGCTTGGGAAAACTATTTTTCCCAACCAGAGCTATAAGAGGTCATTATGGTGTGTAAAAGGTCAAAAACTTAAAATTTTCTCTTCCCATGGACTTGAACCATGCTGAAAAATTGAAAACATCTCACAAAAATGGTACCATCACATAGGGGAGACTGTTAGCTTCGTAGAAATATTGATTTTAAAGTGAATAGAATAAGATAAATATCATTTTATAATTTTTACTAATAGTAGGTCTTTAAGACATTTTTTCCGTGAATGTTGATGTCTAAGTTTAAGATTTGCAACTTTTGTTTCGCTTATCAAAATGTGATAAAAATTATACCATCCAAAGCATGGTGAAATTCTATACATGTTAAAAAAAAATATTTTTGATTTCAATATTTTTTTATATAGTTATGACAGGAAAACGGAAAGTGCTCTGTTTTCTTAATTTGTTAAGACCACTTTCACGAAAAAAATCATAAAAAAATTTGCTCAAAAAAATACAAAAAAATCCATCCCAAGATAAACAACAACATCTAAATTTTCACCAAAGGAAAAAAATAATAATATTTGGTCATCCAAATCGTGGGCAAACGGACTAGAATCTTATAGGTTTTTTCAAAAAAATCATATAATTTTGAGTGTTTAATATAGCTAAACTTGTCCATTTTTTAAAAAAAATAGTAGCTTAGAAACTAGATTCTGGATGCTACGATTCACATTTATATAAATTTTTCTAATTTTGAGTGTGCATATTGCTAATAATCCCTACAAGTTGAGATTTCATTTTTTGCAATATGACATCCACTTATGACCGCTTTTTGGTCCACCAACTTGTTGCACTTACCCCAGTATCGTATTCATAGTCAAGAAAAACCTATAACGTATAATTTTTCATTTGGTAAATCTATGGATGTACTGATCATTCCCTGTGTTTGGGGATATTTTGTATGGAAAAACATTTAGACAAGGTATGGGATCACGAGGTTTGAGTATCATGTTTGGGAGCGGTGCGGGAAACACATCGGGAGTGGTTCGGTATTATAGGCTGTCGACCACCTTGATTTAGCACGATGGTGGGTATGTAAGGCACAAGCGTGTTAGGCCCATTTCTATGATAGGAGGACGATCGGTGTATCGGAGGATTTGGCACTAGTGGATCTATTGGGTCTAGTGGTGGAGGTAACCTCGGAGGGAATCAAGGTCTTGGATCTAATGGACAAGGTCCACAACACCATCAACAGTGTTTTATGAGATGTCACTCCACTTACCTGAATAAAAGGGCATTGAGGATGTCGTGAAATATGTACACAAGTTTGAATTACTATGGCACACAAAGGAATCAATTCCCCTGGAGTGGAAGGTAAGTCATTTTACAACCACATTGAAAGGATGCACGCATAGTTTGTATAACAAGTAAGAACCTCTCCAGACGGTGGTGGATTACATTGCACTACATAATGCTTTTTTTAAGAGTTCCACATACTTGAGTTTACAAAAAACATCCGAACATTGAAGGAAATTCAACAAGGAATGACAGAGAGTGTGCGGGAGCATGATGAGAAATTCAAGAATCTCCTATCCAAGTTATCTTATGACCTTCACCCTCGCAACATTCTCGGTGGTTTGTTAGAAGACTGATCACCCCATTCAAGATGGCACTTTCACATAATACTTTCACGAGATCCATGTGAGGCCTTAAAGGTTGCCTTGTGCCCTAAGGAAGTTGGAAGTGTTAATATAGTAGTTAGTCCGTTCTTAGAAGCCCAAATTGCTGCAATAACAAAGAAGCTGGAGAAATTGTCTATGAACTTGGCTCATGAGACTTATAGTGGGTTATGGTGTATGGATTGTGAGGTAGAAGGGAATATGAAGGAAAATTGTCCTTGTATATTGGTATGAGAGATGACGGTAGATCTGTGAGATCTACCATGAAGATCATGATGCAAGTAGGTGTCCATTCTTGAAAGTGCACAATCTGTAAGAATGTGTCTTGCTATTGTAAAATTTGGACCTCTACTACTCATAACACCAAGGATTGTAGGTTGATTGACCAAATACATGATTTCATTGATATTGTTGTGCACCAGACTAGTGTTAGGAATAGCTCCAAGGATGATGGTCATCATTATGAAGGGCACACGGATGAATGAGATCATGGAAGAAGATTTCGTTGAGGATTTAGAGGTCTTGGCAACCATAGAGGTGGAAGAAGTGAGTTCCCACGTAGGACTTGTTACAACCGTGGGTCTCTGAACACTATAAGCACGAATTTGAGTAAGCGCAACAAGTTGGTGGATAATTAAGTGGACATAAAAATTCAAAATTTAGACACCATAATTGTGGTTTATATACCACTATCATGGTCTTTAAACCACGCTCACGGAAGTGTTTTATTAGTTCGGTAATTTCGAACTTATAAGCGCAATCGCGGTTTGAAACCGCGATCGCGGTACTCTAATACAAAAAATATAGACCCGTGACTCCTCATTTTCCTCCATATTTCCTTTCAAATAGTGATTTCTCCTAGACCTTTGTCACTCGAGCTTTGAATACTCCCTAAAAATTTCTTGTCGAGACTTCTAGATCATGATAGTTTCAACCATGCCGCCAAGACAAAGAGGTAAGCCCTCGATTTTGAACAATTTTTTTGCATTTTAGGTTATTTTTTATTTTCATGGGTTTTTCAATTTTTTTCTTTATGTATACAATTATTTTATTTTGTCAGTTGGTCAGCAAGGTCATAATCCTGAAAACCATCAAAACATTCCTCAAACCCTCCTCCAAACATAGATCCGTCTCCTGTCACTCCTTCCGTTCCCATAGAACTAGCAGGAACACAAGCTGATATCGTTGGAAGAATCCACCAAAATAAAATTGTCATTGAGAACCTTATTCAGACTATAAGACAAAATCATGCCACAAATCCATCCCACATGACTTTAGCTAATACATTGCAAACATTGATTGGAGAAGTCGACTCCGCAACCAACCAAATAGGCAAATGGAATACCTTTAGAGGTGATTCTAGCAAAGTGGTATGCGAGATAAATTATCCCATGCTGCTGCAAAAGATAATTTTTTTGGAAAAGACCTCATTTGTGCATTATTTTCGACTCCGAGATCTAATGCCCCTCCCCCCCACGCCTACTTGCAAATGGTTCCCAATCCATTGGTTCCATGATGACCGAATCAAGAATAATTTTTAGGACTGATGGTGGATGGTTTTATATTATCCACCATGCAACAACAATGAGGTTCCTCTCTATTTTTTGAAGAAATTGTATTACGAGTTCGTGCTTAATGAGGTCCCAAATTATTTTGAATTTTCTGAGTTTTATGGGCAAGGAGGTGGCTCTGCACAGAGTAGACCTGGTGCACACGTAGGTCAACCAAGGATCCCCCATGCCCCAAAACCCCCACTGCCTTCAGTTATCCCTCCTACAGTGAAGGAGGTTGTGGATATTGACACACTATATGCATTGAGGGAGCTCACTGACACTCTGACCTAGCATAGTGACCAGATTGCATCTGGTGATGTTGGTGGAGGTGCCAGTTCTAGCGCACCACACCACTGTGGATCATGTGGTGCCATATGCACTACGGGTGAGACATCATTTATTGGATCACATGATTTATTTTCTCTAGATGAGATGATGGCGAGATGTTTTTGGAGCTGGTGCAAATGATCTTGGTATTTCACAGGTAAATGTCAAATAAATATTTAATATATATATACAATAGTTTAATTCATGTTTGAGATTTTAATATATATGTATTTGATTGTACGTCATGTACATACATGTAAAAACTATTTTTTATTTTATTTTAAATAGAAAGAGCCAGTGAAGGAAACATCTAACATCGACATGCTAGCCACTACAGTTGGGCATGTTACAAATGTAAGTTTCAAGTTGTACTTACATTTCAAATTTCATTTGATTGCACTCTTATTATTATAATGTTTCACGTGTACATGTACATATTGATATGTTTGTATTTTATACGCAAGATCCTGGTGGGTCATCATCTATTTTGGGAACTGAGGCTACTAGCATTCTTCACATGAATTTTACGCAGGTTAGTTTCTCTTTACACTTTGTTTCTATTTGTGGAAGTTCACGTGGATTACATGTTTTTGGTCTGTTATGTGGTAGTCATGTAGATTAATATTGATTTGTACATATTTTTGTATAGCTTATGATTTCCAGAGAGACTCCTCCATATATGCAGACTATGGATGTTGTTATAGATACTGCCATAACATCTACGAGATCCACTAAGCGAGGTACAATTTTTCAAATTTGTTAAATTTTAGAGGTTCATTATTTCTTATTACTTAAATCTACAATATCAAATGTTGTACATGTGAAATATTTAATTTGAAATTTAATTATTTATATACTGACTTACCCCTCGTGATTCTATTGCTGTCCTCTGCGATGCGTCAACGACAAATTGATAGGGATCATGACATTACGGTAAGATTTCACATGCATTTTAACTAAATTGTAATTTTCTAAATTTTGAATGTATTTTAAAATTTTGGGTGTTAAAAACTTGTTGTTTATGAATGTTCCGGGTTAGGTTGCAGGCCCGCTTAGAGATGTCAGGACCACACAAATGAAATTCGTAGTGGTATCTCCCTCCACTACATCCCTGTGTCATGGACATGCTACTTAGTAGGCCGAAGAGAGGGAAGATGTTTCATGATTAGATTCATAGGACCTAGATGTACATAGATATATAGCCTTTTGCGACCACATGTGGTCCTATATGTATGACACACTTAGTTCGAGATGTACACATGTTATGAACTTGTATTTTCAGAGACGTGCGTCCAACACACTTTGTTCGAGATGTACACATGTTATGAACTTATATTTTCAGAGGCGTGCCTCCAACACACTTAGTTTGATTCATTATATATCCATGTGTGTTGGTTTTCATAACAATATTACTTCTATGTTTGATTTGATTTCATTTTGCATGTATGATATCCTTCTATGTATGTTTTCATAACCATATATTAGTTCTATACATGTTTGATTTAAAATTAAAAAACCATGTCCCGGAGCACTACATGGTACAATTGTTAAGCAAACCTATTCCATTAAGCAAAACCTATGATAACCATGCTAGGTGAACTACAAAAGGGAAATACGTAATTACTTTTTTCCCTAATTATTTTATTGTATGTGCAATACGTAATTATTTTCCTGCCTCCTAACAATGTGCACATCTTTGAAAGAATGGTTGTGAGGTAATTTCTATAACTAAATTTTTTTCTTTTAAAGCTAACACTCATTTGTTGCATATCAACTAATGCGAACATTGATAGAAATAAGTGATTTAGAGTTCATCTTGAACTATATGAATATAACGTTACTTATGGTGCAACGTTGCATGGTAAAATTGTTGCGAAATTAAGGGAAGAAAATTTACATTATTTTCGAGATTATCCCATTGATCAATAGATGTACACCAAGTATATCTTTATAATTTGGTACTATGCTAATCAACTAATAAGTTACATGATTTGATTATCATTTAAGTAGATTCACTTCCTATTAAGTCCTATATGTTTTTGTATTTAAACACACACTTTAAAATCCCCATTTTTATTTACCCTACAATCCTTCTAGAGTTCAAAATACACATTTTTGTGAGGGGTTTGTCAAATAATTCACATCCTTACCATTCCAATGTATTAGAAATTTTTTAAGGTTCTTTAATGAATTTTAAAATGATATATGAAGGAATTTGTGAACATTATTCAATGCTAGCCTTATGAATTTGTAAACATTTATGCCATTTCAATGCAATCTTAGCTATAAAAATGAACAATAAAAGAGAGAGAAAAAGAGAAAAGAGAAGAAGATGAGAGAAGGATTATCACTTCAAAAAGAAATAGAGGAAGTGAAGAGAGATTTGGAGAGAGTGACCACCATGTGGTTACAGTTGCAGGAAGAAGAGAGCCATCAGAGTGGCCTAGTATTGAAGAGGAAGATAAAATGGCCTGTGAGTTCATTGGTGAAAAGAGATAAAAGGAACAAGGAGGATGCCTTGAGGAAGAGATAAGATTTTCCAGATGAGAAACAAGAAGAGGTGAAAGAAGTTCTCATGATGGAGAACAAGAAAGGAGAAGAAGTGCCACAGGAAGCACTCAAGGAAGGAAGAGAAAGGGTGTTAAGAAGAACACTCAAGGAAAAATTTTTGTGTCTAATTAAATGTTGTCTAATATTGTGTTTAAGAAGAAGTGTGAAGATGACAGAAGAATAGATCAAGTTATGAGATCTCATGTGGGGAAATTACAGACCTACCACACACTAAAGAAGACATGGAAGAAGAAAATGAATTCCATGACACTCTGTGAAACCATTCCAGCAGAGAGAACAAAGAAGACAAGTAAGAAAGAAGTACAAGTGCAAGCCGAGAGAAGCATAATCGGTGAAACAACCATGCTAAGGATCCTTGAGAAGGTAAATGCAATGATGAATTTTGAATCTAATTATGAATATAAGGAAGAGAGATGGAAGGTAAACAAGTGACATTGGATGTTTTGAGTAATGATGCATTTGGTTCATTTAATGAGACCATTAAAAGGCACATTGAATCATGGAATGAAATGAAGACTAACATGCAGCCAAGAATTTTGAAAGAACATGAATAAATCCTACACATGAAAGAGAAGATAAATAAATATGTTGATCCAAACAGAGATTACAAAGCTGCATTTTCTAGGAAGTTCTAGGAAATGAACGGGGCCGAGGAGTGAGAAGTCATGCCTCGGTACATTGTGGCACTAAACCGACTGCACCGACACATCTGATAGGAAAGTTGAATGCTATAGGAGGCTTCAATTCAGTGCATGATAACATCGTTGCTTCCGGGCTACTTCGTTCGGGTGTAGTCCCTTAAGAGCCCTAAGACCAAAAAATTGTTCAATTTTGACGGGTGACTACTCATATTATGTGGCACCTAGATATGTCTCCTCTAATCCTACACATTAGTGTAGGGACCTCTACAATGATAGCCTATCTTGGTTTTTTCCTTCTCCAATCGGTGCTCTCGTTTCCCTATTGTTTGCAAATGCGTGAAATAGTGCAGTTTGAGCCAGTGTAAGGCTATCAAACGCTATATTTTACAAACGGTGGGTCATGGAAACAAAAAAACTATGCCAAAACATCTAGGTGGTCAAGTTAATGCTAGAGGAGGCATAATTTTGGTGCGCGACAACATCCTTCCTTCCAGGATACTTCGTTTGGGTGTAGTCCCTTAAGATCCCTAAGACCAAAAAATCGTTCAACTTCGACGGGTGACTACTCGAGACTCCATAGCACCTAGAGACATCTTGTCTGATCCTACACCTCAATGTAATGACCATCTACAATAGTTTGTTTTGGTTTTTTCCTTCTCCGATCGGTGCTCTCATTTACCCTATTGTTTGCAAACACATGAAATAGTGCAGTT
Organism: Taxus wallichiana var. yunnanensis; assembly: GCA_018340775.1. Taxonomy (NCBI): domain Eukaryota; kingdom Viridiplantae; phylum Streptophyta; class Pinopsida; order Cupressales; family Taxaceae; genus Taxus; species Taxus wallichiana. The sequence continues at coordinate 390,651,284 of CM031237.1, read as the reverse complement.
TGAACCAGTGTAAGGCTGTCAAATGCTATATTTTGCAAATGGTGCGTCGTGGCAACAAAATGACTACGCCAAAACATCCAATTGGATAGGTGAATGCTAGAGGAGGAATTTTTTTGGTGCGATACAACGTCCTTGTTTTTTGCTACTTCGTTCGGGTGTAGTCCCTTAAGAGCCCTGAGACCAAAAAATTATTCAAATTTGACAGGTGACTACTCGAACTCTGTGGAACCTATAGACATCTCATCTAATCCTACACTTTTACATGTGGACCCTCTACAATAGCGTTTCTCAGTTTTTTCCTTCTCCGATCGGTGCTCTCGCTGCCCTATTGTTTACAAACGCGTGAAATAGTGCAGTTTGAGCTAGTGTAAGGCTGTCAAACGCTATATTTTGCAAATGGTGGGTCATGGAAACAAACCGACTGCGTCGACACATCTAGGTGTCCAGGTGAATGCTAGAGGAGGCATCATTTTGGTTCATGACAACGACGTTGCTTCTAGGCTACTTCGTTCGGGTGTAGTCCCTTAAGAGCCCTGACACCAAAAAATCATTCAACTTCGACAAATGACTACTCGGACTTTGTCACACCTAAAGACAACTCATTCAATCCTACACCTCAGCGTAGAGACCCTCTACAATATAATTTCTTGGTTTTTTCCTTCTCTGATTGGTGCTCTAGCTGCCCTATTATTTGTAAACGTGCGAAATAGTGCAGTTTGAGCTAGTGTAACACTTGTCAAACGCTATATTTTTCAAATGGTGGATCATGGAAATGAAATGACTACGTCGACACATCCGGGTGGATAGGTGAATGCTAGAGGATGTTTCGTTTTGGTGTGCAATAATGTTGTTACTTTCGAGGCTACTTCTATCGAGTGTAGTCCCTTAAGAGCCACGAGACCAAAAATCATTCAACTTCAACGGTGACTACTCGAACTCTATGGGACCTAGAGATGTCTCATCTAATCCTACACCTCAACATAGGGACCCTCTAAAATAATCTATCTCAGTTTTTTTCCTTGTCGATTGGTGCTCTCGTTGCCCTATTGTTTATAAATACACGAAATAGTGTAGTTTGAGCCATTATAAGGTTGTCAAATGCTATATTTTGCAAACAGTGGGTCATGGCACCGAACCGACTACGTTGACATGTCCGAGTGTCTAGGTGAATGCTAGAGGAGGTATCGTTTTGGTGCACAAAAACATTGTTTCTTCCGGGCTACTTCGTTCGGGCGTAGTCCCTTAAGAGCCCTGAGACCAAAAATTGTTCAACTTCGACGGGTGACTACTCAAATTTTGTGGCACCTAGAGGCATCTCGTCTGATCCTACACCTTGGTGTAGGGACCCTCTATAATATTTTATCTCAGTTTTTTCCTTCTCTAGTCGATGCTCTCGCTTCCCTATTGTTTGCAAACTTGTAAAATAGTGCAGTTTGAGCCAGTGTAAGGCTATCAAACGATATATTTTACAAACAGTGGGTCGTGGCACCGAAATGACTATGCATGCACATAGGGATGGTCTTGTAAACACTTAGGGAGGCATCATTTTGGTTCTCTAAGCACCAGGTGCTTCTGGGATACCTCCTCCGAAGCCAAGAACCCCCTCCACAAGTACATAAATAATTGTTAATTACTTCTCTTTTCTTATAAAACAATGAAAGCTTATCTTAGCTTTGAGAATTTAAAATTCTCTACTAACAGTGCTAACCACATGAAGGTGGAATATTTTCTGGCACCACTAACCTACACATAAAAGTGTTAGTCAAAGAAATTTAAGTTTCAAATCAAAACCATACTAGATATATACAAAATACACAAATAAATAATAAAATATATGAACTTAAATCTATCTAACTAACAAATTTATATATACCAAAGAAATTATATCAAATAAATTATATATACTAGACATGAGCATTGTAAATTTATTCCAATGAACCATCAGGATCGGATCTACTCTGAATAGCGGACATGATTTCTTCATGATTTGACTCTCGAACCTTTCAAAGAATCTTGTTATTAGGCCTTCCTTGATATCTATACAGCTGAATATTTGTCACTAGAACTAGATGTGAATATAAGAGTATTTTCATGTGTGTCTCAAAGTCTTCAAACACCCAAACAGAGGAGTTTTTTAATGGATACCATTGAATCCAAGTTCAAAGTAACTTCCACTTGACCACCCGTAAGGTACTCAATATCTTCACCATCTATAATAGGAGAAGTCAACTTCTTTCTTTCCTCAATGCAACAACATAAGAAATAGTTTGTTCCTTCTTCATTGTCTTCTGTCGCAATAACTGCAAACACATGTCCTACAAAAAAATAAAGGTTGAACAACTCAAATTTAAATTACATATTAAAATTTCAATAGACATAACTCAATACAAAAATTGTAAATAAACATAAATACCTTGTCGTACCAAAATCAAAATTTTATCAAATTCCTTGGATGTTGCAACTTCATCTGCAGAAACAAGTCATAATGCTTATGGAGGTTGATAACTAGGAAGCGGAGTTAGAGGCCTACAAATCCATCCATCCACCCATTCTTGTGAATCACACTCAGTAGTGACAAATTTGATACAAGATGCACAAAAACATGTCAAATTTCTTGTCCATATGACCCACGAAGTAGCGTCTGAGCTACAAAATGAGTGCATATCACTGGACCTAATGAGTGTCATACAATCCTCGTAGTTATAATTTTTGTTCCTCTATTAACCAAAAATGTTTGTGAATTGTAGAATTTTCTTGAGAACATCGGAACATGTTGTCAATACACCATTTCACTATGCTCTTTACATCTTTCAATTTAGCACCATCTTTGTATATCAACTCTTCTCCCGCAAGATCTCTTTTCACACATGCCCCTACACTTGTCATGCTCTCATTTTCCATGTCCAACCTCATTGAAACTCCAAATATGTTGCACACCCATCTTGACGTGCATCCTGCTCATCCAATAAAACATTCGTAGATTCTTAAACTGAGACGTGTAATTATCTGACCATATATAATGTTGTTTGAAGTGGATGTCCCTATCAGACAAGTTTCCATAAAATAACTAGAAATACCCTTGCACAAATTCAGTAGAATGAGTATGATCATCACTGATATAAAATTAGTACTCTCTTACAAAAATTGATCATTCTTTTGTCTTTGTCAGGAGAATGTATAAATGATATATGCACAAAAATGGTAACTTGTACTTGAGTTGTAATATTGCGATTGAACCTCCATTTTGGTTGGAATGTGTAAAACTCTGCAAAATCAACCACCTGAAACAATAGCACTAATAAGAAATGTGTCCTTGCATATATTGAACTATTCATCCAACCATTGAGATCGTGTGTATACATAGCATACTCATAAACAATTTCATCCTTAAATTTTTCTCATAAATTGAATAATAGGCATATATTCTATAACTAGCTCACACCGTTTAGACTCTTTTCCATCTTTCAACTGGTATGCAATTGATTTATATTTATTAAAATCAACTAAATTATGTCCTATTGCACTTTCAATTTTCTCATGGATGCAAATTTCTAATTTAGGTAATCTGTCGCATGTACCACAACTTCCATCTAAACAATCCTCGACTATAAAACATTTGTCCAACTTTATTCACAAACTATTGTAGGAATGAAATCCCTGGAAGATATTGGTTGAACTTGAACACCACATTCCAATAACATAGTTTCATAATGAAAATTAGAACGAATACGTAAAAATTTAGCATAATGCATCAAAAATTCAACATGTTGCCTACAACAAAAAGTGGTGCGAGCGTGGTTGATTTTCACATAGAATGCTTTCAACATTTTAAAAAAATGTTGACTAATTTTAATTTCTAGATGCTCTTGTTCAAACTTATGAAAAAATTGAGTTTGAGTCATATCTAAGAAATGCTTTGGATGTGGTTCGCAATTAGTAGAACCAAATCTCCATTTTATAACATCTCTTGTATTAGATGAAACTCTAGTGTTATCATGCCAAAATTGAATAACAAATTCTCTTATAGCATCAGTATTACCTTTTTCCTTACGTGGTGCTCTAAGAAAATGCCCAAAAATGGGTGTTATTTAGTGATTGAGGATATTACGTCTTTCAATTGCTTTCATTAGAGTTTTTGATTAACTATCAACATTCTACTTGTTTGCATAATCAAACATTTTTTTATTGATTCACTTACAACACTAGTAGCAAGTACACGACGTGCACAATATTACTATCCCTAATGCATCTCTTGACACCAACAATTTTATATTAATCATGAAGGTTTTCAAAAATTGTAGAGGTTTTACCACGTATATTAGATGTTGTGAATTCGAGGTGTTTAATGTAGGTCTCATTTTAAACAATTTCATCAAACTAACCAACAATTGACATCTTTGGGAATCATTTAAAATATCAAAATGATTATCCTAAATTTTAGTGGATTTTTCATTCGAGAAAGTTAGTGGACATTGGTTTCAAAATGTTTTCATCAATTTCAATAAAAAAATTAGGTTTCTTACGTAAAATCCTATGAGGTGTTTTTGTCAAATTTTGCTTGTCTACAGTTTCAACCTGAATTTCCTTATTCACATTTTCATTGTCTCGTTCAATTTAAACATTTTCTACATCACGATTTTTTAATTCTTCTTCAACATTGACGGTAAAAAAATCTTCACAATGATTATTTAATTCAACTTCAACATCGATGAGAAACATTACCGGTTCCTCATTGCTTTACAATAGTAGGGGTTGAAGATGAACCTCTTCTTGGTTCACGAAGATTCCGCATTCACTCAACATTTTTAAATTTACTTGCCTTTCTTAATGACTTCCTTTTTGACTTCGTTTCTTGTCTCCCATGATGTTTTGCTTAGGTGATAAGAAAAACGTGTAGAAAAAGATAGAATTTCGAGTAATTAAATGCGATAAGGTAAAAGAGTAAAAATCACATGGTAATTCAAACATTGGAATGTGTCTAAATATGATTTAAGAACCGTGAGCACAATTTATAAACCGTGATCATGGTTTATAAAGCACGCTCGCAGATTTGTGTTATAAAAACTACGATCGCGGTTTATAAACCGCGATCACAGGTCTATCTGTATCATCAAATTCAACCCTAAGGCTCGGGAAATATTTGTCTTTCCCCAACTAAAGCTATGGAAGGTCATTATGAAGTGTAAATTTTTTTAAAACTTCAATTTTTTTCTTCCACGGACTTGAACCATCCTAAAAACCGATAACATTTCACAAAAATGGTGCCATCGTGTAGGGGATATTGTTAGCTTCGTAGAAATATTGATTTTAAAGTGAATAGAATAAGATAAATATCATTTTATAATTTTTTACTAACAATAGGTCTCTAAGATATTTTTTCCCACGAATGTTCATGTCTATGTTTAATACTGCAACTTTTGTTTTGCTTATCAAAATGTGATAAAACTTATACCATCCCAAGCTTGGAAAAATTTTATACACTAAAAAAAAATATTTGATTTCGATATTTTTTGATATAGTTATGGTGGGCAAATGGAAAGTGCTCTGTTTCTAAATCTTTTCAGACCACTTTCATAGAAAAAATCATTAAAAAAATTATTTCTCGAAAAAATACAAATTAAAATCCATCCCAAGATATACAACTACATCTAAATTTTCACCAAATGAAAAAAAAACAAGATTTGGTCATCCAAATCGCAGGCAAACGGACTATAATCTTATAGGTTTTTAAAAAAAAAACCAATTCATATAATTTAAATTGTTTAATATAGCTAAACTTGTCCATTTTTTAAAAAATTAGTAGTTTAGAAACTAGATTCGGATGCTACGATTTATATTTATATAATTTTTCTAATTTTGAGTGCACGTATTACTAATAGTCCTACAAGTTGATATTTTGCTATTTTTTTGCAATATGACGTCCACCTATGACCGCTTTTTGTCCACCAACTTGTTGCACTTACCCATTCCCGATCATTTACAATTCTCTTGGTGTGGAAAGAAGCACAAGTATGAGGATTGCCCAAGATTATTTGAACACATGAGCCAAAATCAATGAAGGGATAAGGGCACTAGGATGGTAATCGTGAAGAAATTTGACTCACAGTGGATGCCAATAATGGCACAAGAGTTTGAGTTAGAACTGTCTTGGTGATAACACGAGATGAGGCTACGTACACTAGGGAAATACCAAGGCATAGACCATTGATTACAAGAGAAGAGGTGGTATATGGGAAGTATTCAGAGCCTACCCATCGAAGTAATCGAAGTCTTCAAGAGGAAATTTAGTGTCTAAAAGAGAAATCCAAGAGGTTAGAATAGAATAAAAGTTTTGAGGTCCCTTAGTTAAATATAGATGATGTCAGGGGAGGTGTATAAGATGTTGAGGTAAGAGAATATCATTCCTCTTATAGGAGAATGGTTGAGAGATAAATTACCAAGCATTGGAGGAGAGTGCGAGAGGAAGGTCTTACATGCTAACCTTCCTCCTCACAAGCCTTGAATATGATAAGGAGATTACCTTGAATGTAGTTGTTTATGGATGGCTCCTAAGTAATATTCTAATTGACATGGGCGTGAAAGTTAATGTTCTCACCCTAGACACATGGAATCAAATGGGAAGGCCCCCATTACATCCATCTTCAAATGTGTTGTATATGGCTAACAAGACAAAAAAGTCCCATTGGTGTCTTAAAATATGATTTTATCACCATCTAAGGGGCAAAATTCACCTGGAGACTTGAAGTCTTGGCACTTTTGAAGAACACAACTTTTTTAGCGTTACTTAGGGAACCCCTGGTGCTATAAGAAAAATGTTGACTTACATTTCAATAAGGGATATATAAGTTTTGAGAACAAGGAGGAACGTGTTATCATTCCTTTGATGGATGGGAAGTTAGCACCCTATACTAAGCCCTTGAGAGAAGAAGACCTAGAAAAAATCTATGTGCACACTATCAGGGACCCTGAGGTTGTGCAACCAACAAAAGAAGGTGTTATTCAGTGGGAATATGCTCAATATATAAGTGATACAACTAGTGTGACATGTGAAAATTGGGTGCACGGGACATATGAGTTAGTTGGAAGGAAGTTAAGAGGGTGTGACAAGAGTAACAAAGGCACGCTCATTCAATCACATGGGAGGAAAATAGTTACCAAGTTACACTAGGGGATCCAACCCTAATGTTTTTTTATGAGAAATGGAGACCCAGTAGAGATGTGAGGTTGAAAGGAGAAGTATTCTTAGCTATACCTTTCTCGGGACCATAACACGTTGGTGGGAAACCCATCATGATAACCTTCTAGAGTGGTAGAAGGTGAGGATCACACTCTGTTAGCTTTCTTCAAAGAAATGCACCTATTATTATACAAGAACATCATGGGAAGGAACCCACCTCATTTCACATCCATGCATTTGAGAAGGCATGCATGGAAGGCGCAAAGGTATCACCTCCATATTTATGGGTTCATAAGCTTTAATCCACCTTACAAAAATGTGTGTGCATGATAAATTCACTTAGAGTTGTGCCGTTAGAGAGGAATCGACAGGAGTTGATGGCTGATCTCCTTCAAGATTTTGAGTATCGAAATAAAAAACCATTGGTGAATGATATGCTATAGGTTTTAAGCACCTAACTATGGGGGACAGTGTCATGGCAGAAGATAGAATACTAGAATTTTTGGGAGATCCTATCTTGGAACCGTGCTTTAATAAGGAAGAATCAAAGGAGGTAAATCTTGAGCACGCATGGAGGGACAAAGAGAAAGGAAAATTGGTCTACGTAATAGATGGTAAAGAAGTGAAAACTTGTATGTTAACCATATTGTAGGCATGTTCCATCTTATGGATAGTGCTTGATGAGAAAGCGTGTGCCTACCATGAACCCCGAAAACCGGGAAGGTTAACATTGGTTCGGAGGCGGAACCTAAGGAGGCTGTAATTGGAGATTACTAGAAAGAAAAATAGGTTTCGAAGATCATGGATCTGTTGCGCAAATTTCAAGATTTGTTTCCATGTAGGTACCATGAGCTTAGAGGAGTTAAACACTCCTTGGGATAAATGAAGATCGTGTTAATGGAAGGTGTGTACCCAATTCGGAAGAGACCTTATCGAATGAATCTGAATTTTTGCGTCAGTTCAAGAAGGAGATTGATAAGATGATCGCATCGGGAATCATTAAGGCTATTGAAAAATTAGAATGGATAAGTTTGATTGTCATCAGCTTTAAGAAGGATGGGAGGATAAGGATTTACATTAATTATAGGGATTTGAATGCGGTATGTGTCATTGACCCTTTTCCAAACCCCTTCACCGAGGAGATCCTAGAAGGAGTAGCCGGGCATGAGATCTATTCTTTCACAAATGGATTCTCAGGATATCATTAGGTTAGAATTGCAAAGGAGGACCAAGAAAAGATAACTTTCGCCACTAAATGGGGAATTTTTGCCTACACAGTCATGCCTTTTGGACTGAAGAATGTGCTTATTGTGTTTTCACGCATTGTGGTTCAGGCATTTCAAGAATTCATCCATAAGTTTATACAAGTCTACCTGGATGACTGGACAATATATGGATTAGTGAGGGACCATTGTGACAATCTAAGGCTGATGTTTGAGAGATGTCGGTAGTTGAGTATATCTCTCAACATTAAGAAATGTGTTTTCTCCACCCCATTTGGAACCCTGTTAGGGAATATCATATGTAAGGAAGGCTTTTTGGTGGATCTTGCCAAAGTTATTGTTATTGTGGATTGAGGGAGCCTACCAACCAGAGTGCAATGAGCAGATTCCTTGGGCATATGGGGTATTACCAGAAATTTATCAAGGGGTGTGCAAGATCGTCATGTCATTGCAAAAGTTGTTGAAGTACAAAAGTACATTTTATTGGGGAGAGGTACAAAAGATGGAATTTGAAACATTAAAGAATAATATTATCACCATGCCCATATTATGCTTTCCCTCTTGGGATAATCCATTCCATGTACATGTTGATTCTTCAGGACAAAAATTGGAGAAATCTTAGTAAAACCTAGAAAGGGAATTGTTGACCACACCCGTGCTTTGCTAGGAGGAATCGACCCAAAGTATAACAAAACTATACTATTACTGAGCACGAGGCATTATCGATGAGCTACATGTTGCATAAATTCAGGCACTATCTATTGGTAACACCCTTTATATTCTCCACATACCACATGACATTGAAGTTATTAGTGAAAAAGCCCATCTTGAAATGGCGCATATGTAAGTGGGTCCTATTATTTCAGGTGTTTGAGTTTACGGTTGTTGTAAAACCAGGTAAGAGTAATCTGGGGCCTGACCATTAAGCAAGGATTGATTCAGGAGATGATGCGTAGAGCATTAAGGATACAATGCTAGATGCAAAAGTATTGATTACAACGCGTGCCCCCCGACTTGGAAGATATTGTTGTATTTCTAAAAATGGGTGTGGCGCCAAAGGAATGGAGACTTTGGAAAGGAAGTATTTAGCCATACGCTCCATACCCTACATGTTAATTAATGGAGACTTATACAAGCTATGCCGCGATGAGGTTTTACACTAGTTCTGTCAAAGCATGAGTGTGTTGCAGTAATCATGGAGGAATCACATCGTTGAATTGCAGAAGGACACTAAGTAAGGAATGCAACCACGTACAAGATCTTTCTAGAATAATTTTGGTGGAAAACGGTTTACAAAGATTGTATCAATTATTGCAAGGCCTATGACCACTTCCAGTACCTTGGTAAACTAGGGAAAAGAGATGAAATTTCATTAAGACCGATTGCCAGTGCTAAACCATTTGAGAAGTGGGTAATTGACTTCATAGGTCCTATTTCTCTATTCACACAAAGGACAGGTTCATGCTATATCATTACATGCATAGAGTAGCTTATAAGGTGGCCAAAAGCAGTACCTACAAGGGATTCCACAATGACAACAACAACTAGGTTCTTATGGGAAAATATAATCAGTAGGGTATGGATGACCGATGAGCTTAACAAGTGATAGGGGTACTCATTTCTTAAATGAGGTTGTTAGAATCTTATTAGTAGAATTCATGGTGGCCCATCACAAGACTACCCCTTACTACCTATAAGTTAATGTTACTACCGAGGAATTTTTAAAAAAATGAATCACATGTTAACCAAGATTTGTGATGTCGGAAGAAAATATTGGGATGAAAAAATTTCTACTATGTTATGGTCATATCGGACTACTTATACGAGATCGAACAAGGCCACACCTTTTAATTGGTGTTTGGTGTGGAAGATGTGTTACTGTCGAATTTATGTTACCATTTCTGTGTATAACGTGTGTAGGAGGGTTAGATGATGAACAAGCACTTGAGGAGAGAATTGATAAGTTGATGCGGTTGGATGAGAGGTGGGATATTGTTCGTTGGTATCGTAAAACTGAAAAATCCCGTGAAGAAGGCATGGTATGATAGAAAAATCAAGAACAAGCGGTTTGAGGTTGGGAAGATGGTTTTACTTTATGATTCTAAGTTTCTGCACCATCTTGTAAAGCTCAAGGTCCATTAGTTGATACCATATTACATTACCCATATACTTGATTCAGAGCTTCCCGGCTACAGGCATTGAATGGAACACGAATTCCTAGGTATTTCAATGGAAGTAGGATGAAGCCCTATTATAATTAAGGCTTCTGGGTGTTTGTAAATAAGACAATATTTCCTATTAGCTTAGGATTTCCCTTAGGTTATTTCTCTTTCCTTTTTGTTTCCCTTTCTCATTGCTTTGTTCCTTTTGGTTTGTTTTGGGTGTGTGTGTGTGCGTTGGTGGCTAATTACATCATCAAGGTGTTATGTGCAGAGGACCGTACATATTTTTAGTGTGGGGTGGAACATAAAGGGGAAGTGAGTAGGACGTGGTAAGAGTTGGAAGAAGTTCCCTGGAGAAATGTTGATGTGATGGCCCAGGTTGTGAAGTCAAAGGTGTATGGGGTCAAATGAGCGCACATATCGAGGTGATCATTAGAGGAGATTGGTGTCAAAAGGATTTGAGAAACCACGTACAAGGGTAAAAATCACAAGAGTAATATGAGGTAATCAGCGGAAAGAACTTGGTCCAATACATAGAGGAAGAATTGACTTCAGCGTGGGAGAAAGCACGAAGAATTATATGGTCAAGGTTGTGCTCCGAAGGTTACGTAAGTGTTTGCATAGGTTTGCGCATAGAGGAAAAGCATTGGATAGAACATGAAGAAGGATGGCATTGGAAAAAGATGAATTTAATGTGTTTGTACATTAGTAGGTGGCATCAAGGTTTGTGTGGAAAAAGAAAAAAGCTATAAATAGAAGGTTGGGGGTGAGGTATTATTTCACATTTCATTTTTTTACTAAGCAAGTTTTTACGTTTTAAGTCAATTCTATTAAAGAATTTACAAAGAGTAGTGTGCGGAGTTGAATAAATCGAAGGACTTGTGAACCAAAGTGTGGAGGTAAAGTACACGGGCATATGCAAAAGAGTTTTTAGTGGATTCCTATGGGTGGATAGGTTGTCTTGTGGAAAGGAAGTGCTCCAGGTTAGGGTTTACAAGCTAGGGCACGGGTTTTCGTGGAAATTCCATAGAAGTAGAGCCAAGGGTTTGAGCATTAATAGAACTTGATGCAAGGGAGAACTACAGAGGACCAAGGAAGAGAAAAATGGCACCAAGGAAAGGAGTGACCACTTCACCAAAGAAGGGAAAGGGCAAGGGCAAAGGAAAACTGACTGTTTCCACAAGTTTCAATGAAGAATGGTATGTAGAGATGTAGTACCTAGATGGTGTGTTGCTAGGGAAAGAGTGGGTGTCACATACAAGGAAGATGGCCATGAGTGATTACAATCATTGCACGAGCACCATAGAAAATAAGATGAGCCCGATTTGGTTAACCCTATGGAAAAGAGGATGCCTGATGGGAAACCCATCTATGATGATGAAGTAATATTGAAATTAGAGAAGGCTGGGCTTCTACAAATTTATGAGTTTCCCTACTTTGGAAAACCAGAGTGACTATACTAGTGGTTAATATCACGCGTGTATAAGGACTATTTATATTTTGCGAGAAGGCAAGATGTGCATAACCCCATAGTTGATTTCTAATTTCACCGGCCCGATCTCGTGAATGAGAACCGCTGGATGAGGATTTCTGGGACAAGGAGGCCATCAAGAAAATGGTTGAGGCGTATGATTATAAGAATGGTTCGTAGTACTTTGACATCACTGCAATCACAAACCCTATTATGAGGATGACCACGCACTTGGTGACAAAGCTGAATGGGCAGGAGAGATGGACGCATAAAAAATAAAAGTTAGTTAAATGTCTACCATAATATCTCGGAGGGCATAATTTACAACCTCTCAACTTTCATTGCAGAGGATATTATTGATGCCGCATGTGACGGGGAGAAGATCATGTTCAGTAATGTCCTCCTTACCATTGTCTTTTGGGAAATTTGAGTGCTCGATGGGTTAGATAAGTTTATTTGGGAGTACCCGAATGAAAACCCCTCTCCCGCCAAGAGGTTTGAAACCTATACTTATGACACCATGACAACCTCTCACAAGGCGTGCTTAGAGAAATGGTATAAATAGATACGTGATACATTTAGAGATGGACGGAGAATACCATAAAAACTACCTGCACTAGTGGATGGAGAAGCTGAATTCACCATATACCAGCACTTTTGTATCAGAAATTTTACCTTGACAGATGACACCAAGGGTCCATGGTGTAAGTTACCCTTCACCTTCACAGCATAGTATTTTCAAGGCACAATAAACATGTTTAAGGAGGAGAAGAAGCTAAGATTTGATCTAAGTGTTATAGATCAAGATCACCACAAGATGCGTCGGACCTTGGTGTATCCCAAAAATCGCACCTATGTAGAAAAGTACGTATCTCATGACGTACACATGGTAAAATCAGTGACATTTCCTATTGCAAGTAGGATGCCGACAAACATATATGTGCGGCTAAGGCCCAAGTTTGATAAAGGAACTTATGTTGATAATGACATCTCAATCCTTAAGGACCCCACCGAGAGGAAGAAGAAGGTAATAATTCATAAGATAGAAAGGGAAGAGACTCCTGCATACAAGGCACCAAGCGTGCATATATTACAAATTGTAATGGTGTAGGAGTCGGCGCGGGTACAAGTACCTATGCTTGATAGAAGAAGTCTCCCATCGGGAAGGAAGAGTCACCACAGAAGTAAGATTCACCGCAAAAGGAAGAGTTTCTAGTAAGGGAGAGTCACTGAAAAATAAGAAAGAGAGAAGTCCCCTTAGTTAGAATCACCAAGAAGGAATAAGTACAGGGTGAAAAAGGGTCGACTCAAGTGAAACAAAAAGCATGGAGGTTGGAAAGGGCTATGAAGATGATGAAGAGTGCAACAAGGCTCAAAATCATCCTATGTATGATGTACACAAATCGAGGAAGAAGGGGATGAAGAGAAGGATTAGAACAAGGAACCCATGATAAAGGTAGGAGTGAGGAAGTAAGCATGAAGGAGTAGAAGACCCCGACCCAGAAAAAGGAGCTGATGGATAATACTATAGAGAGGGAAGTGGTATGAATTATCCAATAGTTGGTAGAGCATGAAGTCGAGTGAAGCTCCCAAGAAGTGTTGAAGGAAATTGAGGAGATCGCAAGTATAAGAAAGGTGTATGGGATCATGGGTGGAGATTCCAGCTAAAGAAGTAATCTTCCGAATGAAACACACACAGTGGAAAGGGCATAATAGTTGCACAGGAACAAGAGATGACTTACATTAATGATTTTAAATAAGGTATCTTTGTGTGCACGCTTCCAATGTACCATGCCCACAAACCAACTCCTCACTTGGTCTTCTTTTGATGATGAAGGTGTGTACCCATGCACAACAAAATTACTATCTTGGGATTTTGAGTCCCATGTTGATGAACCCAATTTGAGGTAAATTGAGATGCATTGATGAAGATACTAGATTCCAAGGGAGTAAACCCTCTGGTAAATTCCCAACAACTGTCCGATGATCAAGTTTTCAATGTGATCAACAAGATATCGGTGTAGGTGGAAGCAAAAATATTTAGAAAAAATGACATAATAAGGGTCTTGGAGGAAGAGCTTGAGAAAAAGAATGAGGAGATCATTGAGCGGGACAAGGAAATAAAATAGAAGGAATTGATCATTACACGCTTATGGCGTGAAGCGAGGGATGAAAAATCACAAGTGTGTAATGTCCATAAGAAGATAGAGGCCATCTCTAATGCCATTATCTTAAACTACCGAGACCTAGCCCTACCGAGTAGAATTATGATTCAACCATACACTACTTGGAAGACCTGACCCACATCCTCACCATGAAAAGATAGACACTTGCATTAGAATCAATGGAATAAGTAATGGCACACCAAAAGAAGGATGAAAAGTTGAATACTAGGGAGATACTAACTTGGTATTGTGACCTCCTTGCCTTAGTAAAGACCGTGGAACAAATGAAAGAAGTTGTATATGACAACTGTGGCGATAGGGAAAAAGTAACAAGCATATTAGTTGCCACCCATGAAGCGGATCTGAAAGAATTTTAAGAAAATAATAAGGGAAATAAGGTAGAGTGGGACATGATCTTGGCCGAGGTAGAGAAGAAATCATAGGCAATCGAAACCTTAAGGGTTTTGATTAAAATTAAAATGAAATATTTGTACCCCCAAGTCACTCGCGGCAGGATGGACGTTCGGGAGACCTTAGGAAGAAGATGGAAAGAATTGGAGATATGTTGAAGGATAAGGGGGAATATATGAGTTTTTACGAAGTTAGGATGATTTTGGGTGACTTACTTCAGTAGGTGCAGAGTGAGGTAGATTCTTGGGGTAATATTAAATCCCCGCGAAGAAAGATTTACTTCTCATGCAGCAAAGAATAGAAAGATTCTTCCATTCTTCGATTCTTTATTCAATCAAAAATTCTTCCATTTTCCCTATTCTTTATCCTTTAGTGGAATGTCAGGGTGTTTCCGAGGATAGAAAACACGCGTAGTGTAGGGTAATGTTGGGCCCTTAAATTGACTAAGTCCCAAGGAAGAATTTGGTGCACACGGGAGGCGATAAATAAGGAAGGTGCTTAGGAAAAAGTGCACAAGGGAAAGGCGAGTGGTATAATAGGTTGGCATGTGGAAGCAAGAAGGTTTAGGGACCTAGCCATATTTTGAAGGAGTTATCGCAGGAGAAACATGTGAAAAGCCTAAGTAGGTGTGTTGAATGCATAAGGTATAACCTTGGAGCCTTGATGGTCAAGAAAATAATATTCCACATGAAGCATATTCCCAAGATGATCATTTCAGTAGTGGAGGAATTTGCAAGTTGGTATAGGCATTTGACCATGGAGGACCATAATTCCACTAAGCATGCGATTTGCTCATGAAGGAAACCAAGGCAGTGCATCCAGATCCTATTTAAAGGAGTGTTTGGGTCCGAAATAAGAGAGAGAAGAGGGTGAGAATGAAGTTCTGGGAAATGAAGGGTTAAGGAGGGTTTTAGGTAGTAACAAGGTGTTGTAGAAATGCTTGCAAGAAGGGTCTTGAAGCCTTTTTAGGTATGGATTTTGGTAATAACAAGGGTTGTAATGGGTAGAATAGCTAAGAACTCTCTCTGTAGAGTATTTTGTAGGGTTTAAGATAATATCCCTTGATGTATTCAGTCTATATGACCCTCATGATGTAATGGAGCCATTGTAAATGTTTATAAATCAATATATGGTGTGTGATTCTGGTTATTCATGCTCGAGAAAAATAAAAATTTATGATATTCATATTATTCTGAATCAGATCTAGTTTCCTTATGCTTATTTACAATGTTCATTTGCATTTATGATGCATTTATGCATAGATTTGTTGTTTGTATCTTCTGTTTCGGGTGAATGTCTATATTTCCA
This sequence comes from Taxus wallichiana var. yunnanensis, assembly GCA_018340775.1. Lineage (NCBI taxonomy): Eukaryota > Viridiplantae > Streptophyta > Pinopsida > Cupressales > Taxaceae > Taxus > Taxus wallichiana. The sequence continues at coordinate 390,635,367 of CM031237.1, read as the reverse complement.
TTTTTGTAACTCATTCTCCATCAATGACAGATCATTATCACAAATCTCACATAAAGGATGGGCTCGGTGCATGTGCATTCCTCGGGTGGGTGTCCAGCACATATTGGGTGATAGGTTGACGTGTTTGGGGTAAAAGAAGATATATGAAGAAATGAGTACATGATCCCATATAGTTAGGCCCTCATAGTTGGTCATTCAATAAACATCCACATCAACCAGTTTGACCATGTATTTGGTAAAATCCACATTGAATATCCAATGACACAACCTCAATGATTCGGCCCAAACTTGTGTGATTCAAACACTACGCATAGGCCACACGTTACATGGAAAAATAAAAGAGTTAAAACATGGAAAAAGCCATGCATAGAGAGGGTAGTGAAGCCCCAACTAAACAAAAAAATCCTCCCTATCCCGATGGATGTGGTATCTTACCCACTCGAAGCACAAAGTGGTCTATGGAAAAATGGCAAGCGGGAGTTGCAAAATGGTGACCTCATTGGGGAAAACAAAGTGGCCCAACTAACTCGCCAACGAGTTGGTTAGGATAAGAGTTGGTAGATATTGATAATATCCATAATATATGGGCTTCCTAAGACTTATAAAAGGCCCTTCCCACATATTCATTCAACATTACAACAAAATCTATCAAGCCTTATAAAAGGAGTCGAGGATAGAAGGAAGAGCTTCCATGCTCATTCGAAGGAAATAAGGAGAATAAAGCATTGTAAAACCTTATATTAAAAAAGGTAATTTGTTGAATTACGTCCTATTTTATTAGGAACTAATTTTGGGAGGTAAGACCTATTTATATAGGCAAATTGGGAAATTGGGAAATAGTGAAAACTACCCAATAGTCCCATAGTGCCACATTATTGAATTGTGGAGCTTGGAGTGTCGATTGAAGTTCCATAGGGTGTATTAATAGCATCTTGATGGTGGTCGAGTTCTATAGGATTTTATTCACCGGGAAGGTGGAGGATGATTCTGATCGATCATCAATGTTCTTGAAGGATTGGAGTATTGATAGGAAAGTTTAAATTTCTATTAGGTTTTATTGTAAGAAACTATTTTGTACTTAAAATTTTTTACTAGTGGAATGGTTCTATAGGAACCCAAAGATGTAGGCTATTTCGAACTCCGTAATTAACCGGTGTGTAGTGTGTTTGAATATTTTCATTAATTTGAGTGGATTTATTTGAAAACAGAGCAAATTATTGGCATAATTTAACAAGCCTATAGAGGCCTGAATTTGGTTAAAATTTAGACCTTAGATTTTTAGATCAAGTTAGTATCAAAGATGGTTTTTCTCGATATTTTCTTCCAGTTGAAACTAATTTAACATTGTGATTACTTCAAGTTGGTGCAGTTGGTTCAGTTTTTGTGAACAAGGTACAGGTGCACTATGGGAAGAATGTCAAAACAAGATAAGCTCAAGGAAATTGAGGCTTATAATCACCAAATCTAGGAAGAGAACTATCTCTTGAGATCTATGTATTACTCCCTAGAAGAGGAGAATGCTCAACTGAAATTGGAATTGTAAGCCAAGGATGAGCTCTTGGCAAGATTGTAAAATGGTGAGTAGAAAGGGGAGAGACCCTTGACTATAGATGTAGAAAGAATGACAGATGCATACTTGGTAAGTATGTCACCATTAGATTCCTCATCCCATTCAGACTCAAATTCAAGGTATGCTTGCTTTTGGTGGTTTTGAAAGATACACTAAAGGTATATGATCTAAATTGTTAGATAAAATGGGTTTTAATGGAATCGGCCTTGATAAGAACAACCAAGGAATGAATAACCCAATACAAGTCAAGGATCATCCTCGTTATGTAGGTTTGGGTTACTCTAATCTGGGTATGGATATTGGAGAGACCTCCAAGAATGTTTAAGGAATACAAGATTATAATAGCAAAGAGAAAAGACCACTAGCATAACAAAGGCGAATGGGAATGGTAAGAAAGGTCAGAGAAGAGGTAACGAAATTCCACCTCATGTTTCTTATCATAATGATAAAACTGGAAAATGAGGTAAACCTTTTAAGGATCTACTCTTTCTTCTAAAACAAATATGGGTATAATATACAGAAGATGGTGAATGTTTTTCCATGCACATTTTTTGGAGGTACTAATCATTATGTATCCTTTTGTTGGAGGAGGAAAACCTTTTGCGAAGCATTTTCCAAATGAGCTGAAAAACCAGTCTCGTAGCTTTTAGGCGAGAAATGGTAAAAATAATTCCTCATCCTAGAAGGAGAAAAAGAGGAATTATTTCACTCATTGTCGTATGAGTGGACACATGGTTGATAAATGCTGGAAACTTCACCCAACAAGCCATCCGCTACATGGTAAGAAAAATTTGGTATATAAGGTAAAAGAAGTTTTTAAACCATCAGTTAAAAATGAATCAACCTTTGATCTATCCACAATTGAACCATAGATGAGTCCATTCTATTTTAATATGGAAAATGTAAACTCATGTGAGTTGGATAGATTTACATTTGCATAGTTGTAATTGTTGAAAGCATGTAAAATTATTCAGAGCATTTTGTGGGTTTCGATGTAAATATTCACATATTTTTATTGCTTTGAAATTGGGAAATTGGAGTCTAGATTGGTGGGATAGGCTAAGGGACAGGTTTATCATACTAAATATTTTTCTTACATTTATATTTGGATTACTCCATTATATCTCCTAATCAGCTTTTGAGTTCTGTATGTACTTGGATACATGATTTAACTCATATTTATAAGCTTGGAGATTTGTTGGCCAATTATGCAGACAGTTGAACTCATTGGTGTCATCTCGGATCTTCATTCGTGTAGATGCATTGTGATCATACAAAGTAGAGTGGCATCCGATCATCGTGGATGTGACATATTCTGAAGTGTAAGACCCTTAGAGGGAATACGTGGTGATGTTTCAAAGATTTCTCGGGTGCATGACCTCTTGAAAGGAAGATGTAAAAATACGTATTTATGGGTGTTATCAAAGTGTAAGACCCTAGAGGGAAGATGTGGTAATATCTACTTCCATGAAGACTATATGTTACAAAGTTTTGAGACCCCCAAAGGGCACATGTAGCACTATATTCCTCCTATGTTGCTTTGAAAGAATAAGACCTCAAACAGGAAAATGTGGTAGTATAAGCATGAGGAATTGTTGAAGTGTAAGACCTTTAGAGGGCATATCTAGTAATCAAGACAAAGGAAGAATCATGGTTTAACTATAATCCACAAGGCCAGGATCAGGACCAAGTTATGGAAGTGAGAAGAATGCAACACACTATACTAGAGAATGTACGCCATAGAAATTCCGATGTGACAAAGAATATTCAGATTCAGACAGGATGACAAAAGTTCTAGTGAGATTTTGGTGGAACAAAAGCCTTTCCCATTAGGGATGTGTGATCCGGAGGATAGTATGGAGGACATATGTTCCCTAAATCTCCAAGGATTGGGTACTGAATAAAAATCAAAGAGATTTCTATTGAATATTTGAATGTCAAAAATAGAGTACGTACATGGAAACAATGGTGGTCAAAGTTAAAGTCAACCCTAGATGGGACCGGGTCAATGAAAAATTACAACGAGTGGCGAAAAGAGAAAATAGGGTTTAGATCCTCCGGTATTCGATGGTAATTGTAAAAGGTCGACGATGGAATCCGTAGTTGGTGGGATCGATTTTTTTATCGGAAGGGGACCATGTCACTGTCAAGACTATTTTATCGATGCCGATATGGTGGGTCCTCGAGGCCACCACATGGCTTACCACCACACGTTCAAATTCATCGGATATGTCTATCAAGGAGCAAAAAGTGGACTATACATTAAAAGTTTACATTTGTATTGCATGATTTATTTGATCTCGGTGAGCTATTATTTTTTCTCGGTGGGGTGATTAATTCCCCACCGAGTTGACCACATTTCTTACACTATGTTCGAGTTATATATCCACATTGTTTGGGTTCCACATTATACCTCCCATATTGTTTGATCTTATCTATGGTAAGTTATCCTTATACATTGCTTGGGATAAGCCCCTTATATGTTGTGGAATGGATATATATTATCATGGGAGGTTTATATATCCCGACGAGTCTACATTGGATGGTTCAAACATAGTTTATCGGGATCAATATAACTATTAAACAATATGAATCAGCCCATTCGGGAATTTTAAACTATGTTTGGCAGATCCCATATAGTTCATCCCTCATAGTTGGCCATTAAATAAACATCCACAACAACCAGTTTGGCCACATATTTTTCAAATCCACGGTGAAAAGCCAGCGAGTCAACCTCAATGACTCGGCCCAAACTTGGGCCATTCAAACACTATGCATAGGCCACTTGTTACATGGAAAAGAAAAAGAGGTAAGACGTGGCCGAAGCCATGCATAGAGAGGGAAGTGAAGCCCCATTTAGAAAAAAAAATTGTCCCTTTCTAAATGGATGTGGGATCTTACCCACTTGAAGCACAAAGCGGTCTAGAGAAAAATCGCAGGTGGGAGTTTTAAACCTGCGATCTTGGTGGGGAAGAAAAATTGGCCTTACCAACTCATCCAACGAGTTGGTTGGGATAAGAGTTGGAATATATGGATAATATCCACAAATACGGGGCACCTAAGCCTTATAAAAGGCCCTTCCCACATACTCATTTAACATTACAATGAAAGCTATCAAGCCTTATAAAAGGAGCTCGAGGATAAAAGGAAGAGCTACCAAGATCATTTGAAGAAAATAAGGAGAATAAAAATTTGTAAAACCTTATGTTAAAAAGGAAAATTGTTTAATTAAATCCTATTTTATAAGGCACTAATTCTGGGAGCTAAGATCTATTTATATAGACAAATTATAAAATTGGGAAATAGTGAAAACTACTAAATAGGCCCATAGCGCCACACTATAAATTTGCAGATCCGGAGTGTCGACTGCAGTGTCATAGGGCATATTAATAGTGTCCTGCGGAAGATTGATTGAGTTCTATAGGAGTTTTTACACTAGGAAGGTAGAGGAAGATTCCCGAATGATCATCCATGTTCTTCGAAGGACTGGAGTACTAATAGGCAAGTTTAAAGTTCCATTAGGTTTTATCGTAAGTAACTATTTTGTACTTACAATTTTTGACTAGTGGAACAATTCTATAAGAATCCAGAGATGTAGGCTATTTCTGAACTCCGTAATCAACCCGTTTGTAGTGTGTTTGAATATTTCAATTATTTTGAGCTGATTTATTTGAAAATAGGGTATTTTATTGGCATAATTGAACAAGCCTACATCTAAATACTCGATATCATGTGGACTTTATTGAACCATATTATATTCAACTGATGATTTTGTAGAAATTACTTTAGCAATTTTGGGCATGCAATAAACATATAGTTTTTGTAGAACTTTCAGGCTGATTTTGATTTTGTTTTCCTTGTTCATATTGTTTCTTCTTACATTCAAAAGAGTAGTGTCCATAATTTTTGTAATAATGACATAGAACATAAGACTTGTCTCAATGACATAGAACATAATGACTTGACTTGTTGAATGATTATGATCATTTGAATGATCATGGTTATGTCCTCTTCCACCTTGGTTTTCAAGACTGTTGTTGCATCCTCTAAATGTATTTCTACCTCTTCTTCTAGGAGTGAATCTACCTCTTCCATGACTTACAAAATCCTGAGATGAGAATTCATTTTCTATGGTTGAATGTGATCTACCCAACCTCTGCTCATGGTTTATCAGGAGGCATGCAACTCACCTATTTTCATCTTATTTAAATCATTAGTTTCGTCTATAAAGCAACAACTAAAGGATCAAACTCAATAGGTAGAAATATCATATTTTTAAAACTATCCTTTGATCTTCTATTGTTTTTGTGTGTAATTTTATTTGATTCACAAGCCCAACAACATGTGTAAAATAGGATTCTACAGAATCTGAATATTTCATATTTAGATTCTCAAAATATTTTCTAACTATAGTTTTGTAGCTTTAAATTTATCCTTACCTTAATACACCACTTGGAGAGTTTCCAATGCACCCTTTGCTTGGTTTATTATTGTAACTCTTGGAAGAATGCTTTCACACATATCTTGGTGAATGTAAAAGAGGGATTTTCCATCCTTCTTCCTTTGTTCTTTCAAAAGATATTTTTCTTCCTGTGTGAGTATGTTGAATGTTGTTGCATTTGCAGGTTCTACATACCCATTTTCAACAATATCCCAAACATCCTGGGATCTAAAAATAGCTTTCATAGTCAAGGACCAATATTCATACTTTTACCAAAGTGAGCTATGAAGTTTGCATACTTGAAAAAGGTGCTCCAGATGTGGACACCATTAATGGTTGTCAATGAACTCTATAAATATCTAGAAGAAAAATAACTTAATCTCGATGACTAAGACCTTTTGCTCGATACTAGATAAAGGAAAGAGGAAAAGGAAGATAATAACAAACTGAAAATGCATTCAAAGCAACAATGGAACTGGTAAAATATATGCACAACAATGGAGAACACAATACAAAAATTCATGAAAAAATTAGAAATAAAAATCCATTTGCACATATATTATATTTATGGAAAATATTCGGGAGAGATTCGCTTCTCAATTTTTCTTCTTCTTCCCTTTTATATTTTCCTTCTTCCTCTCTTTCATACAAAAATGTTACACACCTAAAACATTCAATTTTGAAATGAATTCTAAAACTACTACACGTCGAGGAAGATACAAACATTAATAGATTTTCCGAGAATCAAAGGAGAATTTGAGAGATCAAATGTGATCATTCCATTTAATGATTTTTTTCCCTTTTACCAAAATATGCATATGTCGGAATATTCTAGCTATCGAGGTCGAGTTAAATGTGGGGGTCTATATTATATCTCCAACAAGAAAATTTTAAGAAAATGGAACATGGGAAGGTGTAAATATTGTCTCAACAACCTTTTCCAGGATCCTTCCACCTTATGCCAAAATGGGAGCTATAAATAAAAGTTATGGAAATTCATGAAAACTGTAATTGAAAGAAGATTATTGTGACATTTTGTAGTTGGGAGTGCCGTAGTATAAAATTATGCAAAACCTATTAATATGAGAAAATTATCATTATTCTAAGTGTCATGGTAGATGTACACAAAATATAAAAGATTACAAACAAGCTAGATAAAATATATAAAACCAAATGGCTTGAAATATTGTTGATTTTGGTGAGGATTTTATGTTTTCTTAAGTATCATACAATGGAATAATCACAACGTAACCATTAATGGTCCATTGTAGTGGATTCAAACCCATTTTATAATTTTAGTTCAAGAATTACCACTTAAATAAATAAAAATCTTAAATTCACTTTTTAGGTATAAAGGGAAAAAATTTGTAATAGTCGGCATGAAGAGTAAGCGAAAAGGAGAGGAGAAATTTGAAATAGGTAGTGGGTGGGAAAATGTTGAGTATCACAGAGTCACTAATTTATGGAAAAAGGAGGTGAATCGTAGCGAGGATCGATCACGGGAAGGGATAGGATTCCTTTTCAAAGTACAACAATAAACCTGTTTCGATCCCTGTGTAAGAATGCCTTTGGAAGGTCCGAACTAGTTCTTCATTCTAAGGTAAGTGATAATAGAATCATGTTAGACATTCCTAACATGATCGGTAGATGTGCTAGGGTGAATATGGAGAATACTATCTTGGTCGAGATCCCCTGGGGAGACCTAACATCGATGACTTCGAGAAATGGGCCACCAAGAGGTGATGATATGGACGCCGTGGCCTATTCCAATGTATTTTTGTCATAACCATGGCAATAAAAGAGGACACTATGAATATTATTATAGGTGGATCATGTTTTATGGGATGAGCCATTGTTTTATTTCAGAAATGGAAACCTAAATTCAATCCATGGGAATCTCTCGATAAAAGAATTCCCTATCTGGGTACTGAATTCCTCACTTACCATTAGATAATTGGGATCCAGATATTGTTAAATGTATTTTTAAAGGGATTGGGGATCCTATTTTGGTTGATCCCACAACCCTTGCAAATTTAATACTCTTGCATGCATGATTTTTTGTTAGTGTGGCTATGGATAAGGAACTTCCTAAGAGTGCTACATTGACCTCAAAGTGAGGATAACATCATCAAAAGATTGAATATGAGCTCAAACATTTGATGTGTCTCTCATGTCTCAAGGCTTTTCATCACTCAAAATTGTTCCCAAAACATAAATAAAATAAAGGGGAAAAGGTAAATAAGATAAATCATGCCAAAAAGGCCCAAGTAAGAAACCAATGGGTGGATGGGTGATATTGGGTGCTTCATCCAAGAACCAGGATCTAGTAAACGCAACCACCGAACTTGATACATACCATAAAGTAAAGAATAAGGAAAAGGAGAAGAGCCATGGGGAATGATAGGATAATCCATGCATCCTGCGACTATGGATATCCTATTTCTATTGGAGGGACCCTTGCATATGATTATTAAATAGACTTAGGAACTTGAAAATGAAGGAACAAAGCGGTGGATTCGCTAGTTAGTCGGTCTTAGAAGAATGATGAGGATTTAGACAAGAGTAAAGTATCTAGAGACAATGTGGAAGAGGGGTTGGTATTATCTTTGGTGGTTGAGGAAAATTTATGTAGCCTTGGTTTTTGTGCTCAAAGATAGGATTCACCTATGGTCATGGTTAACAACGTGTTTGAGGCAATTAGTTTAGAAGAGATTGAGCCTGTGGAAGCTAGTATCAATCTGATCTCTACTTCCCCATATCAACATTGCAAAGGCTATAAGATAAAAAGGAGGATGTGGGTGCCTCTAAGCAAGGAGTGGGTAGACCACCGTAAAGAGTCACCGGGGAAAGAATGATAAGAAAAGAGGTAACATAAGGAACCTAGAGTTCCTTGACAAGTAAGGGAGGATCTAAAATCAAATGATTATTATATCATGGAACATTATAGGGTTGAAAAACCCTAGAAAACATAGAATTATCAATGATATTAGAATAAATGATCATGTAGATATTATCATGATTCAAGAAACCAAAAAGAAGGGAGAAAAGTTTAAAGAAATCAAAAAGTGTTTTTGGAAATAAGCGACTTGTTTTTGTGATGAATTTTTATGAGCTTCAAGTAGTCTAGCTTATATGTGGAATGGAAGTTAGGTTGAAGGATAAATTTTGATCCGAGAATAGATATCATCTTGTTATTTATTTCACTGAGTTGATCTCAAAAAAATGGATTCTCTCAAATGTCTATGATCGAATACCACTTCGGGAAGGAAAGAACTATGGAATGAAATGACTCTCTTCAGAACTAATTTAAGGACATGGATTGGGTGATAGGTGGGAACCAGAATAACCCTTTAACCCTATCGAGAAAAATTAGGAGTCACTACAATCACAAAAAGCATGAATGATCTTATTTATTTCTGCATAATAATGGGTTGTTTGATCTTGAAATTAGAGGATCTAAGTATACCTAGACTAACCACAAAACATGTTTAGATTTGATTCAAATCAGACTTGGTAGATTATTTTTGAATCTTTAGTGGGTTTAGGACCAAGTTTATTCACTAACTACTCTTGTTATAACTGGATCTAATCATAACCCTCTGTTATTTAAGTTTGACGAAGTCTAGATGGTTAAAGGAAATCCTTTTAAGTTTGAAAAAAATTGACTTTAGACCTAGAGCTACATGATAGAATCAAGGAATGGTGGAACCAACCATACAAAAGTAATAGTAATTTTAGGGTGGTCTCAAAGCTGAAGAATATCAAGAGAAACATCATAAAATGGAATAAAGAAGTGTTCGGAGACATTTTCCTCTAAAAAATAAGGCGAGGGACGATTTGAAAATTATTGAGGATCTTATGGAAGAGGGGGATTGGAGAAGTAAGGACAAGGATAAAGAGAAATGTTTTCTCTCTTAATTCCAAAAATTTCTAGCTAAGGAAGATATTTATTGGAGGAAAAATTCTAGGATTATATGGCTCAAGTATGGTGGCAGAAATACTAGGTTTTTTCAGTCTCGGCCATCACCAAGGCAAACAAAACCAAAATTATATAAATTGATAAACATGATGGATCCCTCACCGTAGATGAAGATGATCTATCTAATACTATCACTAGCTATTTTAAATAATTGTATGTTAAAGACAATCAATGGGATGAGAGGAAGATGGAGCAAGATTTAGAGCTCTTTGATAAAGTCATTAGTGAGGAGGAAAACAAATCTATTTTGGAAATACCTAAGGAAGAGGAAATCATATCTATCATCTTCATGATGGAGGGGGAAAAGATTCTTGGTCTAGATGGGTTCACTTCCTTTTTATTCAAGATATATAGGGATATTATTAAAAATTATGTGGTCATTTTAGTTCAATATTTCTTCTTCAAAGGAAGAATGTTAAAATAGGTGAACTATACTTTCTTATTTTTGATTCCCAATGTGAATGGAGATAAAGACCTTAAGGACTTCATACTTATTAACTTATGTAACACCCTCTATAAGATATATTCCAAGATTATTTCCTTCATAATAAGGGAGGTATTGCAAAATTTCATCTTGCCTAACCAGGAGCCTTTTTGCACGGAAGTAAAATCCTTGACAACATCATTTCTATTCATGAAATGATGCACTCGGTGGAGAAATCTAATAGGGAATATTTTTGGTCAAGTTGGAAATGTACAAATCCTATGACCAGGTGTCTTGGTAGTTTTTACACACTGATTCCAGATAAACTTGGTTTTAGTTCCAAAGTTATTCAACTACTCGAAGGAATGCACTACCACTTCTAGCTTTTAGTTCTTATTAATGGGAATCCTTATGGTTTATTTAATTATGGAAGAGGACTACACTAAGAGGACCTCATGTCCCCTTTTTTATTTATCATATTGGCCGAGATCTTGAGTAGAATCAGCCGTAAAGCGTCTTTGGAGAGAAGACTCAAAGGAAACAAGGTTACTAATGGTGTGGACCCTATTTGTCTACAACAATTCATTGATCATACGGTCCTCCTAGGACAAATTGAGGTGAATGAAGCTAGAGAGATTAAAGATATTACTAAAATATGAGGTATTTTCAAGACAAATAATTAATTTTGACAAGGGCCTCTCCTTTTTATTAATGTTCATCCTAATAAAGAAAGAAGGTTAGCGGATATTATGGGGTATAGAATTAAATATTTCCCTTACGGCTATATAGGAATGCCCTTGTGTGGCAGAAATATTACACTTGAAATTTGGAATCCTTTTATTGAGAGGTTCCAAAGGAAACTAGCCTCATAGAAAGGAATTCTCCTTAGCCAAGCTGGCAAGGCTCAACTTCTTCAAATCTCTTCAAGGATTTTTTTACTTATATTATGTATGTTTTAAATTAAGCTGGAAAAATAAAAATCATTGTTAAGAAAATCAAAAGAATATTTCTATTGTCGGGACCGACAATAAAACAACAATTCCTTGGTGTCATAGGAGAATGCTACTAAGCCAAAATGATATAGTGGAATAGGCTTAAAAACCTAAAAATCATGAATGAGTACTTTGTAACCAAGATAGGATGGAGGATCTCTAAAGAATAGGGTCTTTGGGTGGATATTCTAATAGGAAAACACTTGTTGACTATAGGTAGAAGGAAATCTCTGCTAACTCAAACTAAACTTCGAAAATGATTTGTTTTTGGAACACCCTCGGTCGAGTAAGAACCTTCTCCTTAAGGGAATTTGATGGAATACAAGAAATGGGAATGAGGTTAAGTTCTAGGAAGAATATTAGATGGATAGTAAACCCCTCTCGTGATCGAGAGCCATGAAATAATATAAAGATACAGTGTAGCCAAATCTATGTGGAGAAATTGAAGGACTATTGGGTTCTAAATTCTAAAGAGAAGAAGTGGGTGACCATACTCCCTCTTTCTGATTGCAATGGCCCAAGTAGACCTTTTGAGGAGTTAAACTATAGAATCAAAGGAATCCTTATCCCCCATTTTATACTTGAGGATGGAATTATCTAGAGCAAGTCCACCTCAAGGGAGTATGAAGTGAAATCAGACTATGAAATCTTCTTGGAAAATGAGGAAGAGAAAAAAGACTATGCCATAGTATGGAGGCCACTTTGAATAGAATTATGACTGTGGAAAACCTTAGGAAGAGAGGCATGATCATCATAAACAAGTTCTCTCTCTATGAAGAGAATGAAGAATCATTTTACCATTTTTTGTGGAGTAAAGGTTTACCTTTCAACTCATAGAAGAGTTTTTAAGCATCTTCAAGGTCTATCTTCCCTACCAGGTACTTTAAATAACATTTTGGAACAATGGAAAGCCCCTATTATACCCAAAGTTCTCAAACTAACGTGAAACTACGTTCTTCATTTCACTCTCTAGAGATTTCGATTGAAAGGAACGACAAGCTTTTTCAAAACAAATCTGCGAATATCCTTAAAATTGTTTTAAAATTTAAGAAAAATATCATAGACAATATAGGGATTCATAAACATAAGTGGGAAGATTCCTTGTCTTCAGAATATTCTAAAATTCTTCAATTCTTGGGGATTAGTCCAAAAAACTCTCATGGGATACAAAGGACTAAGAAGGATAGATCCAATTTGAAATTGGAACCACCCCCATAGATTGGGTTAAAATTAACTTTGATGGATCTATGATTCTAAGAGAAGGAAAGGAAAGGGAGGGAGTCTAATTAGAGACCACTTGGAGAATTGCTTGATTGCCTTTATAAGGCCACTAAGAAATAACTCCAATAATTTTGCTAAATCTAGTGACGTTGTGAGAGGCATTAGGATAGCTAAGAGACACACGTTCAAGAAGATTTTGGAATCCCATAGTATGATGGATAGCTTTGATGAAGTTACCTGCGCCACATCTTTAGAGAAAGAAATCACAACATAGATGGGTTAGCTAATCAGAGTAATTATTTAGCAAAGTGGGGTAAATGGGGACACGTAAACAATATTATTAATCATGAAAAGCTAAGGCATGACAACTCACATGATCCACAGAGATCTAGTCGGGATGGGGGGGTATCTTTTGTGAATAGCTATAGGCCCAATTTGATGGCGGTGAAAAGTGGAAATTGTAGACTGGAGTGGATTAATTTGAGCTATCAAAATATGAGAAAGCTAAAAACATGGTTTCAAGATGGGGGAGATCGCTTAAGAACAGAGCCCACATTGTTCCCTGCAAATTAAAAATATGCTACCATCTAGAATTTTCTTCATAAGGGTGGTTTCATTGAGTTTATAAAAATAATTAAGGGCAACAATTATGAACTTTCCTCTATTTTTCTCAATGCTTGGGATCATTGCGGGTAGGTAAAGCTTAGAGGCATTGAGATGTATGTCACACAACATTTTATTGTTGATACCAGGGGAATGTCTATGGAGGGCTTGAAGTTGTTCAAGGAAAAGAAATGAAGAAACCAAGAAATCTCCAAGTTCTTCGTCCACTGGAGAAACGGTCCACCTGTTTCATGGTGGCATTTCTCGAATGTGTCTCTGGAGAGTTGAGCATATGTTTTCAAGGTTTTCATGATTTATTTAACTCTTGAATGTAAATATCATCAAATTTACACCCACCATTTGTCCATACTAAATTATTTCCACTGCAACAAAACCATGCGCTTCTATTTTTGGTTGTGCTCCCGACTGTGTCCATCTCATATTTCAAGGATGAAAACATTGAATCACCCCTCCATCATGGCCTTATCTTATTTCTATATAAGAATGTAAATCCTTGCATTCCCCCTATCCCCGGACCAATAGCTCGGATTAGGAGGTTCTTGTTAGTAGTTAGAGAAGGATTAAAACCCTATGGGGAAGACTAGCAAGGATTCTTTGTGGAAGAACTTTCTAATTTTAAGAAGGGTAATCTTCCAAAGGAAAAGGTATTATGGGGAAAACCCTCAAGATGGAAATAGAGAATAAAAATGGATAATATCCAAGTGGCTATTAATACCTTGCTTAAAATTACTAAACACCTTGTGCAGGCAGGATATGAGGGAATGGAACCTAAAATAAGTGGTTAAAGATAAAAGAATTAACAACATCCAAGATAACTTTATTATGCATAAAAATGGCTATCTATCTTGTAAGATCAATTGGAAAATCAAAAAAATAAGATGAGCCAATCTACGATAGATTCCGAAGCTCGGAGGAGGAAGAGAAAATAGTGGTGACCAGACGCAGGATAATCTGAAGAGGAAAATGGTGCTTGAATTCAATAGCTTGGAGGAAGGAAAAGAGACTATGAGGACTATGAATTTCAGGATTCAATTGAACTGGTACATGAATTTTTAGTTTAAACCATGGACCCAACTCTTGCACTGTGGTCAACAAGAGAAAGAAACTTTAGCAAACTTTTAGTAGACTAGCCTGGTTTATCTTATCTGTTTTGGTTTGGGTTGTTGTTTGTTTTGGTAAAAAAATAAAAAATAGTATGTTGAATATGTAATTCCTTTTGTGTCGCCCCCTTGTTGGGCCTGTTTCTTGGTCAAGTTGTTTTTTCCTTGTTTGGTCTGTCTTTGGTTGTTTTTTTGAAGATCTACCCGGCTCTTTTTTATCTTGTCATTTTTTTGGTCCCCCAAAACCAAAATATTAACTAGTCTTAAAAAAGGGAAACATTTTTATAAAATTTCAAAATAAGGGTTGCGGATTTGGAATTATTCCTCTTTAAATTTTTGGTTATTGATGTACTCATAACAATTTTATTTCATGACAATTAACATAATAAATCTTAATGTGAAGAGTTATTTTACAAAAAGAAAATTTATCGACAATGTTTTTTAGGGTGCAACTAGATTTACTAGTGAGTTAGATTTTTTTCTCGAATGTGTGAATGAAAAATAAGTAGTCATATTGTCTAGAATGGTACCCAAATTCTCTTTAATATGATATGTTAGAAATAGAAAGTATGTTCCCTCCATCACCTTCTATCAAAAATATCAATCCTCCCATTTATCTTCCTTAGAATAAACCCAAATTGGGACAACTTTGTACATCTTATTTCCTTCATCCTCATTTACCATTTTGGTAAGAATAATATTTCTATTATGATGACATCTTAGCTAATATATTATATTAGTAATAAAGTTTATTTGAATTGCATGTTGTTTTATTACTTTATTCTTTTTGTGACTAAGAAAGTGATTTTTCTATGATGATTATGTTGATCAAATAAAAACAATCAACATGGCCCAATATCCAACATGTTATCGAGAGAGACACTTATTTTCAATAAAAAAAAATTATAATGTCTCAATAAGTATTTGAAATGTTCTCTCTCTCGGCATAGTTGAGCTGAATATCGTTTCATCTTGCTTTCTCCTTTTTAGTTTCTCTCTATGAATTTTTGGGTCGTTTCTAGGGCCATCTGCTAATACATACCAACTCTTCTATAATGGTGCCAAAGGAGTTCCAAATGCTACACTTTCTTAGTTCACCCTCACGCCCAAAATTCCTACACCTTCTTCCGCATGGATGGATACAATCTTATAATCGATTTATCTCCATGTTGAGCCTTAATCAATTGAAAATGCATGCCTTTTACAAGTGATTTGAACTCAATATTCACACCTCTAAATATGAAGACCTAACATGGCTATGTCATTGTTTACAATAGTTAAAACATAACCTTTATTTTCCATGAGGGTACGAGATGCTCTGAAAATCTCTAGACATAAAAAAAACTATTCTATCCTACATATTGTAAAAGACTTGTTCTTAATATTACAATTATGCCTATTATGATCCTACTAACCTCATTAAATTCATTGGATTTGATTATCTCATTAATTTTAACTACCATCATTGAAAACAATGGAAACTTATTTTATCGTACACCTTAAGTGTTTACCCTCGTGCAACATTTATAATCTTAGCTATTGATGAAATTGTAGTTCTAACTTATATATCATGAGTTTTTGTGCTTGGATTTTCTTTATGTATAGTTGTTTATCAATTTCTTAATAATATTTGAAATATGAATTTGAGTTGTATTGAATCGTAACAAATGTTAAGGTGAATTGACATATTTTGTTAGCTATAATCAACTATGATATAATTATTTTAGTTGGCTTATTAGGGTACTAAAAGTGTCTTTTTGTGTTGTATAGATGTGTGATATTGAAAGTAAAATAAGTGTTTTGTGTAAGGACTTATTTTGTATTTTTTGTAGATGGTTATAATTGGGAACAACAATATATTGATGGTTTGGCTACAATAAGGAATCACAATATCTTGATGGAATATACTAATATCCTTTGGGATTCCAACTAGAGAAATAAGTTGAAATTGAAAGTGTTCAATATTTTCATACTTTTAAATATTTTTATATAATTTTTATATTCTATTTTTAATATTTAATCTTTTTAATTTTAATACCCAAGATATTTGATTGTTGAATGGAAGGAGATAATCATTATAATAATCCAACCTTATTTGAACGATGGGTAGTGAGGATTTTTGTTTCCAATTACAAGTGTTATATCATGTCTTATAAATAATAAAAAGATTTCTCATTTATTTTCTTAAAATTGAATTTTCAAATCATGTTATTTTAAGCATACATTATTATATAAATTTTCATGTATACAAAAATTACATCAATTTTGTGTCACAAATGGATGTTTTTAGGTGTTTTTAGTTATTAACATTTGGAAAATTCATGTCAATTTAGGTGATATAAAGGTGGGACAAGAGAATAAATTTAATCATTTTTATTACACTAGGTTTGTGTCATTATTATGACTCCATTTTGCCAAAAAAATCCCACTTATTTGCACATTTTTACACAAACTTTATGGTTGCACCACCATAAAAACAAAAAAAAATATAAACATTTGATGACATATCAAATAATTATTAACGAAATGGCATATAACTATTTGATGAAATGTCATGTAATTATTTGATGAAATTTTATATAACTATTTTATGAAATGTCATATAATCATTTTTAGTGCAATAATTAGCTTGTTTGATCTTGATGAATGTGGGATAATAGAGATGCAAGATTATTATCTTGTTAATTAATATTAGGAGAAATTAACTAGGATTAATTGTCTTTGGGATGTGATGGGAAGTTAATATGAGGAAAGGGGTTTAGTTAATCAATCAAGAGTTGATTAATAGGATTGAATTGATATTACTGAATTATTTGATGGAAATTTAGGATTTATTTATGAGTGATTTTACTATGTCTACATTATTCCTCTTTTGGACAATATTGTGGTAGTGTCCCTCTTTCAAATAATGTCAAATTGGAGAATTTTTGTGGGGAAATATGAGGATTTGATAGAGTGGTGATGTAAGGAAATTACTTGGATAAATAATAATATCATCAACAAGAGAATAAAAAACACAAGATTGTAGATAAATGATCACAATATGCAAGTAGAATAGATTATCCACTTCTAGGGATCAACCTTTAAACCATGAAAATCCTCAATATGATGAAAAAATACTACTACTAACCTCCATTTATGTTATTCTTATTGTATATCCATAATCAAGGATGACCCACTAATGATAATATAACACATATGAAAGAGATACATCATGATAAGAAGTTATGATAGTCACATGTTTACTATATACATCCAATGTAAGATATATGATTAAGGGTATAACATGACCCAACCCTTCGAAGCAACATTTTCTTTAATGTTTAGAAGCTCTGGATAGTGCTTGCATGAAATATGCATCCTCCCAAGTTGCGTCTTCATTGTCTATATTTTTCCACTTGATCAAATACTAGGTGATGACCCTTATCCTCAAAAACTTAATACATGTATGAAGGATGCATTCTGGTTCCAAGATGATTCTTCCCTCCTCATCAAGCTCCGGTAATAACTTTGTTTAGGAGGATATTGTCTGTCTAATTACCTTCTTTAGGTAAGAGACATCAAAGAATGGATGTATTTGAGTGGCTAGAGGAAATTACACTTTGTATGTTAGATTACCAATCTTTTCTAACACTTTATAAGGGCCATAAGACTTAGGTGAAATCGTATTATCCTCTTTCTATTGCTTGAAGGACATTTTCTTATATGGTTGTTAGTGCACAAAATCCCAATCATTGAATTCACAATGTCTTTCTCTATGATGTTGGTCTTCCTATTGATTCATATGGTTTGGTGCCAATTCCAAGTTTTTTTAGACTAAAAGGTACCTCTAGTTGGTGTTGAAAATTATCTTCAAATTCTTTAACCCTTAGTTGGACTCTCAAAGATAACATGATGAATGGCAGATGGTACCCATATAATGACAAGAATTGAGACATTTTAGATGCAAAGTATGAAAGGATGTGTTATACCACCATTCTACCCAGTGGTAGCCATTGGACCCATCTCACTTACTTATCTCGACATAAAAAAGAATATATCCCTCCAAGAACTTGTTTATCACCTATTGTTTTCCATCGGTTTGGGGATCATAGGATAAACTATGAGCTAGTTAAGCTCCAAAACATGAGAACAAGTAAGTCCAAAATTACGAGTGAAGATAGTGCCTCGATCACTTACTATAATGTTTGGTGTCTCGTGTAGCTTCAAATATATCCATGAAGGTTGTTGCTATTGTACTTACAAAAATGGGTGTGATAAGGCACAAGAATGGGCATATTTCATGAGTCTTTCCACCACCCCGATGATTACATTTTTCCCTTTTGATTTAGGCAATCCTATGATGAAGTCCATAAACACCTCTTCCCATCATTGGATAGGAATAAATAGAGGTTGTAAAATATATGGGGACATAATTTTTTAGTCCATATTTTCCTGATAGACAATGCATTCTTCTAAAATGAATTTGGAGATCCCCTTTTAACCCTTTCTAGAAGAAATCATGCTTGATTCGATGATAAGTCTTCGAGATGCCAAAATGCCCCCTACTAGTGAATTATGGAGCTAAGATAGAACCCTATTTTTAATGGTTTTATTCTAACATAGGTATAATCTATCTTTGTACCACAAATCATCTCCTTTCCATATAATTTTTTTTGACATGTTTGGATCCTAGAATGTAAGACATCAAACTTAGCCAATAATACATCTGCAAGCAACATGAAACCCAAGAAAGCGGTGATAACCCCTATCTACGGAACTTTATAAGTATTGTCGATTACAATAGGGTGTAGTTATGGGACATTATAACTACTCACCTCATAGTAGGTGACAAGTCACATGCGATTGGAGGCCATAATGAAGTCCTAGTCAGAAGAAGAGAAATGATATTCAATTAATAAAAAAAAGGTGAAAGTAAAAAAATGGGTAAGTACTGAGAAAGGCATATCGCAATGCAAAAATAAGGCTCTCTTTCGAGAAGGTTGTGAAAAACACATTGACTAACCACATGAAAAGAGGATCACTACAATGTAGTAAGCTAGAAAAAGTGGCACGAAAAACCTAGTAACACTATATATAAGGATCCCATAAATAGATGATCCCTCCTTTGTAGAATGAATTTTTTATTATTTTCCTTCTACATGGCCATACAATGTAAAAAAGGAGGGAAAATGCCAAAAAAAAAAAACCAATAAGGGGACCAAAGAGGTGTCTGGAGGCTCTAAGGAGGGTGGTATACGTACCCAAAATTGTAAGGTCTGCATCTTTGCGGGCGGTGTAATAAGTGCCCCAATGATGATACTGAGTCTCTTCGCAAGGTGTTCGGGATCGAGAGAAGCTTTACAGATATGCGTTAACATCCCGCATGCCCCGCTTAGCCCCGCGTGCTTTATTTTCCCTATTTTTCCCTCTTTTCTTGGCTTTTTGGTCTTGATGGCCGCGCCGCCACGAAGGGCGGCGGTCTCGTGACCCCTCCCGAACAGGCGGCGGTCTGTAACCGCCGCCCTGAGCAGGCGGCGGTCCTGTGCGCGTTTTCCAGAACGCTCTTTTGACGCGACCCGCGTGAAATATCACGACTCACCAGCTTTTCTTGCCGACTTGAGCATGCATTAATGTTTTTGGTCCCCTGGAATAGTGTTTTTCTTTTGTTTAATGTTTAGGAGTTCAGTTTGGATTTGATTTTTGGATGTTTGGATTCCTATAAATGCATGGTTTGTGCACATGCAAATGGTGATGAATTTGGCTTCTGAATTTTGCTCCAAAGTTTGCTTTTGAATTTCTTGTTACAGCAGATTTAGTTTTCCTTTGCTTAGGATTCTTAGTTTTCTCATTGAGTGCTTTGGTTAGTATTGTGTTGCAGCTGGTAAGCCACATATCCAACTTGTGCAAGTGCAAACATTATTTGGGCCACCATTTTCACTCCAATTTTCATGTTTTCAGTGCTGTGTCCCTTTAGTTTGCTTAGGATTGGTAGCATAGTTTGCTGCAGGTTTGTTTTAAGCTTTGTGTTGCTGTTGGTAAGCCACAGATCCAACTTGTGCAAACAGTATTATTGTTTTGGAGTAGAATAGTCTAGGCAGCCATTAAAGTTGCAGGTTTTGCTCTTCACACAGACTAATTTCAGGTTCTGGACGCTTTTGTTGCATGATTCGCAGTAGACCCCGCTAGGAATTGCATAGGCCAAGCTCGTACTACTCTTGCGCTATCCCTCTCCTATCCGCATTCTATTATGCATACGCATTACGAAGGCTGTCCATTGATCCAAATATCTATTCCTGTTGATGCAAGCATTCCACACTTTTCTGGATTCACGTGAGCACAAAGAACGAAGAGATCATACCGAGGGGACAAAGAACACACACACCATCGGATTCGCCCCTTTGTTTCTGCGAAATCGGGTTCCATCTTTCAAAGTTTTAGTTAGAACTTATCAAATAAAGTAGTTAATCACTTTATTTTCAGTTATTTCCATTCTCGATATTGCCAGGGAGGTTGTGGGGATTGATAGTTTCTGAGAAACTATGATTCATTCCTCACTTCTGAGGTAGGATCGAGAATCTTGCAGATAGATTAGTTATTTCGTTGTTTAGAATAGATATACGAAATTGCACAGACAAATAGCTACAATCGGCTATTTTGTTTGTTTTACGTTATTAGTTTAGTTGTCAATTCTAAATATTTTAGTTAGCTGCTTTCTCATAAATTACCAGAAAATACAAAAAGAAATTATATATGCTAGGAGTGTACTTAGATTTTACTTTATTATAGTTTGTTTCATTACTGCTTTTGCATGACAATTACGGGACCTAGGGAGCCCAGGGAATACATTTTCGAGCCAATTGTGCCCCAACCCAATATCGTAGTAGCGGTAACTGACATTGACCAAAACCTTAGGATACAAGTCTTCCAAACAACAACAGACTTCCAACAGATCAGGTCACAGTTGAGAGGGTTAAACGTAGAAGACGACCAAGCACACACATTCTGGTCAAATCAGCCAAACTACAGGTTATCCTAGAAAACATCCGCATGACTGTAGAGGGATTTGAAAGAGAACAAATATTCGGGTGCGATCCTTTAGTTCCACAGCCAGACGCTGGAGACACCCTCATAGATATAGATACCAGTTTAAGAATTCAAGTTGCTAGAACACCTGTGAGGTATTCTGAGAAAATCGCACAATTACTGATCCTAAACATAGAGGCCGAAAAAGCTTATGACTACTGGATACTAGGGATTAGAACTTGATCTCACGTATGACCATAACAGGACCGCAACAACCAAGAGTCTACGGTTGTGATCCACAAATCCCACAGCCTAACGAATCCACAAGTCAGTTAGATATAGACACTGGCCTACGCACATTAGTATTTCAATCTACTCGATTCCACCTATCATCATTCAACAGTTGTCCCTACTAGACACAACAGCTAACAAAGCTAGAGAATTTTGGACTAGGCCAGAGAATCGTCCATAGAGTTGACTATATTCACCATATGACCCTATCAGGAGAAATACACGAAACCATCCCGGGTCATTTTCCACGCATCCCACAACCCATAGATCGAATCACGCCAGAGCTCGATATTGATTGGAGCCTTCGAGCAGTCATCCTCGCTGATCGATCTATCACACCAGTCCAAGTTAGAAGGGCCTTCTTTGCCTTAGATTCACAAATACCATTAGTGCGTGTCGAAGACATTAGACTCCCCAACTAGTTTGTCTGCATATTCTACCCCCACCGGCTGTCTCGGCACGACCTCGGGAGGTCGGGTACGTGGAAGAGTCACTTGTTGATTCTCACGCTCACTGTTGCTTTTCCGACGTACAAAATTGGTGAACCCGACGTGAATCAAACAATTATTTCACCTTCTCTTTGAGAAGTTTCATCTTCTCTCTTTCACCTTCGCTCTTTCCCATTATTCTGCGGGTATTCATATACCCCCCGAATATGTCGGGATTCGATGCATATGGCAGACCCCTCTTGGGTCTTGAGGCATACTACGCCCAACAGAATAGGGAATCATCACCCTCGCTCTCAATATGGGGTGACAATTATTCAACTAATCAGTTGTCAACACAAACCCCAGGAATCAGATATAGTTCATCTTTTCAAACTGAGGAGTTAGATCAACTCGCTCAAACACAAACAAAGCCTTCAGGCTCAAACAATATGACATTGACTGGAGAATCTGCTTCATCACCTCAGGTGTTACTTAGACCACATATTAGCAGACAATCAGATCCATACTCAGTTCTAGATGACGAATACTCAATACATTATCCTAGGAATGAACAACGCTCTCAAGGCATGTACCCACCTGTAGGAATTTTACAAATACAGCCCGAGTTCTCTCCTCAAGAAAATACCTCTATGCCATCACATATAGAAAATACTCTCAGAAATGCTTGGCGAGGATAGTGATCGGTTCATAGCGAGGATATCACATACCTCCGCAAAGCCATGTTATACAACAAACGCCACAAGGCACGATATCGTGACTTCACCAAACGAAGTCATTTCAACTCTAATAGAAAAGGTTAGAGGATTAGAACTTGCCCAAGCAAGTCAAAATTGAAATTCATACAAGCGGGGAGTTCAATCCTCCGCACCATCCTCGCCAAGTAGATCTCCTCACAGGAGTAGGCACGTTAGGTATGACTCCTCAGTATTCACAACAAGTACCAACTAGACCCACTATCGCTAGCACAGTTCCTCCTGGTCCAGTACAGAGCAATCCATTCCTGGATAGTACCCCTTCGTACTTAAACATGTACTCCAAATCACCACAAGGGGATATGTACTCATCCCCCGGCATGTTTGCTCCAACGCAGGGACCTCCTTATGCCCCCCCGCCGCGCGTACGTTATGCCATATCAACAACCCGTTCCGCCACCACCTCCTCAGCAGGCACCATCAATGGTTGAGGCGTATGCGATAGGGACTTATTCAGAATATTTAAAGGAGCCCTTAGATTTCGCCATAAGAAGCGTTATGCTTCCAAGGCCTCTTCCCGATTTGCCCAAATTCAAGGGTGAAGGAGATCCAAACGCGCACATCAAAGCCTACGCTACAGCCATACGAGAATTACTCCCTTGGGACGGGGTTGTTGCTAAAATATTTCCCAAAACCTTGGAAGGCATCGCTCTCGATTGGTATTATAGAATACCTGAAGCTTCCATACATTCATTCAAACAACTTGTGTCTGAGTTCATCAAGGCCTTCGACATGAACAAATTATTGTGGGGCGGGGAATCAGGGAGTTCTTGCACATCAAGCAAGAACATAACGAGTCTGTCGCCCATTTCATCCAAAGGTGGCGCACAGTCCTTTATTCCTCGGCAAGCGCTCCAAACATGGATCAGATGGAGCTATGTGATTTATTCCTTCATTCTCTTAGCAGAGAAGTGAAGGAAGAAGTCCAGAAGTTCCCACTAAGGACTTATGACGAGGTACTTGAGAGCGCTCTGCGAATTGATCAAGCAGCGATAGATAGTGGCCGTAAGACGTATGGAGCAAACGGGAGGTTAATCACCTCTACTCAAAATACTACAACCACCACAAGCGTCAATCAAGGACCCAAAATCCTTAACAAAAATCGTGGGGTAACAACAGATGGGGTAACTGACCAGCCCAAGAGGGTAAATGTCGTTAATACTCCGTCACAAACAAACAACCAAAGAAACAACAATTTTACCCCGACGATCAATACGGTGGATTTTAATAATCCACAACAACAACAACGGCGAAATCCCATGCAAGGACCAAGCCAAAACTCATTTGGTTACCAAAACCAAAGTCAAAACCAAAAACAACAATTCCAAAACTTTGGTCCTAATAGGCAATAGTTTGATCGGAATTTTAGGCCACAATACACACCAAACCAACAAAACGGGAATTATAATCCCAATTCTTATTGTGGTTTCCATAAAATTCAAGGGCATGACACTAGAACGTGTCGTGATTACAACAAATTCATGCAACGCTTGCCAAATGAACAAAAACAATTTTTTATGGATATGTTCTTAGCAGATCCTACGTCGCAACGGCAAATACCTTCGCAGGGGCAGTTTCCCCTCAGAATGCCCCTCTCAAGATCTTTAATGATCCACTCCCAAATCATGATAGCGATAGGTTGAAACCAACTGGAACAAACAAAGGTGCAATAACAGGAAACAACGATCACGAGGCTTCGACTTCGCTAAATCCGTTAGTCGCGCCACAACTAGGAAGTCAACCACGACCTAAGGTAGTTGGATTAGTAGAGTTAGACTCCGAATTACCCGTTGAAGCAATTACGAGAACACGAGAGTATTTCTCTCAACCAAGTCCAAGCCACCTGCCGGAAACAGATAACATCCAGCAAACCGTAGCAAAACCTATGGGTGCTTACGATCTAATTAATGATCTAACAAAAACCTTCTCGCATATTTCATTCCTTGATTTACTAAAGAATTCCCCTGCTCACAGGGCTGCTCTTTTAGAGGCGTTAGGTTTGGGTCATTTAGTTAGTATCACTCCACCACCGGAAGCGCAAGTAAATCATATAGACTTTGATGTTTATCCACCGGGACAGGCGGATAGGGATGTTGAATTCATATTCGAAATAAGTAAAATGCCTACAGATGCTGAGATCGCACGCCGAGGCGATCCAGCCCTACACTTGCAAGTACAAGTTTATAATAACTATGTAAAACGGGCAATGGTTGATGACGGGGCTGCAGTTAACATAGTCCCTTTCTCTTTTCTCCAAAAATTGGGATATGGAGAAACAAACTGTTCTACTACACGAAATACCTTGAGAGGCTACGATAGCCTTAAAGCTACATCGATAGGAACTATAATACTACCGGTCACCTTAGGACCTAAAACAATCCTGACTGAGTTTTATATTATAGATCGGGAAACTAACTATAATATGATCCTCGGCCGGCCCTGGATACATCGAATGAAGGCAATCCCTTCCACGCTATTTCAAGAAGTAAGATTCCTGCATCTGGGAAAGGTATTTGTAGCCAAAGGTGATCCAAAGCCGTTTGACGTACACCTAGCTGATTTAAAGAAGAGACCAGGTGTACACTCAGAATTCGAACTGCCAACAAATCAACTTAACAAACCCTCTGACTCAAAGCCAGAGGAAAAGTTGATACCTACAACGGATCTTGAAACTACCAACATAGCTAAAACAATTCCAACCCCTAAAGGTAAAACTAAAGAAATAGTATCATTAGGGACTACTGCAAAGATCGTTGAGCTGATAGAACAAGATTCACCAATGTTCTTACCATTCGATTCAGTAGGTATCGGATTTTCCCTAGGTGTTGGTTCCTTGCCAGCAGAAGATCTCTGTATGGTAGAAGTAGAGTGTGTAAACACAGCAGATACACCTACATCCATACTCCCGGCTAAGTATTGGACTCTCCATTTTGATGGAGCTAAATGCCGTTATGGAGCGGGGGCAGGTATAATTCTTACCTCGCCCGAAGAGAAGGTCCTCCCATTCTCTTTTAAATTAAACTTTGAATGTACAAACAACGGCGCTGAGTACGAAGCCCTCCTCCTTGGCCTTACCTTAGCCAAAAGAATTGGTATTGATAATATCAGAGTTTTAGGAGACTCACAATTAGTGGCAAACCAAGTTTCAGAGGTATATGAAACTAAAGCCGAACACTTGCAACTTTACAAAAACGCTGTATTAGATTTAAGCAAGGCATTCAACTTCATATCCATTGAAGCAATCCCGCGAGAAAAAAATCTTCTCGCCGATTCAATAGCAACCTCAGCATCACGTTTTACTCCAAACAATGAGCTAGAAGATACTCATTTCACGGTATCCATTCGTAACGAACCATTAATAAAAACAATGATGGATCCTCTTTCAAACGGAAGTGAATCTACCATCCTAGACCATGTTGGAAATGATGCGGCTACTTTGGATTACTTAAATGCCTTTGCAGCACTACATCTCTCCTATCACACGCTAGATTTATCTCTGATCCCGCATTCATCTTCCTACTTCGGAAATCCTGTAATGAATCTTCCCTCACAAAAAGAACCTAATATATACGTGGTGGAAAACGGGGATGATATAGATCTACCTCCGGCACCACCTGAGTTCGAAGAGGGTAATGCCTCTTTAATTGAAGAAACAATCGATGTCAATATCGGAACGGAAGATGAACCAAGAATTCTAAAGTTAGGTTCTTCGTTAACCCCAGAGGAAGTGGAAATACATACTCAGGTTCTCAAAGAACATCAAAAGGCATTTGCATTTAATTACAAAGAGATGACAGGAGTCGCACCCCACATTGCGGTACACAACCTCGTCACTAGATCAGATGCAAAGCCAATTAAACAAAAATCAAGACCCATGAAGCCCAAAGTAGCCCTCATGGTAAAAGAGGAGGTAATAAAACTCCTTCAGGTAGGATTCATCAAGCCAGTTGACTACTCCCAATGGGTATCAACATCGTTCCCGTTCTCAAGAAGAATGGAAAGATACGCATCTGCATAGATTTTCGAGACATCAACAAAGCGTGTCCTAAGGACGACTTCCCATTACCATCCATGGATGAAGACGCTTACAGAGAAGCACGTCTTTCTCAATTAGAAAGCCTGGATGAAACTAGGTTAGATGCTGAACAACGACATAGAGTCTATGCCGACCGAATGTGCCGGCAGTATAACAAGAAAGTCTATGAACGTGACATATACGAAGGTGACCTAGTTCTGAGGTTAGACAGCCGGATCGACAAGAAGACCGGCGAAGGAAGGAAATTCCGGCCCAAATGGTTGGGCCCATACCGAGTCATGAAAGACTATGGGAATGGTGCTTATCTCTTATGCACGCTAGAAGGTGAGGAGTTTGGCGAAACAGTCAATTCCCTCCACCTCAAACGTTTCTACGCATAAGCAGCAAACGCTGCCTATATAACTATCTACATTGCATTTTCATATAAATTAGGATCATTTTGTCCACTTGTTCTTACACAAATTGTGATCAAGGAATCTATTCTCAAAGTAATTCATTACAAACTCATGATGTTGTTGGCACAAAGCTTTCTAATCATATCTCTCCATTTTCACGATATCATCAATCACTTCAGAATCTTTTATCAAATAAAATCAGACATGACGAAGTCCTAACGGTAATCATACCAAGATCTGCAAGTTTGTTCTCACTTTGATTTCTTCTTAGGATAGGTGTCTTGCCTATGGTCTGTTCTAGAAGCTTCATGGTGTCACATCTATCCCACATACACATCTCTTTGGAAATAAGCATATACTGACATTTTACTCAAATAGACAAGTCAAGAAGTGATTAAACAGAAAATTTTATTTTTACACATTTCCTTGCCCCACCAACCTTCGGTGATGAGCTTGCGTCTCTTACTAGTGACGTAGGGTTGGGAAAGGATGGAAATGCCCTTACTCGCCTATGCCTTGCCCACGGTGATAAACCCATGCTTCTTACAGGTAGCATGGGGCAAAGTGTAGGGGGTCCTCTAAACAAAGTAAATGTTAAAAGGTCATAAACAATCAATTCAAACTTTGAGTCAATAACGAATGAATCAGATATTCAAAATTCCAAAAAGAGTTAAAAATCCTAAAAACCCAGATTTTGTCTACTATGTGGCCATCTACGGGTCTAAGTCTGGATAAACCGCAAAGCAAGTTGCATCCAAAACTATGAAGTCATTCAGGTAGAATAAAGCTTGTAGTTTTCATTTGGTTCCACCAAAGCTTCGTCTGTCTTTCACCACTATCACTTCACCATATTCCATAACTTGCGCCCTTCTTGGCTCTTGGTGATGAGCCCTCGCATCTTACTAGTTGCGTGGAGTTAGGAGTGGGGCAAGTTAATCTATTCATCATACTGATTATTTTCATCACTTTGCCAAAACAAATCATGAGGTATCCAAATTGCTCACAGAAACTAAGATTTAAGATCACAATATATCTACAAAATCATGTATCAGCATCATGAAACACAAAAAGAAAGCAAACATTTGCATCATCTGTTTTCCATTGCATACATTCTAGAAAGCATATAATACATACATCATAGTATACACGAAGCAGTTGGAAATAAAGAAAGTAGAATACAAATGACAAGTTTTGATCCAAAACCGACGCATATATATAAATAATCAAAGTTTATATACAATGCCATCATGCACTAGGCATGGTCAAAACGCTCAAAGAGCCCGTAATACACAAAAGAATCTAAATACAAATACAGAAAGCCAAGTGGCCTCTCAACCCCTGCGCGATCCCGCTGAAGGTGCGCGCCCTCGCCTAGGACTCCGGCTACGCTGGCGCTCTGAATGGACGGAGGGCTCGGGGTCCCTAGGGGCAGTCGTAGTCTCGCCATGAGAGCGGCTCCTCATAAGACGCTCGGCTGTCCTATAGCCTGCCAACTCTGTACGGAGAGTTGACACCATCTTGGCCACATGCCAAACGGGAGCGAAGACGTCAGTGTGCTGCCGGCTGCTGAGGGCTCCCCGGCATCCACAGATAACTCCGCACGGGTCTTATCCATAGGGATCATCAGAGAATCGACGCAAACCCTACGGATTAGATCCCGCCACTCATCAACAGTCTCTGCAAAGCAAAGAAAGAAAAACGAATTAGGAACTAGGCAAGAGGTTAAAGTGTACACAATACAAATATAAGGAGAGTTAACATTCAAAAACAAATCCTAAAACAAACAAGCATTGAAAGGAGGAGAGGATAACTTACTCGGATCAGCAGGCCTCCAAGATGGGTCGCCAGGGCCAGCACCTGCTGCTGATGCCGCTGCTGACTGAGGGGCTGCTCCTGTGGTAGGGGCAACATGGCGCCCCGCAACGGACTCATCGTCTCCACCATGGCCTCGGGAGAGTGGCTCCTCAGAAGCCACGGTCTCTCTCTCTGCACTCTCCTCCTCCCTCTCTGCCCGCAGAATGTCCTGAGTATCATGCCACTCAGGATCGCTCTCGTCCGTCTGCTCCTCTGACCCTCCCTCTGTGTGCTCCTCAGAATCGGAGTCAATATCTATGGGGTCGTCACTGCTATGAGCAGGACCTGCAGCAATCTGAAGTAATGGTGCCTGAGGCGCACCAGCTCTCCCTCTGGCCCGAACTATCCCCCTGGCTGTAATAGGAATGCCAGGGGTAACCGCTGTCCAACCACGGCCTCTAGGCCCCCCTCTAGCCTCTCGGACTGATCTATAAACAGGTGCTACTGGAGGAAGCATAGCCGCGTATGGGAGGCCAAACTGCTGAGGAACCCTGCTGAAGGGATGTACCTCTACCCGTCCCACACGATCGATAAGCTGCCCTGTGATGGAGCAGGAGACCAATGTCGTGGTCTCCTCTCCCCATATACCGGCCATAAGCTGGTACGGTGTAGCCTCCATGTCTGCCGTGGTAAGGGTGGCTACTGGCTGGTGAGGTGCTCTGAGCACTGACATATCTGACCATCGGGCTGCCCTCACCGCCCCGGGATCTGCCACCTCCACGCCTCTGCCATACGGAATGAAGCGCTCATACACCCAACTCATGACTAGAGTGGGGTGGCTCAAGGACTGTCCCTGCAATCGGACCACCCTGTATAAGTCATGGTAGGTGGTCCCCAAAATGTCCGCGCCCCAGGCGTATTTCCGGCCATGTCCCTCTATCTGTGCAATGATGGGGCCCCAACAGTATAATAAGGTGTCCCCTCCCTTGTCCCCGATGAGTCTCGAGGCAAGGATCCCCATAATAGCCTGTCGAAAGATAGGGATGGGCAAAGAAGGAATGGATCTGACTCGCACTCCCTTCTTCGGCCCCGTAGAAATGGCTGCATCCCCCATATAACCAGCCCACTGAGCTATCTGTGCCCTGGAACCAGCTGTCTCCAGTTTAAGTCTCCTCCCGATGATCGGGACCCCCAGGATGCGGTAAACATCCTCCAAAGTGATGGTCCACTCACCACGGACCCCTGGCAGTCGGAAGGTGTTCCGATCTGCATCCCAATATGAAAATAGGTCACAAAGAATGTGACTGGATGGAGCAACGTGGGGCACACGCGATATACGCAATATGCCGGCCCTCTGCAATGTGTCCTCCTCATCTGCTGAGAGGGCATCCAATACCCCGGGCAGCCAGTCACACTCTCTCTCCCGGCTCCATCTAATGTACTCCTCTTTTGCCTGCATACACCCAAAAACACACAAGGAAGAGTAAGTTAGTATCTAAACAATATCAAGAGAAGCATAAAAACACGTACAAATGCTAAAAATACAAGTACAAGCTTTCAAAATAGGTTCTTTTGCATTCTGTTCAGAACCGCCGCCCTGAGCAGGGGGGCGGTTTTGTAACCGCCGCCTTAAAGGCGGCGGTCTCGTGACCGCCGCCCTGTACAGGGCGGCGGTCGTGTAACCGCCGCCCTGTCCAGGGCGGCGGTCGCGGTCCGAAAACCCGCGCGGGTTTTTAGGCTTAAAAAGCCCAAAAAATGCAAAAAATGACTATTTTAATCAAAAATGGGGCCTACCCAGTAGGCGCCCCCCCTAGATGGACCCTTTAAACCAAACATTTTCGAAAATAACCCCCCCATTGCAAAGAATTTAACATTTCAAATCAGAAAGGGGAAAAACACAAAATTGAAGAAAACCAACCTGTGATCTCGCGGGGTGGCGTTCCGCACGTGGAGGCATGATCTCTATCTCACTGCGGACGTTTTGACTCTACTCGCGTGAGAAACCGTTACCGTGGGCCCCAGAGCTCAAAATCTACCAAATCGACTCGCGCAAATGAATAGTAAAATGGGCCCACTTTCATATATATATTGTTCTATTTCGTTTTAAAATGACTTTTTCGCAGGTTCGGAGCGTCGACGGAGGTAAGTTTCTATCCTCGCACTAATGGTACGTCCTCTTCCCCTATTGTTTTAGCGTTTATTTTCCAAATTATTGTATCTATCTGCACTTGAGTTCTCTTTTCATTTTGCAGGTGGCGGGAATTTTGGATGGCGTCATTTCGACACACGGACGTGTAAGGTATAACTTCTAACTTCCCATTTCGGGACGGCCATACTCGGACCCACCGTTTTACGCCTCTTCATGGCTAAAACGCTTCTCCGAGGGGGCAATATGTACGTACCCAAAATTGTAAGGTACTGTACTGCGGAACGGTGTAATAAGTGCCCCAATGATGATACAGGTCTCTTCGCAAGGTGTTCGGGATCCAGAGAAGCTTTACGGATATGCGTTAACATCCCGCATGCCCCGCTTAGCCCCGCGTGCTTTATTTTCCCTATTTTTCCCTCTTTTCTTGGCTTTTTGGTCTTCAGTGACGAAACCGCCGCCCTGAAGGGCGGCGGTCTCGTGACCGCCTCCCTGAACAGGGCGGCGGTCCTGTAACCGCCGCCCCGAGTGCGGGCGGCGGTCTGTGCGCATTTTCCAGAACACTCTTTTGACGCGACCCGCGTGAAATATCACGACTCACCAGCTTTTCTTGCCGACTTAAGCATGCATTAATGTTTTTGGTCCCCTGGAATAGTGTTTTTCTTTTGTTTAATGTTTAGGAGTTCAGTTTGGATTTGATTTTTGGATGTTTGGATTCCTATAAATGCATGGTTTGTGCACATGCAAATGGTGAATGAATTTGGCTCGAATTTTGCTCCAAAGTTTGCTTTTGAATTTCTTGTTACAGCAGATTTAGTTTTCCTTTGCTTAGGATTCTTAGTTTTCTCATTGAGTGCTTTGGTTAGTATTGTGTTGCAGCTGGTAAGCCACATATCCAACTTGTGCAAGTGCAAACATTATTTGGGCCACCATTTTCACTCCAACTTTCATGTTTTCAGTGCTGTGTCCCTTTAGTTTGCTTAGGATTGGTAGCATAGTTTGTTGCAGGTTTGTTTTAGCTTTGTGTTGCTGTTGGTAAGCCACAGATCCAACTTGTGCAAACAGTATTATTGTTTTGGAGTAGAATAGTCTAGGCAGCCATTAAAGTTGCAGGTTTTGCTCTTCATACAGACTAGTTTCAGGTTCTGGACGCTTTTGTTGCATGATTCGCAGTAGACCCCGCTAGGAATTGCATAGGCCAAGCTCTGTACTCTTGCGCTATCCCTCTCCTATCCGCATTCTATTCTGTCTGCATTCTGAAGGCTGTCCATTGATCCAAATATCTATTCCTGTTGATGCAAGCATTCCACACTTTTCTGGATTCACGTGAGCACAAAGAACGAAGAGATCATACTGAGGGGACAAAGAACACACACACCATCGGATTCGCCACTGTTCTGCGAAATCCAGGTTCCATCTTTCAAAGTTTTAGTTAGAACTTATCAAATACAGTAGTTAATCACTTTATTTTCAGTTATTTCCATTCTCGATATTGCCAGGGAGGTTGTGGGGATTGATAGTTTCTGAGAAACTATGATTCATTCCTCACTTCTGAGGTAGGATCGAGAATCTTGCAGATAGATTAGTTATTTCGTTGTTTAGAATAGATATACGAAATTGCACAGACAAATAGCTACAATCGGCTATTTTGTTTGTTTTACGTTATTAGTTTAGTTGTCAATTCTAAATATTTTAAATAGCTGCTTTCTTATAAATTACCAGAAAATACAAAAAGAAATTATATATGCTAGGAGTGTACTTAGATTTTACTTTATTATAGTTTGTTTCATTACTGCTTTTGCATGACAATTACGGGACCTAGGGAGCCCAGGGAATACATTTTCGAGCCAATTGTGCTGACCCAATATCGTAGTAGCGGAAGCGACATTGACCAAAACCTTAGGATACAAGTCTTCCAAACAACAACGAGACTTCCAGCATGATCAGTCACGGTTGAGAGGGTTAAACGTAGAAGACGACCAAGCACACACATTTTGGTCAAATCAGCCAAACTACGAGTTATCCTAGAAAACATCCGCATGGTGTAGAGGATTTGAAAGAGAACAAATATTCGGGTGTGATCCTTTAGTTCCATGAGCTAGGCTGGAGACACCCTCATAGATATAGATACCAGTTTAAGAATTCAAGTTGCTTTAGAACACTGTGAGGTATTACGAGAAAATCACACAATTGCGATTCTAAACATAGAGGCCGAAAAAGCTTATGACTCTTTGGATACTAGGGATTAGAACTTGATCTCACGTATGACCATAACGGGACCGCAACAACCAAGAGTCTACGGTTGTGATCCACAAATCCCCATGACCCTAACGAATCCACAAGTCGGTTAGATATAGACAACGGCCTACGCACATTAGTATTTCGGTCTACTCGATTCCACCTATCATCATTCAACGATTGTCCCTACTAGACACAACAGCTAACAAAGCTAGAGAATTTTGGACTAGGCCAGAGAATCGTCCATAGAGTTGACTATATTCACCATATGACCCTATCAGGAGAAATACACGAAACCATCCTGGGTCATTTTCCACGCATCCCACAACCCATAGATCGAATCACGCCAGAGCTCGATATTGATTGGAGCCTTGAGCAGTCATCCTCGCTGATCGATCTATCACACCAGTCCAAGTTAGAAGGGCCTTCTTTGCCTTGGAAGAGTCACAAATGACCTTGAATTATGTCGGGTGATCTCTATAGGCAACTCGCGGGCTAGCTCGGTGGGTGAAGACAGGTTAGACTCTTAAATATCGAAGTTGGGTGAGAAGAAATGGACTCGGCGAGCCGTGTTGGCTTGGTTCGGTGATTGATTCAAGCTAGTAGTGAGGTCTAAAGCAATTCAGCGCGGGGTGAACTCGTGGGTCTAAGTCATGGCGAGTAAGTATAACTTGGCGAGGCCGGGGTGAGCTTATCGGTGAGCTATGGAACCATATTGGAGACTAACTCGGGGTTTGAGAGGAGGGTGGAGCTAAGTTCATTGGATTGTAGAGGGATGTGGTGGTCACTAAATAGGGGGTCACCACCTTGAGGTAGGATGAACCTTTAGGTGGGATGCCCAAGTTAGGGGCTTAGAAGATGCGTAGAGTCGACAGAGTGAAGTGTTAAGTAGGGACCCACATCGATGTAGATGAGTGAGTGGTTTTAATACCAAGTAATTTTATCACCATGTAGTAGCAAGTCATGCCAAGTAGCTCAATGTAACAAGTGATAAGATTAGGGTACATGTTTGACAAACAAGAGGTGGGAAAGTGAAGTTTGCAATATTCTCGGATGGAGCGACAAAGTGTAACCAAGGAATTACATCAATGAGGTGTCTTTAGGACCCCTGAAAGATGCTACTTAGAGTGGCATAAGGGTTTTGGATGTGTGAAAGTTAGACGTGAAAGCACATGCAAATGTAAAGTAGACAGCGTGCGAAGGTTCACCCCGGGTTGAATACTTTTTGGACTTAGCCACATTTTGAGCCACAAGACGAAAATGAAAGATGATCGGCTGGAGTAGTGACCAAGAAATGTCCTAAATATAATGTTCGGTATGAAGACTTAGAGTCCAAACAAAGCATATTTTAAGGAATAATGTATGAAGAAAGAAGATAAAGCATCATAGAGAGTTTGAGCTAATAATAGGATTAGATCGAAGTCTATTTATAAGATGATATATTATTAGGAAAAACTTGCATGCTTTGTATTTTCCTTGTAATGCATGCATGGCTATTATTGAGCATGTGACCTATTTTGAGGGTACATGATAAGTGAAGGAAAGTCCCCTCTTCCTATTTATATGTATTTATTTACATGGCTTTAGGGATGACATATATCACATATGTAATAGATTTATGCTCTTTGGTATGATTTTTAATGCATAACCTTGGAGAAATCATTTTTATATCAAATTGTTGTGTTTTGGATGAATTAATAAATTGGATATTTGTGGATGGATACTTTTTGTGGATGTTCAAGAGAAGGGTAACTTCATGGTAAATCGATAATAATTCTTATGTGATCTATTTTTTTCCTTATTATACGTGTTTCCAATTTAATCTCATGGATTTGTTTTTTTGTAATGGGATAACTACCTAGTTGAATATGAATGCGTATGCTAAAATCCTCAACAAAGCTGAAATAAAAGATGGCCCTGGTAGGATTGCATGCTTCGGATGAGATTTTAGTTTATCTAAATGATGTGCCAAAGTGTGCCTAAGCTATTAGGTGGGAAAAATAGACTACTGAGTTTCAAGGAGGCGGTCAAGGTCGAGGTAGAGAAAAGGCTAAAGGAAGTGAACAATGCATCTAAGGTCGAGTTGGGTAAGGAAAACCAGTGCAGAATACGATGATGCGGAGTAGGGAACACATCTTAGAGGGGCCAAGAACAAGTTCCATTGGTGGGAGGCAAAGGAGAGTTCTGTGCATCCAACTCCAAGAAACCAGAGTAGATGGAGTCACACAAGTAGGCACAGAATAACCACAAGCATTCAAAGAATACAAGATCAGACACATACCTAATGTAAAATTTATCGCAAAAACCATATGGTATCGATTCTAGATCCAAGGATGAATGAAAATGAGTTAATGTGGTGAGAATTTTTAGTGTATGAGGTAGGTGCGAGCTGAAAGAAAGTGGAGTGTGAGTCAAGAAAGAAGGGGAGACTCGGTTTCCAACTCAATGAGATAGGGCCAAGTTGATCCCAAGAAATAACTCTTGCACCTCCAAAAAAATAAAAACCAACACCTTGAAAACCCGATCTAACCCGAAGCTACGAAACACTTTGAAACACATGTAATGCCAAAAACTATGAGCACCATAAAACATAACTGGAAACCATGAACAAGATGTAAAACCATGGAATCAATGCAATGAAGGCACAAACAGAATAACCATTACAAAGAATGTTCACGAGACCTTTATATCACAAACAGGAGCCGAGAGTAGTGAAAACTTAAGAGTTTCACAGATCAACACAATGTGCGCTCTCATACCATGAGGGAGAACATGAACACACGAAGCACGAGGATCATGAAAAATAACATGAACATTGACCTACCTTTAATCGACAAAGGCATGATGAGGTCCCATGAACGAGAAATCATCAACTATAGGTGCATGAAAAGATTCAAAAAGGGGCTGAAAATAATCAACATTTTCATAGATATGAATGACAACTTTACATATAAAGGGTGTTGAACAACCCCTAGTACTTGTAATTATTACCTCTGAAGTAGAGGGGGGGAGTTACATTCCTAGAATGGGAAGTATTTCCCATATGACGAATATGATGCTCTGATGCGTAAGGAAATCTCATGATGACCCTAAAATGAAACCTAGACCTATGACCTCACCTAAGTGAGATGACCTTCCTCGTGATGTTGAAAATGACTCACACCAACATTACTCTTCTCAATGTCTCATATAATATCATAACCAAAGTAATGGAAACTATAATTAAGCATCACCTTCCTCTCATTATCTATATTGAATAGACTGGATTCATTCAACACATGTAAAATCTTGATAATGTTATAGCTTTTTGGAAGGCATGAAATGGGCCAAGGTCTCGACTAAATTTTTTTGTGAAAATTGATTTTGAGAAATATTATGACAAGAGACAATGTCCTTTCATTATTTTCATTCTCCAAGCTCTTGATTTTGGAGCTCATGTTTTTCCCTTTTGTAAATATGTTTTTTCAATATGAAAGAGAATTTATCCCCATCAAAGGAGCCCAATTCTCCATATTGAGTATAATTAGATCCATAAGACAAGGCTACCTTCTTACTACATCTTTATATGGTTCAATTGTAGAAGGATTAAACTATCTATTGGACAACTATTTTATTGATGGTTTCTTTAGAGTTACTAAACTTGCTCACTATGAATGATAACTTATCGGTGGTAAATTTACATATGATTCCTTCCTCACCTTAATTGAGGAATAATATTTAATAAAGAAAGTAGTGAAATGCCTAAATACTTATTTTGTTACCTTTGGTTCTTCCATTCAATAAAAAAGATGAAATCTTGCAAACAAGAGCTCACTCTCAAGCCTCTATGGTTATAAGAAAATTTATGGAAATGGATTCATCCTAGGGTGCAATTTAAATTTCTAAGAAATACCTTTGCTTTCAAATCTCACCCTTCGATTTGTGGACTTATGTTTTTCAATGAGTGGTAATAAATATAGTTTATTGTATTACTAGATCACTATCTATTTTATGGAAATCCTATATTTTTATAAATACTTTGCAGCCACGTATGTATACTACTCTTCTTTTTGGGCTCCTTTTAAAGTAACATATGCCAAATCTAAAAAATTCTAAAAAATAATTTATGGGCTTATTTTGAGGGCCACAAAGGGTTTCTCATAGTCACATGGTACATTTTGTATATGCCTAAAAATCAAGATGCTTAAGGATTTCCGACATCAAGCTCTGGAAGGATCCTCCTCAACATTAAACACATAATTTAAAGCCTAGAAAATTCTTCTCGAGACAATGCATTAATCAATGGACACCTTTGGGTTAAGCATAGATAGGGATGGGGTTCCAAATCCTCCTTTCACATGTTTTTATAAAGATATGCAACCATTTTGTGGCTAATATCATATAAAAAGATTACAAATTTCTCAAATGCAACCTCATTTAGGTGGGGGATAATTTCAGATCACGGATCTCGATAAAATCTCTTTCTCTCTTTTGTGATCTCTCACTCTTAATTTCTA
The DNA here is from genome assembly GCA_018340775.1 of Taxus wallichiana var. yunnanensis. Lineage (NCBI taxonomy): Eukaryota > Viridiplantae > Streptophyta > Pinopsida > Cupressales > Taxaceae > Taxus > Taxus wallichiana. The sequence goes on along the minus strand of CM031237.1, from coordinate 390,597,414 downwards.
TAACATACCATTTTATAAGGTTCCTTAGATTAAAAGTCTATGACTTTTTAAGAAGGTAATTAAAGTAATTGGCATCATATTTTACAAAGAATCCTTGGATGGGCTACCATGGGCAGAGCTTAAAGCTAAAATTCATCTCAAATAATAGGATGCGGGGTCTAATTTAGAAGTTATGATTTCCATACAAGATACTTTCCTCTAAATAATTGAGATATGCTCTATTTTTCCCTAGTGGAGAGATTTTCACTATCCACTTTTGACCCCCTTTGTTGATATAAACCCCATATGAGATACCATCTTCTTTCCCAAAGAATGTTTTGGGTGATTCTTGCAATCATTATTATAATCTTGATTCTAGCGATGGGGTCTCATTTAGAAGGTTGAAAACATTTGGAAGTCTTGGATTGATCCCAAAATCCCACTTTTATGGTTCTTTTTATATTAGTGTTTCCTTCTTTGTAGATAAACTCAAACACATATGAATTGTAAATCCTACTTTCCCATATTGCTAATAATTAGAGTCGATTAAATACATCTTTTGGTTTTTTTGTGCAATGCCTAATCTTTATAGAACTGGAGTTACTCCTTTTCGAACCTTTCATCCCTAAATATTTTGCCTAGGAAATGTTTCTTCTAGGTGATTATGCCATTCTCCCGAAAAGTTCAATAATTATTGCTAAATTCTTAGAGTAGATGTTCAATTTCATATTTGGAATGATAGACATTTTTATTGTTTTAACATTCTTATTGATAGAGATGTCTCTATTACTTATAAAGTTAATGTGATCTCAAATGTTATTATGTAGATTCAAGTTCAAGTAGTTAAATTCCTCCTTGATGTGAAAAAATTACAATCCCTTTTCTTACATTGGTGAAATACCCCATGTGTTGTCACTCAAGTTCCTTCAAATTCACCGCACCATCGTTATCCCTCATACGACCATTGTTGGGGTTTTCACAACCACTTTACTAGAAGTCGGTGGAGGTCCTCTCCCCGACATTTATGATCTTTTCCATGTCTTGGCATTCACCTCCCATGCTCGAAATGTTAATAACAATTGTGGAAGTGGGTGGGGTTCCCTTGCTTAGGGAAACTTTCCTCCATGATTAGTGTTGAGCATCTCTCCACACCACCAATCACAAAAATGAAAGAAAAAGAGAAATAAGAATATTATAATGGGTGGCATCTTATCACTACCATGGACCACTAATTAGTCACCGGTGGTTGGGGGACAAGCTAGATAGTCCTATACCTCCTTAAACCACCATGTTCACTATTGTGGCATAGTTTTCTATGGGATTCATTTCTTTTAGGTGTCACTTGATTTTTGCACCTATCTTTGGTTGAAAATCACACTTTACTATGTATACATGTATTTTGACGCTCATATGAGGTAAGATTGGCTTTTCAATGCTATCATCGATCGATGTGACTTGCATTTTGGGGGTGTGACTTGTTCCACTAATTTTTTTATATGATCAACAGTGTATTGTGTCCTTTTTATTAATCAAAGTGTGTTTATTAATTTTATTTTTTAAAAATGAATTTTAAATGAATTATGCCCCTTCGTGTCCCTTTTTAAGTTGTTTATCTTCCTCTAAGTGAAAAAGAAAGAACGAAAACACCTATAGAGCATTAAACTAATTCTTTTAATTTCAATATTTTAGAATAATAAATTATAATATGATAGAAAAATCAACTATAAAGACCTTTCCATCAAATATATCATCTCGACGTGATTACCACCTCAAAATGTTAAACCACATACGGTGGAGTTAGAAATAAAGAACATTTCCATGAGAATCCATCACTATTTAAAACTATAAAGGAGTATCATCCAAATACATCTTTGGCACAACTTCCACATCAAAATGTTCAACCACAAAAGGTAGAATTGGAAATTAATAACATTTCCACGAGCATATATCACAATTAAATAATATAGTTTGAGACCTTATATACAATTGGAAACGTGTTTTTAAGTTAGTGGGGTAAATCGTATTAACTAAGTGTCGATAAAATCATGTCCCTATTGTAGAAATAATAATAATAGGGTTTTACAGTCCACGATGCCGTGGGGCGGCTTGTTTTTGGGTCTACAAGCGGCTTATAGCATATGGGACTACCTCGTACTCACATGCGGGAGGCAACTAACATTATTCCATTTTAAATTGAAAGAATACTTTGGTTTAACATTTAAGGATTCTAGGGATTATAACGACGTGATTTTTAATGGCAATGATTGTTCCAAACTTTAGCATAGTTAATTATTCTTTTAAACACATTTACTGCACGAAGATATATATATGATAATTATTAATGAGTCCATCAACATTGTCACTCTCATTGCCTTTCGCACAACCATTTTCGGCGGGGTTCGGCTCATCGCTGCCACTCTCCTCCAACTAAATGACGAGGGTAAGAAATGCATAATGTTTTTATTTTATAGTTTTTTTGCATTGGATTTTTTTTCATTGTTTTCCATGCCTTTAGAAAAATTTGAATTAGAGGCATACTTCCATACTGCTTACACTTTTTTGGAAATAGTTGTGCTATATTATTTTTAGTATAATATGTGTGTGTGTGTGTGTGATTATAATTTTTTTAATGAATAGGCGTATTGAATGTTGGATTTAAACTACTTATATAGTACAATCATTGACTCCTAATTCATTATGCACTCAAGAAAAGAAAAACTAACATTAATTGAGGCATAAATATTATCCACACCTACCGTTATTCTCTCATTAATTGCACTGGCTTAGAATGGTTTGAACATTATATTATTTAACAACAAAACAACGAACAATTTATTTTTTAAACCTTGAAGAACAAGAATAATTTTTTCCAGTAAAACCAAGTCATTAGTTGCAAAAATCACCAATTTGATATTGAAAAATCAATTCTTAAGAATTATTGAAACACATATATAATAAGTACAAAATTTTCACATAAACACATGGCCAAATCATGGTGTTCATTAGCTGGGAAATGCATTTGATTCATCATGGGAGCATCTTCACCATGCATCAACGCCAACCATCACTCTAAAAATATAATGTAAACGTCTTGAGCGACTTCACCATGTATCAAGTCTGAGTTAACATTCATCTCTTATTTGAATTTGACTGGATGAATGTCACAGTTTCGTATAAATAAAACTCTTCAAATTATCCGAAAAATGACAAACACCGAATAATCCCTCTTAAATAGCCTTCCAATGTGGGTGGTTTTCAAATAGTGTGCTTCAGGGATTCGCACACAATGGAAAATCCCTATTTATGAGTTGTTTCGTTGTTAATTGTTGGTGATCATGAAATGGTTTGTGTGAGATTAGTTTTGTATCTCTTCTATAGCGTCTCTAACCAATGGAAGAGATGTTGCTAAAAGTAATTAAACTAACAATCGTATATGAACTATGCGATGGAAATGTCAAAGGGGATCTTTTAGAGGAGACATCTTTGGAGGGAGAGAAACAATCATAGAAGAATATGGGTGAACAAGAAGGGGTTAGAGAGTGAAGATGTGCAACTATGGCGAAAGAATGGGGGAGAAACAATTTGAAATCGAAGCATAAAGAAATGAGAAGAGATTTATGTAAATTCTTTGAGGATGCACGAGTTGTTGTCTCGAACGATGCGAAACAACGTAAAGAGATATTTGTCACATGTAAGGAACGGTGGAAATGTTTTAAGGAAGTGATATTGTGCTTTTCGCGTTTTATCCTGCATAAATATGGAGAGGAAGATGCGGAGTGGAAGTAGCATCTCAAGGTGGCGACCTTATGTAAAGTTATAGTCATCAACAAAAGGTGATTGCATCATCATTCAACAATTCTTTGGAAAAAGGCATAGGATCGGTATGTTGAGATTTTTGATTGTATATGGCAAAGTAATCATCGGCATGGGACATGCAACGTATCCCTTTGAGTAGGGCTCGGGAAGAGAAAACAATGCAAAGAAGCTATGGGACAAGGGAAAGAATCATTAATACTAGAGCGGAGGGGTGAGCTTGATTACGATTATTTAAGTATGATAATATTTTGAAGGATTTGATCATTTTTGAGTATTTGAACATTGTTATTGTGAAGATAGAGGTTGAAATACATAGAGAGGAGACATTTTCATTACTTTATTTGTAAAAATGGAGGTTTAAATGCATACAAAGTTCAAGGACTTTACGTTTTAGTTATTCAAAAATTCTTGCAAGCATGTGTTTATTTCTGGAAAAAAATATTCATGGAAACCCCTTGTGCGTAGGTTTTGAAATTGTAACGTCATGGATTTGAAATTTGACATTTAATTCTCACACACAATGGTTATATAAATAGATGTTCTCTCTATCTTTTTCCATCAACATTGCCACACTTTCAATTGCATTTGATTTCACATAGACTCTGTATATCGTAAACCATATAAAATATGTATGTCCCACTATAGAATTAGAAAAGCGACAGAGGACGAGGAGGAGATAAATAATATCAATGATGTGAAATACAAAGAAAACAATAAGCTAATACACAAACATCTGCATTTACATTTTAAAAAAATATACAATAGCTTTTTTATATTAAACATCTCTTGGAAACGTTAAGGATTTTTGTGATTTATGTTGAATTTTTTGAAATTATGGTTTTATAAAAAAACTTTGGGGAGAAAAAAGTAAATACTGAGAATAACTAATCAGGTTGAATTCATCAAAGAGTTGAAATTGCACAACTTCTTATGTTGAATGCCATCGAAATTTAAGAAAGATTACAACTTTCAACCTATAATTCCTAGAATCGGGGTTTTGTGGTAAGCTTCAAATTTGTGGTATTATAAAGGACAAAGCGGTGTAAGATAGCCTATCGGATAAAATTTAATTGTGAATTGTGGAGGATGTCGTGCAATATAAATGCAAGGTAAGTCATCGAGTTTCCCACTCGTATTAAGATTTTAAATAGTGGACAATCTATATAGCGGGAAGATTTATGAAGGAATTAAAGGATGTCACCGAGGAAATTGTTGTGAATTCATTATCTGGGATGGGAAGTTATATGGATCAAGCATTTATGGTGCAAGGTTATATGGAGAAGAACGTGGCCCAGAGCGGTAAAAAAATGCAAAGAAGCCACACGAAGTGGGGAAAGAATGAGTGTTAGTGGAGCAGAGGGGCGAGAATGCAATCATAAACTGCTTTGGAGCATTTGATAGCTTGGAAAGGTTAAGGCTAGGGCCTTATGGAACATATACTTTGATGTAGGGGGCTATGAATGGGGTATAAGGGGCTACCACTATAGGATGCGACAATACATCTAGCATGGCCTATGTCACACTCAAATGGTTTTCCTCCCCTTTATATTATTTGGATTACGCCTTCAAAGTATTTGTAATGCTTCACCAAATTTCCACTAGTGGGGCTCAATCATCATATGCAAACAACTAGGGGATGCGAAGACTACCACTAGAAGAGTGAAAACCAAGCATCATGTACATCAACAAAAATCTCACCAAAAACCATTCCATATGTTCATGGGATTGGCGAGCGAATGGTAGGATAAAATTTGATATAGAAATCAGGATTCCCTTATCGCATCCCTGAGATGCCATATTTGACATGAAGAAAATCAAAGTGTTGAATCCCAATGTCTTGTGCACTTGAAGGCTCTAGCATAGTGATGCGGCTTGTGAAGAAATCAGAGCCTTATTTAGGTCATGTAGAGGATGTCGCGACATTAGAGAACAATTATTATCGGTGCCCAAAGGCTTTTAGTCCCACATACTATGCACTCTACAAACATAAAGTTACATTGAAAATGCATTCATAAGTTGATTATTTATGTTTTTGACTATGAAGATAATACATTCAAATGATTTGAAATACGGTAAAGAACTAACAATATTCAATAATAATAATTAACTTTTCTTTTTATTTCCCAAGAAAATTTCTCGTCTCCATCAAGAAAGTTTGAAAGCCCACCTGATAAAATATTTCACGGTCACCACTTGACTACAAAATTCACCAATCGTGCAAATTGTTATTACCACTATTTTTTTGTGGTTTTCAATGTCATACTAAAACTGCATGAAGGTAACTTGTGGGTGGATAAATTTGGATTGACTTGACTGAATGTGTAAATTTGTCAGGGTCGTAGACATCAGTCTAAATATGGATTCAAGATTCTTTACCCTTAGATTTAAACACATGTACGTCAACCTTCTCAACTCCATTGATTTCCTGAAATTCGTCAATCCTTGCAAACCTCCACCCATATACATTCATCTGTAGGCATAAACATAGAATTATTGACTTAAACTAAATAGTATGAAAATGACACATCATGAGATAAAATACATACAGTTTTAATCAATGGACACACTTTGTACATTGCTTATTCGACCCGACTCCATACACGAGAGATACCTGAAGCTTTGTTGAGGCCTTCTTTCCATCTCTCTATCAATTTTGTTTCCACCCTACCATCGTGGTGGTGTTTTTGAAAAGCCTAGGCATAAATTCCATTATCAACATGGTGGAGGTCTGAAGGTTGGACGCCACAGAACACAGGGATAACCTTTGCATGATGAGATTGCAACATCTCTAGGAGCTCATTCAAGCACCAACCAGATTCTGCGTATCTTTTAGAAAAAATGGCAATATGAATGGACGCGCTCTGAATGATAGATAGTATATCAGGGGATAACGAATCTCCATCTTGCAGTTCTTTTTATAAAGAAACACTCGTAGTCCAGACCTTCTCAGAGCATAATAGATGAGGCTCGAGAGAGTTGTCTTGAAATTCCTACATCTGCATTCCATGTCATGCCTTATGGCCGCACATGATACGTCCTCGCGAACTCCCGCAGCAGGGTGTCAACGTACAACATGGAAAGCAAAGCATCTTCTAGATTTACATAAATATCGAACTTGATGGCAGAATGTTTCTCCGTATATAGATCCCCTCAATCAAAAGCTAGGTGTCTAAATTTGTCAAGATGGCAATCGAAATATGGATGATGGAGTATTCTCTACTATTAGATTTCAACATATGTACATCAACCTGTTTTGCTCCCTTGATTTTCTCAAATTCGTCAGATTTGGCAAGCCTCCACTCATATAGATTCTGACTGAATATATGCCTTAGGTGTAAAAATATGTATTCTATATTTCCTAAGAAGGATAATGCTAGGTATTGTATTTACCAAGTAAATGATAGTGTATTTAAACTTGGTGTGGGACTAATATCTTATTTTGAGTAATGTATTCATTGTATATGCTAATGGGTTGTTCATCTAAGAAATGGTATATGTTCATATTAACGTCCACATTAACAATCATTCCTCGTGTTATGATGTATATGATGAAAGTGGTTTTCAATTCTATTCAATTTGGAATGTAATCAAAATAAGACATTCACTAGTTAGCCATTAGGAGTTTGGATATGATGTCAAATGTGATGAGCCTATTTCTCATGACGGTTTGGAAATCCATATATTTTTAAGAAATATATAATATGAAGAAAATTAGTTGTGCCCTAAATTGTAACATTAAAAATATATTTCTCAAACATTTAGTTAACAAATTATGTAGTAGATAAATTAAACTACAAGTGAATATCCTAAGGGGGAACTCATGTGTGTAGTGCCTAACCGCCCCAAATTTGATGCTCCCCTTATAGATAGATATGGGATAGACCCCCTATCACACCACAGCGATCTAAGCTGAGATCAAACCCTCGCCCTCCTCTCGAGAGATATAGGGTAGTCGAGTGCCGGGGGCCCTCCTCTCTTCTCGATAGCCAGATAGATCAGATCTATAGGGTGGGGGCAGGGGTAGGGGCGGGGCCTATCTGATCTAGAATCTAACGCCCTATCTAGACTCGACTCTATATGGTGCGGTGCGCCCTGTATAGATCTATATGGCGACAACTCTCTAGAGTTCTAGTTGGGGGAGGTCGGGGAGGGCGACTATCTATATGCGCTCGACCGCCCCCCTCCTCCTCCCAGATAGATCTATATCTATATGGCGACGGCCTACTCTATATAGCCGAGGCCCTATCTGAACGGAAGCTCTATACTCTCTATTCTATAACTCAAAGTAGAAAGAAACACCTAAACGAAGAAAAAATTCCAAGCAACAAAATTTGAGAGATGTACTTTGTACTTCTTCTTGGATCTGCCCTCTAAACCCCATATCAAGGTATCTTTTGGGTCTAGACACCTTCATGCTTCTCCTTCACCCTTTATTTCTTTTTTCTTATTCTTTGTTTATCTTATTCATACATTCTCTCTAAAATTTCTAATATTATTAATATTATTCAAATGGTGGCTATAACAAACACATCTTGTTATATCTCTTTTAATAACATAATTTATTAACAAAATCTATATGTCATCACGTTTTCATTTTGAATCCTTCCTTTTTTGACGTTTCATTGTTTAACAAATAATTTTAGGTAACTTGTAATTATTTATTTACATTACCACATAATATGTAAGTATAGGTTAATAGTTACATAACAATCTACTCCATATTCTCCATGAATCACATCTAATAACAATGGTAAGGGTGGAATGAGATATAAATACATTCACCTTTTTGGCTGCTTATAGGAAAGGGTAAAATCACATTGAAATACGTTTGGTGGATACTTCGGCTACCTATTATTGACATATCTATTACGATGGATAGTGATATTGATATAGGTGGTCGGTTTAATTTTAAATGCGTGGTAGCATTGTTATATCTATCACTTTTTTAATATATAAATACATTTGTGTGTTAATTGGTTTTTTCATAGTTGGAAACACGAATGGGGTTTCAATCTCATATAAGATGTTAATAGTTATAAGATATTGAGGAGGTAGGTAGATAGTTTTTTTGGGGTCATACAATGTTGATCTATTTGTATAGGTTTTATTTAAGATGACCTAAAAATATGTCTTTCTAGGTGAAAGTTTGAAATTGTTGAGAAAGTTGTTGTAAATGTTATTGGGAAAACTTGTAAAAATGGGTTTGGAACATTTGTACGGTCTTGACTATACTGCACATTTTAAATATTATTCCTATTTTTTTTAATGTTTGTATTATTCTTTTATGATGTTTTTGAGTACTTTTGTCCCATGCCTATCTTTGTATGATCCCAGAATTATGTTTGTGTTTTTGTAGGTATAGAATATACCTTTATAAATGCCCCCTCTTTTGATGCATGTGTGATAAAGAGTTTGATCATGTGGATCAAGAGAATAGATGTGTGACCATTTGTTTTAATTCTAATAATCTATGTAGTAAACACATAACGGATTGATGTGGTGGCCACCAAGAAGAACCTGTTCATGCAAAGAGGATGTGCATGGTGGAGACCATGGCGCGCAACAAGAGAAACAATAGTAACAAGAATAATTATAGAAATAATGTCAACAAGAGAACTAATAGAAACAAAAATAGTATTGTGTATATGTAAGTAGAAACAAGTGTAAATATAGTAGTGCAAATAGTGTCACACAAAAGGCTTAAGGCCTGCAAACATGGGATACCCACGGTGTTGTAAGACAATCAAGGATCGAGTCTACAATGAAGGAATGTCATGTAACAAGGCATGATTCCAAAAACATGGGGACACCCACATTATCTCAAGAAAAACAAGTCCCTTAGGCCAAAGGCAAAGTAACAAATAATTAACTACACACACAACTATCAAGAATGTATAAAAAATAAGAGTATCATAATGTGATGAAATGACAAAGTAAGTGAGATATAAAATTGTGTAAAACATATTTAAAAAGATACTAAAAAGTATATTTTGTTGAAGAACTCAAATGTTGGGAACATTGAGAGCTTAGAGGTCTTGGTTCCAATTCATTCAGATGAAAAATTGAATCCTAATAAGAGTGAGGGTTGGACAGTTATGAACAAAAAAAAGAAAGGTAGGCCTCTCATTGCTCCTCTTCAAATGCACTTTAGATCCCATGGACATGCACATCATCGGTAATCATCTTTGTTGTTTGATGTTACCAGGGGTGTTGTATTTTGGTCAAGGACCATGCTTCACTTTGTACCCTTTTGTGCTTTGTTGCATACCTTTCAGTTTGTATAGGGTGGTTGTTCCTTTCTTTATTGTGGTTTTTTTGTAGTTTGGCCATTTGGTAGAGTACTCTTAAATTGATCTTCATAGCTAATATATCCTCCCTTTGTATTTGGGATTTTATTGTCCCTTAAAACCAAACCATTTTTACCCTATCTAAAAACAATTGTGTAAAACACTAGATGTCAAATACGACACAAAACACAATTTTTATTCTTGTTAGCTCAAAAGATAAAAACTAAACTATGTGTGTAAGTAAGCACAATAAGGAAGTGTAAAAGATTGTATAATTAAATAATAGCACATGGATTCTGTGGAGGAATTTTGTTAGAAAAGGTATGTAAGGAACGATGATAGCTCCAGAATCATGTGTATATTTGTATGTCCCACATCATGCTCTCTATACCGCGTGAATACATGTTTGTAAAGAAGGAACAAATTATCTATCAAACTAGAAGGATAAAGGACATGTATAATATAAAGTGTTAACAATGTATGATATATTAAAAGTCTTGATTTTTTCATTTTAAATCATATTTGAATGTTTTTTTCTTTGTGATTATATCATGGTTTTGTAATATTATTGCATAGTTATTTACTAAGATAAGTAATGTAGGATGATGAAACCTATCTTTAAAAATTAAGGAAGTGTGATCCATAAATATGCCCAAAAGAAACTTAGGTGAAAGGGTAGCGAACATGAGAAGTATGGATTAGGGATGTAATGAGTAAAAAATTAGATGTGAAAATACTTTGTGTGCTTGATGTTGAGTATTCATATGAGGTATTGAAAATGCACTAGGGACTTTAAACACAAATATTTAGCTTGATGGGATGCAAAATGTATCTATTTAAAGGGTTTTTTTGAGGTTAAGATTAAATATTTTTGGACACTCTCTTGGTCATTGTTGATCCATTTGTTAATAGGCTTAGATTTCCCTTGTGTAGCAATAACTTTGGTGTGAAATACATCACTAGATACACATTAGAAGAATGCTCATCAAATGTAACATTCTCGAAAGTCATATTCCATGGAGGAGGTGAAGTAGATCTATTTGAATGTTGTATCTCATAAGATATAAGGCCTTTGTCTTTCTTATAACTCAGATTTTTAATCCAATTCATAATAATTTTTATCATGGCCTCCATTCATATGATGAAAATTACAAAAGGGATGGCCCTTTTCTCACTCAAATGATGAGGAGGGTGATGATCATTGGGTGGTAATCAAATTAACCTCTTTTCTATTAGTGTTAAAAATATAATGAGGATGATTAATAACTTTGTAAAAATAGATGGGTATCATTTTTATAGGGGATGGAATCTTAACTTTTGGTGTATGACGAAGATTGTAAAAAGTGTCACATCGATGTTATATTTTGACTATATGGTCGTTGGGTATATATTTTAGTTGTATATCATAATCATGTATAAAAGGAGGGGTGACAATATTTGTATCCGAGTGTTGAGGATTTGGTTTTTTCCACATATCTTACTCTAATTCAAGAACATGTAAGAAAATATCTTTAAATGAGTCACATATATCATAAAGTAATTGATCCTTGAGGACTATACGAGGCATCTACATAATATAAATTGCATTTCTAAATAACTTGGCTGATATAATTATTAGTGTAGGTTATTATTTACCCTATTATTTGTTTTTAGGATGATTCTTGCACATATGTTATCTCTACACTTGTTGTGTTAGCTTTCTTAGGTGTAGTAGTTGTGTTGAATTAGCTTACTAGTTGTGTCAAGAGTTAACTTACTAGTTGCGTGGAGTCATCTCCATTGCCACTATCAAATGGTGAGAGTTGTTCACCACCGATCTAGGTGGTGGTATCAATTTTCTCCTCCTATATGTACACCACGTGCACCATTCTATTATGAGGCTTTGATTTTATTTTATGTGCTTCGAGCTACCTCGTTTGGGCGTAGTCCCTTAAGAGCCCTGAGACTAAAACACGTTATATCTTCGACTGATGATTTCTCAGACTCCGTGGCACCCAGAGATGTATCGTCGGATCCGAGACCTCCACGCCAAGGCCCTCTGTGAAATCCTCTTGTAGTTTTATCCATCTCCATTCGGTTCTCTCGTTGTCCTATTGTTTGTAAACACGTGAAATACTATAGTCTGAGTCAGTGTAAGACTGCCAGATGCAATACTTTGCACATGGAAGCTCTTGGCGCCGAACCACTTACACCAATATGTCGGGGTGGCCAAGTGAATTCTATTGGAGGATTTTTTTGTTCCCTATGCTCCCCGTGCTTTTAGGCTACCTCGTTCGGGCGTAGTCTCTTAAGAGCCCTGAGGCCAAAACACGTTATATCTTCGACGGGTGATTTCTCAGACTCCATGGCACCTAGAGACATCTTGTCATATCTGTGACCCCCTTGTTGGGGCCTCTACAAAATCATCTCGTGGTTTTCTCCATCTCCATTTGGTTCTCTCGTTGTCCTATTGTTTGTAAATGCGTGAAATAGTGCAGTCTAAGTCAGTGTAAGGCTTTCAGATGCAATACTTTGCAAACAGAAGCTCTTGGCACCAAACCAACTACGCCAACACATCGGGGTGGCCAGGTAAACACTAGTGGAGGATTTGTTTTGGTTCCCTACGCTCCCCGTGCTTTCGGGCTACCTCATTCGGGTGTAGTCCCTTAAGATTCCTGAAGCCAAAACACGCTATATCTTTGATGGGTGATTTCTCGGACTCCGTGGCACTTAGAGATGTCTCGTCAAATTCGAGACCTCCATGTCAAGGCCCTTTACGAAATCCTCTTGTAGTTTTCTCCATCTCCATTTGGTTCTCTCGTTGTCCTAGTGTTTGTAAACGTGTGAAATAGTGTAGTCTGAGTCAGTGTAAGGCTATCAGACGCAATACTTTGTAAATGGCACCAAATCAACTACGCAAACATGTCAGGGTGGCCAGGTGAATGCTATTGGAGGCTTTGATTTGGTTCCCTACACTCCCCGTGCTTTCGGGCTACCTCATTCGGCGTAGTCCCTTAAGAGCCTTGAGGCCAAAACACGTTATATCTTCGACGGGTGATTTCTCGGTCTCCGTGACACCTAGAAATGTCTCGTTAGATCTGATACCTCCACATCGGGGCCCTCTATGAAGTACTCTCGCGGTTTTCTCCATCTCCATTCATTTCTCTCACTATCCTATTGTTTGCAAGCGCGTGAAATAGTGTAGTCTGAGTCAGTGTAAAGGTCTGTCAGACGCAATACTTTGCAAAGAGAAGCTCTTTGCACCAAACCAACTATGCCAACACATCAGGGTGGCCGGGTGAATGCTATAAGATGATTTTTTTGGTTCCATATGCTCCTAGTGCTTTCGGGCTACCTCGTTCGGCGTAGTCCCTTAAGAGCCCTGAGGCCAAAACATGTTATATCTTCGACAGGTGATTTCTCAGACTTCGTGGCACCTAGAGACATCTCGTCAAATCTAACACCTCCATGTCGAGGCTCTATAAGAAATAATCTCATGGTTTTCTCCATCTCCATTCGGTTCTCTCGCTATCCTATTGTTTACAAACGCGTGAAATAGTGTAGTATGAGTCAGTGTAGGGTGCTGACGTGATAATTTACAAACGGAAGCTCTTGGTGCCAAACCAACTACGCCAACATGTCGGGGTGGCCAGGTGAATGCTAGTGGAGGATTTTTTTTGGTTCTCTACCCTCCCGTGCTTTTGGGCTACCTCATTCAGGAGTAGTCCCTTAAGAGCCTTGAGACCAAAACACATTATATCTTCGACGGGTGATTTCTCGGACTCCGTGGCACCTAGAGATGTCTCATTAGATCCAAGACCTCCATGTCGGGTCCCTCTATGAAATTATCTCACGGTTTTCTCCATCTCCATTCAGTTATCTTGATGTCCTATTGTTTGTAAACGCATGAAATAGTGTAGTACAGTCGAGTGTAAAGGTGTCGGGACGCAATGGTTTGCAAAATGGAAGCTCTTGGCGCCAAACCAACTACGCCAAACATTTGGGTTGGCAGGTGAATGCTAGTGGAGGGTTTTTTATTGGTTCACTATGCTCCACATGCTTTTGGGCTACCTCGTTTGGGCATATTCCATTAAGAGCCCTAAGGCCAAAACATGTTATATCTTCAACAGGTGATTTCTCAGACTTCGTGACACCTAAAGGCGTCTCTTTAGATCTCGAGACCTCTACATCGGGGCCGTCTATGAAATTATCTCACATTTTCTCCATATCCATTCGGTTCCTCGCATTTGTCCTATTATTTGCAAACACGCAAAATAGTGTAGTCTAAGTCAGTGTAAGGCTATCGGATGTAATACTTTACAAGCGAAAGCTCTTGGCACCGAACCAACTACACTAACACGTCGGGGTGGAAAGGTGAACACTAGTGGAGGCTTTGTTTTGGTTCCCTACACTCCCCGTGCTTTGGGCTACCTTGTTCGGGCGTAGTCCCTTAAGAGCCCTGAGGCCAAAACACACTATATCTTCGACGGGTGATTTCTCAGACTCTGTGGCACCTAGAGACATCTTGTCAGATCCGAGACCTCCATGTTGGGGCCCTCTACGAAAGGCCCTCGTGGTTTTCTCCATCTCCATTTAGTTCCCTCACCATCCTATTGTTTGAAAACATGTGAAATAATGTAGTTTGAGTCGGTGTAGGGATCCCAGGGACGCTATAGTTTGCAAACGAAGCTTGTGGGACCAAACCAGCTGCGCGCCAACATGTCAGGGTGGCCAGGTGAATGCTAGTGGAGGATTTTTTTTGGTTCCCTATGCTTCCCATGCTTTTGGGCTACCTCGTCCAAGCATAGTCCCTTAAGAGCCCTGAATGACTAGATTGGATTAAGAATGAATTTAATAGGGGTATGTCTAAGAACACACGAGAGTTATCAATCACCTAGTAAATCTTTCCTGTTTAGTTTTGGACGTGAGTCATCGGCCTCTGACTTAGTGACCTTCCATTCATTGATAATTTATGCTATGATAAACCCATGGATGCTTTTAAAAGCACCTTCAAAATAATAGGGGTAGTCATCAAGCCTAGTGAAGGGTGTGATGTGATTTCCAAATAACTTGAAATGCCTACTGATTTAAAGGTAATAAAAGGATTTAGACATGATTAGATAATCAAGAATCATTGAGTGTTTGAATCGGAATTTCATTGCATCTGGAGACATTCTCAAGCATTGGAGTAATGTATATGGAGAGACATTCTCAAAATATCAACAGATGAAAGGCATCAAATTGTGATGACTCTCGGGTGTTTTAACATGGGAGACGACTAAGAAGCAAAGAAGAATGTAGTAAGTTCATGATAATATACGAACCAATACCAAGAGACCATGAGCAAGAAGAAGCACAAATAAGGTAAATACACATATACACATTGACAAATTGAATGAATAATTACTCACATTAGGTAACTCTTTATATACATACATTATATAAATATTTATTTCCAAAGTTTGATACATATTATACATTGAAAATGCTAGTACATGTACATCACCAATAAATGAAAAAATAATCCATAATGTCTTAAATATTGTCAAGTGCACATCATATTAGTTTCATGCAAAAATAATCTCGAAATGTATGGTCTCATACAAAAATTATGAAGTTACAAATAGTATTTTAATGTTCATAATAAATACAAAAATGCCCAAATAGGTCATATACCATCAAGTTCAAATGCCATATAGGCGTACATACAATGCCATGCACATAGACATACAAAAACAATGTCATGTAAGACATATATATTTCATAATCATCAAAATCTATCCCTCTCTTGGCCTTGCTCAAAGAAGGCCCTCCCTTAGACAAAGATGGAGATCTATGAGATGACTTTAGATCGTCCAACCCCATGCTTCGAGTCATCCTTCGCTGAATACTCACCTGTAGATGAGCCTGTAAATGCAAACAATGTTTTTTTGTTAAAACTTAATTTATATATGTTTTCAACATGTATTTAAGACCATGCTTTAGAATGAACGTACTTACATAAATACACAAACTTACCACAAGTTGTCGATCATGCCAACTTTTCATCTCACGCTCGGATGAGTCATTGGGAGCTCTGCCGCAAGTACAAAGCGGGGTACGAAGACGATGAGATGGAGGAGTCCATGCCCTCAAAGTCAAAATGGAGGGTTGAATTTCCCTACATACACATAAGATCAAAAAATCTAACATCGAATTAGCAAAATAGAACTAAGTACATGTATGTACATAATGAAAATATTTTAACTAACTTTATCAATATAGAACTATTGTTTTTACCCCGCCACGCCTGTGAATCAAATGAACAGGGCTACTACCTATCGCAGGTAACTCCTACATATACACAATGAAGGACATTATTAGCATAATTTAATAATTCTACAATGAAATACATTACTAACATGTAATTTAACATAATATGAATTACACAAGAAATTTAACAAAATTTACGTGTTGTTTGAATACCTCAATGAGTTCTTCTTTGTGAGATGAAATTGTAAGAAACACCTTTATCTACTTGTCACGAGAGATGGTGGGGTGTCTAGTGAAGTCAACATCTTTATCAAACATGTATAACATGTGAGTTAGATGGACATACAAGAACATACATATATTTGACTTCAAAACTAATATATATACACACAAGTATGTATGTATGTATGTATGTATGTATGTATGTATGTATGTATGTATGTATGTATGTATGTATGTATGTATGTATGTATGTATGTATGTATATATATATATATATATATATATATATATATATATATATATATATATATATACACATGTATGTGAAAATTTTACATAATTAACATTCTAAATTACCTCTGTGAATGTATGTGTACGCATGGTGCTCATCACATGTGGTCGGGATGAAGATGCACCTCCCATGTACTGTAATATCAATGCATATACATGCACAAATACAATTATTTCAAAAATTTAACATATATAAGTAAATCAAGTACTCCAAACTTTTTGTAACACACATAATAAAACATATCAAATTTACCTGCGAAGGTGACACCGATGAATGTAATCCAAATGTCTCACTCAAAAGGACATCTAACATAGTGACATTATCGTGTGCACCACTAGCACCAAGTGCACCAAAATCAATACGCATGAAAGTATCGTCCTCCTCGGGCCCCAAACATATGTTACCACATGATGAGCAAAGATGTGGCCTCATACTAGTACTCCCTGAGGGAATAATTTGTGTACCTCCACGACCATCTGGCTCAGAAATCTCCCTCATATCTCGAACAAGGGTCACAGATAGCCCCTAAAGCGCGTGGAGTGTATCAATCTCTATTGTCTACTTCACTACTTGATGGAAAATCTCGGGGTGAGGGGCTTCGTGGGGGAATCTACCCCTCTTGAATAGGTACACGTTGTGCACCTGGTCGATCTTGTGTAGATCCTTTTCCTCGGCCCTAGAAATCTCAGAAATAAAAATAATTTGGGATCTCGTTGAGGATAAAATCACAATAGAGTTTCCTCAGAAAGTATAGTGGCACCTCGTTGTTATTACAAGGTGGAAAATCAAACACCATCCCAAAATTTATTTTTAATCAAATTATTATTGCGCCAATGGATAGGAAACTATTTACATGACAAAGGAATAGGAAAATTAGTGTGGGGGTCCGTGAATAAGGTGCATATGAGGTGTTTTGAAATTTATTTTTTCTTTATATCCACATATGACAATTTTTTGGAATAATAAACCCTACAACCCTCTCTGTAAGTTATCCAATGATCAATTTTCCCTGTTGCTACGTCAACTTGAACAAGTAATGCCTCCAATGTGTTTGTAAGAGAGGTGCGGTGAGAGTTTGTAGATTGTGAATCCCTCATTGTTTTGATTAAATCCTCAATTTCAATTTTGTTTTCAACTATGTGCGCTACTAAATATTCTTGACTACCCAAAGGATGTTGAGCAAGTATGGGAGTGTCGAGAGGGATGACAGGAATAACAGGGTTTGGTTGTGGTTAATTCCCTTGACCTCCAACTGTAACAATAAAAAATATGTATTTAATTCAAATTTTAATCTATAATTATCATATTTCAATACAATTTTGAGAAAAGAATTGTGCTTACCTCTTCTTCGTTGCACCATTGTCAATTCGAGATCATCTAGGTGATCCGAAACAATCCTTTGAGCTTGAGATCTAGTGAATGCAAAAATGTTAGGGCATGGTTAAGCTCGAACCTCACATTTGAGGGAGATAAATTTATAGAGGGGCATCTTTTTTTCTTTATAGTAGGAATAATGTGTATGCGTTATGCTTTGGTAAATCCCAAACTGATAATTTAAAACATGATCGCATTTTAATAGACGCGTACACATTTTGCTTTTTTCGAGTTTTTGTCCATTTTTTGGCCCCCAACTTCGTGCACTTACCCATTAACCATTTAATATCATAATATTTAATTAATACTTGCAACAAATGTACATGATATAATACAATACGATGCAAATAATGTACACTTAAGCTGGATACATATTATTTTTGGAAATTATGGTTGATTTGAATGATGGAACAGGGGTTCTAAAACTAAAAGTGATTCAAAACTAGAAGCGTGACCTCAAGATGCACATGGGAAGGACCATACAGGAAGGGCAGGAATGTCCATATAATATTGATCTTTCTATATTATTAGTCTTGACCCTACACAAAACCAACATCTAAATCTTTTTAGGTTTTTTGTTTGTCTAAATATCCCCATCTCTCTCTAACAATTCTTATCGTCGGTCACACTAGAGGGGCCTTTGAGTTTGAATGTTTTCTCAACCTTTCAAACCTTAACCATGGATAGATATTCCTATAAAAACATTAGTTCAGTTATGGTAACCTCCCTATATCAATTTCATTGGCACTACTATTAAGATGCCTCAAACCACATGTCATTCTCTACCTAGTATGTGATATCCACTTATAGTGCAATCATATTTAGCATTCTTTCTTTGAAAAATCTTGAATTGAGTTTCTCTCTTGTAAATTTACTTGAGTGAGTGAATCTAAATAATTGTAAATGTGGGAAGAATTTCCTTAGACCTATTGGGAATCTTTAAACTTGTATATAGTCTTGCCCCAATGAATATGTAGAGGTATTTACGAAGCATAGGGAGACTTGGTTTCCTTTTATGGTAGATTTATCTATAAGAGTCTATAAGAGTTCTATATTTTAAATGAGGTGATTTTCACGTGATGATATGTGATTCTAAAATATATTTAGGTTACACGAGATCGATGGAGGAGGATTAAACATTTCTAAGAATAATATGTAATTGAATATTCATGATCAAAGTGATCAAGGAAAAACCACACACTAGGTCAGCATCGTATGGTATAAACTAACCCTACTTGTATTCTTTTAACTATACAGGATAAATATGAATGTCTAAATGAGAATGGGTGAATTGCACTTGTTTTACCAAGAGAGAAATATCAAAACCAATAGTATCAAAGAGTATAACTTCCAAGTTTGAGTTTCTATCGGCGATTCCCAATTGGTTATGAATCGAGTTTAGTGTAGCTAACATATATGATAGAAGAATGACTAATTGTCCCATATAATAATATGGTAAAATGTTTAATTGTGAATTTTGATTGTTTATTTATTAACAATGTATATAATAAGATAATAAGAAATTTTATGTTATTACTTAGTAGTGTGACCATGCTCATACCCTTTCATATCAATGATCGAGTATGCTACTTTAACAATACATCAACTATGGCATATATGTCATTCATTATATATTTTCTAGATCCCTAAAAAAATTGGTTGTTATGTGAAACATTTATAATTATGAACTACATATATCGATCTTTAACTTTCTCTCTATGAATGCATTTTGATATTTTCCATAAATCATCTCTATATTTAATAATTGTGCGACCATTATTATAATTCACATTCGATGGATAGTTACTTATGATACCTAAGTTGTGATAATACGTAAATAAATCTTTTCAAGATACACACAAATGATTGTGGTAGACATTGGAGACACTCAAATTTGTCTAATTATGTTTTGACAATACCGATCTTGACTTTACACACTTGCATACATATAAATGTACTCTCCTTACTCTTCCTCGGCACACCCAAATAACTCTTTGGTTACTTTATTATCTTTGAGAACCTCTCTTTCATCATTTTCTTAAGTTTGAAAATATAAAACACACTTATAAAAATCCATACTCTAACCCCATGAAGTACAAACATGTTTTTTCCCTCCTAGTCAAAACTGTTATTTTCAGCTAGTTTGTATAAATCTACAAGTCAACCCTACTATAGGATTTTCGACCGACATGATTTGGGATAATTCTTATAATTCTATCTGATTTACTAAAATAAGAAATTTGTGCTTTTATTCTAGTGTAATCTAATGCTATGAAGAGAAGTAAATAACAATTAATTAAATTAAGGAAATGACACAAGCAACTAGACTAATATAAACCCTAATATGTAAAGAAGTGTTGGAAGGAGATTAAGTAATTCTACAAGCTTGTTGGAATGTATCGTAGAGATGACTGGAGAAACAAGAGGAGGGAATGAATATGCCAAAGTCCAAAAAATTATAGATCCAAACAATTTGAGTAGATTGGGGCACTTGATAGGTATAGGGCGCATATAGGCACCCTAGTAGTATGGGACATGGGTGCCTTGGTTTGTGAAAAATATCTATAACATTCCTCCATTGTGTTGCTTGGTGGTTACATGCCTTTGCTTCATGTGGTTACAAGAAATTTTGAAACAGCTATAAAGTTCCCAAAAAGTGGCGGGAAATTGGGAAAAGATCGGGGTACCTCGAGGCACTAGGGCACCTTTCGGCACCATAGTACTAGCTTGGGCATATCAGTCAAATGAAAAATAACAAGGAATGAAAGAAGTAGAATGGGAACACATGTGTGGGAGGTCAACAATGACGACAAAAACAAACGAAAATGGTGAAAAGACGGGAGTTAATTACTACTTTCTTTACTCAAAAACCATATGAATAGTAATATGAGACTGGGACTAAATAATGTCTAAAGTGTGTGATTTTTTTACTACATTTTCATCCACTTTATGTTGGTGCGTGGAAATCTCGGTAACATAAAGTAGATAGAGATGCATACTTGATAATCCATGTAAAGTGATGTAGAAATGCACTAAAGGACTAGACAAAGCATGGAGTGATAAAGATGATGGAGCATGGAAAATAAAGATGTAAAAGTGAAAAAAGTGATGAGAGTGAACCTAGGGCAGAAACACATATATAATTTCTGATGTGTGTGATGTACTTGCATGGTTAGTATCATGTGTGCTTCCGTAAATGTTGTTTTTGTTTTCCCCATTTTCGTAGTTATTGTTGACTACTTATTTCTCATACAGACGTACCGTGTAACGATAAAATTATCAAGTAGTCAAATACGTATGTATATGTAAAAATACATGTAAAATAATTATGTATATGTATGTGAAAACATGTAAATGTAAAGTATGTAAATTAAAAATGAAACATGTGCACCTAATCCATGTTGAGAGAAAAAGTGTAGAAAGAGGATATCCTGTCTGGGTTTTTCGACGATCCAATGCCATAGGCTAAAGAAGTGTAGGGAGAAAGTTGTATTATTCTCTATCATGTAACTACTTCCCTGAATTTGTATGAAGATAGCTCTGTACTTCCTAGTTTTTTGGGCAATCTGACACC
Organism: Taxus wallichiana var. yunnanensis; assembly: GCA_018340775.1. Classification (NCBI taxonomy): domain Eukaryota; kingdom Viridiplantae; phylum Streptophyta; class Pinopsida; order Cupressales; family Taxaceae; genus Taxus; species Taxus wallichiana. Next base: position 390,575,639 of record CM031237.1, on the reverse strand, counting down.
ACTGGCTAAAGTAGTGTAGAGAGGAAGTCTGTTGTATCCTCTAATCTTTAACTTCTCCCAAAAATTCTAAGGACTAACTTGTCATGTAAAAGCCGATGTGTATGAGGTCCGTAGACTAGTCTAAACCCATTCATTGTATAACCCACATTGTATACATATCTCCGAACTAAAGCTGGTGTAGAATTTTTTTATAGTATGTAAACCCCAAATGATGCCCCCCTCTTTAGCGGCGCATGCAATTTCATTAATAGGAGAATGTGACCCCAAAATAGGACTAACCACATGAAATCTATAACTCTACCCTATAGGGGGAGGGAAAACGCAGCGAAACCAAGCCACACACAAATAAGACGCTAGCCAAAGAAAAGTGTCAATACGAACAATATATAAGCTAGTATGGAAGTAAACATGTAAGAAGACAATCCACGCAAGTCCAACATGGCCATATACAACAAACAAGTGTGCACACCAAAAATGAAAAGTCTCGCATACAATAGACAAACAAGTAAAAACAAAAGATAACCATAGAAACAAGTAATCTAGTGAAAAATGTTGCATATGAAGCACCCGTTAACATGTTAGAAAGATAAATAGTATGCCAAAAGTATGTATAACCATGTAATATAGAGATCTAAGTAAAAATTCAAACAATAAAACCTTTGAGAGATGAATGTGGATACCCCTAGTGACCATTGTAGGATGGGTAGAAGGTGAGAATATGTGTTGTGTGTAAAAATATGTATCTTTGATCACCACGAAGCAAAGACATGAACACACATGTGTGTATAGTACGAGATAAATGACATACAAGATATATAACTAGCATGTGAAATAAAGAGACCATATACAAGTAAATACAAGCAAGAGTAAAAGCAAGAAAGATATGAAATATGGTGTGGATGGATGAAATGGAATCTAAGATGGAATGAAAGGAGCCACGTTCCCCACGAGTGGATGGAAATGTATGCAGTGAGGTTTATTTGTTTTTCCCTCTTAGTAGTCAAGAATGATCCGTAAATGAGAGTGTGTCATCGGGAAATGGTCGAAGTGTGTATGTTGTGTCTAACATGTTGTGATGAATGTGTATATGTGGTGATGATATGTGACCTAGAGATAAAGTGTGTGTTTTTGACCCTATAGCCGAAGCATATATCACGAAAATATGAGCATAGGAGTGATGATTTATCCTAAAGTTTCTATCACTAAAAGATGAATAGATGGAGTAGTGATGTAGCCTAAAGCATATACCACTACAATATGATGGGATAGGTGACCATTTAGCCTATAGCATATGTCACTAACCTAGTAATTTGGCATGAGAGAAGGTTAAATCGATGAATGTGTGTGTATGATAGGTTCCATTTGATTTGTAAACCCTCGATAGTCAAGTATGGACCAATGAACTAGAGTGTGACATAGGGTAATGAGTGTGGTGTGTAGAATATGATGTAGTATATGTGATGATAATAACCGACCATATGATGTGTAGTGTATGATGTATAAGATGCAATATAAGGTGTGTCTATAAAATAAAAGTGTGAATGTGTGTGTTAAGTAATAGTCATGAGGAGTAGTATGCAATGCTAGATATAAGAGTAACACATATATGATGAATACTAGTATATTGTATAGATAATGTGTGGTGTATAAATGTGCAATGTAAGTATGTAATGTAGACCCTAAAAATTGTGATGTATGTATATATGCCAACTAGTATTGTGTATGATGTGTAGATCTATAATGATATAGACTAAATGTAGAGTCTATGATGTTAGATGCATGATGTGTGAATACACGTAGTGTGCGGTTCCTATGGTGGGGTTCACATGTAGTAAGTCCTCAACAGTCAAGTGTGAACCAAAGCACAAGAGTGCATCATTGGGTAATGGTCAAATAGTGTGTATGTTATTATGCTATGAGAGTGATGTGTCAATGAAAAATGTGTTAATGCTAATGTGGTTATGATGTGATATGTGTATGCTAGAAATATGGTATGCTATGACAGATGATGTGACTATATTTGGGGGATTTGTGTTTAGATGTCATGCCCCCAAGTCAGTGTGAATGAATGACCTATCCAATGATGGTGAAGGATGGATGTCCTCCATCGATGCATGTGGTACTAAGAGTGTATGATGATGCTCTAAGAGTGGTGGTATATGAGACATATGTTGTATTGATGAATAAAGTCTATATGCATGCAATGAGTGAATAGATGATGAAGGCTGTGTGAGAAAAATGTCTCGGTGATGAAGATCTATGTGATGTCTAGCATGAAGATGATGGAAACTCATGTGGAATAAATCGGGGTGGTGATCTATGTCGAGATGTAGTAATCTGTCATAGGAATGGGTCGATACCTTTGTGTAGGACTAAGCGGCGATGTGGTCATGTAACAATGTGTGAGTGGGTGAGATAGGAATAGATTGTGCCTTGAGTAACATAGAGTGTGATGTGGTAGACTATGTAGGTGACGAGCTAATAGATGTATGAGGAGATTATTACCATGGAGTAGATGGAGGGACATGATCAATAGAAATAACCTGATTTTTATGTATTAATTTAAGTCGTAAATGATTCATAGAGATGATAGATTGGGACCGATGAATCTAATTGAGACCGAGAAGCATGTCACACTTTTCAACTATATTTCCAACAATGAAATGCATAGGCATAGTAAGAGGACCAACTATGACGTGTATTTTGACGAAACCGAAGGGTTTATTCATAGGGTATTCAATTTGTGATAGAGGGTAACCGATAGCCTTAAGAAGTGGAATGGAACATGTACTAATGGGCCATGATGGGTCAACCTTAGTATTATTTATGGAGATTGAATTAACAGATGCCTTAATATGTAAGTGATTAGATGTGAAATTCACATAATAATAATAGTGTGAGAAAAAGATGAATGGTGGAAAAGCATCAATATGAGCAACTAAGAAATTAAGAGCCCTAATGCGGGGAGAAGACACTACGTGATATGTATGATTAGTAGAATATTCATATTCTTTCTTGTAACACTAATGGGTATGATTATTAAATAATTTTATTTTACCCTTTTCATTGGTTGATGTAGAATATATGGGTTATGGGAATTCAACCTTTATATTATCAATAAGATCTTGGATGATTATGCAGAGCTTGAAACATTGATTTGTAGAATTTCCCACACATCTATGATAATCACAACAAAAATTTCATTATAATTCCTACCTTTTCACTATGATGAATATAATTCAAGTGGTGGAGGGAGCATGATAAGGTTTCTCTTGAGAAGTTGTAGTATGAGATGTGGGGCCATAGGAAATTTGGTGAACTCTTACCTAAGCGGTGGTGATTGAACTTCTTTAGGAGTGGTGATTGCATTGACATTAACCTTAGCGCCAAAGTAGGGCTTAGTTGTATATGTTTTTAATGGTTCCGTATTTTGAAAAAAATTGAATGAGGAATATTTCTCCGATATTTAAGTTTTCCGATGGACAAGAGTTTAGTTTCATGAAGCTTGAGAATGTGACAAACTTGGTCGAATGATGGAGAGGTCTCAAAGGGAAAACTTTCCTTGAGTGTGATGAAGAGACTCTTAATAAACAAATCCTATGGCTCAAAGTCCACTAGCACATTAAACATCTTAGCTATAATATTTGTGTACCTCAAAGTGTAGTTGGCTAGGTGTTCATTGGGTCCCTATTTCAGTTTTGATAAGCTGTTCATAGGAAATGTTTGAGATAATATTGATAGAAAATGAGTAAGAAAAGCACCACTGGATGTGTGAAGGAAGTTACCAAATGAATAGGTAGCTCACAATACCAATGCATCACATTATCATGGAGGCTATGGGGGAAGATTTTAGCCAAAATAACATGATGATCAGTAAAATCAAGAAAAGAAACATGAAATGCTCCTATGGGTCACCATGCCCACTTTGAAAATGGGAAGCTTAGGGGTGAAAACTAGGAGGAAGTGGATAAGTGGAGATTTCAGGTGCAAATAGAATAGTCAATAACAAATTTGAATCTAAATATGGTGACGCATGCAAAGTGGCTTGTTGTAATTTATGAATTTGATCTTGATGGTCCTAATAAAGAGAAATTCGAGTCTTGAGTATTAGCGGATGAAAATTTTCATGTATGAGAAACAAAAGGTGGTGTAAAGTGGTTGGTAGGGGTAGTTACGAAACATGAATGGTAGAGATAGGTGGATGTTCCTAAGGGTAACATCCATTAGGAAATCATCCTTTATAGGTTTGAAGTCTCATTCTAGGTCTAGGAATCTTCATATTTATTTTAAAAGAAAGCAAAGTTACCCTTACCATGTATTTGAGAAAGCGTGAAACTCAAGAAAAGTTTTCAACTTCACATTATGTTATAATAGATATCACATAGTAGAATAAATAAATGTGGTTTGAGAACACTTTGGAGTAGTGGAAACATCGAAGTGCACAGGGGTTCCAATAACCGAAAAAAATGTTTTTACAACCTCCTTATTACAAGACAAAGATTTTAGGGTTTAAGTAGAATTTACATATCCATTTTGAAGGCGAGTGAAGAAGGATAAAACATATGAACACTCATTTCAAGAAACGACAAGAACTCGAGAAAGTTATAGATATATATTCCAAGTGGTTATAAGACCATATAAAAGGTTAAGGACTATATGAGCACTCTTAACCTAGTTGTTTAATTTTTATTAGCTTAAGTTTCTAGTTAGATTTTGTAATGATGAATTTTTAGTATTAGAACACCTATTCTTGTATCAATATCACTCATAATCTCCCATTTCAACACAAAATCAAATAAGTGCAATTTATTTTGTGTTCGATAACTACTAGATAAATAGTGAATTTGGAAAGCATTATCCTTATTTACAAAAGTAAATTTGGAATTTAAGTAAATTAGAATATCCATATGTTTCATTACCTCATATTTTTGTATATGTTAATTATAAATCCTCAATAAACATAAACAGGATTGAAATAGATTCAAAACAAGGTAAATCATTTGGTGAACCCAGTCTTCTCTAATCAAACATCATAGCCCTAACACTAACGGAATTAGGGTTTCATCTAAAATTAGGATCTTATGTATTTTATTCAATGGCCTCCTAGAGTGTTCCATATATCTATTTATTTGAGTACATCAGACATAACTTCGCATATCAAGATGCATTTAATGACATCATGTATAAGATAATGGTCATCCCTAACGCATATAGGGAGTATCTAGAGTCTCTTTTTCACAAGGATATTTATCCCATCCTTGATGTATTTCCTCTACAACCCCTTATTAATAACAGTTTTCCATTCTATATTCAAATTATGGTAGATAAAAATTTGGCTAAGCATATCCTTATTGATAAATCTTCAAACCTCAATATTTGTATTATATTTTTTATGTATGGATCTGGTATTCATATTAACACCTTAGCTACATCTAATATTATCATTCGCTCTTCGATAATGTCACTCTCAAGTTTTTGGTTCTATCAATATCCCAATTACTCTTGTTCAAAAAAAAAAAAATTATTTGATTTGAAATTATGTTCCTAATCATCCCAATTATAACATTTTTCTAGGAATCCCTTGGGTCCATGACACACACATTACTTTAGAACCTACATGCTTGTAATTTTCTCAACATTAATTTGCCTACTTATATAAATGGGATCCTTATCCTTTTAAATGTAGCTCTTCTCAATCCCAAAGTTCTCCTAGTCCATCTACATCTATCTATCTTACTCTTTACAAATAGAAATTCTTGTGTTTAGCTTGTGCATCACATGTTCTATTGAAACAATTTCTCAAGGGTTTTTCATGTCTCTCCCTCAAAATTTTGAGGTTAACATGAGTTGTCATCCTAGCAATAATTTCAACGTTAATCTCTATAAAAATTTCATCGCTATATTGGACAACATATTGATCAATGTACCTCATTGGGACATCTTATTCAATATCTAATCAATTTTCATACTATCTATTAGGACTCCTCTTCATCATCTATTGCCACATATACTATATTTCAATAATATAATTTGAATACTACTTCTCGCGTTACTTTTACTACTTCATCTATGGTGCACACATCTCTCATACCATCACAAGATCTTACACTAACTATGGATTTTAGCTCTATTACATGACATGGAAATCATTATATGTCTATCTATATGAGAATACTCTCACTCATTATCCTCTAGTTACACCATGTTCTGTGCATACATTCATTGACAATGCTTATACGCTATACACTACTATTGATAGATCTATCGACCAATATTTTGAAACTACTCATATTATAGATGCACCTTTGGTAGATTTTAAGCATGAACCCCATAATGATCATCATGTTTTGCTCTAGAAATTTCAATTGCATTTGGTCTAATTCTTTATCATTATGGATGTTACCGCATTTAAAAAGAATTGTGATAATTTTATATCATAGGCTTCCATACCTTTTTAGTCCACTTTCATTTTTTCATGATTGGCAACTCTCATACTATCCCCCTCTTCTCCAAATGAGGCACTTTGTTTATAACTTGAACTTGAATTTTGAGGGAGTGGTTAGGTACACGAACCTCACTTTGCAAACAAACGTGTTGGGAAAGAAATAATTATTCCCATATTTTTAGTTGCATAATCTCTATATATTCCACTCCATGGAGGCGTTCTCGGATCACCCTTCCTTAGCTTCATAGAATAGGTTTTCATGTATGCCTTTAGGGAGGGCCTCAAAATAATTTAAACATTTAAATAAGTGGAAAAATACAAAATCAGAACTTATTTTATGGAATAATGTTGTTTATTCATTGTTTTATAGATAGCATTTATTCTTTACACACATGCCTTCACATGATAGATTAAGCACGATATAGGACATACACATAATAATACATTATGATAGGTGTTGGCTTACCCTTTCTTAGATTACTAACCTCTAGGGAATCTAATTTTACCTACTACATCCGGTGTTATATTTCCATTTAGTGCCTTTCTGCTCATTACTCTTGGTTACATACATACATACATACATACATACATACATACATGTATATGTGTGTGTATATACATAAATATATATATGCATATATATGTATGTATGTATATATAACTCTGTGTGTGTGTGTGTGTGTTTATATATATATATATATATATATATCTTTCATACTAACATGACTAACACATGTTTTATACAGATTCTTATCATTATTGCTAGATTATTTAATATCACATACTCTTTGTTCATTTTGATACACTTGATTATCATACATCCTTTCTAGTTATTTTTTTTTTTGTGTGTATACTTTTTTGTACTCTAATTACGGCCTAAGGGCCTTGAATGTATTGTGATACCATGGTGTCCCATGTTTGAAGAATTATGCCTTGTGTGTGGATGTGTATCTCTTGTTTGTAGGCTTGGGACTTGTTTGTCTTGTTACACAATGGGTGTCCAATTTTTGTAGGAGTGTTTCCCTTCTTTTGACATGCTTTTCCATGTTTTCACTTTTTCAGAAATTATATGCACTTGTATTATATGAACACATCGTTTTCTATTGTTGTTTTGATGGATTGACACCATTATTGTTATCATGTTTCTTGTTTTTTTTTCTCTTTATTTATTATAAAATTAATCTTAAGTAGGGTTTAAATCCCTCTTTAGTGTTCTTATGATATAAACTTTAGTTTATAATTTTACATACATATAATATTTTTATTTATTTAATATTGCTTTAGGTTATATGTTAAATTGATTAATTTAATAAATTTATTAAAATTGGTGGGGTGTTTGATGAGAAGACACACCTATAACAATCACTTATATAGGACTTGCAGGGCTTGGTAAAATCAATTAATTTTAAAAATGTAAAAGGGGATAGAAGTAGTGAAGAAGTTTACTAGATCGTAAAATGTTAATATTTATTAGTTAATGGAATTTTGTAATTTGACCATTGTATTTTACCTTATGTTGTCATTTTTTCAATGGAAAATTCAAACTTGAAAGCATGACAACTATACCCTACTACCAAATATTTTTATTGTGAGTCCTCTTGGACCTTCATCCAAATCATCCCATCCCTTTGTCAAACCTATCCTATCGTTTATAGCGGTCCTTTTTGTTCATCAAACTTTTCCATAGGTGATTTAGTAAAATAAGTTCATTTAAGTGCTTCCAAGATGGTACCTTTCAAGGAATATTTTTTAGGAGGCTTAGGAATGGTTATTCTTATCCTTTCTAAGGTGGTTCAACACCCCTCATAATGGATTTAATCGCCAAAATTCATCAAGGAGTGGTGTTAAGGAGATAGGAACATTGTAAAATTTATTTTGGAATATTTTGGAAAGTTTCAGAGGTTTTGGGACAAGTTCAACAAAAGTAGTTCTTTGAAGGTGAAAAAGCTTATGGCTCAAAACACACACCGAGCTTCGGGAAGTGATTTTGGGAGATTCTTAAGGATTTACAGATCAAAGGATGCCATTAGAAATAAATTTCATATCTCTAAATGATGGTGGTTTCATATTCTTCACAAGACAAAAGAACTTTTTTTCACAATCTATTTTAAGCATGCACAACCTACGATCCCAAGAAAAATGATACTTTTGAGGGGGTTTTACGAATAATTAGAGCATCGAACCATACCATACTTATAAAATTTTTATTTACAGTTAAAATCATATAAATAAGCTATTAAAATTACCTTCAGATGATCCAGATATGTTTTCATCAAGACTCTCTCCAATGTATGCTTTAGGAGTTAGCCATTTTTCTTGGTGGACACATGTCATCACCAGGTCATGGAGAAATTTATTGCACCAACTATCCCTTCCCTTTGGGAAATTGGCACATAAAAATGCATGAAATCCCAAAATAGACCCATGGACCATCGTATGAGCCTGACAGAGCTCAAACTAGCCAGATAAGCCCCTTTGCACTTATACTCAACTCTTCATGTCATCAAATCCTAGTGTGCCACTTGCCATAACCAGAATGAAGTGACTTTTCCTTCACCTTATGTCCTGTCCACTTGGGAAATTTTGGAAAAAAAAATGAGCCCCATACCCCACTTGACCCTTGATTCCTCATGTGACCTCGGAAGTTTTCCGAATACCATTTTTCAGCCTCCTTCCCTCTCTCTGTGCCTCTGCAAATCAGCCCGATCGGACTTGTCATCGTAAAATGAGGCACATTTTATTTCACCTTGTCTCACATCCCCTTGGGATAGTTGGGACACAAAATGTTCCCAATCCTATATTTTTCTATGGTCCTCCATATGACCCAATTTTATCCTGGGGAGTTTATAAAGTGCTTTGTCTCCCTTCTCTACTGACCAATCCTCATCAGCCACTTGTAAAGATAAGAGTGAGGTGAATTTTATTAAACCATATGTCTCGTCCCCTTGGGAAAGTTGGGACAAAAAAATTCGTCCAAGCTCAAGGGAATTTTAAAATCCAAGTTTTGCAAAAATTATAATTGTCGTGTTATTTCTCCATGTGCGCTCGAAAAACTACTACCGTAAAGTAAACAATAAAAACCCCTCTCCATTTCTCAATTTATCCTTCATTAAAAAGGTTCATTGCTACAACAAAAACCAAAATTTTTATTTTTCTACATACACCATGCCCGTTTTTCACCAAATTGCTTCCATAGCCAAAAACCATGGAAAAGCGATATTTCACAAATAGGTAGTCAAATTCTGCTGAAATTTTCACCATCCCTTTGTCTCCAATGCACCTAAAGAAGTGATAAATATAAAAAACATAGTTTCTCATGATTTTTAATGGAATTAAACCCTATATTTCTTCCCTAGCTCTCATTCTTTTAATTTCCCGTTAATCGATGGAGGGTTCGAGCTAGAAATTTGAGCACAACATCCAGAAGACAAATCTATTCTAGATAAGCTGATTTTTCATCAATTTGAAGTGTGGAAGACTAGTTTCTAAAATTAGTAAGTGCTTAGTTCTTATACTTATTATAAATGGAAAATTTATCTAAATAGAAAAATCCTCCAAAGCAACAAACTCAGAAAACCACCAAAATGGAAAACTAGGAGATTCAGGCCAAAAAGAAAAAATTCAAAAAATTCAAAAAAAAAGCAAAAAATAAAAAGAAACAATATAAAAAAATATAAAGTGCTTAAAAATGGCACTAAAACTTCTATATGAGTGTTCTATGCATGATGAGGATTCCACAAAATGGATTCTAAGGCAAAAAATCAACCTTTCCTTAAATAGAAGCTCTTGGATCCCAATGGCTAAAAATAGAAAGTTAGATTTTTAGTGAAAGAAGTTGTTATGATATCTATTTTGACTCATATTATTGATTTTTATCAATATAAACTTCAAATTATCCACCCTCAAATCTGTTTCATCTCTTTCCTCATAATAATCCAGTGTAGGTGATAGTGATGTCACCCATATGGACCTAGAGGACCTCAAATCTAAAATGTTGGGTGAACCAAGAGAGCATGTGGAAGAAAATTTCTTCATGAGTGGATTGTATGTAGTTGGTGGCCACTAAGTGTTAGTGAAAAGTATAGAGTTTGGTTTAATCCATAAACCTTTACTTTGGAAATCTACATAATCACAAAAATTACTTGTTCTATTTTCTCTTTGGAAAATGATAGATTGATGAATTAGAGCCTTAGTGACTGTCTATCTAGTGCTTTAGAAAGGAAAATGCAGAGAAGTATAAACAATTCAACTCAAACACCAAGAATTTTATCCAGGAAACCTCGATGGAGGAAAGCCAGTAGGGAAGGGAAAAATGCTCTTTCTTCGCACTTTTATTGGCCAATTATAAAATGCAAAGATACAGATTACAAGAAGTAGAAAATAGAGACAAAAATGTAAAACTCTCCCTTCCTATACTTGATTTCTCTGCTCCACATACACCTTACTTCTACAACTCAATTTTCAGCACTAAAAACCTTACTCACTTTCTCTCATTAATTTCCTCTTGCTCTTTGATCTCTTTGGATCTCCAAACTCTCCGATGATCAAATTATATTTCTCCTCCTTGTATTTATAGCCTTCCCCATGTCCTCCCATGCACTCAAGAATGGGAAAGGTCAAGGAGGGAAGAGACACGATCAAGCACTTCAAATATGTGTCCTTTCATTCTCTAATTTTATTTCTTTTCGAAGTGTCGGGACCGCCGCCTGTGCAATCAGAGACCAATGGTTTCAAGACCACCGCCCTATTTGGGTGGTGGTTATAGGATCGATTCCTAGGTTGGGCGGAAATTCTATTAAATTACCGACATAACCTCATTTTCCTCATTTTTCTTGGGTTTTCCTTTATGGTGTTGATAGAATCGATGAAGTGGTGTGTTTTTGATATCCCTATGGATCATACCTCTCGTGGTTAGGAGGATTTTGGTCTCGATAAAGCAGAGTGGGGGAGTGGTAGAGAAATTAACTCCCTCTTGTGCTCTGTCAAGTACCATTGGGTCTACGCTTGGCATTTTTCTTATCCAACCTGCCAAGACTCCTATGGATTCCTAGTTTGTTGTTCCAATGTTATATGCTCCTCCCGGGTTTCCTCGAGTACAAGCATCTTTAGAAGGTAGCTTTTGTATGATTCCTTTTTCATGCATAGATGACCCTAGTAGGTGCGAGCTCTTGTAACATGTTATCGAGTGCATCCGCATGACATGTGTTGCTGCTTATAATCACCAATGTTCCATGTATCTTCTCTTTTTCCTATTGTCCTACTATCAGGTTCAATGAATTATCAAGTAGGTACGATGATTGCATAGTGAAAGTTTGTATTGGTCCTTGAATGAGAAGTTCCCGAGGTTGTTTCTTTTTCACCGATAAGTGTTATCCAAATTCTCCATCCTTTGGTTAGAAAAACATGTGCTCTCAAGTCCATTTTGCTTTTCTTTCGATTAAAGTAAAGAAAACTTATGATTTTCCTAAACAAGTCTTAATGCTTGGTTGGAACTTATCATAGCCTTCTTTTTTTTCTCTGTTTTCTGAATGTTGAAACCGACTCCGTACTTGACCCATATGTACCAGTTCTCCTCCTTATAAACACAACATCTCTAGCATACAATTAAGAACTTATGAAGACAACATCGAATGCATCAAGTGGAATTATATCATCTTCTAAGTACATCTATGTATTGGTAATTTATCCTAAATCTAAACTTACATCTTCTCAAGTTACCTATAATTCTACACCCTTATTCACCCATCCCAATGGGTATGGACGTGGATGCTTATAAGTTTCTATATCAAGATCTTTTTACAACCATTTCAGAAATCAAGTTTGACTGAGAACCAAAATCTACTAAAGAGTTTACCTTAGTCTTCTTCATTTGGATTTTGATTTGAAATATCTTATTCATCTCTTCTTCTTCCGCTTCTTCGTACATGTTAGTGGCTATGCAACCCATTTGACTTCTCATCTACATTTGAATCACCCTAAATCTCCACCTCCCTTCGTCTTCTTCACAATGGTCATGGATTTTTGGAATCCTTGGTTCGATGCTTTGGGTGTAATCCCAGATGTAACTTCCAACATGTTGCATCATTATGTCCATTTGTATCAAAATTCATTCAAAATTTCTTAGGATCTTTACAAGTATGCAATATAGTGACAACATGTTTACCTCTCCATTTACCTTTGTTACTTATTGACCCATGGTCTTTTTTTGCTATTGATTTGTTGACTGGTATTTCTTTGGCTTTGCTTCTCTTTACTTCTTCTCTTCATCAATATAGTATGCTTGTGTAAAAGCTTCATTTAGATCCTTGGGCTTCATGGATATTACCTTCCTCCGAAGGTGAGTATGAAGTCTTCATAGATATTTGAACAGAATTTCCTCATCCTCCAAGTCCATATCAAGAAAGATTTATTTTCTCCTAAACTTCGTACTATAGTCCCGAATGCTTTGACCACTAGCTTGCCTAAAGTATTGCCACCTAATCATCATGTCAAGTATTATGTCCAATAGGAAATAATTTAGCACTAATCAATTATTTAAAACCCTCCCAAGTACTCGACAATGGGACATTTCTTCTTTTCACAACTGGTTAGATGGGTTTCCCATCAAACTAGAGCATGACCCTCCTTTTTGAGACATGCAAAGGTAATCCTTTGTGCCTTAGTAACATTGTGCACACTAAAATAAAATTCCAATTGTTTTAGAAATTTATCCATTAATTCCACATCCACTTGTCCTTCAAATTTATTTATCTCGACTTTCGTTTCTACTTTAAAGGGAGTATGGGTAGATTTTACCTTCTCACTTATAATTGACATAAATTATTCACTCTCTTCCCATTATTTTTCTTCGTGGCTCTTCTTGATACCAAATTTTTCAGCTAGTTCTGAACCACCGAGTCCAGTGGAATATTTATTAACAAAATCCATTTTTGTAGATCTAATATATCTTGTTGTTGTCTATACAAACTATCCATCATGATCTCTAGCATCTCGACTCTATTGACCAAGTTCTCTTCTTCCATTTGAGCTCAATTTCTTTGTTTCCACTTCCTCGTATAAATATGTGGCTCACAAGGTAAAAATTCTTCACCTTTTGACCTTGTCACTATCATACAAAACACATAGAACAAATCGAATAACATAGTCCTAGATATATAATAATCTTTGATACCAAAATGATCCATAAACCTTTACTTTCAAAATATACGAGAATCACAAAAATTACTTCTTGTTATAATTTCTCTTCAAAAATGAAAATTTGATGAATTAGACCCTTAGTGATGGTCTATCTAGTGCTTTAAAAAGGAAATTGCATATAAATATAAACAATTCAAATCAAATACCAAGAATTTCATCCTGAAACCTTTGATGGAGGAAAACTAGTCGGGAAGGAAAAACACTCTTTCTTCCCACATTTATTGACCAATTATAAAATGCAAATATATAGATTACAAGAAGTAGAAAATGAAGAAAACAATGTCAAACTCTCCTTTATATGCTTGCTTTCTCTGCTCCACATACACCTTTCTTCTACAACTCAATTTCCAAAGCACTAAAGATTTTGCTCACTTAATCTCACTAATTTCCTCTTGCTCTTTGGATCTCTCGAACTCTCTTATGATAAAATTATCTTTCTCCTCCTTGTATTTATAGCCTTACCGATGTCCTCATGTATACCTGGAGAATGGAAAAGGTTAGGGAGGTAAGATAAATATTAAGGTGCTTCAAATATGCATCCTTCCAAGCTCCATTTTTCTTTCTGTCCAAAATTGTTAGGAATGTTTCCCTATGCATACCGGTGGTTTCTAGACCGCCGCCCTATCTCGGGTGGTCACATGGACTCGCCACCTGGTTGGGTAGCGGTTTTGTAACTCCTCCTACACAGGAGGCGTTTGTGTTAAAATATCAAAAGAACCTCCTTTTCCTCATTTTTCTTGGGTTTTCCTTCATGGTGCTAATAGAACCGATCAAGTGGTGTGTTTTCAGATCCCTATGGATCATTTTTGGTGGCTCTCGGCAAGACTAAGATCCACACACCTAGACCATAAGAGCCGACGATAACTAAGTCCTAGAATTTTTACCCCAAAAAAATATCTCAAGGTATGACAATTTGTGTCGGGAGTAACATGGTAGTGATCACCAAGGAGGTTACATCAGGAGAATGGTCCAAGACCAAATCATACCTTTAAGGCCTCACTCTTGGCTCATGGTTGAAATAAGGAAACAAGCCCTCCCGTGTGCTGAAGTATCTTCCTCATAATGAATTCCAAGATGGATTCTATGATGCCATCATTCTCTTGAGTTGAGTAATGGGAGAAGAAAACAAAAGATATTTTCATGACTAGATGACATTGTTCATTCTCACAATCCTCGAAGGCAAGGAGAAAATTGGTGGTGAAAATCATTAGTGAAAACCTCCACTATTAATTGTATCAAGTGTTATCTTTCCAAGATTCCATTAAGAACATGGTCTTCATTGGAATATATATATATCTCTCTCTTCTTCTTTCTCCCTCTCTTCCCTCACACTTTCCTCCTTCTTTCACATTTTATTTCTTCATTGGGGTTGCACTTTTCATTTTTTCCTATTCCTATTTTGTCTTATTCATTTAAATGTGACTATAGTTTGTAATGTAATAAGTCACCCTAAATTAATAGGAATATGAAAAGTCACATGAAAAGTCACATGGGTGGAAGGTAAATAATCTTCTAAAGGTCTATAAATTGTAATGACACCCTCATTCTTAATGGTTGTTAATTTTATATGTTCAAGGAGACATTACTACTTAGAGTAAAGAAAAAGAGATACAAATTTTCTTTTATTCCCTCTCTATAATGTTATTCCATTCCTCACTATGTACAACATCTCAAAATATCAATGAAGAAGATAGGATTTTCTTAATGAGAGATTTATTGAAACTTTGTGTTCTTAATTGTACCTTGTCTTAGTACCACTAACAAATTTATTTTCTTTTTATATATGTGTATTGGAATACTATGATTAATGGTTATAGGAAATTGATTTCATACCTCCAATAAAAAACCCCCTTCCATTTTCCCACTCCCTTTCCCACTTAGAAAACTCCTCACTTGTAAGGAATTACAATTTGTTTCCGCAGTTCATTGGAGTGTCCTTGTTAGATCCCTAGCCTCTAGACCACCAAAATTTAATTTTCATTCAGGCATAATAGATGGAACTACACCATTCATGTAGAGGGACCTAGAGTATCAAAGCATTGGTGGATAGCCAACAAATTTTTTCACCCACCATGGGGCGAATTGGAAAATTCTAAACCCGAATTAAAATCATAAAAATATAAAACAATTTAAATATCAATAAAAATAAAAATGGAATTTGAAGATTCGCATACCCTTATCTCTCACACCAATGGCTATTCCAAGTAACCCTTCTTTCCAGAGACCTAAATTTATTTTCCACATCTAATAAGATATTGTGTCCAACTTGAGGGAATCTATCGACACAAGAGAATTTTTTTAACATTACTTCATAGCTCTTTGGGGTGTTATATATCAAGAGTGATGTGTTGAAGAAAGAGAAAGAGTGATAAAATACAAAGTAAAAAGAAGAAGATCTTAAGTTAATCTCAAGTCTAGAAGTTGGATGATTGCAGATACACCAAGTCATAAAGATAAGGAGGAAATATTTAGCCAATCTTTGAAGAGCTCCAAAGAAGGAACAAACTAATCGAAACTCAAGGCACTCCCCTTGTCCCAAAATTTCTCTCACTTTGGTGATCTAAGTGGTGTCAACCCATTGGACATAGAGTTTCTAAATCTCAATGAAGATTTCACAAACTTCATTAACATATAAAATAAAGAAGAAGCTTAAGCGAGAGCATAATCCAAAGCGAAACACTATCATAATTCAAAGTAAAAGTAAGAGATGGAGAAAGATCCATAGTCAAAGTAAAAGCGAGAGAAAGGGCCAAAGTATAAGCTGAAGCCATAATGGGTGACGAATATAGACCTCAACAAATTGTGCCATGGGGTAGGAATAATGGCCCACTTCCACTTCCACAACCCATTCATTAATTTCGAGAGGTTCAATAAAAACTTTCCTAATTTAAGGGAGTTGGTTCCCGGCTCCCATAAGAATGGGATAATTTATCACCAACCCATGCATGTTTTAAAAGGATAAATGTAAAAATTAGCCAATGGTGCATGACTAAAAAGGACAAAATAGACTTTGCAGGGAAAATCAAAGTGTTAGGTTACCTTAACTTCCAAAAATTGCCATACTTTTACCTTAATCCATCCAAAAGTAGGTTGACCATGAGCTTGGACCATGATAAAAATAGATTTTGAAGGGATAATTTTATCTTTTTGACACCATGCATCTTGTTATTATTATTGATTGTAAAGAGGATTTAAATTATGCATGCAAAAGTTATATTATTATCCAACTTGGCTAATTTTTACAACTATTATTTTTGGAGCATGGGGTGAGTTCTTACTATATATCTCACTTGTGCAAACTTGTAAGGGGGCTTATTATTTTCTCCAAATTCTTGTACTATTGCATCATTTGAGTAATAAAGACTATATTTTCCTCCAGATTGAAGTTTGTGTAGTGTGTCACGGATGTTGTGTAGAGTGTTTCGGTGAAACATTGCTTTCCTTCACATGCTCATAACATCATAGCTCCTTCATCAATCTATTTTGTGTTTTTGTATTTCATCTAAGTGTGTTTAAATGCCTTTTGTGAGTGCATAATTTTTCAAACAAATAATTGAATTGAATTATCAGTCTTTAAGTATGTTTTGTACAAGCATAGGTTCCTAACAATTTGGTGTATCACCCTTTTACCATATTTCGAGTCAATTTCTAGTTACTTATAACCCTCAAACTCATCGGGTTTGAGTAGTTTTAGGTGATCCATCAAGGGAACCAGCCTCTCTGGAGATTATCCTTGGTATGAGGCACCCACAACTTGGAGGAGATCCCATTATATCATCCGAAGTCAGATTCAGATAGACTATCCAAATCAAGGTGCAATTTGGACCAATAAAAACTATCTCTAACGCATAATGGTTATGTGAATAACCATTCCATGTTCCTGAAAGGCCCATTAGTGCACCTGCTATATAAATATATGCATCAGTGACCCTTATCTGCATAAGGAAATTGTTAGTAATAGGTATGAAATATGAAAAGTGAAAAATTAGGTGTATATATATGCACCAGTCATTGATCACTACATATTGCAATAGGGAAACATGGGGTGGTCAATGGAAAAATATAGTCCGCAACACCAATACTGAAAGTAAGTACATAAAGAAATACTAAAAGGACTAGATAATATTAAATATACCCACTAGTGCATACACGATAGTGTCACTTTTCCTACCATGTGTGGGAAATGTTACAATAACTTTAAAGAAGAAAAAATAAAAGGAAAAACTAGAGCATCGTTAGTAAAATAATACATAAATCACATAGCTTGGGGATTATGGGATGAAATTTTTCATAGTGTCGAGTTGTCAAGATGTCGTAATGATAGTATAGTGTCAAAAAATAGGTCAAAATCAAAGATCGTCGAAATTAGTAGTGTAATAGGTCAAAATAAACTACATGAGATTACGATCAAGACGAAACAAATGACATATGTTATAGATTTAAAGAGTAAAAATGATGTTCATTTGAAGATTTTAAGTTAATCATGCCTAAATTTGAATAGAAAATTAAGTCTTATATAGTGAATTTGGGTTTTGTTTGGTTATTCTTTTTGGAATTGAGAGAACTGAGATCTAGATTTTAAATTTTAAGGTGTATTTTTATGTCATGGCATGAGTATGGGGTGGTGATGGGGGATGGCGAGATGGATCACACTTTGTAGGGTGCAAACATGGGTAAGTCGTCACATTTATTTTCCTTAAGTAGATTAGGAGTTATTTGGTATTATTTTTTTCAAAGTTGTTAGGGAATCATTTTTGTACAAACTTGTGTCATCGGGTAGGTTAGGAAAAATATAAGTAGGTTTGGGTCATGTTGATATTTTGAGTAACATGTGGTGTTTTATTTAGTTTTTACAGAGTAGACGGTCATGGATTGGCATTCTCTAATCGAGAACACCCATCATGAGATCCTTGATCTAGTGTTAGACATCCAACATACTACAATGATGGTGAATCTAGAATCACCATCATTTAGAAAATTTGTGAGCTCATTTTAGTTAGTGGGAGAGGCATCTAGAGCATTAAGGAGAAACCATAATACACAAGCACTAACGGCTACCGGTAGCATATATGTGTTACATAATTTATTGTAGGAATAGGTAACCCTGGTATAGGAGAAAATAGTTCACCTAGTAGATTCCTAGAGAGATATGACATAGATTACTTCATTGGAGGCCCACTTGGTGACCGAATGGGAGATGCCTTTGGTGCTCGATCTAAGGAACGTCCCTAGCTCACAAAGCTAGATCCACCAAAGCACGGTCCTATCATTCCTAATCATCCAGAGACCCCCCATAGGGGGAGGGGGTGTTTAATCCATATTATATATGGGCTAGAGCTATTTTTAATGATTTTTGTTGATGTATAAAACATATTCGAGATATATATGATGATGATTATTTTGATAAATTTATGATGCTTAGATGTTTGTGTATATGATTTTTTTATCATTTTATTACTTTCTAAAAGTATGTATGTGATAATACCATGGTACTTAGGGAGAATGCTAATGTGATTAGATAGGTAAAGTGGTGAGAAGGGGATCGTTAATACAACCCAACTCACACGATGTGAAAAATAAAAGAGGTAGAACAAGGCCAAGACATCATTTGTAGGATGACGGGCGTGATTAGCTATTTAAATCCAAGCAAGGCCATAGACCTAAGTAATTATGCACAAAACACCACAGAAAATCCAATATAGGAAAGATATTCTTGAATTGCGGATAAATCACTCCAACGGTAGGAGAAAACAAGGTGTAGGTGGTGATAAATCGAAGCGGAGAGAACAACCGAGGATGTAATAAGATATTTGATATTTTTTTATAAACTAAAGGGGGAACGAGATCCCAAGAAAAGGCAACATTTGTTTGTATAAAACTAAAGTAGGAGATGAGATCCCAAGCTAAGATAGAGGATGTTTGTGTAAAACACAAGAGGATGCCAAGACCCCAAGGGAATGGAACGGATATGGCAAAAAAATAAAAATATATATAATCAAGGTATTAAAGATGACTAGCCACGAGGGAAAAATATCACAATGTATTGGTGATGATATCGTTAACTTAATTAATAATTTAGCATATAACATGAGTCATGAGGTCTTCAATGGATTTATTTATAATAGCAACTTGTTTATGTACTTGAGGTTACATGGAAAATAAGGTTTTATCAAACCTGATATACCAATCGAGTGAGCACATCATCCCGAGTGGAAGATATGATAGGACAAGGATTAGGGTGAGGTGGTGGTCCATAGTTAGGTTGTGGTGTGGTCGGTCTAGGAAAATGTGGTTAGTTATGAGAGGAATTGACTCCATACTTCTGATTGTGAGAGGAAGTGTCGAGAATAGGATGCTTGCTACATAGAACCGATATTCAATATCCTGTGTGCTGCAATTCCCATGATGAGAGTAGAAGAAAGGAGATGAAGCATAAGGTTGTATAGCCTTCTTGGTCTAGTCACGTTTGACCTCAATTTTGAGCTTCTTCATGTGGTGTCGATAGGCTCTAGAATCGAAACATTATGCCCTATAGCCTCTTGCCATGTGAAATATGGCTTGATCATAGGGGACTAAGGAGCCATGAGGGAAAAAGGTAGGGAAAGAGGTCTCGTAGGCTGAGAGAGCTAGTGAGAGTATATATTACCGATGCAATGGGTGAAGATGGCATTGATGGCATAGTATGTTGCTTAATCATGAAGGATGATAGATGGTATAATCACCCATGAGATCATCATATTTGTAATCAAAGTGTCTATGTTAGTATGTGAAATTTTTACCAATGGAGCAATATAAGGTTTAGAAATTGATGGGGAAGAATCATCAATCATATGTGGGGGTTCCTCTTGTACTAATATCACATTCATGTCTTGAGTAAGTTTGGTATGAAGAGTTTCTTAGTAATACAAGACTTCCCGATTGTGAATTTGAGCATAGCCATCCAAATGGGGATCGTCTAAGTCATAACCATCATTGTATTCTAATATGGAATCATCAACCACACAATAATAAACTATGGTCTCGAGTAGGACCACATACTCCCATCGGGATGTGGTCTTTTTGAGATAACTAAGGGAATCAAGGTTCCTTATTGTGAGGCCACAAGGAAGGAGGCACCTAAGATATGCTAAGATCAAGAAGATCAGAGGTATTTATTATAATTTTTACATCATCATGTTTATCATCATCTAATTCCAAAGAGATTGGGATGCATGCACCTAATCAACTCAGGATGACCGACATTACCGCAAAGAGTATCTATACAGTGAGTTAAAGCATTGATATTCTCTAAGGGTATCTATCATATTTCATTAAGTGTGGGTTGCTTATACATCCCCTTGTTTTGAAGTGTATCCTAATTCTAAGGGTTATTATCCCCTTTATTATTATAAATAGCTCCCTAGTGAGTATATTTCATACACTCGACATGTGGAAGAGGCAATGGAGTGTATACAATGAGTCCAAGTCCACCTGGGAAAATGTTATAAGATAGGGTAAATTTTAATATCATGAATTTTATGTGGACAATCCTAGGGAATAGTAATGGATAACCAAATATACCCCATCGAGGCATCTATCAATGATTATATACTTCACAATGTGGTTCATGTGGATTTTAAGTTTTCGATAGAATAACTAAGAGTCTTGATGAAATCTAATGATGCCACACACGTTCCTTCCCCTCATAAATGAGATCATGCTTAATAGAAGTGTGACCAATGTGAACTAAAATGAAGAGAAGCAGTCATCTACATGAAGCAAGAGCTCATTTAAAATCATAGAAGTGATGGGAAAATTAATGTATGAGTGAGCATTTTTGGTTAGATCAAGTATGAATGGAAAGTTGTTTAAATTTTCGGCATATAATTTTTTCTAAGTCATGCTGTGCAATATAGGAATCTTCCCCAAAGAGGGAGGAAAATAGATGTGCATGTATAACATTGTAGTCGTAATATTCCCACAATGGTGAGGTGAGGTTTATATAAGTTCAAAGAAGGGAACTAGACCAAGAATTTGGGAAAGTTCTTTGAGAGGATCCCACTCGTCATAAATGGATTGTCCACTATCTTTGAAAGTGTTGGGATTCCTCAAAAACAGATCCAAAAGGAGAAGGGGTAGTTAGAGAAACTTCTAAAACTGATTCCGGATTAGTTCCTATGCCATCATCCCTACAAGCTTGAATTGCACATGTTCTATGGTGTCTGTAGACATAGATGTCGATCTAGACACAATCATCTCTATAGGATAATTTACACAAGGGTCAATGACATCTCAAGAAGGAAATACTTTACTTTAAGGATATTGATTCGAGGTACATAAGGATAGATTACTTATGTGTGAATTGTAGTTTGGAATGCTACAGGATGCTTAGGTTCTATGTAATATATGACACAATTTACATCATTAATTACGTATGTAATTTAGGAGGGTAATTTGTGTCAACTACATTAGTTTTATCATTATCTTGCTTATTATAACTTTCAAAAAGATATCATGATTAGTCATATGATTAGATAATATTTTTATATTTTCATTACCCTATTTGATGGTTTCATGACAATCTTTATTTTTAGCCACATCACAAGCCTTGATGATTCATTCAAATACTGCAAGTGATGGCATCATATTCAAAGTTAAGTTAAGAAAGGAAGTTGATGGAAGCCATTCGAAGTGCACAATAATTCTTATGTAAGTGACCCCAATTAGTGTACCACCAACAAAACTTACTCTCATCATTACAATGTGGAATGATTCGAGAATGATCTATAATCATGCTAAATAGATTAGGAAATTGATTCTTCAAATCTTTCCTACTCATTGGTTGATGATAGATTAGTTTTTTTATTTTTAGGTTGTTTTACAATATTGAACACAATCGTATTAGAAGAAGTGATGAGAGGAAGAGTATCCGAGAATCCATTATCTATCACATTCTTTTTTAGAATGTTGAAGGATTTGTATTTGCTTTTTATTTTTTTTATCTTAGATGGATCTTTCTCAAATTCCCTCATGATATACTCTTGCCTTTTTGCTTGTTCAAGGAATTTTATAGGGAAACAAGAGAAATGGGTCTCACCTTATATCTTGAAGGCAAGGCTCAAGGGCTTGTAAGAAAAATTAAAAGAGAATATCATTGGGTGTGTTATGGTCTACCCATGTGAATAGGATATTTTGATGATTAATAAATGATTTTGCTGACTCATTATCATATTCCTCACAATTGATGAAAGCATTGATGTTTTCTTCAAGTATATTTTGATATTGAAATTAATTTACTAGGGCTCTCACTAAGAACTCTAGCTTGACTATAGAATTAGGCAGAAAATAATGGTACCAATCTAAAATATCTCTTATGTTTTAGTTAGGATTTTTATGGAAGAATATGAATTGTTTTTATCCACTCCTTGTAAATATTTCTAAAGGCCTTCATATGAAGGGTGGGATCAGTAGACCCATCATAAGAGATAGACAGAGCAATGCCACCAATACCCATAATAGAAATATAGGGTGATAATGTATCTTGTTGGAATTCTCGCAAGACTTTGATTTAGATAAGTGTTGTGTGATGGGCACCCCATTAGGCCCATTTGGAAAAGGAGGGGGCATGGTGCCCTAAGATCCAGATTAGAGGGTGGTTGACTAATTACACCATGTTGGCTTGCATTTAGATAAATTATGTTGTCATAGCGGATTGTTGTTGGATAATTTTTTCAATGAGTTGAATAATGAGGTTGGTAGGGTTAATTAGAGGCGGTTTGATATGAACCTATTTCAAAGTGGCATTCCCCCTTTTTCCCTATGATTAAGTTTTTCGGAGACAAATTTGAGAAGATGATTTCCAAGCATTTCTTCTGATTTTCTTTGTATATAGGAAACTAAGATACAAATTTATGAATCTCGAGAGGAGGGTCAAAAGTATCATCAATTTGGTTTTATTCTTCCTCATCCTTAGGTGGGCCATTTTTTCGGGTAGAAGTCTTCTTTCTAGGTGCTCCTATGATGCAACATTCCATATAAAAGGGAAACTCAGCCTCAGGATGATATGATTCTAGAAAAGTCTCCATAACAAAGTCAGAGGACCCTAGGCCTAGATAGTCCATGATGGATTGATAATCTAGTTGAGAAAAGGTCTGAAAATAAAAGCTACGGACACAATTTTCCATATCGAAGGAACACGTCGAGTCTTAAGGTATCTCAAAATAGATTTGAGAAAATAGATATAATCAACAATGCAAATATTTCTACATAGGAATAAAGGTGTTTGGAAGAAGATATGATAGGAACAAACATAATCACCCCTTGGTGATGGTATCACGTGCAAACATATTTTTATGGTTTTTAGGAATTTTTGACATTTAAATGAATTCAAAAGTTAAGATGGATGCTTTTAACGAGATGTTATTGATTAGAATGTATGTAGGTTTCATGTCCGGTGCTTCAAATAATGTATGTGGGATAAAATGTGTCTCAATATCATGCGAGTCCTTAATCATCTATTCAAAAAGGGTATTAAGGCAACGAGTAGAAACACACATGTACTTGGTATATAAGTGGGTATACTTAAAGGGGCTAAATTTTTCGCGTGGTCACATATCTAGTGGGTAGTAATCCCTACACTAGGTAAACCTAGGGTTTCCAAGGATTGAGGTTAAAATAGAGGAAGGAACCCTCTTGAGATATCCGTGATGGGATATGGAGAGGTATGGATCAATAGTAAATGAAAAAAGTATGCATATTATGAATGAAATGAAATCTAAGGAACTGATAATTAATAAGAGTACTATGCTAACTAGCATCTAGAAAAATTATAAGATATGGTTAGAGAACAAACCTTGTACACTGTAGGGTGGTTATGATACATCTATCTCTCCGGAGAAGAAACACACCGAGAGAGAATCAATATTAGGTGGAAAAGGATAACACATTACCTATCCTAGACTCACTATAGGTGACCTAATAGTATAAGTAACCATATAAGAAGAAGAGTTATCCAATCTAAACCAATCAAGATGTAAGATTACGATCAGATGCAAATATGGTAAAAAGAGCAGAGCTAATGGTAGTGCAAATGATCTATTTTCCTTTTCTTATGGGTATCAAATGAGGTGATGGTATATATAGGAATTCATCACCTACAGGTGATGGTGTTGTCAAATGATGTTGAAAAGAGGTAAGGTGTCGTAAAAGGTGAAAGTTATGTGTCATAGATTATGAATGTGGATAAATGTGGTGTTGAATGATGAAAAACAAGAAATAAGTCATCGATGTAATGCATATGAGACCTAAGAAGACAAGGGTACCTAGTGTAAGGATAACTAAGGCCACAACCCAATAGAGACACTCTCTCTATGTACTTTCTCTAAACCATAATGGCTACGTGAATAAGCGAGTCCATGTTCCAAGTAGGCCCCTTAAGGCACCAACTCTAGAAATAGATACATCGGTGATCCTTATTTGCACAAGGAAATTTTTAGTAATAGGTATGAAAGATGAAAAGTGTAACATCCTCATTTTAAGACTTCAATAACTATGGAATTTTTTAATTTATTATTCTTACTTTATGTTTCTCGATTTAAATACCTATATATTTAAATCCAACATAAACCTTAATGTAATCCATTTTCAATAACTGTCATAAACCATGTGTAGTTGAATGAGAGTATACAAATCCTACTCGATCCCTCTCAACACTCTTTATAAGCCAATACATCAAATGTATCATTTGGTCTTCATTTTTTAGGATATGATAATTAAGTGAAGATATCTAAGTGTTTACCTAGGTTCCACCAAGGAAACCCCTAGGCATCTCATGATTAGATCTTAGTGAACCACAATAGTGTAATCAACAAATTACACTACTTTGTGTAATGTTTTAGAGCCATGTATGTCATGCTCAATTCCCTGATGGAAAACTCGTCATTTTGAATTTGTCATCTCACCTTAATCACTTATTCAGTTATATGGATCTGCAATCAATTTTGTTGTAAACAACTACAATTCTTTTACAAGGTAAAAATATGGATTAACCTACAAGAAGATGTATCACTATGTCATGCTATGATTCTTATTGGAAAGTAAGTATCTCCGTAATGATTTAAATCATTCCTATAACACTTCCCTTCTCGTAGCCATCATAAGTTGACATCGGGGTGTGTGTCTGTGAGGTTCAATCCACCTTTGTAACTCTAACAAAACTTGTACTTAATGCAATACCATATCACAATTTAGGGTCTTGATGAGACAACTCAAGTCACAGTGCGCTAAGGATGCAAGATATCAAATAGTGACTACCGTCATTATAGGGATACAACTGTGTAGCAAACGTAGTGAGTTGACCTGCCAAGGGTCCTAAATTAGAACATTGTATCTTAATGTTTCAAAGTGTTAATTAAATTACGACAGGTTAGCCTAGGTCTCACGACACTTTCACCTCGAATGAGTCGTACCTAAGGGCCTATCTTAAGTTGATCCAAGGATATTTAATTTCCCAAAATTTGATTTATTTATCTTATTAAATCTCATGCCAATAATATCCTTTAAGTAGGGATTGAAACGATATTTTATTTAAGTATAGAATTACAGATTTAATTCTTCCTTAAGCTTAATCAATTAAGAAAATGTTTATCTTTAATATAGTTAAGTACCATGCCACTAATTTAGTTATATCATTATAGGGCAGCACTAATTCAATGTCTCTATATTTCACATTAATAGAGATGGTGCATTTATACATAGCTAATTGTTTAGGTATGTATCATACTTTTATCAAGTATCATATACTATCAATGCAAGTCAACACTTCAACATAAGCACACAAATTTTCTTTAGTTACAGCTTAATTAAAAGTATTCATTTTTATTATATCCATCAAGTAAGTATAACACTGATTTGTATAGCTGATATGTTAGATTGAGTGACTTACTTGTCAATTCATCTCATCCTAACATAACCTTTATAACACTCCATTTACATATGATTTTAATCACATTTTATTATGTTCACTTACTTGTCAACTTTATAGATAATAATGTCGACATAGGTTTAGGATTCAATTACCAAGTCCTTTCCAACTTAATAAGTATGTTTCCCTTTTCTTCCATTAAGGGCCTAATATCTTATTTATAAGTTCATATTGACACATTCGGAATAACCCCTTAAGAATACAATATCAACCCATATCACATATTATTACATTATTGCAACACCCAAATAAGGTTTGACATTACATGTTTATAACTCATAATAATTTACTATCATCTCATAGATTAATTGACTTATACATATAGTTTCTTATCCAAGCAACACTCAATTCTTTGGATAATTAATAAGTCATGAATGGTTATGACTTAGGAATAACAATCAAATCTACAATATTCATTCTAAATAGATAAACCAATTATCAAATTCCAATCATACAAGAAGTCATGATTACAAAAAAATATTTCACTTTATTCCCCACATAATAAATATTTCATAAGTGTTTCAGTCAATAATGAAGACATTCTCAACAATTACAAAATGTTAAGGCACTAAGACCTCACAGCCTTTCTAAAAAATTCTATTCAAGAGCCTTTCAATACATTTAAGCATCTGAATAAAATGAACTTCATCAATAAAACAAATGTAACTTTCTATAAGTATTTCTCCTTTCACTTTTCACAAAATCCATCTACACATTTGTTAGCATGTGTCAGTTCATGAGAACTGAGCATGATAAGAACTAACACATTAGAACAGTATGCTACTATCTATCAATTTCATGGAAGGAACCCTTCTTTTTAATGAAATTGTTCTAAGTTCCAAAACACTAACAACTTCTTTAAGCATGCTAAAAATTCCACAATGTCAGATTAATAAAGGAAGTCACATGTACCATTTATGACCCTTTTTCTCTAAAGCTGACATTAGTTTAATAATCATTCTAGTTAATACTATTGGACCTAGGAGTCAAAAGCAGTATCAAGAGTATTAATATTTCCATCATGTAATCATATAGAGTATATGATTGAGATCTAATATTCTTAACCATCAATCAATATTTCCTTATCTAAAAAATGTCAAAATAAGTCATTGCCTAGCTTAACTAAGTTATTTGATATACCAAAAGAAAATTTTCCAAGCTGTAAGGAAAAATATAACAAGTATCATAATCAAATAAAAAATCCAATGTATCTTGTCACAAAATTCAAGTATTTTCATTCTTCACCTATCAACCAAGTTCTCTTCTCGAGACTATAGAATAATGATTAGTCAACCAAAGAGAATCAATATTAACCGAATACATTATAGTATTGGTCAAAATAAGTAATTAATCGACTACCAAATGAATGAAAAGCGATTTGAACTCAAACCAAGACCAAAATGAAGACAGATACACAATGTAATTACATAAAATATCCTGTAAATTATTCACCAATAATTTATCGACCAAGTCATCCATAGTATCCAAACTAGGCCGTACACGAAGAGATTAAGGATTACAGAATGATCAATCTTTAATAGTCAAATCCTATAGAAGGTGAACAAATGAATCATTACAGTCCTTTAATTACATAATAGAACATAATTTCTATCCACAAAATCAAGGTTTGAAAACATTTTCCCAAATTAATACCGACTCAGAGATCAATATAGTCAAGGTTAAATCAATATCCACAAGAAGAATAAAATATCAGAAATAGAATTTCCATCACAAGACCAAGTAACTCAGCCAAAATGGTGAGAATAAACATCCCGAATAGAACACCACATAAATAAAAGGATTTAAGTCCTTTCAAAAATATTAATCAAGATTTATGCCATCCCTAAAAAGGGTAATCTCAAAACAAGGATCATTTAATCATAGTCGTAAAAGAAGACTGGGATTCTCATTCCATTAAACCGATTTCTCCTCCATAAGAAGGGATTCAAGCAATCAAAAACTATGCACACCCAAAAAGTGTTTTAAATCAATTTTTGATTCCTAAAAGCTCTAAATCAAGATTCATAGAAAGAATGGTCAATAAGACCGATATAAGAACCTATAAACAATCTTCTCAAGAAACCACAAAAATCTTACAACTCAACATAAAAAGGGATACATGTCACCATTATAATACGAACAAAAGATAGGATAAACACATTATCTTTTACAAAAAGGGGATCAGGAATCAAACTAGAAACCGTCACTATTTTCCCAAAAGGTCAGATTCAAAATAATCATAGCTTGATTAACACCGAGAAAGGGATTAATCCCGATTTTGAGATTTAAAAGGTATTAATTCTAGATTCAAGAACCAAATGGTCAAAATACCAAAATAGATCTGCACAAAAAAACCAAGGCTTTTTTCTTAGCGAGTCTCATAACAAAAAAATAGTACACCAAACGATGTCACATATGGGTATCGACCTAGAATCCCCTCTTTCACCAAAATCCAAAAAGAATTTCAAGCAATCCAAATTAAACAAACATAAGTACTATTATCACCATGTTTATCATACAACAATCTTTGTATCATATAGTAACCATATTCATTGGAATCGACTTTAACCATCAAAGCAAAGAAACAATTTACACCCTTATAATATAAAACTAGTAACAAAGATAATTATAATAACATTACTACCACAAAACCCAACTCAAATTGCAATTTTAGAAAATGAGAAGAGTTTATTTTCATGAGATTGATAAATATAGTAGAATATCATAATGGGTTAGAGCCTATCATGCATGGTAGGGCTCTTGCAAAACTCTTCCAAGCTCCCTGAGTTTCCCTTCAAGCTTTTGCAACAAAATCCACAAAACTTTGCAACCGAATCCTCAGAAACCCCCATACTCATTCTTCCCATCTTCATTTATAGATTCAACAATAAATTTCTTCCTTTATTTCCGCCATGCAATGGCAATATTGAATGAGCAACAAAATCAAACTAACAGTTCGAAAATCATAAAATCAACATGCAGAGCCATTGAGCTTGAAAGGTCCTATTAGCATATGGATTTGCACATATGCAAATGACATGCAATAGTAAGGGAATGAATTACCTCCTATATGAAGGTGAGGTTTCATTTATTGAAAACCAAAACAATATTTACATCTATACATTCAAAATTATATCTGGGGGATGTTTTGGGACATCAAATGGAAAGAAGTGTGAATGAGGGAAATGAAATGGAATGAAGGAAAGAAATGAAAATAAATGGATGGAAGGAGCATAAAATAGTTAGGTATAAACAAATCCTAATATTGCATATAGAAGAAGTAGAACAATGTACAAAAAAATCAAATAAAACAGAGTTCGATTCAGCTAAACAAGAGTAAGTAAAAGGGAACACACATGAGTAAGTAAATATCGAGCTTGATCATTGTGAATAAGAAAACTAGATTAATAGCGTTGACAATAATATCAAAGACAATATTTACATGCAAGATTTCAAAACTAACATCCAATTAAC
The DNA here is from genome assembly GCA_018340775.1 of Taxus wallichiana var. yunnanensis. Taxonomy (NCBI): domain Eukaryota; kingdom Viridiplantae; phylum Streptophyta; class Pinopsida; order Cupressales; family Taxaceae; genus Taxus; species Taxus wallichiana. The sequence continues at coordinate 390,545,562 of CM031237.1, read as the reverse complement.
AAATGAACATCAAATGTTACAAGAGACAATGAATGGGACACAAAATTCATATTGTATTAACTCCAAAATGTCTTCACAAAAGAACACAAAGTTTCTTTCTTGAAACAAATCTTGAACACAAAAGTATTTTCTTCTCCTCTCTCAAAGTCACCCTTACAAATGAGCCCCTAACTTATTTTTATAACCCAACATTTGGTTACAAAGTAGTAAGGATTGACATGAACATTAAATAGGGAATCTTAAGTGACTTTGATTTTTTCAACGAACTTTTTAAAAGTAACTTGAAAATAGAAACCACTTAAGTTATCAAAAATTTTCCAAAAGTAAGTTTAACAATAACATCACTTTACAAAAATTTAAATTAATTTTAGGAAAAGTACATAAATAAAATGAAAGGGTATATGTGGACCCCACTTAAATGTCTTGGACACACACATAGACATCCTAGTTAGCAACGCGCCACCTAGATCAAGACACCTGAGATCAATACCTTATCCATTGGGCCAAGTGTCGCATATCCTGATTGTAGAGGAATGAAGTCATTGATTGTGCTCAGCCATCCTCCAAATGACAAGAGAGATGATCTTGAAACTTGAGCAATTCATCCACCTCTCTGTTTGAACAACATCTTGGTGTGAGAAATTTTGTCTTTATTTGCATTCACATTCACAATTACACACAATTATCCACGTGCTCTGAATACCTTTCCATGATGAATACTTTATTTTTTGTGAGACCGTAGTCGTTACGCCACCTTGGCTTGTCAATCAGAAGCATTGTCTTCAAGATACCCTATCTATCTAATATGTTATACTTGATTTTAAAATACTTCTAGTCCTCATTTTTGGGGATGAAAGCTTCAACAGGACATCATCTCCACATGTTGAGGGCATGTACTTGGCCGCATAAGTCTTGAATAACTTCCCGCAGATTTTCAGAGATCATCGGGTAACATACCTTCCTTGCATCGCATAATTTGACTTCTGGAATTCCTATGAGTTGGCATAGCTCGAGAACCTTGTCCTCGCATGAGTTGGGGCAGAATCACGAGCTAGCATTGGGCTTGGATGAGATACTCAATGTCACTAGAGTGCTCCTCGCTGTGATGACCAATTCGGGACGTTTTACGGACACTAGAAAGAATTGTTGTGCGTGAGAGATCACTTCGGAACAATTTCCAGGAAAATTCTAACTTGCCTTTGGTTGATACGTGATCGCAAAATTGGCTTACCTCGATGTGTCCCAAGTTGGTATCGGTGATGTTATCATACTCTAAATGGAGGATCAAGATGGTTAGAATACCATGGAACTCATACCATAACACCTCTTTATTCGAAGGTGATGTGATTGTGATAAAAGTGTGATTTCTAGCTATTACTTCTAGACTTCAAAACTGAACAAATCACCTCTAAAATTGCCCTGCGAAAAATAGAAAATCTTATTCTAAGAAGCTCTCACTGGATGAGGGATTTTATTAATATATCACAAGTCTGTGTGTCAGAGGGTTTTTCCCCAAATCAAATTCTTCAGTCAAATATTAAAGGTCAAAGATGAATTCTCTAAAACTATTAGGAAAATGAAAGTGTGAAACTGTGAAAACTTCGCTTTATTTTAGCTTGGGAAAAATACCAAACGTCACTCTAGGGAATATATAAATTTACAAGGGGGCACATGAAGCTGGGGAGAATTCAAATAACTAATTATTTTCTCTTGACGATTATCCAAGTTCAAAATATTGACTCTCAAAGTGAGTCCCCTTGACAGGAGAAGCGCACACGTAACAAATTCAAATAAATTGTCTTTTATTTGGGTCTGTGAAAAATACTAAATGAGGTGTTGTATATTTGCAAATTGGCAAAGGAGTACATGAAGATGGAGAAAATCCAAAGAACCAAACTGTTCTTCTTGAAAATCACTCAGGCCCGAAATACGGATACTCAAAGTAGGCCTTCTAACAAGCTAAAAACTGGGCACGCAGCGAAATCCAACAAACTGTGTTTGTTTTGGGTCGTGAAAAATATCAAACGAGGTGTTGGGGATTTGAGAATAAGTATATAAACACCTTAACATGAGAAACATTTTGGGAAATGATTGGTTTTTCACGAGAATCACCCTCCTTCGATATATCCAACTCAAAGTTGACTACTTGGAAAGATATTTAACCCGCATGATAACCTTCATTCCGCATCTATTGTTTTCTTCATTAATTTCATTTTTTGTGCTGATATATATCTTGTTTGATATTTTTTCAAATAATTCATGTGATTTCTCTTCATGCACATTCCTCCTCCTCTTTGCAATCATGTGGCTTTGACTACCCTGGTAAATGCGTTGAACTAGTTGCTTTTTCTTTGTGAATGTGTTGGAAATGGATTTGGACTACCTTCATTTGCGTGGACAACTATGGATGCATGGGAGAACATGCTTGGATTCTTTGCTGAAAACTATCTTGGCTTTTGACCAATGCATGAGTATTGTTCTTTGCATGTGTGGGCGATAGCACTGTATTTTCTTTCTTTTCTTTAACCAATGCGTGAACAACTATTTTTTTCTTACCTCTTACTTGGATCTGCCTAGGTAAAGGCGTGGAGCTATTATATTTCACCAATGTGTATCTTTCCTTTTTTGGTGAGCATGGACTATTGATGCATGGGTGGACAATATTAATTTTACCATAGTGTGTGGTATTTCCTTAGGCGTAGAAGTTTGATGCTTCTATTTCTACCTTGGCGTGGACTTTGCTTTGCATGCTTTGAATTCTTCCTTTTGTTTTACCAATGCGTGAAATTACCTACTTTCTCCTCTTTGACATTTGTGGATTGTTATTTTCTTAGACGAGGTTTGGGAAATGCGTGACCAACGGTGCCACGACCAATGTGTAGCCTCCTACTGAATATGTGCTTTGGCTTTGGCATATGTTGTGATGAATTCATGAATAGATTTTCCCTTAGGCGTGGATGTTTTCCTTTGATGGATATTTGCTTCCTTCTTCCTGAGCATGGACTATTGCTTCACGAGTTGTCTGTGAGGAATGTGCTATGAATTATTTGGAAATATATTTCTCGAAAACGTTTCCACACAGAGGAAATAATAAGAAATTGGAAATAATAATAATAATAAATTGGAAATAAAGATCCTCCAAACTTCTTAATTACTTTCTTCTTTCGTCCCATTGAAATATCAAATTTCCTCTTTCTCTGGGTAGTGGGTATTAATTGTCAGTGGAAAATGGGAAGAAGTTAACCATTTTCCAGTGATAATGATAATGGAAAAGTCTGGTAGTAATTCAATCCATTTCCCCACATGGGAAAATGGGAGTTATCTTACCGTTTGACATCTGATTGGGTTGGAAATCAGCAAGAGAATTTCCAACAAGTGGAGGAAAATGAAAAATTTGCCGGGAAAGGAAAATCGGGAGTGACAACCAACTTGGCATTCCCGACATTTGGAGGTGGAATTTAATTTCCGCATGACAATGAGGAAGCGAGAAAACTACTTCCACATTTGTCGATCGATTTTAATGAAGATTAAATTAATATTTATTTAATTAAAAATCCTAAAATTTAATAAAATTAATTTTATTAAATAAAAGGGTAAGAAATTAATTAATTTTAAACACGGTTTATGACATGGCAGGAGAAGTTCTTACCCGAAATGGACGAAACGAAGGCCAAAAGCGATCATGACAAAAGTGATAAATCATGAGAAATGACACTTCGGAAAAAATTCAAATTTTCACGCTATAATTTTGTGAAGTCAAAATTAGTTGATAATAGTTGGCTCTTATTGGGGACAAGGACTTCACAGACACAACAATAGACCTAGACCCAAATATTATTTAATGAAAATGATCCCAAAACGATGATGCACAAAAATAGGATGAAAAAAGAGGAAACCAAAAACAAGAAAGCGTTGGGAATTCATATTTATTAGTGCTAACATTATGAGATAATTACGGGTGTGAATATAAATGTAAATTTAACCACCCACATAGGTTTTTTGTTATATTATTTATGTGAGATTTGGTTGTTAAACCAAACTCACATATTTAGGAGAGTGGTTTTAGGAGGTTTCCTACTTTATAGGAAACATCTTCGTTATAAATATATATGTTGTAGGATGTATGAATTGAGTAAAGAAACCAAGAATTTTTGTGTGTCGATATGCACCTATACCTTCATCTAGTATCGTGAGCGACTCTAACATTTTCGTCTTTGGAAAGTTAAATTGTTTTCCAAGGGGAAGTTTTGAATCTTTGTCACCCCTGTATATGTTTTATCTTCTATAAGATCAATTTTTGCATCAAAAACTTTCCGCATTAGACGCGTCTACACCACGTCACCATATTTAGTTCATAACCATCTATTTTGCATAAATCTAGATAGTTTTTGTTACCATTCATTTTTATAAGGTGACATTTTTTTTTGTACCAACATGCACACAAATAATCATCCTTCATAGTTGTTAGTGTTATCCTTATATATTTTTCCTATAATTTCCATGCATATTTTTCCTTGCTATCAAGATTGTGCAAAAATATATATAACAAATTGGTTGGCATATATTCCTTCTATAAAATAAATTTATTTGACAAGATCTTGATGATACAGTAAAGGTTTATGTTGTTTTCGAGTTTGATGAGACTTCGATATTCACATATCTAGAAATGCAGGACTTTTATATTTGCTACGTGTCGAGGAAAACGTGGTTGTGCATTTTTCATTCCATAGTTAATTCAAACAATGGTGATTAAATCATTGCAATGATGGTGAAAATTGTGAACCCTCTCCGCCAATCACCTATATCTACATCTCAACTCCTGTGCAAGTGCGGTTTTCAATATTGTATGTAAGTTGTCAATATAGGTGTTAATAGAATGTCTTGTTGTCCAAGATAGTAAATAGTGTCATTGTATTATTGTCAAACAATTATATACTCGTCTTTGTTTATTTTGTCACAAGCAATATTTGTAATGGTTAATAGATTAGTAATAAGGTGTAATTTCTAATAGTAACCTCTTGTTATATTAGAAAATATAGTTAAAAGATAAAGACAAAGTTATAGTATATTTGTGTAAGAGTCATAGAATTATCATGTTGTTTTTCTTGTGTCAGTCAAGATCAAGCTATAATGTCATTTTAATATCGACCATAGTCAAAATTGTGTCGTTTAAAGATGAGTCAAGTCATATATGTGATTTTAGGAATTTTTTAATAGTCATTTTGTAAGTTGTCATCATTAATAAGAGTCAAAATATTGTCAAAATAAAAAAATCTTCACATATGCATTATTGTTGGAACGCGACGTCAATATGTAAACTTGAGCTTTATGTTCACATTATGTTGAGCAAGCAACATGATATTGGAGATTATAGGAAATGGATGATGGAGGACGATCATCACCTCTCGTCAGTCACCAGCGATAGGGCCACATTTAGATTTTGTTGAAATATTTTATATTTTTCAGTTGTGTGTCTTCCTTCCCTGTTTTGATTAAAATGAGGAGGATGTACATTTTGTATGCTGAGAACAACTGTATAGGAGGGAAGCTGAACTAGAGTGATCCTCTAAATGCAAAGATTCTTCAAGTGTCGTACTTATAACATCAATCGACAAGTGAAATCTAGTGTTCACCTTTGGAAATCAAATCGGGAAGCTGTTGAGTTTGCATATGTAGGTAAATTAGTGGAAGTGTGGTCATCTAGTATGGGATTCACTTTGTGGTGGAGTGGATTACTCATGTGCATCAAGATCTAGATAGAAAGATCCAAGCCAACAGTATGCATACCTAAAAGTATGCAGAGGCATACGATTTTGTTTCAGTTCTTGAGATGTGTTTTCTTCCCATGTTTGCACTAAGGGGGGAATTTTAGGAATACATATTTATTAGTGCTAACATTATGAGATAATTACGGGTGTGAATATAAATGTAAATGTAACCACCCACGTAGGTTGTTTATTATATTGTTTATGTGAGGTTTGGTTGCTAAACCAAACTCACGTATTTAGGGAGAGTGGTTGTAGGAGGTTTCCTATTTTATAGGAAACATCCTCCCTATAAATATGTATGTTGCAGGATGTATGAATTGAGTAAAGAAACCAAGAATTTCTATGTTTCGATATGTTCATGTACCTTTAAACAAAAACAAACAAAACCCTAATTACCTATATACATAAGGGGACAACTTGTTTTCAATTTTTATAGTGCTTCAGATATTACCCGTTGTAGGGAAGAGGAAAATGAGTTCCATCAGGATATGCCAAGTAATATGTGTTATCTCCACAAAAATTTATGATTTTCAAATGGCCTAGTCACGGTGAAACAAACTTCCCATGCTTTCCTTTTGGTTCACGCTGCTTATCCCAAAGAAGAACTAAGTCATTGATTTGAAATTGTCTCTCCCCTTGTTTTTTCTATCGAAAAATTTCTTTACCTTTGATTGGTGTTCCTCGATCCTGTTTTCCACTTGAATTCTTTATTCTTCAAGATTTCTCAGAAAATGATAATTTTATCCAATTAATTAACGAAGCATTCATCGTGAACTGCTTGAGCCAATCGTAATGTCAATAACTCCAACGTAATGGGAATTTTAGCATCGGTTCCATACAAGAGTTGGAATGGAGACATCCCAATTTCTCTTTTTGGGAGTTATACAATTAGCCCATAATGCATCATATAAATTTTTGTGCCAAGTTCTTTGATTTTATTTGACTAACTTGCGCACGATAGTAATGATGTTTTTGTTACTGGATTATGCTTGACCATTTCCCTGAAGGGTAGTAATCTGATGAATGAGATAAAGATATCCCATACCCATAACAAAAACCTATCATCTCTACAGAAGAGAAATTGGTGGCATTTTCCATCACGATATTTTGTGGAATTCTGTAATGAACCAATATATTCTCTTTGATGAAGTCACAAATTACCGTAGTAGATGTTTGTTTCACCGAAATAGATTCTACTCACTTCATAAAGTAGTCAGTTGTTGTGATCATGTGAGTATGACCAAGATTGTAATTTGGATTCAAGACACCAATGAAATCTAACCCCTATTGGTTAAAGGGTTCTTCAATGACAAACTGGATTCAAAGGCAAGGCTACCAATTTAGGTCCTCCAACAAATTGTTGACAAGCTTCGCATTTGGATACCCATTTTTTTAGCATTGGAAAACATAGTGGGCCAGTAATAATGTGCTCCCGAGAATATTATGAGTTATTCTTGGTCCATAGAAATGACCACCGCGAGCATGATTGTGAAAATATTTAATTAACACAGGTTGTTCTTCCTTATCAACATATACGAGGAACATGCCATCAATACCTTGCTTGAAAAAGTGTTGTCCCAAATGACATACCACGACTCTTAATTTCATAGCTCTTTTTTCCTTAGCTATCAGATTCTCAAGAAATTTGCCATATGTGATAAATTAAGCTATATCATAATACCATTCATCTGTGGTACTGTATACAAAAATACCAGTGGTAAACTTTCTTCAACTGGTTCTTCCTCATAGTCATCTCATGGCTCATTCTCTAAGATGAGTTGGCGAGTGTCATCTTCCTCAAAGTAACTTGGTAGGCTTAATGTCCAAGTCATATTATTGGATCTTGGAGATCCAATTGCCTCTTTTATACCCTAGTTCCTATTGTGTTAACATTGATTTAATTGCGGTGTCCAGAACTAATACTTTGGTGTGAGAATTCAATACATAGTATCCGAAGTGTTTAAAGGCTCTAGTCATTATGTACGCATGCCTCTCAAGGGACTGTAATTCAATTCATACTTCTTGAATACATAAGTCATGAATGTAATAGGAGATTCAATTCCCTCTTGATTATGTTGAGTTAGGATGGTAGAGATCGTGTGTGGAGAAACATAGCAATAGACTATGAAATCCTTTTTAAAATCGGGACACACCAATATAGGAGCTTTTACAATAGCATCCTTGATTTGTTCAAATGCTTCTTTACCTTCCTTTGACCATTTGAAGGATTCTTTACCTTTCATCATATCAGTGATTTCTTTGGTTAGCTCGGAAAAATATGGCACAAAACTTCTCAAAAATTTCACCTTCCCAAAGAATGAGTGGACTCCAAGCTTACTTGTAGGTAAGGAAATATTCTTGATAGTTTGAACATCCTCATGATCGATCTTAGTTCCATATTTAGAAACAATATGACCTAGGAGTTTACCATTCATAATCTGAACACTGACTTCTTTGGATTCAAGGAAATTCTATGAATTTTTCACCTTTGCAATATTTTCTCCAAATATCCTAGATGGTCTTCTTGCTTCTTTGAGAAAACCACCAAATCATCTAGGTATATTATGATGATCTTGTGTTTATAATCTGTGAATTCTATATCCATATCCCTTTGAAAGGTTGTGTCGGCATTGATCAAATCAAAAGGCATTCTTCTATACATAAACCTACCCCAGCGGGTGGTGAACATGGTTTTATGTTGGTCTTCTCTAGCCACTACAATCTAATTTATAACCAGAGAAACCATCTAGCATGGAAAGCATTTCCGATCTAGTTACTACTGAAGAATACGGTTCATGACCGGCGGTGGATAGTTATCTTTCAAGGAATCTTGATTAAGATTACGAAAATCCACTCAAATTCTAATTTCTCTTTTTTTTCTTACGAATCGGGACAATATTAACTATGTAGGTTGAATGTCGAATAAGAAACACTATTTGCTTATCTAACATCTTTTGAACCTCAAAGAATATTGTCCCTACTATCTTGGGATTATGTTGTCTTTGCTTCTTCCTGAATGGATTTTCACCATGTTTCAAGGGTATGGCATGCTCCATTTGCATAGGTTGGAAAGACTTCAAGTCTTCATATGAGTAAGCCAATACCTTTGAATACTTGGTAAGGAGGATTACAAATTTCTTGCGCTTCTCAGGTGAGAAAAAATTACCAATGTTGATCGGTGAGGTTTGTCCTTAGGACCAATGTTAACTTGCTCATAGTTAGCAGAATTCACAGATCCTACCTACTCTTTCTCTTTGATAAACCTATTATGTTTATCAAAAATTTCTTCAAGTGAAACCAATCCTTTTGGAATTTTATTTCCTTTGAGTTGAATTATGCCATCGGAAATATCCTCGCTCTCAAATGATTCTTGAATGGGAGAGGTATTCGATTTGTGAAATGCAAAATCACTTCCTTCAAAGTACAAATGTTAAAAATTATCCATATTTTCTAAGAAGGAAATAATTTATTGATCATCATTTAAGACTTTCCAATTTCCTAGATTTTTAGGAACACTTTGCCTAAAAACCTTGTCAATGGTTTATTTGTCTTGATCAAACTCGAATGAGGGATCATCAATAAAGTTGAGACTACTAAAGAATCTATTTTTTCATTCTTTTCATGAGGGATGAATTCTATGGAAAAGGCATCAAATTTTTCTATAGTGTCTCAAATGATCATTTTTACTTGAAACTGATTTTTACTTGTTTCACGATAAACTTTGCATCTCCAAAGACTTTAAAATATTTGATCCCTTTCTCTTCTGTAACTTATAGGCCAAGTATTAATGCCTCATATTCTTTAGTGTTGTTAGTATTTGAAAGTTGGAGTTTATAATAAAAGGAAACATTCTACCATTCGGAGATGTAAGCACCACTCCTACGCTGGAACCTATACAGCAACAACTTCCATCACACTCAAGAGTCCAAATCTCATTAGGATCTTGTCAAGTGACCTCATGTGCATGAACCTCTGTATTCATCATATAATTACCCATACTTGAGTTTTGAAACAGGACTGTGCACGGGGATCATCGGTTTTCGTTACCGTGAGCTTTTCTTGAGTCTTGAGATTAGCTTCTTAATTTCTCTACTAATGGAGATCATAGCATGCGACCATTCCATTTGAATCTCACCGCACGAGATATCTAAAAAATTTCCTACTCAACAACATACCATATGAAGTGGGAATATCAACAACTAGAATGGTTACCTTGACTCACTTTTGAGGAAATTGAGCTAAATCCATTTGAGCGTCTTTAATCTGCCCAATCAGAGGAACTTGTCTTGTCTCCATGGAGTAATAATATCTAAATGTTCTCGTATAAGTCAACCCAAGAACATGTGATACTTTTGCAGGCATCACATTATCCGACACTCCAGAATCTATAATGCAATTACTTAATTTGCATCCATTGATCAAAAAGGACACAAAGAAAGGTTCAACCTTTTCATTTGAAGGTTTAGTGGCTGCCAAAATATTTTGAGTCTTCCCGTCTTTGGGAGTTTTTCTGAATTCCTTTACGGGAATGAATAGTAGATTTGGTTATTTATGAATCTAAGTTATTTTAGATTCTTTGGAAGTTTCCTTAGTTTTGGATTCTTTAGTAATTTTCTGGAGCTCTTTTTATCTTCCACCTTAGTAGCACTCTACTAATTTTTCTAAGGAGTGTGTGAAGACAACGAAGGATTGAATATTAAAATCTTCTATAATTTCTTCATATTCATATTCTTCTTGAATGGTACTTAAAGAAATGATTATTACTTTATCCTTGAGGATCTTTGAAATTAGGTTCATATGTCCCAGTGCGGCTCTTCTTCATCAACCTCGACAATCTCAACTTCATCGTCACTTTCCTCAATGACATCACACTTTGAGTTAGTTGCGGGAGCTGCTTCAATAGCAAGCCTCATCGGGGCACCTACAATTCTAGATTTGTTAGGAAAATAGCCTTCTCTTGAGATTTCTCTATAAGTAGGAGGTTTAATACTACGATTAACTTGATTTTTTAAATCTAGCACATCATTAGTCAACTTAGTGAGTATGGTTTCAAAATAATTTGGGGTTTCTTGACTCTTTCCCTTGGGGACGTTTTCTTTAATTTTCCTGCCATGATTAATTCATCCTAAATTTATATGGTTTAGGATTGAGCAAGTTCCAAAGTAGCCACTCTATCCCTTCTTAGCTAATAGCACACTTTGGATTGTTGTGCATTAATAAAGAAACATTTTTGTCCATCAGGGTTCATGTGAATTCCGATGGGAACTTTGTTCACCATTTTGTTGAAATTAGCCACAAAATTCCTCATGGGTTCTGTTGGTTATTTCTTCACCTAAGATAGTTGGGCAAGAAGGGCATGTTCATCTTTTGCCATTTTGAAATGGTATTCAAAATTATTTTTCATATTATCCCAATTTGTAATGCATCCATTCAAGAGATGATGAAACCAATCTGTGGCAATGTCTGCAATGTTCAATGAAGAGGCGAACAACAACATCTTCATATTCCACTGAAAAAATTGTACATGTAGCAAAGAAGGTAGAAATGTGGTCATCAGGTGAATTCTTCCCATCTCCATTGAACTTGGGAAGAATCTTCATCGATCCTCATGGGAGGTCATGTTGAGCTGGTAAGGCTAATGGACCTATGGCATTTCCGCATGGTATGGTAACTACCATCTTGGGAAAGGTGGTATGTGAGGGTAAAGTAGCGCGAGAAAGAACAAGTGTTTGACTAGTAGTGATTCCTCCATTACTTGATCGTTCAGGACTTGATGCAAGGGTTATAGATTTACGAAGAATGTTCCTCTTGGGAGAAGAGAACTTGAAACCAAAATTTCCTTGAAAATAAAAAATGGGATCAAATAGACCTTTAGCTTTCTCTCCTCGCGTAAACCTCTTTCTTCCAAGTTTGAAATCTTTACTATGAAAGGATAACTCGACATGTTCTCGATCATCTCTATCCTTTTATATTTACTCTCTTTCATGATCTCTTTGCGCTGAATAACTCTAGTAACTCTTGTAGCTTGATTTTCTTCGTTATCCAACACGATGCGGCGAGATGAAAATGATGGTCATTCGTGCACTTTTCCCAAATAGTTTGCCTCAAATCGATGATATGTCTTCTTCATTATCTAAAAATGAAGATGTGGTTGCAATATAGGTGAGTTACCGTAATAGTCATATAGATTATTGCTTTTGTGGAAGAGGGCCACATAGGTGAACAACGATCAACACCTCTTCGGCCACAAGTGCGGGTACTCTCCTTCTAAGGTCTTTAATGTATATTTATTAGATTTATCTATATATGGCTCTATCAACAACCAAAAATTTCTGTAAGCTTTCACAAATTTCCCAAGCTACTATCTGAAGGCTAACAGAAATGTCTACTTAGAAATCTTTGTTGGGCACAAGATTCGGTTGAAGAACTAGAGCTTGTGTAGAGGGGATAGTCATAAATATTTAACCAAGAACTGGTTAATGATTCTAGAATCCCCAGTAGAGTCACCAAAAAAAAATTATCGTATGGATTTGCATGAATGTAAATGACATCCAACAATAAAGGAATGAATTCCCTCCTCAATGAAGGTGAGGTTACCTTTATTGAAAACAAAAACAATATTTACATCTATACATTCAAAATTGTATGTGTGGGATGTTTTGGGACATAAAATGGAAAGAAGTGTGAATGATGGAAATGATATGGAATGAAGGAAAGAAATGGATGGAAGGAGCATACAATAGTTAGGTAAAAAAATCCTAATATTTCATATAGAAGAAGCGAGAACAATGAACAACTAAATCAAATAAAAGAATCAGCTAAAAAGAATAAGTAAAAGGAACACACATGAGCAAGTAAATATCGGAGGTTGATGAATGTGAACAAGAACAACAGATTAATAGTTTTGACAATAAGATCAAAGATAGTATTTACATGCAAGATTTAAACACCAACATCGAATGAACATAAGAACATCAAATGTTACAAGAGACAATGCAAGGGACACAAATTTCATATTTCATTATCTCCAAAATGTCTTTACAAAAGAACACAAAGTTTCTTTTTTGAAACAAATCTTGCACACAAAATTATTTTCTTCTCTCTCAAATTCACCCTTACAAATGAGCCCCTAAATTCCTTTTATAACCCAAAATTTGGTTTAAAAGTAGTTAGGATTGACATGAACATTAAATAGTGTTACGGATAACAAGCACTAAGAGGGGGTGAATCAAAGGTCAAGTTAAAACTTTTACACTTATTGATTCAATTTTACATTCTTTACCAATCTATGTGTGTGAGAAGAAAAAAATCAATCAATTATTTAACATATGCATAAATAATGAACATAGATATTTACCATGGGAAACCCTTTCGGGAGAAAAACCCACCAAAACCATTGTTTATATTACACAAAGTAAGGACTCATAAGAGTATAACGCACAATCCCACAACGAGCACCAACCCCACAATGAGCACCAACCCCTACACCTATGTTGATACTACACACAACAAAGGAATCAAGTGAATATTACGCATCGAAGAGATTTCCTTCGCAAGAAGCCACCTACAAGGAAGCTACAACCCCATGAATCTATTAAGCTATAACTTAGACTTGGTTCTTTACATAAAATTTTTGATCATGTAGTTACTGATTGTTTATACAATGAATCATGATCACTTTTCTGGCTAGGTATATGCTCTTTCTCTATCACAATCTTACGCTCATTCATTCTCCTCTCCTTGGCTCATTCAATCTACCATTGTTACGTTATTCTCATCTGATCATGTTCTTCATTATTTTCTCGATCTCACCCTTCTCTCTTCTTCATTGTTGTAGCTCTTCTTAGCTTTATTATATCGTATTTTATTCTCTCTACCTTTGTTTTTCTTCTTAGCTCTAATGCCTTAGTTATTTCATGAGCAACAACTTGAATAGCTTAGATTTTTCTTTTATTTCACCAATGAATCAAAATGCTTGCTTTGAAATTTACATCATGTACTCTTCCTGATTTGTCACTTGTGAATATAGATCATTAAATGTTTCCAGTGAGTCCATATTTTATTCTTTCCTTGTTTGGCTTCATTCCTCCTTCCACGCATCTGACAAACCAATTTAATAGCCAACTTCCAATATTAGAAAACTTTCATTTTTTAGCATTTGCATTATGAAATTGAAACGTCAACCCATCTTATTTACATTATTTTAATTTTCCTTGAAATCAGGAATCTCCATCGAGCTTATAACCAAATTACCTCATGGTCAACATGCATTAAATGTTGGTAGCTGGAATAGAGAATTTCATTGGTCTATGTGAAGTTCTAGTTATAATTGTAGTTTCATTTATCTGTCAACCAAATCTCCTTCAAAATATGAATGAAAACGTTCACTCTTTCAATTTGAACTCCAATTAATTGTCCTTGATCTAATCTAGTTCACTTTGATCGTTATGCGGCTTCCTTTGGCGTCTTTGATCTTTTCCTTCATATTACTATTTCTCCTTTTGTCCTTCATATTTTCCCTTCTTTATGTGGATTTTTAGTTATCCACGGCATCTGTATGCATTTTGCAACTTTTCCAAATTCTCGCGGCTTCCTCCTTGTTTTCTACCTCCCGCGTCTTTCCTCCTTATTTAGTTCTTTATGGATTTCCTTACTCTCTACGGAAATCTTCTATACTCAAGTGACTTTTCTTCTTGTTCACGAGTTTTCACCTTTTCCTTTTATGCACAATTTTCTCCAATTCTTCATACTCACAATTTTACCTTGGTGCTCACATATTGTTTGGTGCTCACATATTCCAGATTAATTTTATTTTCATGTACTTGTTCCCTCATAAAATGATATATGATTGGTATGTGCTTTTTCTTTGAGTGGAGCAATTGGATTCTTTGAGACATTGATTGTACTTGTATTATAACACAATAGGAAATTGGATTTTCATATTTTACCTCATAATATTCCAATGTCTGCTTCATCCATAAAACCGAGTGGAACACATCGTGGCAACTATATACTCTTCTTCACATGTTGAGAGAGCCACTAATGATTTTTTCTTGCTCAGCCATGATACTAAGTAATTTCCAATAAATAATTCTCCTCCGCTTGTACTCTTTCTATCATCAACACTTCCAGCCCAATCTGCATTTGTGTATGCCTTTATGTTGAAGTCACTGCTTTTGGGGTACCATAGTCCATATTCAATTGTGCCCATGAGATATCTCAAAATTCTCTTTACCACCTTGAGGTGTGTTTCCTTGGATCTTCTTAAAATCTTCCAACAAGACCTACTGTTTGCATGATGTTTGGTCTTGATGTTGTGGAGTAAAGTAGACTTCCTATCATGGATTTGTATAATGTTTTGTCTACCTTTGGTGAATCATCATCTCTGCTCAGCTTGCATCCAACTTCCATTGGTGTCCCAATAGGTTTGCAGTCTTCCATCTTAAATATTTTCATCATCTCTTTGATATACTTGCTTTGTGAGATGAACATACCTTTATCTGATTGATTGATTTGTAATCCCAAAATAAAGATAGATCTCCCAGCATTGACATCTCAAATTCTTCTTTCATCAAGTCTGCAAACTCATATGTCATATTGTCATGATCTCTGCCAAAAATAATGTCATCCACATATACTATTACAATGAGCAGATGTTCTCCTTCTTATTTTATGTATAGATTTTTGTCTGTGACTCCTTTTCTGAAACCCTTGCTTAATGAGGTATGAGTCTAATCTATTGTACCAAGCTCTAGGAGCTTGCTTTAATCCATACAAATCTTTCTTCAACCTGCACACATAATCTTTATCTTCAGTCAATGAGAATCCATTAGGTTGTTCAATGTATACCTATTTATTCAAGAAACCATTTAGAAAGGTTGATTTCACGTCCATCTAGAACACTCTGATCTTCTTGTATGCCACGTAAGCTAGAAATAGTCTTATTGCTTCCATTCTCGCCACAGTGCAAATGTCTCATCAAAATCAATTCCTTCCATTTGAGCATATCCTTTACACATTATTCTTTCCTTTTTTCTTGTCACTTCTCCTTTTCATTTAGCTTATTCCGAAAACCCATTTGGTTCCAATCACATTCTTGTCCCATGGCTTGGGTACTATTTCCCATGTATCATTATTTTCTATCTGATCTAATTATTCATTCATGGTGTCTACCCCATGTTGATCCTTGATTGCTTCTGCAATGTTCTTGGGTTCTATCATTGACTGAAGGGCTATGTCTTCTGGTTTTTCTACTCTCGAGTATTTTTCTTGTTAGGATGTCATCATCTTTATTCCCAATGATTTGATTAGAAGGATGGTCCTTTTTACTTTTCTTGGGGTGCCTTAGTGTCTGGTCTTTCTTCTTCTTCTTCTTCTAATCCTTCACATGGACTATCCATGTACTCATCATATTCTTGTTATTCATTTCCTCCAGTATGTTGAGTGCTGGTTTTTCCATATTGTGCCTCATCCACCTTCACATTAGTGCTTTCCACTATATTTTGCAACCGCTTGTTGTAGCATTTGTAGGTGTGTTAATCACTGAGTATCCAAGGAATATACCTTCATCGCTCCTTGAGTCAAATTTTCCTAAGTTTTCTTCATCCCTTTTGATGTAGCATTTTCTTCCAAACACTCTAATGTGCTTCACATTTGTAGGCCTCTTCTTCCATAGTTCATAGGGAGTCTTATCACTATTTACTCTTAGTTGAGCTCTGTTCAAAAGATAAACCACGATATATACTTCTTCACTCCAATACATTTATGGGAGTTTGGATTCATTTAGCATGGTCCTTGTCATCTCTTGCACTATTTTGTTCTTCCTTTCAACAACTCCATTCTACTAAGGAGTCCACGCGGCTGAGAATTGTCTCCTGATTCCATGTTCTTCACAAAACTCATCAAATTCATTTGACCAAAATTCACCACCCCTGTCTGATCTCATACATTTGATTTTCTTGTTCTTCTCATTTTCAACTAATGCCTTGAAATTCTTAAATCTATCTAGGGCTTCAAACTTTTTTTTAAACATGCTACCTAGGTCATTCTTGTATAATCATCTATAAGCAACATAAAATATACTTCACCTGATATTCCTTCAGTTCTGGTAGGGTTGCATAGGTCTATATGAATCAATTCCAGTGGTCTTGTTGTAGAGTACTCCTTTGACTTGAATGACCTCCTTATTTGTTTACCATGTAGACATGCCTTGCATAGTGTATCTGCAGGTTTGATAATCTTAGGCATGTGTCTCACACATCCTTTAGCACTTAGTTTAACCAAATTCTCAAAGTTCATATGTCCAAGCCTTACGTACCCATGCATAGCTATAATCAACTTTACCTATGAATCATTTTTCATTGTTTATCTCATTCAGCACATACATGTTGTTATTGGTCTGCTTGGCCTTTACAACTCTTTTGTGTCATTGATAATATCACATCCAAGGTCATGAAATATGACATTGTATCCTCTTTTACACATTTGACTCACACTCAACAAGTTATGTTTCAAGCCTTCAACATATAGAACATTTTCTGTAATAGTCTTCTCATTATCTAAACTTAATGTCCCTTTTCCAACTATGTTGGTAGATTTATTTTCACCAAATCTCACAATGCCTGATGCATTATTTGAAAAGAAATAAATTTAATTTTATCACATGTCATGTGATTGGAGCATCCATTGTCTAAATACCAAATTTTATCCTCATTTTGTACATGGAACACGGTCTATACTACCGATCAAAATTCTTTTCTCTCATTCTCATTTTTTTTTGCATACATCCACTTTTTTGTTTAGGTGCTCTTTTTCCTTTGGTGGATTATTTCTTTTCTTGTGATAGGTTTACTAAGTGGTATTAAAGTTTGAATTGGTGTAATATGGGCCAAAATTTCTTCTATAGCCTCTAGAGTTCTTTCTACACTTCGTGGCTTTATGTCCAAACTGATTACAAGAAAAGTATTACCCATAAAAGGAATGTGTGTACCTCATTACATAGGTGATCTTGGGAACAATGTTTGTTCTTCTCACGGGTTTATAGAAACCTTTATTTGGAGAGAGAGGAATATTTTGGTGTATCCGTGGGCTTATTTTCTTTAGTCTTTGCTGAATATTTCTCCTTGCTTTCTCCCTTGAAGCCAATTCCATACTTGTTAGTTGTATCTTGTTGGTTGTTGAGTATATCAGTTAGCACAATAGATCTCTTTTCTAGATTTTCATACATAGTTAGTTTGTTGAACATTTGGTCCATCTTAGATTTTAAATCCTCCGATTCGTGTTCAACTTTGAACACTCATCCTCTTTTGATTTGTAGGACTTAGAGATCTTCTCTAGACTGAGTTTCAAGTTCCTTTAGCTCATTAGCCTCCTCTTCTTCTTTTTGTGCTTGTCTTTTCTCAAAGATGTGGATTTTTTCCTCATAATCCTTTAATGTGCATCTTAGTTTTTATTTTTTCTTTTTGCATAGTTGTAGTTCTTCAAGTGAGCTCACTTACCAATTTTGCTTCAAGATTTACCTCAACTTCCTCTTCATCAGAATCTTCATATTCAACTGAGTTCTTCCCTCTGGAGCTACTTTCTTCATCCACGTCCATAGCCATAAACAGACATTCTGATTGATCTTCATTACCCTCATTCCCGAGTCTTTGATTGCTTTGATTTTGATTCACTAGATTCTTCTTTAGAATAGAAGTTTCTTTTGTTCTTGAAGAATTTCTTCTTGTTATCTTTCTTTTTATACTTAGTTTCTCTTCTACTATATTTATGATTGTGTTCCTCATGTTCAAACTGATTGTTCTTATTCTTGTTTGGACTCGCTAGAAAAATGACCTACTTGAACACATGCAAAACATTTAAATGGAATTTTTCCTTTGTACTTACAGAGCCTCTTTTCAAATTCCTCATGAATAATGCCTCAATTTTTTAGTCATCTAGCTCATCTCGTGGAACTTGATTCTTCTTCATGTTCTTGCATGTATTTTGTTTCTTTCTTGACCTTGAAATGCAACTTATTTCATGGTTGATCCATAGGGATCAAAAGGACTCTACTTCATCATGATCACCAACACGAATAACATAAAATGAATATAAAACGAAGCAGGTCTTAGAATTTGAAGGGTTGTACGTGTCTCTTCCCCTTTGTGACCTTTCCCATTCTCCAGTGCATGTGAGGACATGAGAAAGGATATAAATATGTGTTTGTAGAAGAGAATAAGATCATCAAAGCATGAAAGCAAGTGAGCAAGAAGTTCTTAGTGCTGGAATTGGGTTTTGTAGAAGAAAGGACTGTTGAGACAGAGAAAGCAAGTAATTGGGAGGAAGTGCGAGATATTATCTACTTCTCTTTCATACTTATTGTAATTTTTTTACTTAGTGTTTGAATTGGCCAGTAAAAGTGGAAAGAAAGAGAAATTTCCCTTCCTAGCTAGTTTTTTCTCATTTGGAGGTTTTCCAGGATAAAACTTGTTGGTGGTTGTGAGCTTGGATCTTTTTTTCCAGGTCAAAGCATCAAGTGTGTCCCACTTTGTGGCCATAAATATTTTAAAATCTGACTAGTAAATAAATAATTAAAAAATACTATAAATTTTTTAAAAATTAGGTAAATTCTGGATATTCACCTTGGTATTTATAGCCTCTTAAAAATGCATGTTTGGTCATTTTATATGTGTTTGGTCATGTTTTGGTTGTCAGGACATAGTTTTCTTGAAAGTACAAAACTACAAAAAGTGGGACGAGTTATATGCTTTGACCCTCCTGCAATTGTTGATTCTAAGTACAAGTAAAATTAATTCACTAGCTATCTCTGTTATTTTCTAATAGAAAGTAGAACAACAACGTTTAATTTGTGATTTTGTGGATGATTCCAAAGTTGAAGAGTTTACAGATCATTGGTAGTTTTGGATCCAACAGTTCTCATCTCGTATGTTGACAGAGTGCTCTACAATTCATCCATCATGAGACTCTTCATATATTTGGATTCCTCGATGGTTGAAACCTTCACATCATACTTGTTGGTCACAGATCTCGGGATATTTTGGAATAACACTAACTCTTTTAGTGTCTTGCCTAAACCTTTGATCATATTAATAACTTCATATATTATCTACACGTAGACCGTTATACTTTCATCATATTTAATTTTCAGATTCTCAAACTGAGCTTTGTAGGTCTATAACTTTTCCATCTTGACTTTTTCATCTCCTTCATAGATATTTTGTAGTTTGGTCCATATCTCCTTTGTTGTTGTGCAGTGCATTACTTTAACAAATTATGTTTTGTCATGCCACATAGAATGGTGTTCATTTCTCTAGACTTGCATTCATATTATGCCTTGTCTGCTTTGAGGAGGTAATTAGTGTGGTGGAGCTATATAACCTTATTTAATTCACTCCTAAATGTCAAAACCAACCGACATCAAATACGTCTTCATCCTTATTCTCCAGAATGCATAGTTCGTTCTAGTGAAGAGAGGTGACACGAGCAGTGATAAAGCGCCTTGTGCACGATTTTTTGTCATGCTTGTGATAGGAGGATATCCTTGAAGATGTTAAGATTCTCGTGATAAGGGCTTGCTCGATACCAATTGTTGTAAATCACAAGAAGCGGGAGGGGGTGAATTAATATAGATTAAAACTTTTAGAATTCTTGAGTTAATTTTATATTATTTACCAATCTATATGTGTGAGCAAAAAACAATCAATCAAGTATTCAACATACACATAAACACTGAACACAAATATTTACCGTGGGAAACCCTTTTAGGAGAAAAATCCACCAAAATTGTTGCTTATATTACACAAAGCAAGGACTCATAAGAATATAACACATCTTACAAGATTTGTTTAGTGAGACATCGATCTCACAAGGAGCACCAAACCCTACACCTATGTTGATATTATGCACAACAAAGGACTCAAGTGAATATTACGCATCACAAGATATTTCTTTCTACAGGCACCCACCTATAAGGAAGCTACAACTCCTTGAATCTGTTAAGATATGACTTATACTTGGTTCTTTACATACAATGTTTGATCATGTAGTTACAACAATTACTTATAAAATGAATTATGATCACTTTCCTAGTTGATCATGTGCTCTTTCTTTGTCATAATCTTACGCTCATTCATTCTCCTCTCCTTAGCTCATTCAATGTTGTTGTTATGATATTCTCATCATATCATGTTCTTCATTATTTTCTCGATCTCACCCTTCCTCTTCTTCACCGTTGTAGCTCTTCTTAGCTTGATTGCATCGTATTTTCTTCTCTCTACCTTTGTTTCTATTATTAGCTCTAATACCTTAGTTCTTTCATGAGCAATAACTTCAATTGCTTAGAGTTTTTCTTTCATTGCACTAATGACTCAAAATTTTTCTTGAATTTTGTATCTTATACTCTTCCTGATATGTCACATGTGAATCCAGATCATTAAATGTTTCCAACTAAGTCCATATTTTATTCTTTCCTTGTTCGGCTTCATTCCTCCTTCTTCCATGCATTTGAAAATCAATTTAATGGTGACTTCCAAAAATAGAAAACTTGCATTGTTTAGAATTTTCATCGTGAAATTAAAATGGTGACCCATCTTCTTTGCATTATTTTAATTCACCTTGAAATCAGGAATCTCCATCGAGCTTATAACCAAATTGCCTCATGGTCAACATGCATTAAATGTTAGTAGCTGGAATAGAGAATTTCATTGGTCTGTGCAAAGTTCCAGTTATACTTGTAGTTGCAATTCTCTGTCAATCAAATCTCCTTCAAAATCTGAATGCAAACATTCACTCTTTCAATTTGAAATCCAACTAATTGTCCTTGATCTACTCTAATTCACTTTGATCATTTTGTAGCTTCCTTTGGCATCTTTGATCTTTTCCTTTATATTGCGGCTTCTCCTTTTGTCCTTCACTTTTTCCTTCTTTATGCATATTTTTAGTTATCTATGGCATTTGTATGCATTGTGCAGATTTTTCAACTTCTTGTGGCTTCCTCCTTGTTTGCTACCTTCCGCAGCTTTTCTCCTTTTCTAGTTCTTCGTGGCTTTCCTTTTATCTGTGGAAATATTCTATACTTAGTGACTTTTCTACTTGTCCACAATTTTGCACCTTTTCCTTTTATGTGCGGCTTTCTCCAATTATTCATACTCACGGTTTTACCTTCTATCCTTCTTCACTCTGTGGCACTCACTTGTCTTCGCGGCTTCTTCTAGATCTTTCCTTTAGTCCGTGGTTCCTTCCTTGAGCTTCAATAGGACATCATCTCCACATGTTGAGGGCATGTACGTAGTTGCATCAGTATTGAATAACTTCCCACATATGTTCGAGAGATCATCGGGAAATATAACTTCCTCGCATCACACAATTTGACTTCTAGAATTCCTATGAGTTGGGGCGAATCACGAGCTAACATTGAGCTTAGATGAGATACTCGATGCCACTAGATTTTTCCTCACTGTGATGACAAATTCGGGACTCGAAACTAATATTGGAAAGGCTACCGCGTGTGAGAGATCGCTTCAAAACAAGTGCTGGGAAAATTTTGACTCGCCTTCGGTTGATACGCGATCGCAGAATCGGCTTACATCAAATGTCCCAAGTTGGTATTGGTAATGTTCTCATACTCTAAATGGAGTGTCAAGATGGGTATAATTCCCTAGAACTCATACTACAACATCACTTTTTTTGAAGGTGACATGATTGTAACAAAAGTGTGATTTCTAGCTATTACTTCCAGACTTCAAAACTGAACAAATCACCTCTGAAATTGCCCGAGAAAAATAGAAAATCTTGTTATGAGAAGCTCTCACTGGATGAGGGAGTCTATTAAGGTATAAAAAGTCTGTGTGTTAGAGGGTTTTTTCCCAAATCAAATTCTTCACTCAAATATTAAAGGTCAAAGATGACTTCTTTAAAGCTATTAGGAAAATGTAGGTATGAAACTGTGAAAACTCTGTTTTATTTTAGCCTAGGAAAAATACCAAACGTCACTCTGGTAATCTACAACTTAGAAAGAGGAAACATGAAGTTTGGGAGAATTCAAATAGCCAATTATTTTCTCTTGACAAACATCCAAGTTTAAAATATCAACTCTCAAAATCGGTCCCCTTGACATGCTTTGAAAAGCGCACACACAACAAAATCAAATAAATTGTCTTTTATTTGGGTCTGCATGAAAAATACCAAATGAGGTGTTGTGCATTTTTAACTTAGAAAAGGAGTACATGAAGATGGAGAAAATCCAAATAACTAAATCGTTCTTCTTGAAAATCACTTAGGCCCGAAATACGGATGCTCAAAGTAGGCTTTCTAGCAAGCTGAAAATTGAGCGGGCAGTGAAATCCAACAAACTGTGTTCGTTTTGGGTCCGTGAAAAATCAAACGAGGTGATGGGGATTTGATAATAAGTATTGAAACACCTTAACATGAGAAAAATTACGAGTAATGATTGGTTTTTCACGAGAATCACCCTGCTTTGAGATATCAAGCTCCAAAGTTGACTACTTGGACAAATACAACCCACAACAACCTTTGATCCACATCTATTGTTTTCTTCATTAATTTCATTTTTTTTGTACTGATGTATCTTGTTTGAAATTTTTTCAAATGGTTCACGTGATTTCTCTTCACACAAAGTCCTCTTCTTGCAATTATGTGGCTTTGATTTACTGGTAAATATGTTGAACTCGTTGTTGTTTCTTTGTGAATGCATTGAAATTGGGTTTAAAATGCCCTTAGTTTGCGAATGAACAGCTGTGAATCTGTGGAAGATCATGCTTGGATTCTTTGCTAACAACTATCTTGGCTTTTGACCAATGTGTGAGTATTGTTCTTTGCATGCGTGGGAAATAACCTATATTTTTATTTCTTTTCTTAAACCAATGTGTGGACAGTTGTTTTTTTGTTCTTACCTCTTGCATGGAACTTCCCAGGTAAAGGCATGGAGATTTTGTCTTTCACCAATGCGTAGCTTTCCCTTTTTTGGTTGAGCATGGACTATTGATGCATGTGTGGACAATATTATTTTTACCTTGGGTGCGTGGTATTTCCTTAGGCGTAGAAGTTTGTTTCTTCTATTTCTACCTTGGTGTGGACTTTGCTGCATGTGTTTAATTCTTCCTTTTGTTTTACCAATGCGTGGAAAGATCCTACTTTCTCCTCTTTTACAGATTTGGATTTTTATTTTCTTGGACAGTTTAGGAAATGCGTGGGCAAAGTGTCTTGATGAATGCATAACCTCCTTTGCCTGAATATGTTCTTTGGCTTTGGCATATGTTTTGATGAATGAATGGAAGTTTTCCTTCTTCCGAGCATGGACTATTGCTTCTTGAGTTGTCTATGAGGAATGTGCTATGAATCTTTGGAAAAATATTTCTCGGAAAGCGTTTCCACACAAAGGAAATAATAAGAAATTGGAAATAATACTAAGAAGTCGGAAATAAAGATCCTCCAATCTTCTTAATTACTTTCTTCTTTCGTCCCATTGAAATAACCAATTTTCTCGTTGTCCAGGGTAGTGCGTATTAATTGTCGTGTGAAAATGGGAAGAATTTAACCATTTTCCCATGACAATGGCAAAGTTGGCTGGCAATTCACATCCATTTCCCCACATGGGAAAATGGGAGATATCATTTTGTTTGACATCTGATTGGGTTGGCAATCGGTAAGATAATTTCCAACAAGTGGGGAAAATGAAAACTTTCCCGGGAAAGGAAAATCAGGATTGGAGTGGAAAGCCAACTTGACATTCTCGACAATTGGAGGTTGAATTTTAATTGTCACATAATGGGGAAGCGAGAAAACTTCTTCCAAATTTGTCGATCAATT
Organism: Taxus wallichiana var. yunnanensis; assembly: GCA_018340775.1. NCBI lineage: Eukaryota > Viridiplantae > Streptophyta > Pinopsida > Cupressales > Taxaceae > Taxus > Taxus wallichiana. Next base: position 390,520,969 of record CM031237.1, on the reverse strand, counting down.
TTAATGAAGATTAAATTAATATTTATTTAATTAAAAACCCCAAAATTTAATAAAATTAATTTTATTAAATAAAAGGGTAAGAAATTAATTAATTACTTTTAAACATAGTTTATGACATGGTGGTAGAAGTTATTACCCGAAATGGATGAAATGAATGCCAAAACGATCGTGACAAAGGTGATAAATCACTAGAAATGACACTTCATAATTTTTTGAAATTTTTATGTTGTAATTTTGCGAAGTCAAAATTAGTTGATGATAGGTCCAAATGCAAAGTAAAACCGACCCTATTTCCTTTCCACCAATCCATATGGTGTTTCCAAGGTGATTTTCACTCATTTCTTGAGAACAATAAATGTTAGGACGATTTGTGAGTTCCCAACAAATCTACCAAATGCACGATATCTTTAGCCACAACTAACAATTGAAACCTATGCACAATCTTCCATCTAGCTAATCTGGAGTTTGATGCTCGCCAAATTTGTCTTGGCTTCCCCAAAGGTGGCAAAATGCCTTAATGAATGTCATTTAATTCATAGTATAGTGTGGCTTGGTGCTCAATCCACCTTAGCTTAAACCCTTAGGGTTTTATTCACCATTGTTAAGTCTAAGGTAGGTCTAAGTCCCACGTAGGTTTAGGTCCCTTTTAAATATAGTGGTAACCCTAGCATAGATTAGGATATCAATGAATTTCTTTAGGTAGCTTAGGGATTAGGTCCCTTACTGATAATGCATTCCACCGAGCTTAGGCTAAATGCATATAACATAGTTAGGTTACCTTCATAGTTTTTCATCACCTTAGAGTAGGTTTAGTTAGGTCCATTAGAATATTCAACATGAACACTTCTTGCAGTATTATCAAACCAAGAAGAAAGACCAAAAAGGAAGGTAGGATTCACGGAACAACATATAGATTATAGGCATGCCTTGGATCACTGAAATTGATCCAAGGTATGAATATTCCTTCCTTAACAATCAATAGACTAAGGGACAAGTTTTAGAATTGTAACTTAGATAACTTACCAGCTTAGTCTATGAGGCGCATTAACTTCATATCACCTGGAATCACATAATGTACTTCAAATCCCAACATATTGAGTACATGAATACAATTCAACATCAATACAATATTGACACAACATGATTACATCTGGTTTAAAAGGTAAAAATATCATCTACAACAAACATGATCAACAACTTAGAAGAGTATACCGTCTTAGAACACGAATCACATATCACCGTTTGCAAACTTCAATTATAGAAGAAAGTAAATATATCAACATGGAAAAGGCATTACAAAAAGTAAAAATTTAGGTGTATACAATGCGTAAAATTATAAGAATGCATAGAATATATGCATAAAATACATGAAGAAGTGCACTAGAAATTGGAAAGGAGTAATCAAGGTTACAAAGAGTGCGCGGATAAAGGATGTAGAGCCAAGGACTTTGAGAAAGGAGATCAAGTAATGGCACATTTTTTGGAAGGTGAGGCTTCTTAAGGGGACCTATAATAGTTTTAACTGAAGAAAATTAGGCATGTAAGATAGTGCAGAAGATTGGGACAAATGTATATAAGTTAGAGTTGCTCGATGGATTAGACATCTCTCCAATCTTCAATATTTCAGATTTATATGAGTTCCATGAAGGGGAAACTAGTGTACATGGAGCTAAAGGAAAGCGTGTAGAGGATCTAGATGAATATGCACTAGAATATGAAGAAACTTTAGACTCAAGGAGGAAGCTCTTTGGAGAAAATCGTTGAAGAAAACAATGCCATAATCGACTCAAGAGTAATAAGGAAGAAGAATAGAAGGGAATATAAGGAATATCTAGTAAAATGTAAGGAATGCGTAAAATAATATGCAAAATGGATAAGTGTGAAGGAGCTTAGTCAGCTAGGCCATAATCTAAAACCAAGCTCCGAGACGGAGCTCACTTTCATTTACTCGGGGTGTTTGATGTAGGATCACCAAAAGGGATATAGGTGACTACATACATTTTGGGATATTTTGACTAAGTAAAGAGGCACTTGAGAATGGAAATAGATTAGAAGAAGATAGGGTGAGACGAAAAATATGTGATGGTGCACAAAAGTTCGAGGAGGGAATGTGTAGAAATTTGACAAGATATAAGGGAGAGACATTAAATCCAAGCACATGATTTTAGAGCATACTTGTCAAGGGATGCGTAAATATTTCAACAAATAAAATAGAGTGTGTGTGGAGAAATACTTGAAGGAATAAAATGAAAAGGTGGTAGGTATACAAAGGATGGGAACTTGGAAATGATGTGGAATTCCAGATGGACTTCTTGCAAACTACCAAGCCATACGTAGTTAGTCACCATTAATTATTAGAAGTCTAAATTTAGGGTTTTATGGGTTTATGAGATGATTCTAGATGGAATTTCCATAATCCTTTGGGCAAGAAATATTGCTTATAAATACCTACCGAAACCTTGTTTTAGAAAAAAGGGGGCCTAGAGGCTAAAGGAGAGAGGAGGAGAAATATTTTTTGAAATCAACACGCATGTAACTTTGTAGGTCGTAAATCCCATTAAGGGTTGATTATTGTAGATGTCGTATGGATTTTAAGAACAAAAATTGAGATCTTTAGTGAATTATTATTTTTTATTTTCTCTGTAAACGTCTTAGGGTCGTCTCGATCTAGCCGATCGACATCATGTGTAGGATGTGATTATTATTATTCTTTTTCATTAATAATGTCTTTATACATTTATTTTTTATTTCATATCACATGTTTCTTCTTCTCTGTGTCATGGTTTCCAACATGTGCAACATATTTTGTAGGTATAAATTATCGATAGTGGTCACCACTTTATCCTTCCACATCCTCCTATATATTATTACGCATATGGTAGATGGGTACACGTCTAATATTTTGAGCCATGTGATTGAATATTTTATCACACACACACCTCAAAAGAGGGGGTATTGAATGAGGTATTTATATAAATACAGACCCATTGTAGTATACATAAATAGATTTATACAAGGCTCAAATCGTCATAAAAGGTCACCTATACTAAACTATAGAAGAATTTAAACATGGTAAAATTTGAACATAACAATTAGGACTATGGTAAAGTCTTTATCTCTCCATATGTTCTTAAATAAATGGTAGTTTCACTTAACTTTCAAGTTTTAATATATTTTACAAGACATTTACAATATTTTTGCATAGGTACAGATGCAAATCACAAAGTTTAAAGTAGATTACATGGTACATGAGTGCTTCATTCATTCTTTGTAAGTGTATTTCAGATTTAGTTAAAAAATTGGTTTGTGGGAAAATACATCCTTCTCACCAAAAAACTTTTAGTGCAATCATAGTAGCACCTCATAAGGGCATGGCATGGGTCATTCTACTTAAGGTCTCTTGAAGTGAATTGGAACTAGAATTTTCTACAATGGTGTGTTATGTGGGTTTAGTGGAAAGCATCAAAGAAATATTGTGATATTTTGAAATTTATATTTCCCCTTCTCTCACTATATTCTTAGAAAATTAAAATGTTGAAGAAAAATTTGAGATTTATAGAAAAATATTTCCTCCTCTCTCTCTCTCAAGTGTGGAAGACATCAAATAAAATGGTTAATTTATAATCTAATCCTTCCTCCATTACTATATTTTATGGCACAACATTGGGGACTAATCACACCTAATCCTTTGATATCTCCAAAGCACATTCCAACTCTAAGGAACCGAAACAATAGGATTTCTTCCCTCCATAAAATAAATAGGTGTACAAGTTTTGCATGGTTTTCATACCCTTTGCATAATTTTTATAATGATTCAAAGTTACAATGCACTATCTATATTTTGAGGTAAATGTTAGTTTCTATAATAGACATTGACTACACTCTTTGTTCTAGGTTTCATCATGGATCATCCCAACATCAAACATTATGAAGTCCTTTCAAATGGAGGAAAAGTGTGTTTTCACACTCATTTATGTTTTCCCTTTAAGCATGCACTTTTGAATTACACACTTAAGGGGGTGGGAAAATATAGACACTAAAATATGGTAGTTCTTGTTTGTTTTTTATGCTAAGTTTGAGCTTGTATCCTTTCCAAGACAAATGCTTATATTCAGAATCTAATATCATCCTCTCTCTATCCATTCTATAAATTTTTTATCTTTACCTCATGTTTTGTTAATAAATTTGGAAATATTATTTAATCAAAAATCCACAACACATCTAATATTCATTGCACAACTTGCAATTTATGAATTTCTCTCTCCTATTGAAAATCCTATTTAAGGGTTAAGATGTGGGGTCCAATCTTGGCCAACCCATATGGTCTCATATAGTGCCCACATTTTTATGGCTCCAGTTATCTGTTGGTTCCTTTATGCATAGACATGTTTTGATTGAGACTCTAATAGATTTTAGACATTTTGCTATGTTATTTATCCTCATGGACATTATGGTATTTTGGGCACGTAGCGCCAATTGGACTAGATTTGTATATTGATATATTTCTTGTGATGTTGATGACACTAATAGGGGTACATGATAGTGAGATTTATTGGTTAGATGTTGATTTCTTGTGGTCGATTTGATTAATGATATAGTTTTCTGGATTTAATAATGGTAATCTCATGCTAGCCTAAGTGTATGTCATTGTAATTTTATCTGTGGATGATTCGTGGCGAACTATGTGTATAATTGTATGCATTGCACTATCAATTGTATAATGATGTTAGGACATTATAAGTTTGATTAATTTTGTGATGAGTAGATGATGTTTATTGTATTAGACAGATGCGGTTAATGTGTGCAATGAGTGTGTAGGTGATAGGTATAGGAGAGCATGGGTTTCAGGGTGGCTACACAATTGTGCACAAGTGGCCCACGGGCTAAGTCTTAACCATGCTAAATGTTTTAGGCCTTAGAATAGGTGTATTAATTGGGCACCATGGGTGAACCCTCAATTGTAATGTATTTATGTCTTGTAAAATTAATTATGTTTAGGGTGTGTTTTATTAAGTAAACTAGTTTAGGGTTTAATGATCTCATCTTAATTTTAGTGATGGTTTTGGGTAAGTGTGTGTGTGTTGGTAGAAGGGATTGGGGACACATGTGAACCTTGGGTGGACCCCATACTCTCTACCCTTGTGACCAAGTGTGCCAAACCCGAAATTGGGTTATTTTGGGCATTTTTAGTGACCCCTTTTTAGTTTGGGAGTTCACTTAGCATGAAAATGGGCCCTTGGACCCTACCTAATAGGTAGGGGGCTTATTTCCAAGGTTTGGAGGGAGTTTCCCTCCCATTTTTCCCTCCTTAGTCACCATCCATGTAAGATGGTTGGTTTGTGTGTATTTGTTAAAAGTTGCTCCACTTTGTTTTATTTTCTTTTAGTATTTTGGGTGATAAGGGCTAAAAGGTGAGTTTACTTTTACTTATTTGGTTTTTGGAATCTTTGACTCATGGGAGGAGAGGGGGTGACACTTGTCACCTTCCCATTGGTGAGGAAACTTTTGGGTTCCTCTTCTTATTCTTCCTCATGTGGAAGGAAGGGGTCTTCTTTGCTCATTTTTTTGGGAGAACTTGGAGAATTTTGGGAGCTTGGAAGTTTGCTTGGACAAAGGGGAAAAGCTTAGAGTCTTGGAAAGCATTGTAGAGGTAGGATTATTAATCCTTTTCTTTCCTTGTGCTTATCTTGTTAACTAAGCAATGGTCAATAAAATAATGTGTGTGAAATGATGTGTTGTAAAGTTGTATGGAGAATGTAGTTTGTTTTTTTTGTTGCTTTGTTGTTTTCTTTTGTTTTCTCTCCACCATCATATGGCTTGATGGTTTTTGGAGAATGTAGGGGAAGAGAGAGGGATTTCCCTCTCAAACCTCATGGTTGTTGGTCAAGCCATGAAGGTTCCTTCTCATCCCCTACTATGGTTTGAGGTGGGAGAAAGGTTCATATGGCTTGAACCTTCCCCATTCTTGGTGAGGAAACCCTTTGGGTTTGAAAATCCTCCCAAGAAGGATTTCTTTGACATAAAGGAGGAATAAGGAGGATGAATGATTAGGAGGAATAAGGAGGTTTGTAAACATGCTTTTGTTAGTGTATCCTTGGGTTGAACACCTTTGTTTTGGGCATCCTATTTCTTCTCTTCCCCCTTTTTGTGAGGGTGACCTTGTTTCTCCTCATGTTGTTGTCTTACCATGTAGATTATGTCTAAGTGTTTTAATGTTGCTATGTATTTTTGTTGTATTTATTCCCTTTATACTTGTGCACATTGTGGAAGTTAGTTCCTCTCTCCCATGGGCTTGGGGGAGGCTAGCATGACTTCCAACCATGGAAAGGCATGTGATGATGCCTATTGGTTGGGTGGTAAACAAGCCTTGTCTCTTATTTCAGCATCCTTGGAAGAACACTCAAGTTTGGAGATAGTTGGAGCCTCCTTGTCATCTTGGTCCTCTTGGTCATCTTCATTTTTTTTTGAAGACATTACTTTCATTTTATCTCTACAAATGTGGCTTGGTGAAGCTTTTATCTTCTTGTAAAACACCTATTTTGTACTTGATGCTACTTGTAAACTTAAGTCATTGGCTAAGGAAGTTTTCCCTTCATTATTGCAAGAATCTTGTAAAAAAAAAAGAAAGGAAGGATTACCATATTGAAAACATGAGCTCTTTTATTTTAATGTCTTCATTTGGAGGTCTTGGTTGTTTATAAATCTGCAAAAATATAGTTATGCATCATACATTACATCTGAAATATTTAGTTGTGTTTACTTTTAAAAGTTTTAATTTTAATAAAAAAAAAATCTATGAGATGGCATATGTATATAAATCTGAAATTTATAAGCTAAGCATTCTTTTAAATCTACAATTTTTTTTTGGCATTACATTTTGGTATCAAAGTCGTGGTTCAAACACACAGACTCTTTGGGTAATTTCTGTTTTATTTATCTTATTGCTTTGTTTAAAAATAAATAAAAAATTGTAACTTCTTTGAAAGGAAAGTTGTTTATTAGAAGGATGCTTTAGTACTATAAGAAAATATTTTGTTTTTCTTGTTGTTGGATCTCCCTCTTGTAGAAATCTGCATTAATTATTTAGTTATTTCATTAAAGGAAAGTTAGTGTTCATGGAGTTGTAGGATTTATTGAAATGATTATATTAGCTGATTTATAATAGTTTATCTTGCAGTTTGGTAGTATTAAACAAGGAAATGAAATATATATATATATATATATATATATATTCCTAACTTATGACAATATTTTTCCTAGAATAAAAAGCAAATATATATATATATATATATAACAAAAATAATAATAAATAATATCATTTAAGGTATAGTTATAATATTGATTTAGTTACAGTATTAAAACAAGCAAATATTATACATATATATATATATATATATATATATATATATATACATACACACACACACACACACACACAAACATATACATATATATATATATATATATATAATAAAATAAATAATAATAATAAATAAAATGAAATTTTAGTTTTAAAACGTATTAGATTTTAAAAAATAAAAATAAAAAAAATAAAATAAAATAAAATAAACAAATTTTTTTGGGGGAGGGGCTGAACCCCCACTCCCCACGCAACCTGTTGTTCCCCCATCCATTCTACCGCGCACCTCCACGCGGCCGACCCCCTGCTGCCCCTCCCCACGCCTTCCCCATACGCCACGCCACCGTTGCCACACTTATGCCCCCATGCCCCTGCCCCCGCCACCCATTCCACGTGGCCCCCTCTTTCCCCCTCCACATGCCTTCTCATCTTCCAAAACCTCCCTTCTCCTACCATCGCCCCTCTTTTAAGTAAAACAATATATATATATAACAAAAAAATGTGGCCAACAAATACACCGCCGCCCGCCTATAACCAAAACCCTGTGTATTTTTTTATATATTCTCCCATTCAGGATAGATAAAAGGGATTGCAAAAAAAGAAAAATATAAATATGTGGGTGTGTAAGTGTAGACAAACTCTCAGACAATTTTTTCTTCAAAAAAAAATAGAAAAAAGGGGCAAATACACACTCAACCAGAGAACATCCCAGTTAAAGAAATTTTACAAAAAAAAAATATATGTAACATAAAATGAAGACTCTTCATCAAAAACTTCATGAAGCCAAGATTCCATAGCTCCTCCACCTACACAAGATGAGACAAAGAAAACAAAATAAGAGAAATAGAAAGGAAGAAGAAACAAAATGAATGAGAAAAGGAATGGAAAAGAGAAGAAAACATAGAGAGATTTAGGGCAACTTTAGGGTGGATTTGAAATCAAGGGCCAAGATTGGATTTGATCCTAGGGCTCTCCTTCAATCCTACTTTTCTTAAAAACATGACATGTTAATGGGTTTGGGAAATAAATTAAGAGGGGTGTGTGGGTAGACTAAATTAAAAAGGGGGAAAACAAATTAAATTTAAAAGGGTGTGTAGGAAAATTAATTAAGAGGGGGAAGACTAGTTATTTACTAAGGGTGTAGATTTTTTTATGACCCTAGGGAGCTTAATAGAGTAAAATAATTGAATTATTGTTAGGATAGTGTTAATTTATTTTGGAAAATTAATAATTAATATAAATTAATTATTAACAGGAAGGGGCATTACATCTGGTGTTACATTATATAATAATAATAATAATAATAATAATTAAAAATGTTTTCTGCAACTCTTTAAAAAAGGGGTTTATAAACCTTTTTGTTTATTTATGTTATTTTGTTTTACCTCGGGTTCAGGATGGCACCCAAGAGGGGATGATCAGCTAGAGGCTTGGGACGTAGTGCACCTACGCGGGAGCCGCCGACACTCAATTTTGGGCCTCAGATATTAGAGACCCTATAAAGCAGCTAATAAATGTCGTGCAAGAGTGCTTTCCCACCACCGCTGCGGGAGCCGAGAGAGGAGGACATTCAGTTGGGAGACGAGGAGTTGATTGGTAAGGATGCACATTCAGAGCCACCTGAGCACGATACCCCAAGACAAGAGAGGTCACGCAGCCCTTCCATCCTTGGTGAGAGGATGGCCTCATTTCGTCGGAGCCAATCACATAGCCTCGAGGGACCATTTGGAGATAGGTGACCCCTTTCACCTGTTAGACCACATCACCAGGATTGAGACATAGGAAGTGTGATTTGAGACCTTCTTCACCTTCACCACCTATTTTTATGGTTCGACATATGGCTTTGGGCAGAGTCCTGGCTCCTTAGCCTAGATAGCTGCTTTGGCTTGCACTCTCATGAGAGCAATGTTAAAGCAGGTTTGCCATACACCTCCTCCGAGACGTAGGTGTTTGGTGGAGGAATGAGGAGTGGAAGCTCCATTTGAATTGAGATACAGTGACTGGGAGTTTCGAGGAGTGGTTCGGGGCCGATATATATCAAAGCATTTTGTGCAGAAGAGAATCGATGAGTTTCATGACTTATGATAGGGCTCTAGCACAGTGGCGCAGTATGAGAGCAGGTTCTTGGATCTCTTGCAGTATGTAGACTACCTACAAGATGAGAAATTGCAGGTAAACAGGTTCATTTGGGGCCTGAATGCAGATATAGCAGGAGCTGTTAGGATGTTATCTCCTCTCACGCTTGAGAAGGCCATTGAGAAGGCCTACTTAGTTGAGGAGAATAGGACCAAGGCACAGGAGCACCGAGATAGAAACAAGAGCAAGTTTCAAGATAGGATACAGGCATTTCAGAGTCAGAGGGCACGGGGTGTAGCACCACCCCTAGAGGAGGATTCTAGTCTTCTCCAGCAACATCGAGAGCTCCACCACACCCACTACAGAGCAGAGCATAGCATCATGGACACCAAAGATCGTAGAGGGTAGATAGACTCAGTTTTTCAACGAGGTAGATCTAGAGGTGGTTTTGGTGGATCTAGGGACAGGATGCCAGGTACTCATCACTCAGCAGCCCCTACTTGCAGCGATCTCTACTAGGGTTGGACTAGCAATTTCAGCTCACTAGAGAGTACATGAGTGACCCCATCTCAGAGGGGTACAGGAGGATGTTTTATTTGTGGGGCTCCAGACCATTATGTGCGTATGTGTCCACACAAGCCCACTACTATGGATATATAGAGAGCTCCTAGATCTTAGCAGATGGTGGGTGACGTGGGACACGCCCATCGTGTATATGCAGCGGTTGACAACCGCCAGGCTTAGCATCAGGCCACAGTCATTGAGATGATAGGTACTATCAGGGGTATTTCTATCTCAGTGCTTTTTTATTCGGTGCTTTAGATTCTTTTGTATCTCCTTCTGTAATAGACCCAGTGTGGGCTAGTGGTGGATAGGCAACCAGAGATAGTTGGTAGGTTGAGTTGGCCTCAGGGATAAACTCACTTATGGACTCGTATGTGGAGAGTTATGCACTTGATTTGGGAATCTTCTCCACTAAACTTGACCTCCGAGTTATTCTTTTAGGATCCTATCAGGTAGTGTTGGGTATGGATTGGCTCGAGGCTCATCGAGCCAAGGTGGATTGTAGAAATAAGGTCATTGAGTGTCAGGATGATCTTGGTAGTGCAATTGTGATTTCAAGGATGCAGAGACCTATTTCCTTGCGTATGATCTCAGCTAAGCAACTCAAGTGGAGCATGCGTAAGGGTTGCAGTTGTTTGCTATCACCATCAGTGATCATTCAGACAGTACTCAGAGCATTCACCCCTTGATGATCACGTAGTTTTGAGGGAGTATGCATATGTGTTTCTAGGAGAGCTTCTAGGTTTACCACCTAGTAGGGAGGTGGATTTCACCATTGACTTAGTGCCTGGCTCCGCACCAATTTCTAGGGCACCCTATCGGATGACGACTTCAGAGCTTCATGAGCTCAAGATTCAGTTAGAGGAGTTGTTAGAGAAGGGTCTCATTCGACCTAGTGTATCTCCTTGGGGAGCGCCAGTCATATTTGTGAAGAAGAAGGATGGTTCTCTCAGGCTTTGTGTAGACTTCAAACAGCTCAACAAAGTCACAATAAAGAACTCATTACCCACTCCCTAAGATTGATGACTTGTTTGATCAGATGCGGGGAGCTAGAGTGTTCTCCAAAATCGATCTCAAGTCAGGGTATCATCAGTTGCGCATATCAGATGCAAATATTCATAAGACAACTTTTCACACACATTATGGGCATTATGAGTTCACTGTTGTCCCCTTTGGTTTGACCAATGCCCCAACTGTCTTCATGAGCCTCATGAATGGAGTGTTCAGGACCTTCCTAGATCACTTTTTCATAGTGTTCCTCGATGATATTTTGATATATTCTTGTTCCGAGGAGGAACACGAGGAGCATTTGAGACAGGTGCTTCAAATTTTGAGAGAGCAGAAGTTGTTTGGGAACTTGGAAAAATGTATCTTCTTTCAGACAGAGATTCAATTGGGGCACATTATTTCAGGAAAGGGTATCTCTGTAGATCCCTCTAAGATTCAGGCTATCATGGATTGGCCAGCGCCCACATCAGTGACTGAGGTGAGAAGCTTCATGGGTTTAGCAGGGTATTACCACAGGTTTGTGTAGGAATTTTCTAGGATTGCTCACCCTATTACTTCCCTTCAGAGGAAAGGGAAGAAGTTTGATTGGTCAGAAAAGTGTGAGGATGCCTTTTAGTTGCTGAAGAAAAGGTTAATCATGGCGCCCATCTTAGCAGTTCCAGACCCGACGGAGGATTTTTTTATTTGTACTGACGCATCACTAGAGGTTTTGGGAGCAGTTATTATGTAGGAGTGTTGGGTTATAGCCTTTGAGTCTCGTAAGCTCAAGGACTACGAGCTTAACTATCCTACTCATGACTTGGAGCTTGCAGCAGTTGTTCATGCACTTGTGCGTTGGCGACATTTCCTCTTGGGTAGACCTTTCATCTTAAGGACAGATCATCATAGTTTACAACATATCTTCTCTCAGCTGAACCTCAATGCTCACAACGGTGTTGGATGGAGTTCCTTTGTGAGTATGATATGGAGGTACAAGTATATCAAAGGAAAGGAAAATGTTGTTGCAAATGCACTTAGTAGACGATGACATATGCTTGCTTCATTGACCGCCGCCGATTTGAGAGGCAGGATCCTTGAGCATCTTCCAGAGGATAGGTTTTATGAGGGTGCTAGGCAGATGTTGGATTCTCAGGGTTCTTTTGAGGGCAGATATTTAGGATGTATGTTAGATTATGATGGTTTACTTCGGTTCCATAGGTGCATTTACGTGCTTAAGGCAAGCGATCTGTGTAGTTTCATCCTTACTGAGGCTCATCGAGCCCCATATGCAACACATCCAGGAGTGAAGAAGATGCGTGCTGATTTGAGAGAGTTATATTATTGGTCGGGTCTTTGTCGGGACATAGCAGATTTTATAGCATGTTGTCTTGAGTGTCAGAGAGTCAAAGCAGAGCATTCTCATCCAGCAGGACTCTTATACCCTCATGACATTCCCGAGTGGAAATGGGATGTGATCTCCATGGATTTCATAGTAGGACTCCTTGTGTCCTCTTATCGTCATGATGCCATTATGGTCACTATGGATAAGTTGACCAAGGTTGCATGCATTTCTCGCCAACCAAGGTCACCTATAATGCACAGGCCATCACCAAAGTATTTATGGAGGACATTGTTAGATTGCATGGGATCCCAAAGACGATCATCAATGACAGAGATACCATCTACACATCAGTTTTCTAGACTTCTTTTCAGGATGCTTTGGGTACACAGATTAATTTCAGTTCAGCATATCATCTAGAGACAGATGGGCAGATAGAGAGAGTTAATCAAGTTCTTGAGGACATGTTGAGGATGTATGTGATGGACCAACAAAAGAAGTGGGAAGATTATTTGCATTTAGTTGAATTTTCCTACAACAACAGTTATCATAGCTCCATTGGCATGGCTCCCTATCAGGATTTGTATGGACGACCTTATAGGACACCTTTGAGCTGGGACAGACTTGATGACAGGATTATTTTGGGGCCAACTTATCTTCAGGATTTAGAGCAGCAGGTTGTTCTGATTCGACAACATCTTGAGCAGGCTAGAGCACGCCAGAAGGCATATGCGGACACCAAGAGGATTGACCGTCACTTCTTAGTGGGTGACAAAGTCTTCTTGAGAGTTCGTCCGCATAAGAGTCCAATCCATTATGGAAAGGGTTCTAAGCTATCACCTCATTTTGTGGGGCCTTTTGATATTCTTGAGGTCATCGGTCCAGTTTCCTATCGTTTAGCTTTACCACTATGCCTTACACGAGCACACGATTTTTTTCATGTTTCTGTAATTCGTAGATATGTACCAAATGTTTCTCATGTTTTGGATTGGTCGGCATTACAGGTAGAGGATGGAGGGCAGTGGAGACTCGAGCCCGTACGCATACTAGAGCAGCACCGGAGGTTAGTGTATGACAGAAAAGTGACATGCGAGGATGATAATTGGCAAGTGAATTTCCCCATACCCAACCTCTCGAGGTCGTGCCAAGACAGCCGGTGGTTTGAAATGCGAGTGACTTAGATGAAGTCACAACTATGATTATGGCCAGTTTTTAATGATAGAAAAGCTACAGGCGAGGATGAGAATCGACAAGTAACTTTCCTATAGCTAATTGTAGGAGGATCGGTGACTAAGATCTGGTAGTGTGATGTCCTGATAGCTAAATGAAAAAGGGGAGATTTATAGGCTATGAACGGGTAGCATAAATTCCATAGTGGTTTATCCTCCTAACTAATATTTAAGTGTTAATCTAGTTTTGAAGTCTCTGAATTAACTTAAACTGAAAATAACAATTTATACTATCATTTGAAAAGGAAACTACTCTAAAAATATATATGATTGAAATGTTATAATTACGAGCAACAATTAAAATACTTTTATACTAAAACTAAACAAGTGAGATAACTCGGTGTGGTTATTCACCTGTGCAGATGTGTGAATCTAGATAAAAGACAGCTAATTAACCTGATTGAAAACCTTCAATCCTACCTCAGAAGTGAGGAACAAATCATATCTTCTCAGAAACTATCATTCCCCACAACTTCCCTGGTAATATTGAAAGTGAGCTTAACTGAAATAAAATGATTCACTACTCTATTTGATAATAACTTTGACGATTTAAACCTGGATTTTTATTGAGCAGAGGAAAATCCAAGTAGTGTATGAATTTGTCCCCTCGAATGATCTCCTCATTCCTTCGTGTTCACGTGAATCCAGAAGAGTGTGTATATGTTAGCATCAACAGAAGAAGGTATTTAAACAATGGCAGCTTTGGATATAGACTGAATATAATGCGAGTAGGAGAGGGATAGCACAAGTGACAGAGCTTGGTGTATGCAATTCCTAGCGGGATTTATTGTGGGAATACAACACAAGTGTACCGAGAGATTCTAGAATCTACCTTCCGTGAAGAACACAACTTGCAACTCTAATGGATTAACCGACACTACCTTGCTCTAAACTAATTTGTATGAATAACAATGAACAAGATTGAAGTAAGAAGATCAAATGGCTTCTAACAGCAAAGGAAAAACTAGCATGGATGCAAAACATGAAAACAAAATGAATTCTAAGCAAGAAATTGAAAGACTAAACAATGGAAATGAGAAGTTGAGGGGCCATTTGCTTGAAAACAAGTTGGCTATTTATAGATTTCACATTCACCCAAAGGTAATTCCTATTAGAACTCTTTTACCATTAAACAATGAAGAAACACTATTCCAGGGAACATAAAACATTAATACGAGCTAAGGCGGTTGAGAAAAGATGGTAAATGTTGAAAAATTACGCAAGTCACGATCAAAAGAATGTGTTGGAGAACACGTAAAGGACCGTTGCCCTAAGTAGGGTGGCGGTTATAAGACCGCCGCCGCCCTGGCGGAGGTGGTTCGGTTTCACATCCAAGGTCAAAAGCTAGAAAAATAAAGGTAGAGGATAAAGCAAAGTACACAAAGCTTAGACAAGATGCTTGGGATGCTAACATACACTTGGCGAGCTTTCCTGGATTCTGAACACCTTGCAAGGTGACCTGTATCATCATTGGGGCATGTGTAACATCATTCGGTGGTACAATACCCTACAATTTTGGGTACGTACATATTGCCCCCTCGGAGAAGTGTTTTAACCATGAAGAGGCATAAAACGGTGGGTCCAAGTATGGCGAGTCCCAAAATGGGAAGCTAGAAATTATACCTGACACACCCATGTGTCGAAATGTCACCATCCGAGTTCCCGCTACCTGCAAAATGGAAAGAGGACTCAAGTGCAGATAGATAAAATAAATCAAAAAATAAATACTAAATTAGTATGAAATGAGGACTTACCATTTGCGCGGGATAAGAACTTACCTCCGTTGGCGCTCTAAACCTGTGAAAGGGGCATTCAAAAATGAGTCAAAACACCATATATATAAAACGGGCTTTATTTTCCTATTCATTTGCACGTGTCGATTTGATAGTTTTTGAGCTCTGGGACCCACGGTGATGGTTTTTATGAGAGTATAGTCGAAACGTTTCGTAGCAAGATAGTGATCATGCCTCTGCGAGTAGAACCTCGACCCGCGAGATCTCAGGTTAGTTCTTCTCGATTTAACGTTTTTGCACCCAAAATGTTAAAATGATGAAATATTTGTTGTGGGGGTTATTTTTAGAAATGTTAGTTTTAAATGTGTCTCTTAGGGGGACACTTAATGGGTAGGCTTTCATTTTAGCTAAAATGGTCAATTTTTACGTTTTTGAGCATTTTTAGGGCATGCGACCCGTTTTTAGTCGCGAGACAGAACCGCCACCCTGAGTAGGGCGGCGGTTACGAAACCACCGCCTTTCAAGGCAGCATTTATGGAACCACCACCCTGCTCAGGGCGGCGGTCCTCTACAGAGTGTTAAAACAACACTATTTTGAATTTATTTTTACATTTTAGTGTGCCTACTTGCTTTAATGATTTTTTCAATGCAATCTTGACCCCGACTTACTTCTTTTTGCGTGTTTTTGGGTGTTTTGTAGAAGAAGGAAGAGTACATTTGATGGAGCTGAGAGAGGAAGTGAGATTGGCTTCCAAAGGTGTTAGATGCACTCTCTTGGCCGAGCGGCAGATACTCTCAAGAGGGCGGGTATATTAAGGATCACATGGGTCCCCCACGTCAGACACTGTCGTCACATACTATGTGACTTATTTTCTTACTAGGATGCAGATCGGAACACCTTCTGATTTTCAAGTGTTAGGGGTGAGTGGACCATCACCCTAGAGGATTTCTACTGCATTTTGGGAGTCCCGATTATTGGGAGGAGACTTTCATTTGATACAAGAAGATATCGCAGCTTAGGTGACTGAGCAGGCCACCTATATGGGAGACGCAGTTGTCTCCACTGGTTTAAAGAAGGGGGTGAAGCTCAATTCTATTCCTAGCTTGCCCATCCCTCTAATCCGCCAGGCCATTATGGGCATCCTTGCTTCGATTTTGATCGGGGACAAGGGAGGGGATACTTTTCTCTATTGTTAGGCCCACATCATCGCACGGATTGAGGCACATGGTCAGATTTATGCCTGGGGAGCCGATATACTTGAGACCACCTATCACGACTTATATAGGGTGGTTTGATTACAGGGATAGTCGTTGGGCCATTTGACCTTAGTTATGAGCTAGGTCTATGAGCACATTATCCCTTATGGGAGGGGCATACAGAACGGATCTCGGGGCCGTCAGTAAGGCAGCTAAATGGGACAGGATGATGGTGCTTAGGCACCGCATCAGCCGGCCTGGCTTTATTGACCACTAAGGATATGCAAGCCACACCTTATCATGCCATGGTGGGGTTGTGGGGCAAGGAGGTACACCCGATTTCCCGCTCTCTACTACAGGCAACTTGTGGATAGGACGGGGAAGGTAGAGATACATCCCTTTGATCAAGTGCCTCAGCAGTTTCGGCCTTGTTTACATTGATATGCCTCCCGGTTGTACCAATGTTCAAATCAGTTTGGGAGGCTAGGGGAGGTCCTAGAGGTCGGGGTTGGACTGTTGTTACTCCTGGCATCCCTATTGCAGCCTAGGAGGGTGGTACATGCTCGAGAGAGAGCCAATGCTCCTCAGGAACCTTTACTTCAGATTGCCACCGGTCTGCATAAGCAGGTGATGATCCCATTGATATAGACTCCGAGTCTGAGGAGTTCACAAGGGGAGAGATGAAGGAGGAGACCAAGGACATGGAGATCAGTGAGTCGAGTGGGGAAGAGGATAGCGATCCTGAGTGGCATGACACTCAGGAGATCCTACAGGCCGAGAGGGCAGAGCAGAGCATGGAGAGGGTGACTCTAGTCTCAGAGGAGTTACTTTCTCAGGACCTAGGCGGAGAGGATGAGTCCATGGCAAGATGTTATGTTTCCCCAGATGTAGGGGGAGACACCGATCAGCCAGTCATGTTTGTGGCAGGCGCGGATCCCAGAGATCCTTCTTGGAGGCCCGGAGATCCGAGTGAGTTGTCACTCTTCTTTTGATATTTGTTTTAGCTAGAATTTCCTTAGTTGCTATCTCTTTTTTTTCATCCTTGGTTTCACCTTTTGATTATTTTCTAATTTTTTTCTCCTTTGCTTACAGAGACTACTGATGAGTGGCAAGACTTGATTCACCGGGTATGTACTGACACCCTGTTTCTCCCCATAGAGAAGACTCGTGTTGAGCTATCCGTGAATGCAGGGGAGCCTTCAGAAGCCGGTAGGCATACCGATGTTTTTCCCCTGTTCTGGCATGCGGCCAAGATCATGACTTCCCTTCATGCTGAGGTAGCCGGGTATAGGGCTGCAAAGTGCCTGATGAGGAGGAGCCGCTCTCATAGCGAGACTACAGCTACTGTTCGGGACCATGAGCCCTCAGTGCACTCAGAGCGCCAGTGTAGCCGAGTCCTAGACATGATCGTGCACCTTCTGAGGGATCCCATAGGGATTGAGAGGCCACTTGGCTCTTTTTTGTAGTGACCTTGTTAGGTTGTTTATACGAGTATTTTTGTACTTTCTGGGCTCATTGAGTGTTTTGACCATGCCTAGTGCATGATGGCATTGTATACGAAACCTGATTCGATATATATATATATATATATATATATATATATATCTTTAGATCTAGACTCTTGGTATCTTGAATTTTGTGACTCATTTTCTAAATGTGTTTTTAGATGTTTTTAGAATATTTGCTTTTCATGTTTCCAGAATGTATGCAATGGACAACAAATGATAGTAAATAGAATGTTTTACTCTATATGTTTTTGCAGTGCTGATATGAGATGATACTAACATATGGTAGTACTAAAATTTTGAACTCTTTGGGCAATGTTTGTAATTCCTTCTTATATTGGCAAAACGTGATGAATGCATAGTGATAAAGAGATGAACTTGCCCCAATCCCAAATCCACGCAACTAGTAAGATGCGAGGGCTCAACACCAAGAATTAGGAAGGGCACAAGTTGTATGAGTTTGATTGAATGGAATGATGAGAGATAGAAAAACCAAGAACAAGAACCAAATTTGGACCTACACACCCACCCTACTCAAAACTACTACCAAGCTTAGAAGGCCACTTACTTTTCAGTTTATCTAGACTTAGATTCATAAATGGCAACCTGGTTGACAAAATCTGGTTTTGAGGATTTGATCTCTTTGGAATTTGGATATTTGGATATTTGCTTTCTCTTAACAGAATTTGACTTGTGTTTTTAGCATACCAAGATTTGTTAGTTTGTGTGACTGGACCCCCCACACCCTGCCTCACGCCACTAGTAAGAAGCATGGGTTTGTCACCAAAGGAAAGATACAAGTGAGTAAGGGCACTTCTTTCCTTTCCCAACCTCACATCACCAGTAAGAGATGTGGGCTTATCACCGAAGGTTGATGGGGCAAAGAAGTGTGTAAAATAAAATATTTTGTTTGCTTGGTGCTTTTGATTTCATTTTATTTTGACATTTCTGATCTATGACTTTGGGATATCCTTTCATTCCAAGAGATTTTAAGAGGGATAGATGTGACACCAAGAAGCTTCTAGAATAGACCGTGGGCAAGGAAAACTTTACCTAGTAGAAAGAAAGAGCAAAGCCAAGTATGCAGGTCTTGGTATGGTTTCATCAATGTTTGTCTATCGAAATTGATGAGAAGATTTGAAAATATTTGATGATGTTTGAAGAGATGTGATATGAATATTTTTGCCAATATCTTTAGAAATTTGTAACAGATTGTTTTAAGAGTAAGCTCCTGGACTATCATTTTTACAAAATGGACAGAATGAAGTAGCTAAAAGACTAATGCAATGTAGGTAGCTATAATGTACTAGCAATGACTTTGATGTTTTATGTGTAAAACCACTTAAGGTGCAAGGAATTGACAGTTTCACCAAATTCCTCACCTTCTAGTGTGCACAAGAGATACACACCATTTCCATAGTCCTTCATGACTCGATATGGGCCCAACCATTTGGGCCGAAACTTTCTTCCTTCGCCAGTTTTCTTATCGATCTAGCTGTCTAGTCTTAGAACTAGATCTCCTTCATATATTTCTCACTCATAGACTTTTTTGTTATACTACCGGCACATCCGGTCAGCATAGGCTCTGTGCCATTGTTCGGCATTTAACTAGCCTCGTCAAGGCTTTCTAGTTGAGAGAGGCGTGCCTCCCTATAAGCTTCTTCATCCAAAATCCCTTGTAATGAGATGCGGAGATTGGGTATTTCAACCTCAAGTGGGAGAACTGCTTCTGCTCCGAATACCAGTGAGAAAGGAGTTTCTCCTGTTGGTGTTCTTATTGAGGTTCAATGGGCCCACAAGGCCGGATATAGTTTTAAATGCCAATCTCGTTTGTTCTCCTTGACTATTTTGAGGAGAATAGCTTTCAACGTTTTGTTTGTCACTTCAGCCTACCCATTGGCTTGAGGGTAGTAAAGAGAGGCCGTGTGATGGTTTATCTTGAACTTGCTACATAGCTCACGAACCTCATCGTTCTTAAAGGATGTGCCATTATCTGAGATAATGACTTGTGGGACACCATACCTGTAGATAATTTGGTTCAAAATGAATTTGGCAATCACCGAACTTGGTATGGTGGTGAGAGGCATGGCCTCCACCCATTTGGTAAAATATTCGTGGCTATGATTATAAAATTATGGCCATCGGTTGATGAGGGAGAGAATTTCCCTATCAAGTCTAGACCCCATGTGGAGAAGGGCCACGAGTCGCTTATTGGTTCATAGGATTATTTGGTATGTGAATCTCGTGAGAGAATTCTTGGCATTTGTGGCACTTACGTATAAATTCCACTGCATCATGTTTGAGAGTGGGCCAAAAATAGCCCATCTAATGTATTTTGCGAGTGGTGGCATGACCACCGAAGTGGCCCCCACATATCCCACTGTGGGATTCATGAAGAATCCTCTTGGATTCTTCTATGTCGATGCATCTTAGAAGCATGCCGAAGGCTCTGTGATAGAGTACTTGGTCTAAAACAACATATTTAGTGGTAATAATGTGTAACCGCCTTCTTTGTTGTGACGTGGTACTTTCTAGGTATGTATGGTCCATGATAAAATTGATGATATCAGTATATCAGGACATGTAGAAATGGGGGCCTAGTTTCGACAAAGTATATACACTCATCAAGAAAGTCTAGATCTACCAGCTCGCCTCCATCTAGTGGATTGTCAGCTAACCAGTCTACAATGATTTGTCCTTTAACAAATTTTTGGTTTACGAATGTTAACTCAAATTCTCCCATTAGGGTTATGAAATGGACAACTTTTTTAGATAAAGATCCTTGTGTGAGAAATGTTTGTAAATTCTCTATCTTTACAATGACCCTTGTTTCCTAGTTTAACATGTAATGTCTCAAACATTTTGTTGCAAAAATTATGGCAAGGCATTCTCTCTCTTCTGCTGTGTGTAACGTGTTTCATAATCGAGCAACGTTCGGCTAATGAAATAGATCACGCATTCTCATTTGTCATCATCTTCTTGAGCCAGCATGCAAGCCAGTGAGACATGAGTGGCTCATGAGTATAGGATCAAAGGGCAGTCTGGTTTGGGAGGCATTAGCATGGGTGGTGACAACAAGAAGCGCTTAACTGCTTCAAAGGCCTCATTGCAATCTTCAGTCCAATCGACACTATAATCTTTCTTGAGTAGATTGTTGATTGGATGAATGACAAAGCTTAAATATGGGATGAACCTTCGGATTGCACTGAGTTTCCCAAGAAATGACCTAATTCCAAACTCATCCGAAGGTGGGATCATTTTGAGAACAACCCGTATTTTGTCAGATCAACATCAATCCCTCGTGAAGATATAATGTATCCTAGAAGTTTGCCTCCTGTTACACCGAACATGCACTTCTTTGGGTTTAATGTGACACCATACTCAATTAGTTGTGAGAGGATGATACGGAGCACTTCCGGATGATCACAGCATTTCTTGGCCTTGGCCAACAAGTCATCCACATATGATTCCACAATTTTATGGATAAGATCGTGGAATATATAAGTCATTGCCCACTGATACGTAGGGTGTTCTTAAGACCAAATGGCATGACAACATAACAATAAGTTCCCTAGGGAGTTATAAATGTGGTTTTGGCTTGATCTTGTTCAGATATTTTAATCTGATTGTACCCTAAGAACCCATCCATGAGGGACAATAGTTCAAATCCATCTATTGCATCAATGATAACGTCAATGGATGGTAATGGGAAATCATCCTTGGGACAAGCTTTGTTAATATCCCAAAAATCTATACAAATGTGTATCTTCCCATTCTTTTTTAGGACGAGAACGATATTAGATACCCATTGTGAATAGTCAATGGGCTTGATGAATCCTACTTGGAGAAGTTTTACTACTTCCTCTTTTACCATGAGAGCCACTTTTGGCTTCATTAGTCCTGACTGAAAGAGGGTTTAAAACCCGTAAGTGAGGATCACGAGGGACGACATGCACATCAATGGACGTGCGAATGGTAGTGTGAATAGATCTCGGGAGGAGCGAGCATCAACCGAATGTGCATGCAAAGATTCGATAAACAAACAGAACCTAGTTAAGCCATAAAACTCTCCTCTATCTCATAGATCAAAAGACGTGTACATATAGGAGGTGTTGAGTAACCCCCAGTTCTGCAATCATGACAACTCGAGTGGAGAGGGGGAGTTACATTCCTAGAATAGAAGTGTAACTCCCAATGACGCATATGACGCACTGATGCATAAGAGAATCTCATGATGACCCCTAAATGACACATGGACCTACGATCTCACCTAAGTGAGATGACTCACCTAATGATGTGGAAAATAACACACACCAACACCCCCTTCATCAGTAACTTAGGATGAGGTGGCAAGTCAGAAACGAGAAATGGGTCCCAACACAAAGCTTGATGAGGTACCCATGTACAAGAAAAAGATCCCAAGTAGTGAAGGAAAACCTAGTGGGAAAAACATCCACCACAAGAGAAAAACACTCTCTAATCTAAGAAAGATGCCAAATATGGGTCCCGGCCATAGACAAGCCTGAAAGGGTACCCATGTACAAAGAGGCAATCTCTCGAAAAGAAGAAGAAGAGAGAAGAAGAGGGAGACGAGAGGAATGCAGAAGATGTCATGGACGGATCTGAACTCTGCAGCTCTAGGAGGTCTCCCAAAAGAATGTCGATGATGAGATCCTCTGCCTCTGGACTGAAGAAGAGCCACCCACAATGAACTATGTGCCTACCCTTAGGAAGGACAGAAATGACGTGTTGGAAGTCCACCCACTCCACAAAGGAAACTGAAGGCAGCAACACGAAGAACTCTGAGTCTGGTGCATGGAAGTGTGACATAGGTCTAGCGAGTGAGTGCCAAGGAACCGAAGGTAATGCCACGTGCGTAGAACTATCAGAGTGAAGAGGAACACCCGCAGAAAGGATGTCCAAGTGATGTGAAGGGAACAAAACATCCTCCACAACAGAAAAGGGATCCACAGCTAAGGGTGGATCAATGAAGGTCTCCGGAAAAGTGGAAGTGGTAAGAGTCCCAGAAGGGGCACTCCCAACAATGGAGATGATGAACTCCTCTAAAACACCTGTAGATGGATGAGGGACCTATAGAGCATCACAAGTAGACTCTATGAAAATACGACTAAGGTCAGGCAGATACTCATCCCAATGAGGGGGCTCAACAAACAGAAGAGTGATGTCAGATAGGTATGAGTCATCCAATGAAGGTAGAGGAGTGAAGTGGGCCTCACACACTGGAAGTGGAAAGGAGGCTGGTGTAATGACGATGTGAGACTGAGTATGATCTGCTCGATATCTAATGAGATGTGGGATGTGTCAACACTCTCTGGAATAGTGAGAGAAAGAGAAGAAGAGTCCTCTCGTAGTACTCTGCGAACATCGAACAAGGTGCACAATCCTCATCAGAAGTAGAACTAAACAAGTCTATGTCAGTGGAACTGCCATCACATGAAGAAATGGAGGAGACAACTGAATCAACAACAACAACAATGGTGGCAGTATGTGAAGGGTCTCCATAGAGGACTGAAGAATGCTCCAGACACGATGGGGTGGATCTGAGTCTGCCACGTGAAACCAGAGAGATCGAGAGACATGCATCATCATGTGACCAAAGACATGGTCGCAAGTGTCAAGGAAGTCCTCTAGATGATGATGATCAGCGCAGGTGTAGGAACTGGCCCAAGCAAGAAGGGTAAAAGACCCTCGTGGGTGAAGTAATGTTCCATGGAAGCATGCCAAACTGAATAGTTCCCTCTCCCGGTGAGAAGTGGCAGAGGCTGTAAAGTGATCCTATGATGCTCAAGTCTAGAAAGAGCACTCTCCATGATGCAAAAATGAAAGATGCACAAAAGTAAGACGTCGGACTCGACCGAAAATACCTCTGCGTGTGAGAGCCCAAGAGTACAAGTAAAGTAGTGCGATTACAAAATTGGCAATGCAATCACGTAAAGTGTTAAAAATCATGCAACTTTGACTAAAGAAGCGCTAAAAAATGAGTAGCGAGTCAAAAGTTATAGCATTAAAACGATTCCCGCAACTGATGGAAAAATACACTAAATGTTGCAAACGCATTAAAAAAATGCCCGAAATGGGTGCAAAGGGTGTCGTGTGACTACTCGTTGGAAACGGCATGGAATTTTAGTAGGTTTTTTTTTACTACAAGGGGGTTAGCCTCCTGCCAACCCCGGACCTCGCCCTCCGTCTTCGACGCTCGAAGGAAGGGATTAAATACAAGCCAAAACAGCCTTACAAAGTATTTTATGATGCCATGACAATGAATGTTTTAATTTTTTTACACCTTAAAACATTTTAAAAAGGTGGGAGGGGCCCACGTTTGGAAGACTAAATGAGGAGTCAAAACATTTTCCAACTTGCAGGAAAAAATGTTTTTTTGAGAGAAGGGAAACAATTTGACAAGCATTGTTGTGGTGTCCACGTGGTGCAAGGAAACCGCCTGGAGCTGCAGGTCACTAGAGTGGCCATTATCCACGTGCTGGAGAGAGTCAGTGATTAGATCAGAAGACCCCAAAAACACCAAAATGGCCAAAAATGCCAAAGCTGAGCTGTTGGGAATGGAGCCACATGTTGGTAAAGTGCAAGTTTGAATGCACAGTTAGGTAGAGTTTAAATGGTTGGAGCTTGAATGAAACATGTTGAGCTTGAGTTGTTACTTCCAAAGTGCAGGTAAGACTGTAACCACCATTTCAGATCGCAACATACGTAGCAAAAAAACATGGAGTAGTGTATCCGTAGCACAGCAAAAACACACAAAAAAATGTTGTAGGTAGACAAGATGTCGAGCAAGGTAGTCACAAGCACGAAAGCGAGACCAATGAATGAGGTACGCAAGCCAAAGCCAAAGAGGTTTGAATGTAGCCCGAGATGAAGCCCAAAGGAAAAATAGACCATACAGAGTGAACCCCGACTTGTTGACTGTGCACAAGCAATACGATCCAATGAGTGGATAGGCCAGAGCATTAGCAAAGTGAAACCCGTGCCGGAACCGGGATGAAATGCAGTGCAGGCCTATTGCATGAGCCAATCGATCACTCCAAGAAAAACGTCCACAAGGGGGAACTTAAGCCAAAGTACCCACGTTCAGACAAAGTAAATGGTGGTGAGTTAACGTAGAGGCACGAGAAAACTGTAGGTGGGTGAGCACGTAACCACAGAAGCCAATGGTGAATCCAAGCATGCGGGAACACATAGCAAGTTGAGCCCACATACGTGTGAAACCAGCGCCAAGAGTGCTAAAACAAGCACAAAGATTCGATGCGAGAGGTAATGCATGCAAAAGTAATGCATGAGAAAACCAAAAAGAGCCTTCAAATCCAAAAACGTGCCCGAGTAGCGAGTTCACCAATGCAAACGAGTCAAATAGGCATAAAAACCAAGCACAAGTAACCTCGAGCCAACCCACGAACAACCCAAAAACCAAACAGAGGTATAAAACCGAATCAATACCTTTGAAGCACATAATGGAATATCCATTACGACACACCCAACAAGAATCTGGATATCACGCTGGAAGCCGGAAAACACCACAGAAATGCCGAAGGGTGCACGGATCCACAAGATTCACTCGGATACCATGAAAGAGGGTTTAAAACCCATAAGCGAGGATCACGAGGGATGACGTGCACATCAACAGATGTGCGAATGGTAGCGTGAAGAGATCTTGAGAGGAGTGAGCATCAACCAAATGTGCATGCAAAGATTCGACAAATGGGCAGAACCTGGTTAAGCCATAAAACTCTCCTCTATCTCATAGATCAAAAGAACTGTACATATAGGAGGTGTTGAGTAACCCCCAGTGCTGCAATCATGACAACTCGAGTGGAGAGGGGGAGTTGCATTCCCAAAATAGAAGTGTAACTCCCAATGACGCATATGACACACTTGACGCACCGACACGGCGACGCACCGACGCGCGTAATAGAATCTCATGATGACCCCTAAATGACACATGGATCTAGGATCTCACCTAAGTGAGATGACTCACCTAATGATGTGGAAAATAACACACATCAAACGACTTCTTTAATTGGATTTCGCATCTGGTTTAGTGATGAGATTATTTACCGTAACTTGTGGTGTGATACCCATCATTTCTTTATAATTAAATGCAAAATCCTTTTGATGTTTTTCAAGGATTTGGGTGTGTATTTCTATTTCTTCTGGAGTTAACGAGAATCCCAACTTCAAAATTCTTGGTTCTTCCTCCATTCCAATGTTTATGTTAATGGTTTCTTCTATCAAAGAAGTGTTACCTTTTTCAAATTCAGGTGGGGCTGGAGGTAGTTCCAAGATTTCTTCATTTTCTATCTCGTAGATATCAAGATCTTCTTGTGGAGGATAATCTCTTGTTGGATTTCCAAAGTAGGAAGAGGAGTGTGGTATTAGGGAAAGATCAACTATACGGTGAGCAAGGTGTAGCTCTGCATAGGCGTTTAGATATTCGAGAGTGACTTTATCACTATCAACATGATGTAAGATAGAAGACTCATTCTTAGCTGCATGTGTTAGAAGAGGGTTTGTTGATATTTTCTTCACCAATGGTTCAATACGAAGTGATACCCTGAAACTTGTATCTTCCAACTCATTACTTGGGGTAAAACGTGAAGCTGAGGTTGCTATTGAATCTGCGAGAAGGTTCTTTTCTTGTGGGATTGCCTCAATGGATATGAACTCGAATCCTTTTCTTAAATCTAATACTGCTTATTTTATAGAGTCATGTAAGTTCTCACTCTAGTCTCATATACTTTAGAGACTTGGTTTACAACTAATTGCGAGTCTCCTAACACTCTGATGTCATTAACACCGATCCTTTTGGCTATGATGAGGCCAAGGAGGAGGGCTTCGTACTCAGTGTCGTTGTTTATACATTCAAAGTTTCACTTAAAAGTAAAAGGTAGGATCTTTCCCTTAGGAGAAGTAAAGATCACACCTGCCCCGGCTCCATAAAGCAACATCTAGCTCCATCGAAGTGGAGAGTCCAATATTTACTAGAAAAATGGATGTTGGGGACGTTCTTTTTGTGTCTGTTTCTTGTTTCAGATTACTTCTACCATGCAAAGTTCCTCTGTTGGAAGAGAACCAATGCCTAGGGTACATCCCATACCTGTGGAATCAAATGGTAGGAAAATTGGTAGATCTTGTTCCAGTAATTCGATAATTTTTGCAGTAGTTCCTAATGACACTATTTCTACAACGTTAGCTTTATCCGAGAAGTGGGATGCCCTTGACTAGGTTCGTAATTTCTAGTTAGTCATTGTAGGCATTAATTTTTCTTCTAGTTTTGAGTTGATTGGTTTGTTAAGTTGGTTTGTTGGGAGTTCAAACTCGAGTGAACATCTGGTCTTTTCTTCAGTCTGCTAGGTGTATTTCGAATGGTTTTGGGTCACCTTTGCTATGAATATCTTTCCTAGGTGTAAGAATCATATTTCCTGGAATAACGTAGAAGGGATTGCTTTCATGTGATGTATCCATGGTCGATCGAGGATCATATTATAGTTGGTTTCCCAATCTATGATATAAAACTCGGTGAGGATTGTCTTAGGTCCTAAGGTGACCGGTAATATTATAGTCCCAATTGAAGTAGCCTTAAGGCTATCATAACCTCTTAGCATATTTCTTGTTGTGGAACAGTTTGTTTCTCCATATCCTAGCTTTTGAAGGAAAGAGAAGGGGACAATGTTAATTGCTGCCCCATCATCAACCATTACGCGTTTAACGTAATTATTGTAAACCCACACCTGTAAATGCAAGGCTGGATCACCTCTACGTGTAATTTCAGCATCTGTTGGCATTTTTTTATGTCAAATATAAACTCGGTATCCCTATCTGGCTGCCCTGAAGGGTGGATATCGAAGTCTATATGGTTTACTTGTGTTTCGGGAGGTGGAGTGATGTTAATTAAATGACCTAGACCTAGTGCTTCTAAAAGAGCAGCCCTATGGGTAGGAGAGTTTTTCAATAAGTCCAAAAAGGAGATGTGAGAGAAGGTCTTTGTTAAGTCATTAATTAAATCATAAGCACCCATGGGTTTTACCAACGTTTGTTGAATGTTATCTGGTTCTAGTGGATAGATTGGATTTGGTTGAGAAGAATATTATCGTGTTCTTGTTATGGCTTCTACGTGCAGCTCAGTATCTAACTCCACTAGACCAACTATCTTGGTTCGTAGCTGATTTCCTAATTGCGGTGCGACAGGTGGATTTAGTGAAGTTGAGGCTTCATGATCATTATTTCCTATCATTACACCTTTGTTCATCCCATTTGGATCTAATTCATTATTGTTATTGTGATTTGGAAGTGGATCATTGAATATCTTAAGAGGTGCGTTTTGAGGGGAAACTGCCCCTGTGAAAGTATTTGGCATAGGTGTCATAGAATCTGTTAAGAACATATCTATGAAGAGTTGTCTTTGTTCTTCTAGCAAACGTTGCATGAACTTATTGTAATCACGGCAAGTCCTAGTTTCATAGCCTCGAATTTTGTGGAAACCACAATACGAGTTGGGATTATAACTCCTAGGTTGTTAGTTTGGCACGTGTTGTGGTCCAAAACTCTGATTAAACTGTTCACTATTAGGATTAAAGTTTTGCATTTGTTGCCTTTGGTTTTGGTTTTGATATCTAGTTGAGTTTTTACTTGGACCACGTGTCTGCGGCTCTACCGTTGTTTTTTTTGTTGTTGTTGTGGATGATTAAAATCCACTGCATTGATTATTGGGATAAAATTGTTGTTTCGTTGATTGTTAACTGGTGGTGGAACATTTACAACATTTTCTCTTTTAGTTTGGTCAGTCACTCCATCTGTTGTCACTCCACAGTTTTTGTTAAGGATTTTAGGTCCTTGATTCACATTTTTGGTAGTAGGATAGGTCATAGTGTTTTGGTTGGAGATGATTAACCTCCCATTTGCTCCATATGTCTTGTGACTGCTATCTATTACAGCTTGATCTATTCGGAGAGTGCTCTCGAGCACTTCATCATAAGTTCTTAATGGAAAATTTTGGACTTCTTTCTTTATCTCTACTAAGAGATTGAAGGAATAAATCGTATAGTTCCATCTAATCCACGTTTGGAGTGCTTGCTGAAGAATAGAGGACTGTATGCCATCTTTGGATGAAATGAGCAACATATTCATTTTATTCTTGTTTAATATGCAAGAATTCCCTGATTCATGTTCTCAACAATTTTTTCATGTCGAACGCCTTGATGAACTCTGAAACGAGTTGTTTAAATGAATGTATTGAGGCTTCAGGTATTCTGTAATACCAATCGAGGGCGATACCCTCTAAAGTTTTGGGGAATATTTTAGCAACAAATCCATCCCAAGGGAGCAGTTCTCGAATGGCTGTGGCATAGGCCTTAATATGTGCATTCAGGTCTCCCTCCCCTTTGTACTTGGGTAGATCGGGGAGAGGTCTTGGAAGCATGACGCTTCGTATAGTGAAGTCTAAAGGTTCTTTCAAATATTCTAAATAAGTCCCTATCGCATAGGTTTCGACCATTGATGGTGCTTGCTGAGGGGGTGGAGGTGGAATGGGTTGTTGATATGGCATAGCATATGTATTTGCAGGGGCATAAGGAAATCCCTGTGGTTGAGCGAACATGCCGGGAGAAGAGAACATATCTCCCTGTGGTGATTTGGAATACATGTTTAAGTATGGAGGAGCATTGCTCAAGAATGGGTTGTTTTGTGCTAAGCTGGGAGGTATCATATTCTCAACTGGAGTGGTGTTTGAAAACGTGGTTCTAGTTGGTGTTTGTTGTAAATACTGAGGAGGCATGCCCAACGTGCCTGTTCCTGTGAGGAGGTCTACTTGGTTGGGATGATGTGGAGGATTGGAAGTTCCTGCTTGCATGAACTGTGAATTTTGATTTGCTTGAGCAAGTTCCAACCCTCTAACCTTCTCAACTAAGGCTGAGATGACCTCATTTGGTGAAGACACGGTATTGGTTGTTGTCTACCTTGAGGTTGTATAGGCATATGGTACCCTGCTATGAACTGATCGTTGCCCTGCCAAGTTTCACCGAGGGCATTTCCTATAGGTGGAGGAATGGGGGTGTTTTCTTGGAACGAGACCTCGGGTTGTGTTTGCAAACCTCCTATAGGTGGGTACATATTTTGAGAGCGTTTTTCACTCCTAGCATAACGTGCTAAGTATTTTTCATCTAAAAATAGATATGGATCTGACTGTCTACTAATTTGTGGTCTAAGAAACACCCGAGGAGATGAACCAGATTCTCTAGTGAGCGTCATGTTGTTTGAGCCTGAAGGCTCTGGTTGTTGCATTTGAGTGAGTTGATCCAACTCCTCTATTTGGAAAGAAGAACTATATCTAGTCCTTTGAGGCGGAGTTTGTGTTGAAAATTGGTTAGTTGAATAGTTGTCACCCCATGCTGAGAGCAAGGGTGATGGTTGTCTATTTAATTGATCGTAGTATGCTTCAAGACCTAGGAGAGGTCTGCCATATGCATCGTATCCTGACATATTCTGGGGGTATATAAATACCCGCTAGAATAATGGGAAGAAGCGAAGGTGGATAAAACTAAAAAGAAGAGTGTGAAAGTGAAGCAATTGTTCCTTTCACGTCGGGTTCACCAATTTTGTTGGTGAAGCTGATGTGAAGGCTAATGAGGTGGAAAAGACGAAAAGTATACTAATTGGAAGAACAAGTAGAAATAAGACTCCGAACCAGAAGGTAGGAAGTTCACGTCGGGTTCACCAATTTTGTATGACAGAAAAAGTGACATACGAGGATGATAATCGGCAAGTGACTTTCCGTACCCGACCTCTTGAGGTCGTGCCAAGACAGCCGGTGGTTTGAAATGCGGGTGACTTAGATGAAGTCATAGCCGAGATTATGGCCAGTTTTTAATGATAGAAAAGCTACATGTGAGGATGAGAATCGGAAAGTAACTTTCCTATAGCTAACTGTAGGAGGATCAGTGACTAAGATCTGGTAGTGTGATCTCCTGATAGCTAAATGACAAAGGGGAGATTTAGAGGCTATGAACGGGTAGCATAAATTCCCTAGTGGTTTATCCTCCTAACTAAGATCTAAGTGTTAATCTAGTTTTGAAGTCTCCGAATTAACTTAAACTGAAAATAACAATTTATACTACTGCTGAAAAGGAAACTACTCTAAACAAAATATATGATTGAAACATTATAATTACGAACAACAATTAAACTACTTTTATACTAAAACTAAACAAGCGAGATAACCCGGTGTGGTTATTCACCTATGCAGATGTGTGAATCCAGATAAAATATGGCTAATTAACCTAATTGAAAACCTTCAATCCTACCTCAGAAGTGAGGAACAAATCATAGCTTCTCAGAAACTATCATTCCCCACAACTTCCTTGGCAATATTGAAAGTGAGCTTAACTAAAATAAAATGATTCACGCTTTCTATTTGATAATAACTTTGACGATTTAAACCTCGGATTTTATTGAGCGGAGGAAAATCCAGTAGTGTATGAATTTGTCCCCTCAGAATGATCTCCTCATTCCTTCGTGTTCACGTGAATCCAGAAGAGCGTGTATATGTTAGCATCAATAGAAGAAGGTATTTAAACAATGGCAACTTTGGATATAGACCGAATATAATGCGAGTAGGAGAGGGATAGCACAAGTGATAGAGCTTGGCGTATGCAATTCCTAGTGGGATTTATTGTGGGAATACAACACAAGTGTACCGAGAGATTCTAGAATCTACCTTCTGTGAAGAACACAACCTGCAACTCTAATGGATTAAATGACACTACCCTACTCTAAACTAATTTGTATGAACAACAATGAACAAGACTTAAGTAAGAAGATCAAAATGCTTCTAACAGCAAAGGAAAACTAGCATGGATGTAAAACATGAAAACAAAATGAATTCTAAGCAAGAAATTGAAATACTAAACAATGGAAATGAGAAGTTGAGGGGCCATTTTCTTGAAAACAAGCTGGCTATTTATAGATTTCACATTCACCCAAAGGTAATTCCTATTAGAACTCTTTTACCATTAAACAATGAAGAAACACTATTCCAGGGAACATAAAACATTAATAAGAGCTAAGGCGGTTGAGAAAAGCTGGTAAATGTTGAAAAATTAGGCAAGTCGCGATCAAAAGAACGTGCTGGAGAACGCGTAAAGGACCGCTACCTAAGTAGGGCAGCGGTTCGATCCATGAGACCACGCCACTGGTAGGCGGCGGTTTTGTCTTTGAAGGTCGAAAGCTAGAAAAGAAAGGTAGAGGATAAAGCAAAGTACACAAAGCTTAGACAAGATGCTTGGGATGCTAACATACACTTGGCGAGATTTCCTAGATTCCGAACACCTTGCAAGGTGAATCTGTATCATCATTGGGGCATGTGTAACATCATTTTGGCGGTACAATACCCAAAAATTTTGGGTACGTATAGTTGGCCCTTCGAGGTCGAGATTTGGACAAGGTTAGAGTGTAGTGGGACCGATATGATGAGACATCAGCTACCTTGGAGGATGCTACACCACTGAGGGCTAGATATCCCTATCTCTTCCAATGACTTCCAAGAGGAAGTCTAATTCTAGGAGAGGGGGATGTAGTGCCCAAATTTTTATGGCTCCAGTTATCTGTTGGTTCCTTTATGCATGGACATGTTTTGACTAAGACTCTGATAGATTTTGGACATTTTGCTATGTTATTTATCCTCATGGACATTATGGTATTTTGGGCGCGTAGCGCCAATTGGACTAGATTCGTATATTGATATATTTCTTGTGATGTTGATGACACTAACAGGTACATGATAGTGAGATTTATTGGTTTGATGTTGATTTCTTAAGTCGATTTGATTAATGATATAGTTTTCTAGATTTAATAATGGTAATCTCATGCTAGCCTAAGTGTATGTTGTTGTAATTTTATCTGTGGATGATTCGTGGCGAACTATGTGTATAATTGTATGCATTGTACTTTCAGTTGTATAATGATGTTAGGAAATTATAAGTTTGATTAATTTTGTGATGAGTACATGATGTTTATTGTATTGGACAGAGGCGGTTAATGTGTGCAATGAGTGTGCAGGTGACAGGTATAGGAGAGCATGGGTTTCAGGGCGGCTACACAATTGTGCACAAGTGGCCCACGGGATAAGTCTTAACCATGCTAAATGTTTGAGGCCTTAGAATAGGTGTATTAATTGGGCACCATGGGTGAACCCTCAATTGTAATGTATTTATGTCTTGTAAAATTAATTATGTTTAGGGTGTGTTTTATTAAGTAAACTAGTTTAGGGGTTTAATGATCTCATCTTAATTTTAGTGATGGTTTTGGGTAAGTGTGTGTGTGTTGGTAGAAGGGATTGGGGACACATGTGAACCTTGGGTGGACCCCACACCCTCTACCCTTGTGCCCAAGTGTGCCAAACCCGAAATTGGGTTATTTTGGGCATTTTTAGTGACCCCTTTTTAGTTTGGGAGTTCACTTAGCATGAAAATGGGCCCTTGGACCCTACCTGATAGGTAGGGCGGCTTATTTCCAAGGTTTAGAGGGAGTTTCCCTCCCATTTTACCCTCCTTAGTCACCATCCATGTAAGATGGTTGGTTTGTGTGTATTTGTTAAAAGTTGCTCCACTTTGTTTTATTTTCGTTTTTAGTATTTTGGGTGATAAGGGCTAAAAGGTGAGTTTACTTTTACTTATTTGGTTTTTGGAATCTTTGACTCATGGGAGGAGAGGGGGTGACACTTGTCACCTTCCCATTGGTGAGGAAACTTTTGGGTTCCTCTTCTTATTCTTCCTCATGTGGAAGGAAGGGGTCTTCTTTGCTCATTTTTTTGGGAGAACTTGGAGAATTTTGGGAGCTTGGAAGTTTGCTTGGACAAAGGGGAAAAGCTTAGAGTCTTGGAAAGCATTGTAGAGGTAGGATTATTAATCATTTTCTTTCCTTGTGCTTATCGTGTTAACTAAGCAATGGTCAATAAAATAATGTGTGTGAAATGATGTGTTGTAAAGTTGTATGGAGAATGTAGTTTGTTTTTTTTTTTTTGCTTTGTTGTTTTCTTTTGTTTTCTCTCCACCATCATATGGCTTGATGGTTTTGGAGAATGTAGGGGAAGAGAGAGGGATTTCCCTCTCAAACCTCATGGTTGTTGGTCAAGCCATGAAGGTTCCTTCTCATCCCCTACTATGGTTTGAGGTGGGAGAAAGATTCATATGGCTTGAACCTTCCCCATTCTTGGTGAGGAAACCCTTTGGGTTTGAAAATCCTCCCAAGAAGGATTTCTTTGACATAAAGTAGGAATAAGGAGGATGAATGATTAGGAGGAATAAGGAGGTTTGTAAACATGTTTTTGTTAGTGTATCCTTGGGTTGAACACTTTTGTTTTGGGCATCCTATTTCTTCTCTTCCCCCTTTTTGTGAGGGTGATTTTGTTTCTCCTCATGTTGTTGTCTTACCATGTAGATTATGTCTAAGTGTTTTAATGTTGCTATGTATTTTTGTTGTATTTATTCCCTTTATACTTGTGCACATTGTGGAAGTTAGTTCCTGTCTCCCATGGGCTTGGGGGAGGCTAGCATGACTTCTAACCATGGAAAGGCATGTGATGATGCCTATTGGTTGGGTGGTAAACAAGTTTTGTCTCTTATTTCAGCATCCTTGGAAGAACACTCAAAGTTGGAGATAGTTGGAGTCTCCTTGTCATCTTGGTCCTATTGGTCATCTTCATTCTTTTGAGGACATTACTTTTATTATATATTTACAAATGTTGCTTTGTGAAGATTTTATCTTCTTGTAAAACACCTATTTTATACTTGATGTTACTTGTAAACTTAAGTCATTGCTAAAGAAGTTTTCCTTCATTATTGCAAGAATCTTGTAAACAAAAAAAGAAAGGAAGGATTACCATATTGAAAACATGAGCTCTTTTATTTTAATGTCTTCATTTGGAGGTCTTGGTTGTTTATAAATATGCAAAACTATAGTTATGCATCATACATTACATCTGAAATATTTAGTTGTGTTTACTTTTAAAAGTTTTAATTAGAAAAAAAAATCTATGAGATGTCATATGTATATAAATATGAAATTTATAAGCTAAGCATTCTTTTAAATCTGTAATTTTTTTATGGCATTACATCTCGTCCCTTCATAATATCATACTCTTATTTTGGGTGATAAGGGCTAAAATGTGAGTTTACTTTTACTTATTTGGTTTTGGAATCTTTGACTCATGGGAGAAGAGGGGTGACACTTGTCACCTTCCCATTGGTGAGGAAACTTTTGGGTTCCTCTTCTTATTCTTCCTCATGTGGAAGGAAGGGGTCTTCTTTGCTCATTTTTTTGGGAGAACTTGGAAAATTTTGGGAGCTTGGAAGTTTTCTTGGACAAAGGGGAAAAGCTTAGAGTCTTGGAAAGTATTTTAGAGGTAGGATTCTTAATCCGTTTGTTTCCTTGTTGTGCTTATCTTGTTAACTAAGCAATGGTCAATAAAATAATGTGTGAAATGATGTGTTGTAAATTTGTATGGAGAATGTAGTTTGTTTGTCTTGTTGCTTTATTTGTTTCTTTTGTTTTCTCTCCACCATCATATGGCTTGATAGTTTTGGAGAATGTAGGGGAAGATAGAGGAATTTCCCTCTCAAACCTCATGGTTGTTGGTCAAGCCATGAAGGTTCCTTCTCATCCCCTCATATGGTTTGAGGTGGGAGAAAGGTTCATATGGCTTGAACCTTCCCCATTATTGGTGAGGAAACCCCTTTGGGTTTGAAAATCCTCCCAAGAAAGATTTCTTTGACATAAAGGAGGAATAAGGAGGATGAATGATTAGGAGGAATAAGGAGGTTTGTAAACATGCTTTTGTTGGTGTATCCTTGGGTTGAACACCTTTGTTTTGGGCATCCTATTTCTTCTCTTCCCCCTTTTTGTGAGGGTGACCTTGTTTCTCCTCATGTTGTTGTCTTACCATGTAGATTATTTCTAAGTGTTTTTGTTGTTGCAAATCAGCAGCACCCCTGGATGCAAATCAAGGTTCTAAGTTGATGTTTAGGGCATCCAGTGTGATTGCACAACATTGAAACCTCTCTCCAAGTGTGGGACTTGCAAGATGAGAGAGGAATCTCCAGATTAGAGGTTGGTTCCTCAAACTCCTCTGATTAGATCTATTATTTGCACAACTGCAGAGGTTCAGATCCTAATTTTATCCTAGATTGCAAGGAGACATGGATAAGAAATGCAAAAATTGAAACTAAACTAATGATGGTGATGCACCAAAGGAGTGGTGAATATTTTTACTCATGCAAATAGACACAAATCAAAATTGTAGCATAAAACATCATGCACAAAGTTGATAATTTGTAATCAAAGGTTTGAAATGAAACAAACAACACATGCAAAGGACTGAAAGCATTCACAGAGCCTGCATTGTGATTTTCAACATCAAAATCCTTGCATTCCAACACCAAAGAGGAAAAAAAGGCCTGTTACAATCCCTGGAAGGTCTGATACTTCTAAAATCACTTGCTAAAGATGAAAACAGAAGCTTGTTGTGCAAAAAAGTGTTCAACCATCAAAAAATGAGCCAAATCTGGCTTTTACAGTGCATGGGTCGAGCCCAGGAGAGAGAAAACGTGAAAACACGTGGGAGCCATTCCTCATTGACCAAAATGCATTAAAAATAGCATGGAGGTCCTTACAAACCCATGCCCTGACATTTTTGACCATACTGGAGAAGAATGCGACCCATTTTGCATTAAAATTGGTTGTTGAAACGTCAGTTCTGTCCATGGGTGCATACCAGAAGAATTTTTTGATTTTATCCCTCCAAACTAAACCAAAATTCAAAATTGACCATGGAATCATGTAGAGAATTTTACCATCTTTCCATTGATATAAAGAACATGAAAATCCGAGCTCTGGATCGAAAGTTATGGCCGTTTGAAGATTTAGGGCAAAAACAGGCCCAAAACGGATCGGCGGGAAAAAAATTCGAATTTTACCTCTTTTTTGCATTTGGAAATTTTTTTCGAAAATCCCCACGCTCCGCCACCTCCTGGGACACGTGGCAGCTTCCTATTGGCTACGGGCTTCCAAGGGGAAAATTTCCCACAAAAACTCCGCCGAGCCATAACTTGAAAAATATGAGTTAGGAGGAAAACTTTACCTTTCTGGAAAGCTGAGAGAGAGCTCTATCCAATGGTGCCATTTCCAGAAAGATTTGAGTGCCTGAAAATAAAAAAATGGAGACTGAGGCACAAGAGAGGCAAGAACACAAGGAGTTAGCCATCCAAAATGAGCAGGGGCACATTTTGGATAACAATTTTAATGTTCTATGTGTTTTTGTTGTATTTATTCCCTTTATACTTGTGCACATTGTGGAAGTTAGTTCATGTCTCCCATGGGCTTGGGGGAGGCTAGCATGACTTCCAACCATGGAAAGGCATGTGATGATGCCTATTGGTTGGGTGGTAAACAAGCCTTGTCTCTTATTTCAGCATACTTGGAAGAACACTCAAGTTTGGAGATAGTTGGAGCCTCTTGTCATCTTGGTCCTATTGGTCATCTTCATTTTTTTGAAGACATTACTTTCATTTTATCTCTACAAATGTGGCTTGGTAAAGCTTTTATCTTCTTGTAAAACACCTCTTTTGTACTTGATGCTACTTGTAAACTTAAGTCATTGCTAAGGAAGTTTTCCCTTCATTGTTGCAAGAATCTTGTAAAAAAAAAAAAGAAAGGAAGGATTACCATATTGAAAACATGAGCTCTTTTATTTTAATGTCTTCATTTAGAGGTCTTGGTTGTTTATAAATCTGCAAAAATGTAGTTATGCATCATACATTACATCTGAAATATTTAGTTGTGTTTACTTTTAAAAGTTTTAATAAAATAAAATAAAAAATCTATGAGATGGCATATGTATATAAATATGAAATTTATAAGCTAAGCATTCTTTTAAATTTGTAATTTTTGTATGGCATTACTTCTCGTCCCTTCATAATAACATACTCTTCTTTTTATGCTAAATAATTATTTGGGTCATTTCATATTCCTAGTGTTGTTCTTGTCATAATATCCCACCTATGAAAGACTATATAAGCAAGTCATTAATTATCACATCATAACTCACCTGGAATTATTACAAGCTTATATTGCAAATATCATTCTAGAAGTAATAATAAAATGGTTATTGAATCTACTCAAATCAGTTATACATCATATACGGAAGTCCCTACTACAAGTGTGAAATACTCAACTAGGTCAAGGAGTCTAGCTTTACCCATCTACGAAGAAGAAAAGATCATAGATCCATGTCTTAAGAAAGAGAAAATTCACTCCAATCATTACAAAAGGGTTTCAATCAACATAAGGGTTAGGTCACATAACTAACTCAAACCAGATCTCACTAAGTCATGTTTTGGGATATCTTCATTTTTAGATTAAATGAGAGATGATACGAGATTTATACATGTTCTGAGCTTCCTCATCTTGTGCATGTTGATCGACATCCTCCAAAGGGTTGATATAATCCTCTTCATCAGCGTAAATGACTATGTCATGAGGGTTTGAATATCTTGGATATATCTTCTAAATAAGAAAATCTCCCTTCGAACCTCCTTGGGAAAACCGGTAGATAAATCCATCTAATCATTGGTTACGAAATTTGAGTTCTTTCTTAGATAAACTCGTCTTAGTATTTTGGCAGTGGATGCAAAAATCCATTGAATTAAGATGCCACTTTTTGTGTTGCAAATAGAAACACAGTGAAATTGCAAAGTATAGAGTAAAAATGCTATTGAAAGAGGGAAATGGGATAGTATGTTTTCCAAGAATGGATTACACCTATAAATTAGATCGTAGAAAACGAACACTCACACATCATGTTGGATATCTTTTGTATTCGATTTTGATATTATAAAAATAAAGTAAATCCTTTACGTTTTCCCCTTATGTATTCAAATTACCAAAATGTTTATTTACCGATGACTGTCTTATGACCGAAGTCTTCACTATCAATAATAATCCAAAATACAAAATAATAACCATGATAATCCTTCCCAAAGAAGAACTTTTTCAAATAAATGTACTCGATAATAGATATATTTAAATACATATATCGGTAAACTATTGTTACACGTGCGTAGCATAACGAGTGAGGTTGATGGTGTGACATTGTCATCAAGCGTGCCATGCCACGTCGAATGTTGGACTCAACTCGGGATTGCCGTAAATATTCCCTTCAAACGGTTTATTGTTTTAGGTACCATGCACGTTTTCTTCTCTCGCCCACGGCCCATGGCACATGGCAACTCCAACTATTCTATTCCAAATTCCAAATTCCCATACTCGAGAAGCTTCCATTTTCTTGGACGAGCAGTTTTATAAGCCAACATTTAATTTTACAATTGGTTTTGAAGGTAGATAAGTATGTAGAATTAAATAAATCCTAGACCTAGACTTACAAGGCCCAATTAGGGTTCCAAATAAGTTCATTTTTAAGTATTGTATATTTTCTTTTCTAAAATTATTTCAAGTGAAAAAGACGATGGTCAATGTTATGAGTGATAAGCTAAGCACATGATTTATCAAAAATATTAAGAAACTCATTTTTTTATTAGAAACACTTAGGCAAGGACTAGTCATATTGAGACTCTTGTATAGGTTTTTGTTATGTGGTAAAAAACCCGGTCGACCCTTTATGTTATTTCAGTATGTGGTTTGGGCCAATTTTTATCCATATTTGACATACGCGTAATTTATAATAATTATTTTTACTCCAATCAATACATTGTAAATTTCTCTATTTTTAATAAGCAACAAATATTTTACTTTAGTGAAGAATAAAATCATTGGTAATTTAATTTTATTATTATTATAGTAAATATTCAATTACATTATTACTCTAATAAAAATTTCATATAATGGACTCTTTAAATACTATGATTATATGCAATAAAAAGGATCTTTATTATTTTTATCTAAAAGAATAGTCCCAAAATAAACCCATATTTTTTCTTATATTTTTATTATTATTTACACTCTAATAAAATTGATATTTATTTTTACATTAAATCTACTTGATTTAAGTCTCTTCTTAAGTTTACATGATATTTATATTTTCCAACATAATGTACCACTAAAATTTACACATTATTTACCACCCATACACACTCAACACTTCGATGACCTCGAACGTGAATTCACAAACTCTTTAAAATATCTAAATGGAGACCTAATATATGGACTTATGTGTTATAGGCAGTCATTGATCATTCCATTTCACCTTATGGAAAACATTTAATTAGATGTGGGGAATCTCACGACTTGATAGTGTTGAATGGGCCTTCTTGTTTTCCTGGGTTTGGGGCTTCCACCTGCTATCCTCATGCTAGTGGTGCCAGTGTGGTGGATTATGTCTTATCCATAATTTAAAAGTGTCTCGAGAATCCAACCGTATCATTGTAAAAAGCAACTTTGAAATCTCCTCGGTTCTACTGAGATGGTTCGCAAGTTCATACTTTACATTATCTTTATCAACATTTTCCTCATTTGAATTTATCCCCCTCCTATGGATACCCATATTTTTTCCCATATAGAAACTTGTGTGTTAAAGTATAGCCCTTTCTCCCGCCTTGATAGAAGAAACATGGGAAAACTAATAAATAGGATTTTTAAACCATAAAACTATTATTTTCCTTAAACCTTGTGTTTTCTACCAAAGGTGGATGGCTTATGGCACATATTTCCTACCATTTTTCTAAATAAGGCATAGTCTGTTTGCTCTGCAATCATCCTAAATGATTATGTTACGAGGGTTTGAATATCTTGGATATATTTGTTTCATTTATTTCTAAATAATTTTTTATTTTGGTGAGAATTTCCTTGGAAAAATTGGTAGATAAATTTTTCATCTCATTTTTAGTTACGGATTTTGAGTTGTTTTCTAATATAAAATCGTCTTAGTATTTTGATATGGGATGTAAAAATTCATTGAAATTATGATGCCACTTTTATAAGGATACAAAAAGTGGCATCATAATTAAATTAAATTGATTATTCTTATCTAAAATTAAATTAAATTTGTAATTTGCACGTTGGTAACCATTGATTTGACTATGCACTTTTGTGATGATAAATTCTATATATTTCTCCATTCCCGGTTACCAATTTCTGAGGTCCATTGTTTAGCTTGTTTATCTTTATACACTTACATATCGAGACATCCTGAGAATTCAATACATGAAATCTATATTAAAATATTAATTTACCAGTTCCAAATCTCATTCAACATGTTCCCTTCTCATGTATCGGACCGTACAATCTGGTCATGGCCATACCATGCGTTCCTAACTTCTTTGTATGGTCTTGAACCGACATGTCTTTCCACAGGACTTTCATTTTGAAATCTTTTGTTTAGTTTTATACTTTGTTTGAGTCGTCCATTCTAAGAAAAATAATCCAAGGAACCCTATATAAACAAAAACACCACCTCATTTAATAAGTTGGAACTCCTAAGAGAAATGTACTACAACATTCAAATATTACACTTGAAAAAGGCATCCAAAGATCTCTAAATCTTGCATTGTCACATCTAAAGTTATTAAGGCAACATTTACATCATATCTGATTCTACAAACCAAGTCAAGACAACCATATGTCTTATCTACAACCATCTAAACATCCTCTTTCTAAGTGTTTTTAGCAAGAGTCGAGT
Organism: Taxus wallichiana var. yunnanensis; assembly: GCA_018340775.1. NCBI lineage: Eukaryota > Viridiplantae > Streptophyta > Pinopsida > Cupressales > Taxaceae > Taxus > Taxus wallichiana. The sequence continues at coordinate 390,479,269 of CM031237.1, read as the reverse complement.
CAAAGCATGTATGGTCAAAATAATTGCTAAATCTGCTTGATCTATCTAGATATCACATGCTAGGTGGAGAACAATGTGTGGTTTGACGCCTCTTCAGAGTAATTCCAACATCAGCGGTGCATGGGGGTTCCCACAACCCTTCTAATGTCTGTATTATAGGAATCTTCATCCATGGCTAGGGTTTAATATGATGGTTAGATCACACAAAAACTTCACTACATGTGTGGAAACTAGGGTTTGATAGTGAAAGACAAATCTACAAAAGTGAAAAACCCATAAAGTTGCAGAAGTTATCTTAGAGAAGGTCCAAGACTATAGAAAAGGTCATGGATCATATGGCACATTCCTAACTATGTTGTACAACCCCAACCTCATCAAAATTTCAATTCTAGTCCAATTTGTTAGGGTTTCCCATGTTCATTTCTCCTAGTTTATGTTCTACATAGTCATAAATATTTCTCGAAATAAGTTGTGCCAAGTTAAATGCTTCGATACCATTGTTTTTACTTTCAATTGTTTGTTAGGTTAAGTGGTGTATTGTAATATTTCTTATTTGATCCAAGTTCTGAATCTGATTTACTATTTATATTGCATCATTCTTGTTCTAATATCTCTAATAAATTCTAATAATATATTCAATACCTAATTAAAATGAACTAGGAATTTAATTTAGGGTAAAGAGTTTGGTGATCCTACTTTTGATCAAACCGTTAGCAAAATTTAGGATCTTCTTAGCTCATTGTGTATAAGGCCTATTAGTCTCAAAACCCTAGTTTCCTTAGGGTTCTTATATGCAATTTATCTTAAGATCCATGCCTGATTTTCATCTATCATCTTCCATATATTTGGTTTATAAAAACGTTCATAGGGTTTCATGGTCGGTTCTACCCTTTGGGTCACTTTCTAGGGCTATTAATTTGAAATTTACATTTTATTTTAGATATCGAGCATAACGACTCTATTTTCAAATTCCTTTAAGGATGGTTTTTAATTATACATATTTCACAAAAACCTCTTTTTGTTTTTTCTATTTTTCCACATTATTTGAAAATTTAATAATACTAATTTCAGTAATTAGGGTATAATTAGAAAAATATACACTTTTGAAAAAATCCCTAGGAGGTTGTTAATTTGCATAATTAGATTCCAGAATACCTATTTTCGTTATGTAAAATTCAAATAATATTTATATATATGGTCATTATATTCATTTGATGAAGGTCACTTTTTTCTCAACATCACTTTTTGGGTCTTATCCCCATGGTCTCCTGATTGTCGGCCCTCTATATGCTAATATCTATTCTTTTCTATCTACTTGGATTTTTATATATCCTTTTTTATACCATCATGGCCCATGCCATAGTTTCCATAGTCTCCTTGTATCATTTACTTCAACGTCACCCAACATGTAAAGATACTCTCACAAAACTAGTGCACAAAATCAAGCTCGATGATAATACTACACCTTCCCATGTGAATTCAAGTTTGGTCTGTATTTCAAATCCATCTACTAGTAATCAATCCACATTTCAAATGGATATCTTAGAGTCTATGCAAGCTTTACAACATGCTTATTAAGATAAATTTCAGGCTATAAATATTGAGATCACATCACTCAAGTGTGAGATAATGCATCTAAAAAATTATTCCAAGGTGTATATTCATTGTATTATTACAAATCATGATCAATCTAGTTCTAATCCCATTGAAAATAATTTATTTACACATCATACATGTGACCATACAATTGAAGTAAAATTAATACAATAGAAAGCACCTCTTCAATTTGAACAACATACTAGATACAATGATATTTTAGCTAAGATACTCAATAATCAATTAATTAATCTGTTACCTACTTATTGTTACCCTTTCTATCGGCTTACAAATTTTCAAAGGTCAAGAATTTTACAATTATGATGGATTAAATGGACATCATGATAATGATTTCTACGCTTTAAAATGAAATATTCAACAACTTAATTGCAAGGCTTTATTTCATTTACTACATAACATTTTCCTACACATTCATCTCAAAATTTCAACTCTAACTAGGTTCCTAAAGGTGATACATTTATGTCTGGTGAACATAATAAAATATCAAATGGTGCAACTTCTACAACAATACAAGAGACACCTATTCAATAAGAGGATAAGAATGACATAAATCCTTTGAAGAACCAATATTAGTTGTAGAATTACATCCTAGTATTGTGTAACCTGCCATAGAACTATCACCAATCAAGAATGAAAAATTACACACCACATCTGATCACTTAAGAATATACAAGGCCAATCAAGGGGAAACACAACAATGAATTCTATAAAAACCTCTAATAATCCATAACACAATGAGACTATTATGATTTGAATGATGATATCGATTTGGATGTTATGTAAAAGGCACATATGAATGAAATTGATTAGGGTAAGTGCACCAAGTTGTGGGGCCAAAAGTGGAAAAAATTAAAAATGAATGAAATGCGATCGCGTTATGTTTTCCTAGACTCAGGAATTCATGAACCTATAGCGCGTACGCATTTCTAGTGCTATAAAATGCCAACGCATTTTAAGCAATATGAATTTTAGGAGGGCTGAAGGAGTTTGAAGGAGCCATATTTACTAAAATAAATGTTAAGTATAAAGAAATAATAATATTTCTTTATACTTTAAATTTATTTTAGTAAATATAAGAAGTTAGGGTCACTTTGCACCTGATGGAAGTGGTCCGTAGTTTAAGATTATAATCTAGAAGATAGTTTTTCAAAATCTAATCTGGTCATTACTTACACATTTTAATAATTTTAACAATGACCTAAAACTTTTACGCCATATATATTGTAGTCGGTCTTTGTTCTATGAAAACATATAGTCGTTTTGTAGTTTTTTAACCTTCTCGATTGGATTTGGGCCCTACCACTACTTGAATTGGTACTAATTTTGAAATGTGTTCCATAATTCACTTTAGTGACCATGAATCAGCTCTATGATGCTTGTCTACTTCTTACTAAAATGATATCCTCACTTTATAGATAGAGGATTTCTCTCTAAATGGGATTCCTTTCCCATGGAAAAAATGAGGAGATTGTAATGTGCCTCCTCAAAGGTTTGATCACACTACTAGGTGTTGAATGAGTTTTTATGAATAGTACTAAGTGAATTGCATCAAGTGAACTCAGATGATTGCTCATTCTTAGAAATATGGTATTCCATATAAAGATCATCCCTTCACCTTTCCTGGCTCTAAAATCATCCTTTCATGGAATCAAATTCAAGATTCTCATACATGTATTTTCTCATATGTATCTCATGGAGATAGATGATGCCTTAATACTTCACACATGATGGTCATAGATACCTCAGTGACATGACTAGAAAATGTTGTCTTCTTCTTTGGAGATATTTAGGTATAATGACAGATTCAGGATATGATTATCATCGAGGGTTAGGGTTATGGTATATAATTTAGGGTTGAGGTTTGAGGGTTTAGGGTTTAGGGCTCAGGGTTTAGGGTTTAGGGATCAAGATTTAAGGTTTAGAGTTGAGGGTTGATTAGGATTTAGGGTTTATAGTTTAGGGTTTAGGGATTAGGGTTTAAGGTTTAAGGATCAAGGTTAAGGGTTTAGGGAACATGGTTTAGGATTGAAGGTTTAAGGCCTAGGTTTTAGGGTTTAGGGTTTAGGGGTTAGGGTTTAAGGCTCAGGGTTTAGGATCACCCACTCATTCACTGTAATGTTTTGTGTCTTACCCATTCTTATTAGTATTGAAAGAGAGTATTCAACTAAAAATGGTTCATATGCTTCATAGGCAAAACATTCAAAAGGAGTCATCACAATTCGATGCCTTTCATCGGTGATATTTTTAAGGAGGAAAATTCTAGATATCCAAGAACAATTTGGTATAAAGAAATGTTACCCAATACATCTATCTTCTTTTTGCCATCGCATGGGAACTATTTCACACATTGTAATGTTTTGTGTCTTACCCATTCTTATTATTATTGACATAGAGTATTCAATTGAAAAGGGTTCATCTACTTTGTATGTCGAACATTCAAGGAGAGTCACCACAATTTAATGTATTTCATCTGTTGATATTTTGACGAGGGAAATTACAGATGTCCAAGAAAAATTTGGTACAAATAATTTTTTTGACGCTCTTTTGAATAATTATTTCAGTTGCAAGCTGTTGGGAACGAAGCTTTCATTCGAAAAAAAAAGCTTGATATGTTCAGTGCTTGTGTAAGATGGTAACTTGAGATGATTTTTTATGTTCTAGTTTATTTTCCAAGATGCATTACTCCAATGTTTGAAAATATTTCTCCAGATGCAATAACATTCTAATTCAGACTCTCAATGATTCTTGAATGTCCAATCTGCCATAGACCCCAGTAGTCCTCGATCCTTGGATATAGGGAGACACTGTTACTTGGCTTCCATTTATAACGATAGATATATTTGTAAATTCGTGTTATGACCTTTAAATCTGTATGAATTTAAAGTTGTTTGGAAGTCACATCACACCCTTCACTAGGCTTGATGAATACCCCTATCTTTTTAAGGCGATTTTGAAAGCATCCATGAGTTTATCATAGAAGGAATTATCAATGAATGGAAGGTCACTAAGTCGTAGGCCAAATGACTCCCATTCAGAACTAAACAAGAAATATTTACTATGAGATTGATAACCCCTTTGTGTTCTTAGCCATTCCTCGTTTCTTTATGCTTATTTTGAACACTTCAAGAAGTTTTCTCAAATTTGCTATCAATTCCAGCAGTAGAAGAGATTTCTATTTTTCCAAAGGAGAGGATACTGTAGGAAATTTAGTTTTGATCCTACACCTGTGTGCCGATATATTCTCTAAGTCTCTTGCATTTCCTTTGATATTAATTTTTGTGTTGCGATGGTTATTTTTTCCAGCTTCCAATGGGTCATCCTTACTTGCATAATACCATACATGGAAATATTAGAAATGTGAAATGTGTTTTAGAATGTGAATAAATTGACATTCAAGAGCGCAAGTATATGTGGGGAGAAACATGTTTGGTAGATATGTGTTATATGCATTGTAAGGCACAATGTAGATGTCATATCCATTTAGTTTCTTGTCCCACCTCTCATAAACAAGGTAGTTGCACAAACAAATTCAATGATGGTTATAGGCATGAGACTAGGAAATATGGTCCTAATATTGATATTAAAAATATGAACTCACTCATGAGACCTCTGGAAATATATGAGGTTTAGGGGTTATAGATTAGGGCTCTGGATTAAGTGTTCAAGGTTTAGGGTTTGGTGTTTAGGGTTTAGGATTTAGTGTTCAAGGTTTAGGGTTTATTATTTTGGTTTTAGGGTTTAGGGTTTATAATTTAGGGTTTAGGTCTCAGGGTTAAGGGTTGAGGGTTAAGGGTTTAGGTCACAAAGTTCAGGGTTTAGGGTTTAGTGTTTAAGGCTTAGGGTTTAGGGTTTAAGGTTTAGGGTTTAGGGTTTAGGGCTCGGGGTTTAGGATTCGGTGTTTAGGTTTTAGGGTTTAGGGTTAAGGTTTAGGGTTTTGGATTTATTTTTTAAGGTTTAGGGTTTAACATTGAGGGCTCATGGTTTAGGGTTAAGGTTTTGGGGTTTAGGGTTTAGGATTTAGCATTTAGGGCTTAAGATTTAGGGTTTATGGTTTAGGGCTCAAGGTTTAGGGTCATCCCTTCATCTTCCTTGGCTCTAAAATCATCCTTTCATGGAATCAAATTCAATATTCTTATACGTGTCTTTTCTCATATGTATCTCATAGAGATAGATGATGTCTTAATACTTCACACATGATGGTCCTAGATATCTCGATGGCATGAGTAGCTCATTTTATCTTGTTCTTTGGTGATATTTGGGAAGATTGATAGAGTCAGGACATGATTATCATCAAGGGTTAGGGTTATGAGTTAATTGTTAAGGGTTTAGGGTTTAGGGTTTAGGGTGTACAATTTAGGGTTAAGGGTTTATAATTTATGGCTCAAGGTTTAGGGTTTATAATTTATGGCTCAAGGTTTATGGTTTAGGTTTTAGGGTTTAGGATTTAGGTTTTAGGGTTTGGGGCTTAGGTTTTAGGGTTTAAGGCTCAATATTTAAGGTTTAGGGTTGAGGGTTGATTAGGGTTTAGGGTTTATGGTTTAGGATTTAGGGATTAGTGTTTAAGGTTTAAGGATCAAGGTTAAGGGTTTAGGTTACGGGGTTTAGGATTTAAGGTTTAAGGCTCGGGGTTTAAGATTTAGGGTTTAGGGCTCAAGGTTTAAGGCTCGGGGTTTAGGGCTAATGGTTTAGGGAATATTTATAGCAACCCTAAATGGACTCTCAGATATGTAGTTTGAAATGAGTCATTTGGTGTGATTGCACAACATGGAGCATCTCTCAAAGTGTGGTACCTTGAAATTGATAGAGCTCTCAAGAGTAAGGCTGGTTCCTATCCCTTTGTTTAGGTGCATACATGAAATTTGCAGAGGATCTATTCAAAATCCTACTCTAATTTTCCAAGGAGACATAGTTAAAAGGATGCAAGAAAAATAAACCTAAGCTAACAAGATGATGCACTAAAGGAATGATGAACATCTACTTTCTTTGATAGACACAAACCAAAATAACAGATACAAATACCAAGCACATATAACCATATTACAATGAAGGATCATATGAGAACAATGAAGACAAGAAAGGGTTGAAAATCACCCACAGAGGTGTATTATCACTCCATAATTGATACAATGCATCACAAATGGCCAAAAGGTAAAAACGTATTACAATTCTAATGGAAGGTCTATGAGATGACATATGTATATAAAATAAAATAAAAATATTACAATTCTAATGGAAGGTCTTTAAAATAAAATAAAAATCTATGAGATGACATATGTATATAAATATGAAATTTATAAGCTAAGCATTCTTTTAAATCTGCAATTTTTTTATGGCATTACTTCTCGTCCCTTCATAATAACATACTCTTCTTTTTATGCTAAATAGTTATTTGGGTCATTTCATCTTTCTAGTGTTGTTCTTGTCATAATATCCCACCTATGAAAGACTATATAAGCAAGTCATTAATTATCACATCATAACTCACTGGAATTATTACAAGCTTATATTGCAAATATCATTCTAGAAGTAATAATAAAATGGTTATTGAATCTACTCAAATCAGTTATACATCATATACGGAAGTCCCTACTACAAGTGTGAAATACTCAACTAGGTCAAGGAGTCTAGCTTTACCCATCTACGAAGAAGAAAAGATCATAGATCCATGTCTTAAGAAAGAGAAAATTCACTCCAATCATTACAAAAGGGTTTCAATCAACATAAGGGTTAGGTCACATAACTAACTCAAACCAGATCTCACTAAGTCATGTTTTGGGATATCTTCATTTTTAGATTAAATGAGAGATGATACGAGATTTATACATGTTCTCGAGCTTCCTCATCTTGTGCATGTTGATCGACATCCTCCAAAGGGTTGATATAATCCTCTTCAACAGCGTAAATGACTATGTCATGAGGGTTTGAATATCTTGGATATATCTTCTAAATAAGAAAATCTCCTTGAACCTCCTTGGGAAAACCGGTAGATAAATCCATCTAATCATTGGTTACGAAATTTGAGTTCTTTCTTAGATAAACTCGTCTTAGTATTTTGGCGGTGGATGCAAAAATCCATTGAATTAAGATGCGACTTTTGTGTTGCAAATAGAAACACGGTGAAATTGCAAAGTATAGAGTAAAAATGCTATTGAAAGAGGGAAATGGGATAGTATGTTTTCCAAGAATAGATTACACCTATAAATTACACTCTAGAAAACGAACACTCACACATCATGTTGGATATCTTTTGTATTCGATTTTGATATTATAAAAATAAAGTAAATCCTTTACGTTTTTCCCTTATGTATTCAAATTACCAAAATTTTTATTTACCGATGACTGTCTTATGACCGAAGTCTTCACTATCAATAATAATCCAAAATACAAAATAATAACCATGATAATCCTTCCCAAAGAAGAACTTTTTCACATAAATGTACTCGATAATAGATATATTTAAATACATATATCGGTAAACTATTATACACGTGCGTAGCATAACGAGTGAGGTTGATGGTGTGACATTGTCATCAAGCGTGCCATGCCACGTCGAATGTTGGACTCAACTCGGGATTGCCGTAAATATTCCCTTCAAACGGTTTATTGTTTTAGGTACCATGCACGTTTTCTTCTCTACGCCCACGGGCCACATGGCAACTCCAACTATTCTATTATTCCAAATTCCAAATTCCCATACTCGAGAAGCTTCCATTTTCTTGGACGAGCAGTTTTATAAGCCAACATTTAATTTTACAATTGGTTTTGAAGGTAGATAAGTATGTAGAATTAAATAAATCCTAGACCTAGACTTACAAGGCCCAATTAGGGTTCCAAATAAGTTCATTTTTAAGTATTGTATATTTTCTTTTCTAAAATTATTTCAAGTGAAAAAAGACGATGGTCAATGTTATGAGCTGATAAGCTAAGCACATGATTTATCAAAAATATTAAGAAACTCATTTTTTTATTAGAAACACTTAGGCAAGGACTAGTCATATTGAGACTCTTGTATAGGTTTTTGTTATGTGGTAAAAAACCCGGTCGACCCTTTATGTTATTTCAGTATGTGGTTTGGGCCAATTTTTATCCATATTTGACATACGCGTAATTTATAATAATTATTTTTTACTCCAATCAATACATTGTAAATTTCTCTATTTTTAATAAGCAACAAATATTTTACTTTAGTGAAGAATAAAATCATTGGTAATTTAATTTTATTATTATTATAGTAAATATTCAATTACATTATTACTCTAATAAAAATTTCATATAATGGACTCTTTAAATACTATGATTATATGCAATAAAAAGGATCTTTATTATTTTTATCTAAAAGAATAGTCCCAAAATAAACCCATATTTTTCTTATATTTTTATTATTATTTACACTCTAATAAAATTGATATTTATTTTTACATTAAATCTACTTGATTTAAGTCTCTTCTTAAGTTTACATGATATTTATATTTTCCAACATAATGTACCACTAAAATTTACACATTATTTACCACCCATACACACTCAACACTTTGATGACCTCGAACGTGAATTCACAAACTCTTTAAAATATCTAAATGGAGACCTAATATATGGACTTATGTGTTATAGGCGATCAGTGATCATTCCATTTCACCTTATGGAAAACATTTAATTAGATGTGGGGAATCTCACGACTTGATAGTGTTGAATGGGCCTTCTTGTTTTCTGGGTTTGGGGCTTCCACCGCTTATCCTCATCTTTGGTGGTGCCGGTGTGGTGGATTATGTCATGAGCAACATTACTTTGCAGTCATCCATCTCCAATATTTGTGTGGAACCTCTCCCACCCCTTGCGGACCATGCACCTATCTCTTTTAAGATCATACTCCCCACTCTTGGGGCTACACATATCACCTCTTATACTTTCCAGTCTTTCACCCATATCTCCTTCGACCATGAGTTTGATGATATTTATACCAAAAACTTGACAACCAACCTTCAAGATATAAATTCTATCTAATGCCCAATGGCAAGTGTTGAATATCTCCCCATAACAATTTGGAATATAATTCTCCAATCCTTTCCCCATTCCACTTGTAATCATCCCCACAAAGTGTCGCACTTGGCCATTGCACCCAGGAATGTTTGGTTTGATAGTAGTTGTAGATCCCTCCACAAGCTTGTGACTCGCATCATTCGCCAACACCCTTATAGGAAGAAGTCAGCCCAAAAAATGTACCATCGGATCCTATGGAAAAGAAGAGGTTATATATCCACAAGAAAGAAAGGGACACACTCAACATGTTGAGGTTTAAAGTGAAGTATTTTTGGCAAACCTTCCTCCCAAGGAAATCCTCATGTGTTATACAGGACATAGATACATGGTTCAACTACGCATCCTCTCTCTACAATGTCCCCAATCAAGTTTCAATTTCAGTAGAGAACAGGTGATAGGGTAAAATTATCTTCACAGACCGTATGGTGTTACGAGCTATCTTCAAACTTGTGCAAGGAAATCAAGAGATATAGATAACTTGAAAGTTGAATTTCTTCACCACAGTCCAAAACTCTTAGCAATGCACATTGCTGATCTGTTTAATCTAGTGGCTTCCTATGGATTCCCACAAGCATGGACGTCTCACATCATCTGCCCCATATTTAAATTAGGGAGTCAACAAGAGCCAAATAATTATAGAACCATCATGATTGGGCATACTTTGAGAAAGTTATTTACTACAGTGATAGATGATTTGATTTCCACATTTGTTGAATCCAAGAAACTCCGTGCGAAAGGACAAGCGGGGTTCATATGGGATCAATGAACAATAGACCATGCCTTAACTCTTAGAGCCATAATTGAAGAAGTAAGGGCCAAAAAGTGTAAGGTTTATTGTTGTTTTGTTGACTTTCAAAAGGCATTTGATACCGTACCTAGACACCTTCTAATCCAATGGCTTCATGACCTCCAAATTCCAGAGCATTTGGTTCTTCTTGTGATGACACTCTATGAAAAGGTGGTTGGCCAAGTCCGAACTCCTACTGGTTATACAGGTGATATCAATAGCACCATCTTTGTTAAACAAAGCTTCCCACTTTCTCCAACTCTATTTGGTCTCTACATTGACGAACTAGAGCACATCATTGTAAATTCTGGTCTTAGAAATGACGGTTGTTTTTATATGATATCATCATTGCTATTTTATTATTTGTGGATGAAATCATTCTCATGTCACATATCGTTACAGGCCTACAATGACACCTTGACATCTTAATCTCTTTTTGTGATACTCATGGTTTACAAGTGAACTTAAAGAAAGCTAAGGTCATTGTATTTAATACAACCACGAGGGTTTCCCATGCAACTAACCTCATGTACAAATGACACTTGGTGGAAGTGGTCTCCTCTTACACTTATCTTGGAGTGACTTTCATGGGCCCTCCTTTGAACATGCTTCATGTGACAGAAGAGAGATTATGTAAAGGTTATGCAACCCTCAATACACTTGAGAGACAATGTTTTCAGCTTCAATTTTAAGATGCCAACACAAAATTATGTATTTTCCAAACTCTAGTGACACCTACAATGTTGTATGGTTGTGAGATTTGGGGCCCTAGTCTTCGACACATTAGTTGGGCTTGTGTTGATAGAGATGTGTAATATGCATTGTAAGGCACAATGTAGATGTTATATCCATTTAGTTACTTGTCCCAACTCTCATAAACAAGGTAGTTGTACAAGAAGACTCAATGATGGTTCTAGGCACAAGACTAGGAAATATGGTCCTAATATTGATATTCAAAAATATGAACTCACTCATGAGACCTACTGGAAATATATGAGGTTTAGGGGTTAGAGCTTAGGGCTCTAGATTTAGTGTTTAGGGTTTAGGGCTTAGGGCTTAGGGTTCAAGGTTTAGGGTTTAGGGTTTAGGGTTCAGGATTTAGTGTTCAAGGTTTAGGGTTTATTATTTTGGTTTTAGGGTTTAGGATTTATATTTTAGGGTTTAGGTCTCAGGGTTAAGGGTTGCGGGTTGAGGGTTAAGGTTATAGTTCACGAGTTTAGGGTTTGTAGTTTAGTGTTTAGGGCTTAGTGTTTAGGGTTTAATGTTTAGGGTTTAGGGTTTAGGGCTCATAGTTTAGGGTTTAGGATTCAATGTTTAGGGTTTAGGGTTTGGGGTCAAGGTTTAGGGTTTAGGATTTAGTTTTTAGGGTTTAGGGTTTAGCATTGAGGTCTCGTGGTTTAGGGTTTAGGTTTTAGGGTTTAGGATTTAGCATTTAGGGCTTAAGGTTTAGGGCTTATGGTTTAGGGCTTGGGCTTAGGGTACATGGTTTAGGGTTTAGGTTTTAGGGTTTATGGTTTAGATTTCAAGGTTTAGGGTTTAGGGTATAGGGTATAGGGTATAGGGCTTAGGGATTAGAGTGTAGGGTTCAAGGCTTGTGGTTTAGGGATTAGGGTTTAGAGTGTATGGTTCAAGCTTTATGGCTCAGGGTCCGGGGTTCATAGTTATAGGTTTAAGGTTTAGGGGTTATAGCTCAAGGCTCTGGATTTAGGGTTTAGGGTTTAGGGCTTAAGGATCAGGGTGTAGGGTTCAAGGATTAGGGTTTAGGGTTTAAGGATTAGGGATTAGGGTTTAGGGTTCATGGTTTAGGGTTTATGGCTCAAGGTTCGAGGATTGGAGTTACGGGTTTAAGATTTAGGGGTTAGAGCTCAGGGCTTTGGATTTAGTATTTAGGGTTTAGGACTCATGACTCAAGGTTTAGGGTTTAGGGTTTAGGGTTCAGTATTTAGTGTTTAGGATTGAGGGTTTATTAGTTTTATTTTAGGGTTTAGGGTTTATAGTTTAGGGTTTATGTCTCGGGGTTAAGGGTTGAGGTTAAGGGTTTAGGTCATAGAGTTCGGGGTTCATAGTTTAGTGTATAGGATTTAGGGGTTAGGATTTAGGGTTTAGGGCAGGGTCTATGTTTTAGGATTTAATGTTAGGGTTCAAGGTTTAAGGTTTAGGGGTTAGGGTTATAGGTTTAGGGGTTAGGGTTTAAGGTTTAGGATTTAGTTTTTAGGGTTTAGGGTTTAACATTTAGTGCTCATGGTCTATGGTTTAGGGTTTAGGATTTAGGGCTTATGGCTTAGGGTTTAGGGCTTAAGGCTTAGGGTTTAGGGTTTAAGGCTCTGCTATCAGATTTCTCTCTCACGGAGTACAAGGGTTGAATGTTTAAGGTTTATGGTTTAGGGCTTACAGTTTAGGTTTTAGGGTTTAGGATTAGGGCCTCCATTTTAGGGTTTAAGGTTTAGGGTTTAGGGTTTTAATTGTAGAATTTAAACACTGAAAGATTTGAGTTGGATGTTGAAATCCTGAAAATTACCTATGTATTGACCAAATTATACTATAAAAAACTATCTCCTAAACCATGACTAATGGAGCTGTGAGACTAGTTCCATAAGGTGCAAAGTGACCCTAATTTCTTATATTTACTAAAATAAATTTAAAGTATAAGTTTTTCATTTATTATTATTTATATTTTATTAATAAAATATAAATAATAATAAATGAAAAACTTATACTTAAACATTTTTTTGTAAATAGAAGCATGCCAAAAGCACATATAATGTTCATACTATGAAGAACGCGTACGTGTTATGTTATTCCCATTTTCCAAGCCATGCCTTAAGGTTTGGCATTAGGTTTGGATCCCAAATCCCGAGGCATGGATTTGCACAAACACATCAAATCACGTGTTTTTGCAGGAAATGCAAAAAGCCACTTTTGCCATGATAAATCAACATAAAATGATAGATTCGTTTAAAAATATATACCACGACATAGATAGGAGTTTCTTCTTTCTAAAAATATAATTTTTCAAATTTTCTAACTAATATAAGGTTTGCATATTATTTATTTTCTAACTATACCTTTTTATAGCTATTTTTGAAGTTTAAACATGTCTATCTTTTTCGTATATATTTTTTTTGGCTCATCGAAATTGAAAAAAAATACTAGCCCAAACTAGGCCTAATTCTATACATATTCAAAAACAAAATCTAATTTTTGATATTTTTGAGGTAGTTAAGGGGGGGGGCATGGTCGGAACTCCGTTATGTTTTTAAATTTAAAATTCTTCATTAAAAAAAATACTCGCTAAAAAAATCTTTAAAAATGGTGCCCAAACTAGATGCTCCTAGTTATATTTCTACTAAAGGGTTTTCAAAAATACTAAATGGTTCTCAAAAAATGATGGGGGCACAAAAATCACTCTATTATGCTTTTAACAAAAACATGAGCACTGTTAGTATTTTAGTTATTTGACCCACTTAAAATTATTTGTTTTCAATAACACTTAATAGATTAGAAAGTAGACTCAAAATGCTACGATTCATGTTTATACAACATCTTCCAATTTTGAGTGTAACTATATAAAAAAACTCATACAACTTGAAGTTTTTTATTTTTCATAAATATGCGTCCACTTAAGACCCCCTTTTAGCCCCCCAACTTGGTGCACTTACCCATTATTATGACCAATTTGATTTGTAAGATGAAAATTTGCGCATGTCATATTTTGATTTCGGTGATCATGTGATATACAACTTGATACCCCAAGTGAGCCTTCCAAATACGTCTCTACTTTCTCCTCATGACAGGTTGGACCTCAAATTCTACACATGTTTCACATGAGCCATTGCATTTCTCTCATCACGCTCGACCACATGGTGTGCTACATGTTTTGATTAATGAACGTTTAATTCACTTACCTTATAACCAACAACATTTTTCACAACGTCAACATGATCAACCATATTGTAATTATCACCGTATCAAAGGCCATAGGAATAATGATTGCTTTACCCTTCACGATTAACCGCAACAATTAGAGGATAAAGGCATCATTTCCTTTGGATCCCGCTCATGTGAGTAGTCCATATCTCCTTTACCTTGTCCACGAGCTACTAATTCGGTTGATTTATCTCCTCCTTTTAGTGTTAAGGTTATTTTTCTTCCATAGCCATAAATTATCACTCACGTGCGCTCTTCATCGCATTCATCCATCATTGCACCATCTCATTCATCTCATCCACCACATTCATATCATCCATTGCGTCATGTTACTAATTCACATTGGCTCCACACCCTTGGAATTCACACCTCCCACCACTATTACATGTATGACATTCAGGTCGGCTCATATGCTCACGTTGCTTTTATCCCACATGCTCCCACCGCTTCACGCCACCTTAGTATTTGGTAGGTGATTATTGTTGCCTCACCACATTATGATGCACTTGTGTTATTACATTTATTACATGTCTGTTGAGGGATATGTTACAATAATAACTTCTCTCAATATGTTATATCGATTCATCTAGCGCATTGTATCGAATCATTTCGACGACATACTCTTGCATTACATGGTACATTATTGACTATTGAGGGTCTTATCTAAATGAACCTCATCATCTATACGCTAGGGGAAATCACTAATATTCCCCCTTACATTCATCTTGACATACACTTCATCTCGATATAACACTTATATCATACTTTTACATGACCATTGATCATTCGTCACAATTTCATATTACATACATCATCTTTGATCATATACACTCTATCATCATTTATATACCTATTCTCCATCAAAATTTATCCATCGCAAATAATTTTAAAAATACAAATGATTTTCAAACACAATAAGACTCATATATAAGTAACATCAATCACATAAATCATACATCATCATCACATCATCACATAAATACATAGCCAATATAATCATCATATGCTAAAACATCTATTTGTATAGATCAATCACAATTATAAAACATATTATAACTAGGGGAAACTCCCCTACATCGAATACAAATTGTATCTCATCATCAATGACACTATTTAGTAATACAAGTGCTCACGGAATTAGAAGCCTCACCACTAACTCTGCACCATTGATCATGAGCTCGATACCTCTCCACCTACCTCCTTAATAGCGTCACCTATGTAGACTACTCCACAAACCAACTCTATAATGTGATAAACTATGAAAACACATCTTGTGCTAAAGGACCACCACCCACCGCCTCTACGACTCGTCATGTCTCTTCTTATGCCTCATCTCTCTCTTTCTCAATAGCACAATACATGTTGTTGCAGCTATGGCCATTGGCTAAAATAAATGGGCATGTTCACTGAAATGTTGTGCACACTCTCTAACATACCTCCATCCAAAATTATGTTAGTTGACACATTCCGTGTCAATGTGCGGATAGATGTGTCCATAATCAAGCTCCAATATGCATCACCTAAAACCAATAAAACAACACATTAGGCAACTATAACCATCATATAAGCAAGTAACCAATCATACAACATAACTATACAAACACTCACACTTTTCTATTACCATCGATACATCTTTAGGGGAATGTGCTTGCCCCTCCACTCCTCTTCCCTCTAGTAGTCCCGCTGCATTTGCAAATAATGGAAACAAAAACACCCATTGATACGTTGTCCACCATGCATGGTATGCCTACGTATACCGCACATCATCAACATTTATCGGCTCTATCTTCGCATCAACCTCATCTCTGTTTAGGGAGGTACTAGCTGCTCTCATGTGGGCCCTGGTCTAGTTTTGACTCTCCTAGGTTCTTTAATGGAAGGTAACCACACATATGGCTCTAGGGGCACATTTTGAGCCATAAAAATTATCGAGATACTCGTTTCACTTGGAATAACTTGGTCACCCACTGAAATCGATACTCCAATGACATCGTCCTCCATATGCATCACAATATCCAATTTAGCATCCAATGAAAGTACATCTCTTATATTTAGCATCCAACTTCTTCCTATTTTCCCTATCAACATGCACAAAAGCTTCTGAGCTAAAAATCTAAGAAAAGAAAAATCTACCTCTTTTCCAGACCAAGCTTCTTCTGGTATTCCACCATCCAATGTTGTTGAAGGCCCACGATTGATCAAGTACACTGATGTATCCACTGCTTTTGCCCAAAACTTCAAAGGCAAGCTGACATGTATCCTCATGCTTCTAGCATGTTCCATGATTATTATGTTCATTCTTTATACAACTCCATGAACTTCCATGGAGTTATAGGAACTATTCTTTCTCTTCATATTCCATTCACTGAAAAATAATCATTGAAATCCTTGCTACAGTACTCACCACCATTGTTAGATCTAAGGCACTTTAATTTTAAGTTTGTTTCATTTTCTACAAGGGATTTCCACCTTTTAAAAGTCTCAAAAACATCAGATTTACGCTTAATAAAATAAATCCATACCTTCCTTGTAGCATCATCAATGAAAGTCACATAATATTGGGATCCTCCAATAAAAGCTACCTGAGTTGGTCCCCACACATCTGAGTGTACAAGCTCTAATTTCTTCTCCTTATTTGTTGACCCAACCTTGAGAAATCTCACTCTCTTCTGATTTCCAAATATGTAGTGCTCACAAAATTCAGGATCTAATTATTTCAAATCTAACAACTTACCCTTAGCCTTTAAGATTTGTATTCCTTTTTCACTCATATGGCCTAGCCAATTATGCCACATGGTTGCATCTGAATCTGTAGTAGATAGCACAGAAAAGGAATCAGTAATACAGGTAGAAAAATATAAAGTTCCTACCTTCTTACCTCTTTCCACAACAAGAGATCCCTTGGTAACCTTCCAAGAGTCGGTTGTGAATGTAACCACGCATCCAAATTCACCTAGTTTCCCTGCAGATATTAGATTTCTCTTGAGGCTTGGCACATGCCTCACATATTTCAATACCCATGGATTTCCATTTTGCAACTTTAGATAAACATCACCTTTACCAGTAATATTGCATGGCTCATCATCTCCTAAATAAACTTGTCCAAAATCACCCTGAACATAATTTCTGAAATAACCCTTATTAGGGGTAGCATGGAATGAAGCTCCAAAATATATAACCCAAGATTCTAATTTATTATCCAAGGAGAGAATAATGGCATATTGCTTTACCTCACTTGCAACGTTTGCCTCTTTACCTTTTACTTTACCTTTGTCTGATGTATTCTCTTTATTTTCCTTGGACCAACACTCCTTTACGTGTCCTCTCTTTCTATAATTTTGACAAAGTAAATCTCAATACCTAGATATAGATATGCCATGTCTTGACTTTGATCTCCCATTCTTCTTGCTCTTAGATGATCTCTCCTTTGATCTTCCTCTTCTTTCTACATTTAAAGCATTTCCAGATGATGCTTCTCTTGATATTTTCCTGTGTATTTACTCATTAAAGATTACACTAACCACATCATCAAATTTCAAACCTTTAGAAGAATTTTTTGTATTACTAACATCAATTACCAAGTTATCCCAACTATTTGGCAAAGAGATTAAGAATAAAAGTGATTTCATTTCATCATCAAATGGAATATCTACCGATTTTAATTGATTTACAATAGACCGGAAATCATTCAAATGATTAGATATAGATCCACCTTCTTGCATATTAGAATTAAATAATTTTTTCATCAAATAAACCTTATTCGAAGCACTAGGAGTTTCATACAAATTCACTAAATATTTCATCAACTCTACCTTGGTTTTTACATTTGTAAAATTAGAAGCTACTGATGCTTTTAGGCTCAATCTTATAGATCCTAGAGCCTTTCTGTCAAGAACCTTCCATTCTTCATTAGTCATTGTGTCTAGTTATCCATGCTCATCTAACGGTAAGTATAGATCTTTCTGATAAAAATAGTCCTCCACCTGCATCTTCCATAGTTGATAATTATAACCATAAAATTTCTCTACTCGGTATTTACTATCTTTTGCCATTACTCTACTCCCATTCAATCAGAAAAAACCTCTGTGAGTAAATCTTGTCAACACACAAAACCTCTAAGAAAATATTTAATACCATTTGTTGGGGTTAAACCATATAACAATGTTTCACAGATCTATAATCGATAAAGCATACAAGCAATGAATGTGGAAATAAATCCAGAAGATAAAATAAATAAGAGAAAGATAACACCAAATTTAATGTGGTTCACCTAGTGTGGGCTACATCCACTAAGAAATGGCCAATATTATTATTTAGTGCTTTATAGAGGAAATACAATGAATATATAATGTCTTCCAACACCTCATAGGATGTTCAATGATTTTCCCTCACTCAGTTACTCTTTCTTGCTCACCAAGAAAACCAACATACAAAACAATTGTTATTTTCTTCTCTCTTATACCCTCATATAATGCATACATGCATATATATCTATTCTGGGAAACTAATTATGATTTTATAATCAAGAAATCATCTTTAAAGAAAAATATTTATTCTAATTCTCGTTTAAAGAACAAAAATCGCCGCATAGGTGACCGATGTTGGTCACTTCCTAACCGATACCGGTTACCTCCTAACCTATGTCGGTTATCACCGACCAATGCCGGTTACCTCCGACAAATTCTATTCACTTTGTCAAAACTAGAAACATGTATAATCAAGCTTCTTGTGAAGAAATTAAGCTCCACACTCAACAACATCACATAAATACACATCCAATATAATCATCATATGCTAAAAAATCTATTTGTATAGATCAATCACAATTATAAAACATATTATAAATGGGGGAAACTCCCCTACATCAAATACAACTCATATCTCATCATCGCTGGCACTAGTTGGTAATATAAGTGCTACAGAATTAGAAGCCTCGCCACTAACTCCATACCACTGATCATGACCTCGATACCTCTCCACTTACCTCCGTAATAATGTCACCTATGTAGACTTCTCCACAAACCAAATCTATAATGCGATAAAATATGCAAACAAATCTTGTGCTAAAGGACCACCACCCACCACCTCTCTAACTTGTCATGTCTCCTCCCTATGCCTCATTTCTCTCTCTCTCTCAATATCATGGTACATGTTTCTGGTGCTATGGCCACTAGATCAAACAAATGGGCATGTTCACCCGTAATGTTGTCCACATGCTCTAACATACCTCCATCCGAATTATGTCATTCGACACATTTTGTGTCCTTTGTGTGATATATGTGTCCATAATCAAGCTCTAATATATGTCCCCTACAACCAATAAAACAACACATTAGGCAACCATAACCATCGCATAAGAAAGTAACCAATTATACAACATAACTATATAAACACTCACACTTCACTATTACTACCGATACATCATTAGGGGAATTTCTTACCCTCCACTCCTCCTCCCTCTAGTATTCCCACTGCATCTGAAAATAATGGAAATAAAAACACCCATCGATGCATTGTTCACCATGCATGGTATGCATCCATACACCACATCATAAACATTTATCGACTCTATCTCTACATCAACCTCATGGCCCGGAGAGGTACTAACTGCTCTCTTGTGGGCCCTAGTATAATTCCGATCCTCCTAGGTTCTTTAATGGCACGTAACCACACATATGGATCTAGGGGCACATCCTGAGCCATAACAAACTGTCGAGATACTCGTTCGCCTTGAATAACTCAGTCACCCCTAAAAATCGATCCTCCAATGACATAGTCCTCCATATCCATCATGTATCTCTACCATGTCCTCTAGCCATCCTTCTTAATATCTGTATAGCCTCCATATCACTACCTCTGGATCCATCCAATTTATCAGTGATCTATAGGTGTCAGTATCCATCTTCTACCCACATACACAAAATCATTTCCCAAAAATATTTATGGCCTAGCCTACTTTTTGAGACCACCAACTAGCCTCAGTATTGCTATATGCTCATATGCCCATACATGTAATAATGTAGTAGCTCTGATCCCACCTCCATGTTCCTTCGATGTAATATGTACAAATTTCTATACATGTGGGCCAACACACACCATTCCCAAACATACCTAGTACTCTCCTCCTCTATCCAATGATAAATATCATTCATATTCTATAAGATGCCCACACCACCTCCCTCATATACAATTGAAGATGTAATAACCATGGCTATAAAATTTCGAAGTGCGGAACCCTTGACCTCAAAATCACACTCAAGATAATATGGGCCTCGAAATGCACCAGTTCCCACAAAGCTACCACAGCGGATGACATCTGTCTCTCCATGTTCTCCACTGCCATGACGTGTACCCTATCACTGACAACCGGTAATCGTAGTACGCAATATACATCCTCTAATGTGATTGTCATCTAATTAGTAGGTAGCTAAAACATGAAAGTATCCACACACCATCTCTCACATAATGATGTAAACATAGGCATATTATGGGCACATCCCCCATCCTCGCTATGTGCCATAGGAAAACGGTTCATAACCTCCTAATAATCATCTAAAAATCCTAACCCAATCAAAGTATTCAAATTACAACTGCCACATAATTCCCTCAAATGGATATCCCTCTACACAACACCAAACAACAAACAACACATTAGAAAATTATACATAGGAAAACATCAACATTTATGACATCACTGAACATAAAATTTCACATTTACATCAATCAAGGAAAAAATCAAACTTTCTAAACATGGGTTCCTAGAAGAAGGTCTGGGGCGCCCAGGAGCAGGATGCCAATACCTAGGTCTAGTCACTCCTGTCATGAAGGCCACTAGCACCTTCACTGCTCTTGTCTAGGTCTAAAACACCTAGAAAAAAAAAATCCCAAATTTTGTAAAAATCCACTAAAAATGACTACTACACAAACATCTTGAAAAACATTCCTACTTACCAACTTCTCCATCATACGTAATTCCATGACGGCAATCGCTACCATCTCAAAATGGCTAGGTTGTGCTTGCTCTATAAATTGTGGCATCCTTACACACTCACAACTCATTATCACTCTTGCGCAAATGATAAATTAGTTGACTAATCACTTTTTTAATTTACTAATTATAATCACTTTTCATTATTCACACTACTCTGGTTATACTTCACATTCACCACTCAACTAACACACGTCGTGTCATTTTGCTAATATCTAGAGCATTTTTACTTTGATTTTTGTCTGTTTGCGGCATTCTCTTAAAATTTCACCTACTATCCTATCATACACATGACACAACCACTATTTCCCCGTGACATTTTCTTTCACTCAATCTTCACACATTTTAGCAACATCTATTATACATTATCTATTCTTTGGGCTTATTTTCGGATCAACATTCATTCTCATCATAAATTCCCCTTTCACCAAAAGGGGGGCATACAATTGGGATCATACTATAATTCCCCATACACCACTATGTGTTCATTCAAATTAATCACTTTCAAACATTTTCTAATACAACATGTGATATTTCATCATTTCTTATCGATTTCCCCCTAATGACCTAACCTTGGGGTAAAATGTGTAAAATCTATCTATGGGTAAAATAGTCAAAACCAATCAATCAATCAACCAAATATGTTAATGTCTCTAATAATCAAAACCATACCATTCAATTGACACAATACAACATATTCGGCCTCCAAGATGACCTAACTTGGGAGTTTCATTCGTTACTCTCTAGATGACCTAACATGTGAAGTTATTCCACATTTTATGTTTTCTTCTAGATGACCTAACTTGGAAGTCACCATACATTGTGATGACACCCTTGGAGTGGGGGAAATGAGACGTCATTTCCTTTCCTATATTGTCCTATATGGGTCAACATGTTTGATCCAAATTTACTAGATCCAAAAGCACTCAAAATTTTATCTATGTCCATCTGTAGCGGCTAGATCTCGAGGATGTAGTTAAAAATTGAAAAATAACACACATTTCTCCGTGCACTCTTCCTAAAGAAGGATGCCCAAATCCTCTGATTTTTATACACATACAATCGGGTTGGGAATGATCACTCCCTACCCCATCACATCGTCATCATACAACATTCAAAATCATCAATCATTCAACATTATAATAATCACTTTCGTTTAGTGCACTTCACCATGGTTTTTCATCTCTACTACGCTTGCATGGATTGACATGATGATCCATAGTTAATCACGCTATATTTTCTCATTTGAAACGCTCTTCTACCACATCTACGTGTTCTTATATAGCATGGAATTCTCCATATTTCTATTAGGTACATATCTCTAACTACTTTATGTTATTGAGCTTTCTCTTACCAACATAAAGTGGGGGAAAATGTAGTCACAAAATCACACACATACTATTATTATTATACCACCAAATATATTATTTTATATATGGATGACCTAGTCAATTGTCTATTCATTTTTTTCTTATTGGTCTTTTTCATTGTTTGTCTCACACATTTGTCATTCACTCTCGAGTTATGGTAAGATCTCAGGAAGTCTTATTTGTCAGTACTCACTCGGTGTCATCACTAGTCTTTGAATTTTCTTACCGTGAACGATGGAGTATCCCTCTTCCATATTTTTTACAAATTCTTTAGTCATTGGAAAATTGAATTATTCATATGCTAGTAGAAATTCCAACCATCTTCCATTTAAATCAGCCAACAATTCAGAAGAACTTGTTGGTTCATGTCGCATTCTAGGCCCCATGTCAAAGTATGAATATATAGGAAGAAAAAAGAGGGAACAAAAATGGTAGTATAAAATTTAAAAGGTGATGGAAAGTGCAAGAGAAATTGTTGGCGTAGGAGTGAAAGGGTCTAATTTGGAAAGAAGAAATGGAGAAGAATTTACATGCAATGAATATAACTGAATTGGGAAAGTTTTGATAGTATCCGGAGGTGATGAGGGATGTAATTAGATGCGTGTGAAGGGTATGGAAGAAATGAATTTTGGGTGTGGTTGGGATTTGTAAAGCGTGTGAGGGGTATGTAAATGAAGGGTTAATCAATTTGCATGATGTTCAATAATTAACAACTCATGATTTAAAACCTTCCTACATTTAAGAATCAATTTAATTGTGCATACCTTGATATTAAAACTTCTTAAATATCCTCCTCCATTCCCATGCTAGTGTAATTATCCATTCGTATGTGGTATTTATTTTATTATTGAGAAGATTTAGGGTAGATGATCACCATTTTTAGTTTTCGGTCCTCTATCTTTATTATATTTTTCTTCTTTTTTTAATTTACTTTTTATTGGAAGCATTGGTCGTCATTTTTGGTTTTTGACCACTTCTTTAGAGGAGGATGACCGTAATCTCTAGTTTTCAATCATCTCCTCTTTATTCCTTAGAAGTTAGTTTCTCAGGTCTAGTTTGTGTTGGGAAAAGAAACTTTTCCCACATAGTTCAGATCTGAATCTTCCTGAATTACATTTTGAAACTCTTCTTTAGATGTTGGTTTATGGTATAGCCTCAGTCTGTGACCATTAACCAACATTACCTTATTTTCTCCATCTATTGGAACAAGTTGAATAGTCCCATTATCAAACACTTGAGCAATCTGATAGGGTCCCATCCATCTCATTTGTAGTTTCCCTTTAAAGTCTTTATACTTTGAATCAAATAACAAATCCCAGTCCTCTTTCTGAAATTTCCTTGGCTTTATCTATTTTTCATGCCAAAGTTGTCTCTGATGTTGGATGATCTTAGTGTGATGTAGTGTTTGAAGTATGATTTCATCTAATTCATTCAATTGAAAAATCCTTTCCTATTATGCTTCTATCAAATCAACGCCCACTTTAGATGTTGTTCTTAAGGATTGAATCTCAAATTCTATAGGTAGAATTGGTTTCTTATCATAGACTAATTCATAGGGAGTAAATACCATTTTTTTTCCAAGTAGTGTTGTAATCCCATACTTGCTTCAGGTAGTTTTTGAGCCCAATTCTTCCTTGAGATGTCCAATGTCTTAGTTAGTATGTTCTCTAGCTCCCTATTAGTAACTCCCACTTGGCCATTAGACTATGGATGATAGGGAGATGAATTCTTGTGCTTCAGTTGATATGTTTCTACAAAATAATTGATTACTCCTGACATGAATTGTGGTCCTTGATCTGAGACGATGGATCTTGGTGCTCCAAACCTTTAGAAGATACATTCATAAAGAAAATCTACAACTTTCTCATCTCTTACATGCGGTAGTGCTTGCACTTTAACCCATTTAGTAACACATTCACTACAAACTAAGATGTATTATTTACCTTGGGAAGTGGGGTCCATTGGTTCAATGAAATCCATCCCCCACTTCTCAAATGTTTCTAAGACAACCTGTGGATGGAGTGACATTTTTAATGTAAACATTGGATTCCCCATTCTCTGACATTGATCACACCTCCACACATATTTTTTGGCATCCTTAAACAAGGAAGGCCAATAGTAACCAAATCCAAGAACTTTTTGAATTGTCTTTTGAACTGAATAATGCTCTCTTGATGGTTCATCATGGCATGCTCTAAGTATGTCAAACACTTCATTTTCAGTGACACACTTGCGTAAGACATGATCATGTCCACATTTGAAAAGAATTCCATTTAAACAAGTATACATCACACTCTATTTAATTAGTTGCTTTCTTTTATTTTGTGTGAAAAAGGTTGGAAACTTCCATGTAGCTAAGTAATTAGCCATATCTGCATACCAAGGAGAGGTAGTGGAAAGTGAAAACAAATGCTCATCTAGAAATTCATCATTGACATTGTTCCTCTTCTTCTGAAGTGGTAAGTATGGAAAGAAAATCAGCTACCACATTTGATTTCCCTGGTTTGTCAATGATTTTAATGTTAAAATCCTATAGTAGCAACAACCACCTTACAATCCTACCATGCACTAAAGGTTTATTCATTAGATATTTGATAGCAGAGTGGTTAGTATGAACAATCACTTCATATCCTGTAATATAATGTCTAAACTTGTTGATTGCATATACTACTGCCAGAAATTCTTTTTACTTTGTTGTGTAGTTCCTCTCAGTAGGGGAAATATTTTTACTAATATAGTAAATTGCATGCATAGGTTCTCCTTCCTCTTGTTGTCCCAAGACAACACCTACTACTTCATTGGAGGCATCTATTTTAAATGGAAGGGTAAATACCAATTGAGACCTCTCAACACTGGTGTACTTATAAGCTTGTCTTTGATTGCATCAAAATCTTGTTGACATGATTTTTTCCATTCATATTGAAAATCCTTAGTTAGAAGACCAAATAATGGAGAAGTAATTTACTAAAATCTGAAATGAACCTTCGATAGTAACCAACATGACCGAGAAAGCTTCTTACTTCAGTTTGGTTTTTGGGTGATGATTGTTTTACAATGATATTGACTTTGTATGGATCAAATTTAATTCCCTCAATTGAGAGAGACATGATGGCCTAAAACTATACCTTGTTCCATCGTGAATAAGAATTTCTCATTATTCAAAGATAATTGATTCTTCTCACATTGAAAAGAACTTTATCTAGATTGTTGGCTACCTCTTGGAATGTTACTCCATAGAATATGAAATCATCCATGTAAATTTCCACACAATCATGGGTGAGATCAAAAATATTGCCAACATATCTCTTTGTAAAGTGGTAAGGGCATTACATAAACCAAAAGGTAGCACTCTATAAGAAAATTTCCCCAAGAAGGAGAAGTGAAAGTTGTTTTATCTTGATCTTCAGGGTCATTTTATATATTTGTATCCACTAAATCCATCAAGGAATAAAAAGTACCTTTTACCAGATAGATTTTCTAAGAACTGATCAATAAAAGGTAATGGGAAATAATCCCTATGAGTGGCTTTATTCAATTCCCTATAGTTCACACAAAATCTCCATTTCCGTTCTTTTTAGGAATTATAACCAAAGGAAAAACTAATTGACTATCTAAGATTGGGTAGATAAATCCTACATTTAAAAGCTTGTCAATCTCAGTTTTCACAATATCCCTTAGAGCATGGTTTATTCTTTTTGAGGTTGTCTAAATGGTCTGGAATCGGTGGTATAGATGTGATGTGTAAAATATAGGAATACCCTTCATATAACTATACTCCTAAACAAAATCTTAGGGATGAGAGCAGAGGAGTTTGAATAAATTATTTTCCTCCTGATTATTCAACCCACTATTAATTGCCAATGTTTTCATTGGAAAAATAGGTAATTTGTTGGTATTTGGGTGAATCGAATCTACAATAGGGTATTATCTTAAGAGTACATTTAATGGACACATGTGTGGTAACAACCTGTGAACAAAAGTTATGTTTTGGAAAATACTTCTTATCATATATCTATTTTTTTCGCAAAAGGACAGATAATGGGCTTGTTATCTCCATCCATGAAATCATTTTTTATTTTTGTAAGTTGTAACATAGGACTAGAACAAAACTTGGCGCAGGAGTTAAGCGTAAGACTCTAATTGAATCTAGTGTAGGACTCAGGTGCATGACTCAAGCTATGTAGGAAACCAGGTTCATGGTAGTCACATTGAATTTGATATGAGTTCTCTTGAATTACAACCATGGAAAGAGAGGAGATGATATCATTTGAATAGTCAAAATCATCTTTAGACCATTATTTTTGGTCTTGTGGAAAATGGTTTAGTAGTAGGGTATAATGATAATTTATTTGAATCTTGACCATTTGTGATCACCATATTCCCTGTCCCGTTGTCAATAAGTGTGCATATGTAGCTAACCAAGGGCTTCCTAGGATAATGGGGTATCTAATTTTTTTATTCTTTGTTTTTATTATCATGAAGTCTACCACATAGTCCCAGGATTCGATGGTAATGGTAACATCTTCTATTATTCCCTTGGGTTTTTTAATAGAATGGCCTGCCATCTGCAAAACTATAGATGTGGACTGTGGTTCAAGTAGTGCTAATGTATACATAGTATATGTTTCATAATGTTGATGACAACTCTTAGATCAATCAGAACATTAGAATTTGTACCTCCCCTATGAAAACTATTACAAGAGGACTTCTAAGATCTCCATATTTAGGAGAGGGAATATTCCCTTCCAAAATACTAGCTAGCTTTCCATAAACATGGATAGTTTTATGTTGGTTCTTCCTTCTTCCTGGAGCCTTGGAACAAAGCTCTTTAATTGTTTTGTTTAATTTAAGTATTTCTTTAAGAGCTTGTAACAAGGGAATTCCAATACTTAACCTCCTCAACCATTGGATTAATTATAACTCTGATTTGTTAGGAACTACAATACTTGGCTTCTCAGAGAGCCTATATGGAAAAGGAATGTCTTTTTTTGGTTGAGGAGTTACTTCAACTGAACTAGTTTGCGTTTCTTATGGTTTTTTAATTTTTTCAGGAATTTATTCTATCACATGAGAATATGGTTTTTAGGTAACCTTCCTTGAATGGAGAAAGATATTCTTGTAATCCACCAAATTTACTATGGGATTTCTATCAGATTCCATAATATATGTTGGGTTTCCTTGCCTCACATTTTTAGGATTGGCCATAGTTTGTGAGAGAATTTGTGGTTGGGAAGGTTGATTAGATTGGAAAAATTAGTGAGTCCAGTTAACAAGAATTTTTGGCCTTGAGGTCTTCTTTGATTATAGTAATGTTGCCCAGATCCTTGAGGTGCATTCCACTATTGTTTGTACTGAGGATTAAAATTGATACGGTGGAATGTTTGGATGTGGAGCCCAAGGTTGTTGGTAATAATTTGATGGGGCATTCCATTATGGGATCCATTCCTGTGGGGATTTTTTAACCCAAGGTGGAGGATATAGCCATGATGCATTCCATTTATTTGGGGTCCATTGTGATTTGGGAATGTAGGGCTGATTTTGATTGGACTGATAATTTTCCTTCTTCTGAGCCATATAATTAAGCTCAGATTCCTCTTGATTACTTTGTTTTAGGTTATTATTTAGCAAAGGAAACAATCCACATTGATCTGTGGCATACTTGAGTTCACAGAGAAGACATATTTCTATCTTTTCTAAAGGACAATCCTTAAGTCCATGTTTAGCTCTACATCTTGGGGAGTAAATCAACAAAGGCTCTGTATTCATATTCTTCTCTCTATCCATAGTTTTATTGAGTTGAACTAGAAGGTTTTTCTCAAATTTTCAATCTCTTCCCTTAATTTGGATAGGTCCCCATTTACCATTTTTCCTTTTTTCTTTCTAAAATTAGGGCAAGTTCATGAGTAATTTCAACAGAGGTCGATGATGTATGTGAAATCTAACTTGTTTAGATCCCCCTTTCCCATTAAATTGAATGTTCCTTGTGTGTCTTAATCCAAACCTTTAAGAAATAAGGTTTTGAGTAGATTAATATCCAAAGTAGTACTACCACACCTTCTGTGAAGGAAGAGGAACAATGCAAATAATCCTCTACACTTTCATCTTCCTTATATTGAATCCTTAAAAGTTCTTCTTTCCTAACCCTGATTCTATAGTAATCTTGATACTTGTCCAGAAAACTTGTTCCATCTCTTCCTAGGTATGGATGGAGTTAAGGCTTAAACCCATAAACCATCTCATGGTAGTATCTTTTAACATGGAGGGGAACAATTTAAGCATTTGGGAGTCAGAAGTGTAGTCATATGTTTGGCATAGAACCTTGAACTCAAAAAGGAATTGGTCAGGGTATTTTGAAACTAATCCCTTGAAAGTTGGTAGGATTGATGGGGATATATTTTTCATAGGAGCCTCCTTGTTAGGATCCAAATCAATAGGGTAGGTAAACATTCTATCAATTGGAGGATTCCCATTATTTGGACCATTAGGGTTATGTACTTCATTAACCATTCTTCCTTGGTCAATAAGTTGTTCCACAAGGTTGGTTTTGAGGGGTATTTTATAGATTTAACCTAATGAATCTACCTCTATGGTCTCTAGGTATAAACATACAATCATATCATAATAAAAAATGGTTCCCTAACTATCAACACTAAAATTAATTGTGTGTGTTCCACATACCCCAAACTCAAAAAAATTACAATGTCTTCTAATATTTAAAAAGAAAGAGTTATGGAAATGAAATTTCTTAGTGGTAACTTACCAAAAAACCAAGAAGTACCTTTAAATATCACCTTAAACTTTGATAACACCTTAAGATCCCCAACAATGATGCCAAAAATCTACGAGCATCATTGACACTCATAATTTAATAAAATAATTATGTCAATCGAGGGTGGTGTCCATGGTTATTTGCAAAAATGGAACAGTAGGAACGACACTCAACATGTAATTAGAAAAATAACTAAGGAAATTATGAACTGATAGTGATTACAAAATGAAATTCTTGGAAGGAAAAATATGATTGAATACAAAATTGAAATGTTCTTAATCTAAATCGATACTAAAGAGTAAATACATCGAACGGTTCGGGATAAATGCTACACCTAGAAATGTATCAGAAACAAAGAAAGGAAATAAATATAAATCTCCCCTTTCGTTGGTTATAAGTGGCCCTTACTCCTTCCCTTGATCAAGCTTAATACTGAAATTCACACAATAGAAATTTCCCCTGATTCTACATGCTTATACAATAAAATCGGATGAGTGAACTGAATTCGATAAATCTAAATACAAAGGCTCACTTATATAGGAGAAATTCTAGTCCCTTTAGGAGAGAACTAGTTATTCATAATTACTAACTTCTACTTAACTGAATGTTGACTGAAACAACGACTATCTATTTTGAGAAATACATTAATAGAAGGAATAGTCATTGAATTGTTTGGACTTGAATCATTCTTGACAATTGAATAGGAGGTCTGTGATTGGCTCCCTTAAAGGAGTCAATCACTGTTGGAAGATTATTCATATCATTAACGGATTGAAGATAACTACAGTAATAGTAAATCTCTAGTTGTTGGCCGCATTCCATCTCTTAGTGACTGAAGTAATTGATCCTTAGAATTGATGTGAATATCTCGTTGATTTAAGGGCGTCATTTCTTATCCATGATGTGGTGATGCCGGTTGTGGTACCATCATTTCAAAATATCTACATGCATGTGAAAACCCACTATGTCAGAAAATCAAGGTTGATTATCTAGATGAGCTTGATGCGGTACTATGAGTTCTCTATTAATGTGGAGGCAAGTCCTGCGCCGGTGCATGAATTAAGTCATGCGCTATTTGTGATAACTCAACATATGCTTTTCAAAGCAGCCATTAATGATTAATAACATATCAATTTAAGTCATTCTTGAGGAAGATTTAATAAGATAAAAATAACACACATACGCACAATATTTCATTCAAAAACATAGTAAAGTATTAAATACCAATAATTAACATTATACATCATGTAATATGATATCAAAATGGTAAAAGGCTGGACATGGTTTAAAAATAACAAAATGGGGTTCATCACTGTGTTTGTGTTGTTATCATCGACGTCAAAGGGAGTATAGGTGACATAGGTGATTATATGAGGTGTCATTTTTAAGAATAAGATGAAGGTTGATTGGTAATGAAGGGCTCTTGTGTCATAAAGTGTTGTTGTTGCATGTTGTCTAGTTGAGTTGCATGGTTTTTAACATGGTTCAAGCTAGTATGGTCATGGTGTGAGCTCCAAAGGTTGTATAAGGTTTCTATAATGTCTAACATGCTTAAAATGATGATTTGAAGGTGTGAATGAGTATGTAAGATGTTTTCAAGGATATTTTATGAGAATCATGTGGTGAAACAAGCCATTCTAGATCTTGTTATTAACTTAGTGCAAACAGAATGAGATGGTAGCATGTGAAATGATGAAGAATAGGTCATTACAAGCATGTGAGGTATGTTGTGACATTGTATGATAGGTGTAGATGATGTATCAAGTCAAGAATCAGGTGTTAAGTGCATGATTAAGGTCCTTTTGGAGAAAGACTACAAGACAAGACAAGGAAAGCATAGGTAAGTCATGGTGTCTGGAGAGTTTTAGATGTGTGAAGGGAAAAATAAGTGTTAGAAATAATTAAAGAGGTTGTTATAGTGCTTTGAGGAAATTTTTAGGTCAAGGAAATGAAGAATAAGCAAGAAAAAGTGTTTTGAACTCTATCAAGCCCTGAAGTGCAAAACCCAACTCGATATGCAAGCTTGAATGTTCAGCCACATGTGCACACTTTTCATGGGGTAATGAGCCTTTGAGAGATGTTATTACATGGAGTTAAGAATCTTTAGCAAGTGGAATGAGGTAAATTGGATGTCAAAGATTTATGAACCATCATTAACAAGAAAAGCAGGTCAAAACCCTCCATATACTTGGGGTTTTGTATACTGTAGTAGGGTAGTGATTTTTTGTCAAATAAACACCCACACTAAAATTGGAATTGTGAATTGATGTGTGTGTGTGTGTGTGTGTGTGTGTGTGTGTAATGTGGAAAATTTTATCTTCGTGGTAAATATTATTTTAATATAAACGGAGAGGCTATTAGTTAAATTCTGGTGAACCGACCCAAATAATTACTTATACCTATAAAATTTAGTAAAAAAGTAATGTTTTGACCCCTAAAAATTCACCAAACCAAATTTCAAAATCTAGATTATTCATGAATTAACAAAGATTCATCACTAAATTTTTTCTAGGATCTGACTTGCTGAGATCAGAAAGATGTCTTGCATTTGAAAGCATTTTTTTTTAGCATGTCCATAATGTGGATCTGCAGGTAAAGAAAAGTAAAAAAAAAAATACTGAGTCTATACATACATTGTAAGATGAGACATCTATAATTGACTTCTACACTCTCTAGTTTTGCAAGGAAATCACATGTATTATTATATATTTAAGGAATAATGTTATTGTTTACTTTTGTAGGATCTAGTTTCTTCTTCTGTTATTGGAATAAATATTCATCGCTAACTAACTAGCTTTTTGATGTTGTTCCAAAGGAGTTCACCATATTTCGTGGAAAAATAAGTAAGTCTCTAATTTTTCCACAAAAAAACATATATTTAAACTACTTCTAGAATAGTGTTGTTAATGGTATGTAATTTGAATCCCACATTAGTGAAATGATTTTTAACAAAACTTTGAGTTGGGAAAACATGAAGGAATTAATATAAGTTTGAGTATATAGCTAAATTAGATCAATATTATCAAGTGATGCATTTTGTAGTCTGTTTGGTTCCAATCATTGACAAAATCCTTTAAAAATTCTAAAGAACTAGAAAAGCATGTTGAAACTTGGGAATTATTTACAATTTATAGTGTTGAATGTCATTTTGGTTACACATGATAATCTTGTGGCAAAATATATCAATAATTTTTCCTAGTTTTACTTAGAAAACATATTTAAGGACTTTTACAAAGGAAGCAATTTATGAAACATGTGTATTTGCCTAAAAGCTGTAGTTAATGTTTTCTATAAAATTTAAATCTAAATATGCATCTAGAATTTTTAGATACTTAATGGCGGTGCTGGTATAAAAAATATATTTCCATTATCTCATATTTATGACATATCGTGCTTGGTACACCCAATGTTCATATGAAAATTAAAGTTATAGAATTTATTGTGTGTTATCTCATGTTAAAAAAATCCATAATTGGTATCGAAATTTATGATCTATGTTATCGATTGTTTATTATACATGGATTAAATTATATATTTATGGTTAAATGCTTTTACTTGAACTAGGGATATGGAAACCATAAAATATGATCTCTAACTTAAGAAATTAACATTCATTGACGTGAAATACTTGACCATTGAAATATTGATAAATTTTGGAAGATAAATCTTATTGGACGTTGTTAAAATTAAAGTGAATATTGAACCCTTATTAGTAGATAAACATGATTACGAATGATTTGGACTCCACCAACTATTACACAATTTTTTTGGTATCGAGTTCTTATCAAAGTTTTATATTTTAGTTGGGTTTCCTTTTTTTCATTTAATCCTTGAAATGATTTTTGGTGCAGATCTTATACTAATTTTCACTCTAAGTGTCATTCAATGAAATCTTACCTTCCTAGATTCCTTACCCTTCTTTATTTAATTCCTAGTTTGGTTGAGTTGATCCACACTTCTAATAAATTGAGGATCTCCCTTGTGCCTTCTTTTTACACCTTCTTTGATGCTTGACTCCCGAGGTTCATTGTAACAGTGCACAAGCTCACAAGAATGCTTATATTTATTTTAAGTCTAACTATAAGATATCCATACCTTGTATTTTTCTTATGGTTCCAGTTGTCATGAGCCTCTACTCTCCTCATTATCCACATCTTTACCCCCTTTACAATCAATTCATACCCAAATCCATCAAGACAACTTCAAAACATGCATTTATCCTATTACACAAGCATTTATCTAGTAGACCACTTGAGTTTCAATTCCCAAATCGGCATATGGTCTCATGGGTCACTCTATAACATCATCAATAATTCCATATCAAGGTGTTTGAACTCTTGGTTTGGTCATATACTTACATTAAGGCCTAGTTATCTCTATTAGGTCATTTTTTTCTTGTAGCCCTCAAGCCTACAATAACTATCATATCTCAACATTACTTGAAAAAACCTCAACTTTCTAAGTGGATTTGGGGACCCTTTATGGGATTCTTAAATATGCCTACATTTCGCTATAGGTTCCTTTGTAGGAATTTGCACTTCTTTTGTTAACTCTAGTAATGCAAATTAGGCCTATTTCAGGCACATCTCATAACAAAACACATATATCTGTTTGATTGACACTTGATATTGATGGATCCACCCACTATGATGATTCTTACCAAGTTTTTTATTCAACTCCAAGATTTGACCTCCCATGCAGCCCATGTTCTCTCTTTGTTGTGCACTGTTACAACCAGGACTGCTAAACCTCCTCTAATTTCCTCACATGTGTGAGATAGGTCATGAAACTTTACAGTCCCCCTGGCACCCTCAAAAAAGAGATGCTCACCAAAATTTATCAAAAATTGGATGGTTAGAGTAAAAGCTATGATATGCCCTAGTTAGGACCCGAGAGCTCAAATCAGGGATAATTTTAGTGGCGAATATTCGTAATATGGCGAAAATTTCATTTTAGGAAAATTTGAAAAGGTGATTTTTTTGGAGTGGGTCGGTGTCTGTTCGCCTAAAATATACACTATATTTTTTTGGGGGTCGGCTTCGCCTTCATTTGAAAACATCTCCTATAAAAACCTAGGTGATTCGTTGGGTAGTATACCTCAAGTAGCTTACCAAATTACCAATACCGTGAAGTTTGAACTCGCATACTCTTAAGCACCAGATATTGTTGTTAGCCTGTTAGGGTTAGTTGTTTATACGTGACAAAGAGTTATTACGGATGCGTGATAAGGAGTTATTACGAGATGCGTGAAAAAGGAATATGTTTGATGTGCGGAGAGAGAGAGTTGACGCGACAAGGGCAAGAGTTGGCGTGCGGCGACGGTAACCTCGAGCAGTGGATGCATGACAGGGGCATAGGTAGTTGACGTGCAGCAGAGACCTCGAGGCAGTGGATAGATTCACTACTTGGTTCTTTTCTTTGCGAGACTCTCTTCAGAATAATGGAAGGTGCTAGTTCTAAGAATGCGAAGACCCTAAAAGTAACTAAGAAATCTTAGAAATCGCTCTTCAAGTATTTTGGAAACTCTGTGGATACAGATATTGAAAATACCAACCATATAGATGCCACCACAAAGAATCAGAATACTAACTGTGTGGAAGGTATTATTGAGGTGGACATGCATTCGCACATGCATATCAATGTCAAACAAATGACACCTACGATAATATGCCAGATCTTGAAGATATTGTTCTTGTTGGGGTGTAACCAGAAGTGCATCAAGATATCACACATACAAATACTCAGCAAAATGGAACACAGAAATCAAATTCAAATTCCGGTCCAAGAAAGAGGAAACCAGGTGATTGTGATATTGCTCAAAATTCTACTCAAAAAAGTAAAACATTGAAAACAAACAAGAATATGTGGACCATTGGTAGGACATACAAGTTTGATTGGGCAGCTAAATTTCCATTTATCGAACCTGTACAATCATATAATTCTGAAGAGATCCCATCTAAATGTACATGTACAATATGTACGTGGAAATTGGGAAAGAAACAAAAATGCAAATGAAGTTGGACACTATAGAAAAACATTGTGGAAAACAATATTTGACTGTAATGGGGGTGGATGGCTAGAAAATCAAAACACACAGGTGGAAAACTGAAAAAGAATGCATGCATGTTAGATACGTAGTGGAATATGAGGTAGAGTAGAAAAAACACAAACATCTCTTGGAAAAGGGAGGAATGATCACATCACATATTGGTAAGATGAAACAAACAAATCTACATGCAAAATTCATACAATTCTCTACTCTATTTCACATACTAAAAAAAGGAAGACCGATTTCAGATTTCCTTGATTTCAAAGTTTTGTATCAATTTAATGGAATGTTGAACATACCTTAGTCTCATTGGTCTAAAAGTAGTGGATGGGAAATGGAAAAATGCCTTTCGATGATAGAGAAGGAAGATTTGAAAGAGAATGTAAAAAAGTAAAGTTTATCTCTCTTTCAATTGATGAAGTGATAGCCGACAACACTGCATGGGTATGTATCCTCATCTATACTTTAGAAAATCATATAAGGACACCTCATCTATTGGGTGTTATGAAAATGGTTGAAAAATGCAATGCTGAAAACCTACATAAAATAGTTGTTTCTCATTTGAAAGATATTGTTGGAATGACTAATTATGAAATTGCTACGAAGTTGGTATGCATTGGAGTAGATGGTGCATCTATCATGTAGGGTCACCAAACAGGGATGTGTGTTAGATTACAAACAATAGTGGTCCCATATATGCTACCAATTCATTGTATGACTCACAAAATGAATTTAGTGTATAAAATGGTAAGCAACCATGAAAATGTTGTTAAATTAGAAGACCTTATAAGAGAAATTCATGCCTATATGTCAAGCAACCCAAAGTGATTTCTTGAGTTCTAGAAATTTGCAATTGGAATTATAGATGGCAAAAACTTCTGAAGGATGTTGAGACTAGATGGATCTCTTTGTATGAACCTGCATGCAGAGTTCGTGAGGAGTATCCTTCGTTGGTTGGTTTCATGCACAAATATCATCATGAAGTTAATAGGCGATGGACTTGTTGTTCCATTTAACTAATTTGGAGACATTGCTTACATTGGTTGGTATTCTTCCAATGTTAAAGGAGATCAATACACTGATGAAGCATGCACAGGGCAGATTAATCTATATTGTGGATTTTATACGGATGAGAAAAATGGTATGTCAAAGTCTTGATATATTGTACTGTTCCCAAGATAGTTTTGATGCACCTGTTTTTGAGAATTGGAAAGCTTTATTAGATCTTAAAAATCCTAGAACCTTTTGAGATTTAATATCCATGATCACCTCTGCATCACTATTAATGGGAGGGAAATACCACTACACATTTTGTAAAAACGTCAAGATATTACAGGATCGGAACGAGAAGATGTTCCCATGACACGTAATCTCTTTGAGTCTATTATAGTTGAAATAAGAATAAAGCTTAAAAAATTTCAGAATCCTTGTCATCAGAAATTAGGGAACGTTTCTACAAAGATAAAATTCTGGAAGCCATGGGTGTGATGAATCCTAATTTTTGGAATACTGAAGGTGGTCGTGTAAACTTTTCCTGAAAGCATTTCCATAAATCCATGGGTACAATAATGGAAAAATTCACAAAGACTTCAGAGCTCAAGGGTATGGAAATCAAAGGTATACTAAATGCTGATTTATTAAAGTTTCAATCAACAAATTTTGCAACAACAATGAGGAACCAATATAAAATTTTAGACGAACCTTCTGAAAGTGGTGCTATTACAAGGTTGTGGTGAGGAATCTATCAAAGTTATATCTTACAAGAAGATATCAGTGAATATTTCAGATTATATGAGTTATGCCAAACAATGATTTTGGGGTCTGTGGAGGATGAAATGGTTTTCAGTGCATTATCATTTATAAACTCAAAACTAAGAAACAAGTTAGATAAAAATCGGAAAGTTACATGAGGTGTTATGTTTCTCGATACTCCATTCAAACCTTTGCGTTCGATAGAGCAATTACGCATTGGAATTCCCTTTGCGAAAGAAGAGGTGTGAATAATACAGCTACAGGTACTAATGTTCCCAACATTGAGAGTGTAATTGGCGCATCATCACATTCTATAGAAGACAACATTGAGTTTGAAGAAGCTATTGATAATGGATTGTTTCAACTTTAAATAGGTATCTTCTTCACCTTAATCTTATTGTTTGTCACTTTACATTTTTTTAGCTCTTGTTATCATTAAAGATGTTACGAGATCTATATATTTAAATTTATTTAACTATAATTTTTTTTTGAAAACGTGGGTTGACATCCATCCGAGGAAGCTGGTACTTCTCGGGACTGACAATGTCAGGCAACTCACCCATCTATCTACTAATCCATTTCTCATGTTGAGTTTTCTTAAAACACAGATCTAGCACATTATTACCAAAGTGGTGTAATGATTTCAACTTTAAATAGGTATCTTCTTCACCTTAATCTTATTGTTTTTTACTTTACATTTTTTTAGCTCTTGTTATCATTAAAGATGTTACAGGTCTATATATTTAAATTTATTTAACTACAATCTTTTTATTTTTTTGAAAATGTGGTTTGACATTCATCCGAGGAAGCTAGTACTTCTCAGGACTGACAATGTTAGGCAACCCACCCATCTATCTACTAATCCATTTCTCGTGTTGAGTTTTCTTAAAACACAGATCTAGCACATTACCAGTGGCAGTGATGATTTCAACTTTAAATAGGTATCTTCTTCACCTTAATCTTATTGTTTGTTACTTTACATTTTTTTGCTCTTGTTATCATTAAAGATGTTACAGGTCTATATATTTACATTTATTTAAATACAATCTTTTATTTTTTGAAAACGTGGGTTGACATCAATCCAAGGAAGTGCTTACTTCTCGGGACTGTCAATGTCAGGCAACTCACCCATCTATCTACTAATCCATTTCTCGTGTTGAGTTTTTTTTTAAAAAGATCTAGCACATTACCAGTGATGATTTCAACTTTAAATAGGTATCTTCTTCACCTTAATCTTATTGTTTGTTACTTTACATTTTTTTAAGCTCTTGACACTTGTTATCATTAAAGATATTACAGGTCTATGTATTTACATTTATTTAAATACAATATTTTATTTTTTTTGAAAACGTGGGTTGACATCCATCCGAGGAAGCTGGTACTTCTCATGACTGACAATGTTAGGCAACTCACCCATCTATCTACTACTCCATTTCTCGTGTTGAGTTTTCTTAAAACAAAGATCTAGCACATTACCAGTGATGATTTCATAACAATATAATACACTAGAGGTAAGTTAAACCTTATCATATCATCTTTCTTGATTTCTTACAATTATGTTTAATTTATTTTTTATATTTGTAAAATGCTTTGATATATTTTTTAAGCTTGTGGGATAAAATAACACAATTGAATTCTACTGAGAGGAAGATATTTCTATACTATACAATTCATAATCCACGATACATTATACAATTTATAATATACGTCCACATAAAATTCATCATCATCCATATATATCATATCATCACCATATCATTATCATAATCCTGAGTCCTGACACTACAATTATTATTAAAACAATTATTTATCTAATTTAAATTTATTAAAACAATTCCATTTTTTAAAAACAATTCATAATCATATCATTACAAGTATATCCGTTCTAATTTCATCTATATCCATTCTAATGTCATCTATATCCATTTTAACACATTCCATTTATTTATCATCTATATCCATTCTAATGACATCATGATCATATCATTACAAGTATAGAGAAGAAGAATTATCTTAAAACAAGTTTAAATGTCTAGAGAAGAAGAATTATCATGCTTGAAGCTAAATCTACGTCCACATTAAATTGATCATCATCCATATATATCATATCATTATCATCATTCATCATCATCTATCATCATTCCATGTTTCTAAAACAATTATCCATTATCATCATTCATCATCTACGTCCACATACAATTCATGATAATCCAAGTAAACAAGAAACATACGTCATCATGATTCATCCCTATCTAATGCAATCACCATTAAGAGTAAACCAAAAAGCATAAACTCCATATACAATCTAAAAATTCTATCAAATCCATATGCAATCAAAATTAAAGATTATATAGTATTTCAAATTTTAAAAGGCTATCAAATCCATATAATTAAATTCAAATACCATGACCACAACATTCAATGTTACAAATTTTCAAATATAGACTCAATATTTAAAGTTTCCACACTCAATAATAAAAGTTTCAACCCTCTTTTTTTGTATCCATTTCAACTCCTGTGCTCCTTTCCCTAATGGTTTCTTCCTTGTGGTTGTACTATCAACATTAATCCGACACTATGATAATTCTCCACCGGGAACTCCTCATGCTATGATTATTTACTAATGCACAACCTTTAGTTTGGTGGATGTAATCTGGAAACACAACAACAAACATAACACAAGAATACCATAGACTATGATACGAAGGAATGATGACAAATCTGAAATATAAGTGTAAATTATAATATCAACATGAAATTGTTACAATCTCACCCATGAGGTACTTCAAGTGTTACTAACTTCACTTGCCTTCCAACAATAACTATGGGAGAAACTTCACAATGGATTCTTTAACACGCCTTCTAAATGATGGCTTCCTTTACACACTTACTCATACAATATTTCTCACTACTTCCCTCTATGCTAAATGAGGGGGGTGGCCTCTTTATTTATAGGAATTCAGGCTTATCCACCCTATCTCTAAGATAGGATAGGAAATCTCTTCCGCCAATCATATTCCATGCCTAAACTCTTGCCTTTACATGTAGGCTTATCTTCTAAGATAAGATAAACCTTATCATCTCACATGGGTTCCACCTTTTTAGACTTTTCCACAAATAAAATACACAAAATATTTATGACATCACTTTTTGTCCTTATTACAAATATAATATTTCTAATTCCTAATCATGTAGACCCTACTTCTCTACTTACCCCAACTTTGACATTTTAACATTATCGGACCACTTACGACAAATATTTACTTTTTACCACAACATTCTTATTGTACTTTGATCGTATTACCATACTCTACTTTATCGGGTGGCACCGATCGACGACGTCGTTATATTCTATCGATGCCACTACTAATCATACTTAACAACATCCTATTCCTAATACATACATAATAAAATAGAAATTACAGAGGAAAATTTTAATGTCGACATTTTCCCCCTTCCTAGCTTCTACTCCGTCCTCAGAGTAGACTATTCTGGTGCTTGGAAAATCTTTAACTTGTTGTGGTTGACCCATTTTGTAATGGGAGTGCCATCCAATTCCTCCAGTCGATATGTACCATTTTCATGCACAATCTGCTATTTTGTAGGGCCCCATCCATTTGGGAAGAAATTTTCTCTGCCTTCTTTTTTTGTATCTGGAATCATATACTAGAACCAAGTCATTCACATGAAATGGAGACTAACGGATCTTTTGATCAAAGTATTCCTTCTGCTTCATTTTCTTCTTATAGCTTATATCCTTTTCTATTTCTCTCATTTCCTCTAGTAAATGAAGATGTACCAACCTTTCTTTTCTTGAATCACTTTCATCCATTCTTTCATTTTTCAGAATTCTCACAAAGTGGGAATATCAAACTCAATAGGAAGAACTGGATCAATGCCATAAGCCAACTGAAATGGGGAGTATCATGTTGTTGACTCGATGTTGCCCTATATGCCCACAAGTCTTGCTGCATGAATCCTTTTATCCCACTTATGTACTTGCAAGGCTACATCTTTTACTAGAATTTGACACAACACAAAATTTGTTCGTTCCACCTTGTCCATTTGTGTTTGGCTTGTATGTTATTGTCTTCCTGTGCTTAATAGAAAGCTTGTTGACTAGGGCTTCTACCACCTCATTAATGAAATGGCTTCCTTGATCTCATTACAATCTCTAATGGACAACCAAATATGGTGACAATGCCTTCATATATAAGCCTTGCTACTTCATCCATGGAAGTTGTTTTCAATGGCCTAGCTTCAACCCACTTGGTTAAATAATCTGTGGCAACTACAATATACTTATTTTGGCGTGGGGTAGTTGGAAGTGGACCTACAATATCTATTCCCCACTTTTCAAAGGGACCAAGTGGAAGAATAGGGCATAATGGAGCTGATGAATTCTTATGGTTACCATGTGTTTGACAAATATCACATGTTTTACAATAATTATAACCTACATCCAAGATCCTTCTTGTTGTAAGTTTTCCAGAGAAGTGTCCTCCACATGTACCATTATGGAATTCTTCTATCAGCTCCTTCCCTTGATCACGTCTAACTACCCTCTTGTACTATCCATCAGGTCCTATTCGAAATAATACTCCATGTAGAATAGAATATGCACGACTGACTTGAGTAATCTTCCTCTTAGTTTTGTATTGGCACCATCAAGAAACTTGAATTCATTCAGATAATTCCAAATATCTATGTATTCACTAGGGATTGTGTCAAGGGATAACAATGCTGCATCTGGGAAATCATCATCATCACAAGATGAACCTAAACCATCATAGGCTTGGGAGAGTGCATCTGCATTGACA
Organism: Taxus wallichiana var. yunnanensis; assembly: GCA_018340775.1. Classification (NCBI taxonomy): domain Eukaryota; kingdom Viridiplantae; phylum Streptophyta; class Pinopsida; order Cupressales; family Taxaceae; genus Taxus; species Taxus wallichiana. The sequence continues at coordinate 390,437,153 of CM031237.1, read as the reverse complement.
TGCTCCTTTCCTGGCCTATTTATAATATCAAATTCAAATTCTTGTAGAAAATTTATCCATATTGCTATCCTCCCTGATGGGTTAGGCTTATTTATAGTATATTTTAGAGCCTGATGATCTGTTACAACTATAAATTTTTACCCTAGCAAGTAATTTCTAAACTTCTTTACAGAAAAAATGATAGCTAGAGCCTCTTTTTCAGTTATAGTATAATTTACCTCAACACTACTCATTTTTCTGCTCCCAAAGTAAACTGAATGATCATTCCCATTTTCATCCTTTTGGCTCAGAGTACTTCCTAGTGCTGCATTTGAGGCATTAGTATACACAATGAATGGCTTGCTCCAATCTAGATTCTTTAAAATATGTGAAGACACCAAAGCTTCCTTTAGTTTTTTAAAATCTTCATGCACCTTATTTCCTGGTTCATAAGTAACATCCTTCTTCAAGAACTTGGTTAGTGGCTGTGTAATCTTTGAGAAATTATTGATGAACCTTCTATAGTAACCCACATGGTCTAAAAATGATCTCAACTTACTTTTATTCATAGGAAATGGTAACTCTTTGATTTTTGAAACTTTATCAGGATCAATACCAATACCATCTCTGGATACAACATGCCCTAACAAAATGCCTTTAGAACATCCAAAGACACACTTTGTAGGGTTTAGTGAGGCTTGTGCTTCATCTAACCTTTGAAACATTGTCTCCATCTAGTGCAGGTGGTCCATCTTACTCCCATAGATGTAAAAATCATCCAGAAATACTCTGATGAAGTTTCCAATGTAGGGTTCAAACACCCTATTCATCAAGCGCTGGAACATTGTCAGAGCATTACACAACCCAAAAGGCATAACTCTATAAGAAAACGTTCCCTAAGGAGTGGTTAACGTGGTCTTCACTGATCTTTCTCTACTATACGAACTTGGTGTATCTGCTATATCCATCCATCAAAGAAACTATAGCACTCGCCGCCTACTTCGTCCAAGATCTGATTTGAGAATGGAAGAGGGTAATTATCCTTCTTTGTTGCCTTGTTGAGCTTCCTATAATCAACACAAATGCATAGTTTCCCATTATTTTTTATTGAGATCACAATGGGAGAAACCCATTCTGAATTCTCTATATGCAAAGAAATAACTTATCTATTTCTTCTTTTACAGTCTTAGAAAAATTAGGATTCATTCTATATGGCATTTGCTTTATGGGCTTAGCACCATCTACCAGCTCAATAGAATGTTCTACCCAACTTACTTGATGGAGTTCCTTGTAATCAAAAGTGAATAGGTGTATGTACCTTTAAAAGAGCTGGAGGTAGGATTCCTTCTCACTCTCCATCACAACATCACCACTCTTTATTTGTTAAAGATGATCAACAATTTCTTCTACAGATAATCTTATGGGTTCATGAGAAAGTGTGACTGGAAGGATATCCCTGATTGAAACATCAACCTCACTTTCTTCATCTTTTGTGTCCACTTCACTAGTACTAGACTAATCAGAGGATGTCCAATCATCAGTTTCATCACTTGAATCCACAAGTTCTGCCTTATGATGCTGAGGGATCACGTTTATCTTCACCCTCTCTCTGCCACGTCCAAGTGTCATGAAGCCTTCATTCCAGTAGTTTCTTGCATGAACTCTCTTTAGCCATGGCCTTCCTAACAACATTGGGTACGTAACAATACCATTTTTCATCACCTGAAATTCTACCACACATACAACACCCATAACAGATATTAGCACATTTGAAACAACACCTTCTGGTTTATTTTTTCCCTTATTTAATGACCTTAACATAAGTGTTGAGGGGTGATCAAATTTTAAACCCAACATATTCGTTCTGAGACTTGGTCATTACATTAACTGTAACACCTCCATCAATTAAGACATCATGAATTGAAATACCATTACATAATACCTCAGCTTGTGGAGTGTAGGGATCCGCCTCTACCTCCAAAATAGGTACCTCAACCTCCTTACTTCATCAAGCATTGAGTCCACTTCGTAGCTCCCGCCTCTTCTCAGAAGACATAGCCAGAAGTTGACCATATGTAATATTTGCAAGCATTTTGGACAGATTTTCTAAGATAGAATATGGTCCATGTCCCTATGAAATTAGAAAATCCACCACACCCAATTTTCTTCTCCCATGTTTCTTACTAGTTTCTCCTTTCATCTTCTTAGGATCATTTCCATCTTGGTTATCTTTTTCTTTATTTATTTTTGTTACAAACACATCTCGCTTCATTCTTTATGTTCCTATCTATTACATCAAAAGAATTCATAGGTGATTTTCCTTTATCATTATCTCTTGTACTAGATGTAGAAGCTCTATCCGGAAAATTATACTTATAATGAGCCTTTTATGACAATCATAACATACAACTTTAGTTATATTTATTTTTGGACCGCTCTCTCCTCCCCGAGAACTAAATTTCTTTCCTCAAGAAGATTAGTAGTTAGTGACTCATCTTCTTGAGTAGGTCTTCATACTCGGTAGATGTACTAGGAAAAGATTTGTGCTCATAGAGAGTGGTTGTGGATTCGGACCAAAGGTGTTGGTGTAGGCTCTACCTTAGCAGCCATTTCTTTGGGCTCCTCTTCCATGCTTTCTTTTACCTTCTTGCAATCTCCTTTGCTTGTTCAATGGTAGCTAGACAATCATACTTCACTCATTTTTTAATATCTAGCTTCATCCCAAGAATGAAGTGCTTACAGAGGAGATTATCCACGCCATTCATCAACCCATCCACTAATCCTTCCTTCCGGATCTGGGCATCGAGCTTCCTTCTTAGCTCTAGAACATGAGCATGATAATCCCTTATCTTTTCCTTCTCTCCTTGAGATAGCTTTGTGATATCGATCATGAGATCTGCATATTTTTGTTGTTCACCAAATTCTTTAAGAAAACTTTTAGTTAATAAATCCCATGAGTTTTTCACATTATCACTTAGTGTTTCAAACCACCTAAGGGTGAACCATCCAAAAAGGTAGGAAAAAATTCAGTCCATTGTTCCCTTCTTATGAGGCCATTACAAATGCAAGATCATTTAAAATCTTGAATGAAAGAGGAAGCATCTTCATTAGATTGGGCTGAAAAAAAAAGAATCTTTCCCATTTTTAAAAGTAACCATAGTGAAATACCAACTCACAAGTACAATCGATAAGACTTATAAACACAAATAATTGGACTCACTATAATAAAAAGTGACTTTACACCTTTCTACAGTAAAATAGGAATGACCATGGTAAACTATGATAAAACTTGACTTTATCGCGGTAAAAACCGACTTTCTTGTGGTAAACACTATTTACGGTAAAAAGTGAAATTACTGTGGTAAATACTATTCACGGTAAAAAGTAAAGTTACTGTGGTAAATACTATTCACGGTAAAAATTAAAGTTACTATGGTAAATACTATTCAAGATAAAAGTGACTTTACCATGGTAACTACTATACACAGTAAAAACAAGGTTACCCTCCAAATGATTTCTAACTAAGTGGGAATATTTCTCTAGAAAATCCACCAACGAGGAATGGTCCCGGGAACGGAACCAAAATGTCAACACCAATCCAAAGCACTATGATAATTCTCCATTGGGAACTCCTCGTGCTATGATTATTTACTAATGCAAAACTTTTAGTTTGGTGGATGTAATCTGGAAACACAACAACAAACATAACACAAGAATACCATAGACTATGATATGAAGGAATGATGAAAAATCTGAAATATAAGTGTAAATTATAATATCAACATGAAATTGTTACAATCTCACCCATGAGGTACTTCAAGTGTTACTGAATTCACTTTCCTTCCAACAATAACTATGGGAGAAACTTCACAATGGATTCTTTAACACGCCTTCTAAATGATGGCTTCCTTTACACACTTACTCATACAATATTTCTCACTACTTCCCTCTATACTAAATGAGGGGGTGGCCTCTTTATTTATAGGAATTCATGCTTATCCACCCTATCTCTAAGATGGGATAAGAAATATCTTCCGTCCAATCATATCCCATGCCTAAACTCTTGCCTTTACATGTAAGCTTATCTTCTAAAATAAGATAAACCTTATCATCTCACATGGGCTCCACCTTTTAGACTTTTCCACAAATAAAATACACAAAATATTTATGACATCACTCTTTTTCCTTATTACAAATACAATATTTCTAATTCCTAATCATGTAGACCCTACTTCTCTACTTACCCCAACTTTGACATTTTGACATTACCGGACCACTTACGACAAATATTTACTTTTTACTACAACATTCTTATTGTACTTTGACTGTTACCATACTCTACTTTATTGGCGGCACTTTGCATCGATGGCGCCATTATCTTCTATCAGACGCCACTACTAATCATACTTAAAACAATCCTATTCCTAATACATACATAATAAAATAGAAATTACAGAGGAAAATTTTAATGTCGACAGCACTCTTTCCCCAATAGCAGTAAATAACCCTGTAACTTATAAGATCTTCCGCAAAGATCTTTTGTCTAGATTTTTAAAAATTCTTTCTTCTTAATTTCTCGCATCTCCATGTGACAACAAATATGGATCAGCTATTGCTTTAGCTTTGAATAATATTTCAGTGGTCGAAGCCGTGCTCTTTGATTATCCACTTTAGTGTATTGTTTTGTTTGTTAACCAAAACAATATTTTCCTTCAAATTCTTAACTGCGGATAAAGCTGTTTCTTCATTGTTTCCAAGTGAACTTGGAATACCTTTGCTTGACTCTTCAAATTTTCATATTTCAACGCATAAAAAGAGTAATGTCAATTCAACATATTACTAAAAATGAAAATTTCAAATCAACAAGAATGATTGTTTGAAAGTGATAGTACTTACATTTCGCTTTATCTCTCTCGGCATTTGTAATTCGCTACCAAATCCTTGTCCTTATACCATTTGTTAAAATATGCCCGGCCTTAGCACTAATATTTTCCAATTTTTTTAATGTCTTATCCAAAATTTCGCCTTTATAGTTGTTATATGTGACAGTCCCACTTCTTACTTGGGTAAGTAAGGAATCCATCTTTGCAGGTTGATTCTGGACTACAACAGTATAAACTATCTCTTTGCCAATAATTTTCAAAACAACTAATAATATCATTGATAAGAACTTTATCCCTTCTCTCCCATTCTATGAGCTGATTGATATGAGGTAGAATAAACTCACTGACATGGGATTGACAATCATAACCAATTAAGTTCTCCAAAGGAAAAGGTAGCAACTGTTCACTATCTATATCTGATGAAGATGATCTTGCTGGAGAAGTATGGGGGCTTTCGGCTAGATCAACTGCTACTTGTTTTTGCCTTTGGGTGGCTTGATCTTGTTTGTGATAAAATTAATCAAGATTCAGATAAATAAATTTAAATTGAAATGTAATTCAATATTGTAAAGCATGTTGAAATTGAAGTATACCTGTTGGCCTTGAATCATCTCACGGGTATTGAAAAAACTAGTTGGGTCATTGCTATCAATGCCCAAATAATATTCATCTAAATTTATATTGTTCAAAACTTATATGCCCGTTGCACTGGGCAAGCCACCAAGTGAGAGCGTTGGAATTTGAAAGGAGGAGGCAATGTTTAGTGTCCCGCTAGGGGCCGGAGCAATTGGCATGCATTTACCAATGTTCTTTTTCATTGTTCCTCTGGTTGGCATTTTAAAAATTATTGGTTGAGGGGGTCGGTGCCATTGTTTGAACAAAAGGACTGCAATGTGCTGAAAAGTTCAAGAAAAAACATGAAAAACTAGAAAACAATCCAAAAAGGCAAAAACTACGAAATTAAATGTAGTATTGAAAAGTTGTACCTTGTTGTCGAGGGGTAGTTTTTCGCGGTGCTAAGGGTGGCCGTGTAGGAGTAGTATTTGGTGGTTGTTGAGAAGATATGAATGCATGCGACTGTATGGAGTGAGTTGGGGAAGAAGGTTGAGTTTCTGAAACACAAGTATGGTCCAAAGTCCCTGCAATGTCATCAACATCAAATGTTATGTCAATTCAATTGGTTAAAATTTAAATTGGAAAATAAAAATACAAATTTGGAATTTGTAAATAATATATGAGAAGGTATTACTTCTCTGGTGTTTAACGAGTTCAAACTGTTGAGGGTTCGGAGAGGAGTGAGCTTCCATTTCAGATTGGGAGTCTCTCGAAGCCTCAGCGTGTTGTTGGCCTCTTCCTCTTGATAACGCCTTTTTGGGGAAGGGCTTCAATAAATCTTCTCTGCAAACCATAAATTGTTAATAATTGTGCAGTGTAATGTCGAAAATTGAAATAAAAACTAAATAGTTTATACCTATTGTTCTTCAAATGGAATTGACAACTTCATCAACTCCTTGTCAGTGCAAGTAGGAATTTGTTTGTCTTTTAAATTTAAAAGTGCCTCGTAATAAAGGCCGAGGAGATAGTTTGTGGAATAAATGATAGGTTTTTTTGAAAGCTTTGAATTTGTTATGTCAGTTCTTATTTTTTTGATAGATAGGTGCACCAATCGAATTTTTGTTTTGAGATAGTGGCAACTATGTATGCAATGGCCCAGTTTGGTATATTTGTTTGGCGACCCTGCAAAACTATTCTGGATTGAAAAAATGAAATAAGCACTATAAGAAAGTGGTGTGCAATTGATTGCGTATCCACACCATGCCTGGATTTATTGACATGAGCTGCAAATGCCAAACAATGGGAATTAATATAAATTTATAACACCAAATTGTATCACAATAAAAAACAGAATAAAAATGATGAATGAAAACGAATTATACTTACAATCAACATGGAAACTGAACGTTGATTCGAGATATTTCTTGTCTTCTTCCAGGAGTGTTGCCTTTGTTGTAACAATTGCTAAATTTCTAAACGGAAGGCCCGTAAACCGATGGGTGTCATTTCTTTGATACTGAATTGAAACATTCAGTCGTCATTCAGAGTCACATAAAAAAGGTCGTCCTTTATATTATAGGATGAGAGAAGGTAATTCAAAATATATGGATCTATTTCGAAATGGGGCATGTCAATGAGCCCAGTAAACTCACACGCATCCATCAAATCTTTATATTAGAAGACATCTTTAAAATAGTATGGATGTGGGGGCACAAGAGATTCCTATAGATGATCTTGCCCAGTGGATTGGACTGGATTCTCTTCTTGATTTTTTTCCTAAGCTTGTGGTTGGGAAGAATTTGAAGTCGCCATTGTAGTTGTGCTTGCGTCTTTGACAATGAGGGATTTACGCCAAAAAAATCGAGAGCCGAAAAGTGTAAACGAGAAAATGACCGGCGTGAGGGTATTTATAGGCCAAATAAAGCATCAATGGGCTCTGTTGACGTGCGTCAATGGGCTCTGTTGACATGTGTCAATGGGCTCTATTGACGCACGTCAATGGCCTATGTTGATGTGTGTCAACAAAGTAGTCTAATGATGTGAGTCAACAAAGACCATTGACACACGTCAACAAAGGCCATTGACGCGTATCAACAGAGCCCATTGACGTGTGTCAACAGAGCCCATTAACACGCGTCACTTACCCTTGTTGACGCGCATCAAAGCCTTGCTGAACATGCATCAAAGGGCTCTGTTGACATTGTGTTGACGTGCGTCAAGGATGGTTATTGATGTCGTATTGTCGTGCGTCAAAGGTGCATCGATGTCTGGAACTCTGATTTCTCCAGCTCAAAAAAACCTGGCAAAAATTCAGTTTTGGAATACTGTCAAATTTGCCTTTCATTGAAACTAGTTTTGGGGATATTCGCCAGGTATTTTCCACCTACAATTTTATAGAGGTGTCTTAAAATGAACCCTAGCTCAAATTTGGGTCTACAGGAAAATTTGTTTTCCAAGAGCTATAAAACTTCTAGGGGTTTTAATCATACATCATTCCATCTTTTCATGCTTTCATAGTCCTCCTAAGGTATTTCCTTGATGACTTTCCTACTACCAACTCTGGCCTGGGTAGGGTACACCATATACATCCATGCAAAACCATCATTAAAGCAAGTTTCATGAAAAATTCAACCTGCCAAACTCTTCAACACCTTTATTATATCTTATCTATCTTTGTTACATGTTTTTCAAGGTCTCTACATAACCAATTACTCAAATCTCTCCCCTATTTCTTCATTAACCTTAACTAAAAATGGTTTATTCTATTCTCCTAGATAAGCTCAACAACATAACTATACTTAGTAGACAAGGAAATACATTCCTAAACCTCCTCCATTTGTTCAACCTCCTAGGAAAATTTAATACATCATGATAAGCCTTAATTAGGCATTAGAACAACTAATTTCACCTCTCTTTTGACTCTTTACCTATTCTCAATTTCACTTTTCCTAATACATTCAACTTGAAATTTAATTTATCAAGTAGAATTACTCACATACACCTAACCAATCATGCCGAGATGGTCTCATATGACATTATAACACCTATCTCCTTGATGTTCCTACATCAGGTTACCCTTCAAGAATAAATTGAGCTCTTGCTCAATGTAAATTTGGTGTTTCTCCCTTCTTGCTTTCTTATCTTTCTTTTCCCCTTGCACTGGTGCACTCTAACTGATTTGTATCTCCTTGTTTGTTGGTACTATCTTCATATATTTTTTCCTTTTGAGTGTTTTGACCTTCAACATGTCTTTCCCACTTTGTTTGGCTTGTATGTTCTCCTCATGGTGTCTTGTAACCACATCCTTTTCCATGGTTGTCCTTAATTCATCTCGACCTGATCCATTTCCCTAAAAATGGTTTGTTTCTCTTCTTATTTGCATAGTATGACATCCATTATCCACTTGCAAAAATGGGGTTTGATGGCTTCCCAAATTTTCTCAAGTAGTTGCTTTTGTCCCTTCTCATTCTTGGCTTCCTTATAGGCTTGTCTTACCTTCTCCATGAAATAGAAGTCTTTAAGGTTGAAATCCCATTCCTTCATGTTTTCTAAGAGTCTCCATGGCTTCTTAGTTGTCATTATGATCCACTGTAACTGATCATGTTTTCTTTCATCATGATTTGTAACATTTTTGTCTATACAATCTCCTTGTACATGACTTGTCATTATTTCTTGATCTTGTACTTGATTTCTCCTTTGAAACAAGCTCATTAACCCTTCTTTACTATATAAAAACATCATTTGAATGTTATGACCACTTTAATAAGTTTCTAACACTAATTCTTGGGTTTTCATGACTATTATGGAATGAAAATCAACTAAATCTAGTTCAGTTTCTCACACTAGTTCACCAAATTTCATAAGAACTTGTAAGCCTTCACTATCCCATTCTTTTTCTACTTTGAGTTGGGATGTATTCTTATTTGTTTCCACCATATCATGAGATTTTAAAATTTCAAATTTTGTATCTTCATAACTTGTAATTAGATACTATTTCCTTACTCGTCTTCTTGAAGAATGTACATCCTCATTTAGGAGATCTATAAGCTTGTCGACTTGTAATCTTGAGCTTTTCATTAATATATCTTCCTCAAACCATTAGAATGTATTGAAGAACATCCATTCTCTCCTATATCTACTAACATCTTCAAATATTTTGTTTACTATGTCAATGACCTTTAAGTTTTGATAATCCCTTCTTGGACTGATATCAGTTCATCTAGTTGTATGATCATTTTGCATACACTAATTTTTCTGTTCTTAGGCTCCCTTTGCCATAACTTACATTTCCCTTGTACCAAGGTTCATCCCCAAACAATATTTGAACATCACCAGACCTCCTTCCATCTAAAATCATGCTTAAGTTACATATTTGCATACCTTTGTCACAATTCAGTCTTCTTTCCTTTACATTTGTCTTCTTAGACTTTGTAGACTTTCCTCTTACTTGGCTTGTTGTATACAACCTCTTACTTTCTCTACACCCATATTGTTTCCTTGTGACTGATACAATAAGGTTTATTTTGATTGCAATCTGATTGTCTTCCTCATCACCATGCATGCTTGAACTACAACGTTGATTCCTAGGCTACCTTATTTGCTTACTCAACCTATTTTACTTTTTTATGAGTTGTAAAATTCTCCTAGCTGACCTTTCTTGGCTGAAACTCTATGTTCTTTACCTAATTCCTTTTGTTTTCTTCATTGATTAACACCTTCATGTCCTCTTTTTGTATATCATAGTACTGGACTATACTTGGGCCTCCACTTACACACTTGAACCTTTAGCGATGGTGTTTTCAAGCCTTTAGTAGTATGTAGAAATGTTAAATTGCCATTTCCTTCACCGAATTTTCTTAGTCCTTTATTATTCATTTTTATCCTTACTTACCTCATATCTAAAAACTAAAGTCACACATGCTAAAACATAATTAGATTTACAATTGAGCTCCATTTCCTTCTTGAGATGTTTCATGCATGTTTTCCATTTGTTTATTATTTGCATTCTCTTTTAAGCTTGTTGGTAAGCATAGTTTCTTCAATTTCTGTGTTGTTATCCATTGCTTATGATGGTTTTATCAAAATATTATTTTTCTTCTTGAAGATCATCCTTCATCTCTTCGAATTTCTCCTCATTTTCTCTTTCTAATCTGCCTCTTCCATCTGGTTATAGTCTTCTTACAAGGACTGAATTTCTTTATCTTCTCTTTCTTGGTATTCAAGAGACCCTCTTGCTTCTACTTTGTCCATGACACCTTCTTGTGTCTTCTCATCTTCTTCTTCTCTTAAATATTGCATAAGATCCTCTAGGATCCAGTCCCACACTTTATCCTTCTCACCATTACTCTAATTTTCCATTGTCACCTTCAACTTGGTGGCTCACTTGACCTTCTTGGTCATCTCCTTTCTCTGTCATGACCTTCTTTGTCTCTCTAATATTTTCTTGGGCTTGTTCATCATCCGTTACTTGTACTACATTGGACTCTAACTATTGCACTCTTCTATCAACCTTGTCTTCATCTTTCATGAAGGCTAAAACCTGATCCTTGGTCTTCTCAACAAACTCCTTGAAGCCAAATACCATGCTTCTTCTTTCAATACTTGCATGTTGGTCCATCAAAGGCACTAAAACATGCTCTATTCCATTCTTTGTTAGAAAACATTTATTCAACCTAACATTATACACCACCTTCATGTCATATTTTCATGGCCTTCCTAGGAGTAAATGAAAACATCCATAGACATTACATCACATAAAACATCATCATGAAAAATCCCAATTTAGAAATATACCCTACATTGTTCATTTACAAGAATTTGATGGTTCTTCTTGAACCCATGCAACTTTGCAAGGTGTAGGATGAACTAACCTCTTTAAACCCAATTTACTAATCATTTCCTCTGAGACAATATTGTTTGTGCTACCATTATCTATAATAACATTCCAACACTTACCTTTTTTGTTGCATCTTATCACGAACAAGCTTCTCCCGCAGACTGGCTCATGTGACTCAAGCTTGGCGATGTAGAATAATTCATCTTAGCAATAATGAATTTGCATGTCTGTGATCACCAACTCCATGGGCTAACCTATCTATACCTGAGCATACTGCTTCCATGTTTTTCATCCTTGTCTATAGGTTCCTCTTTTCATGCTTCATATCCATATGTACATTCATCATATCATCCATTCTACCCATCACTCCTTGGATCAATTTAATCATTCCATGCAATGATGGTTTCTTAACCTTTTCCATGCTTTGAAAATCACCTTCACACTATCAATCAACCTCAATTTCTATAAATGTCTTTAATCAATCTATTCGATTAGAGCAAACCTGATCTCGATACCAAAATGGTGTAGGTATAATATTGATTTTCACTCTAAGTGTCATTTAATGAAATCTTACCTTCCTGGATGCCTCACCCTTCTTTATTTAATTCTTAGTTTGCTTGAGATGATCCACACTTCCCCTGTACTAAGGATATACCTTGTTCCTTCTTCTTACACCATCTTTGATGCTTCAACTCCTGAGGTTCATTATAACCTGACACATGCTCACAAGAATGCTTATATTTATATGAAGTCCAACTAGAAGATATACATACCTTGTATTTTTCTTATGGCACAATTCTCATGAGCCTCTATTCTCCTTATTTGCCTCATCTATGCCATCTTTACAATTAATTCATACCATGATCCATCAAGACAACTTCAAAACATGCATTTATCCTATTACACAAGCATTTATCTAGTAGACCACTTGAGTCTCAATGCCCAAATCAACATATGGTCTCATGGGCCACTCTATAACATCATCAAGCACTTAAATCATTTTATATTAATGTGTTTTAACCATTGGTTTGGTCATATACTTAAATTAAAGCCTAGTTCTCTCTATTAAGTCCTTTTACCTCAGTAGCCCTCCAAGCCTACAAACACCATCATATCTCAAAATTCCTTGAAAGAACCTCACCCTTTCTAAGTGGATTTGGGAACCTTTATGAGATTATTAGAGGTGCCTAAATTTCACTATAGGTTCCTTTGTAGGAATTTGCACTTCCTTTCTTAACTAGTCATGTAAATTAGGCCTATTTTAGGAACACCTCATAACAACACACATCTATCTATTTTATTGACACTTTATATTGATGGATCCACTCCTAAAACGATACTTTGATAATTCTTACCAAGTTTTGTGAGTCAAATCCAATATTTTACCTCCCATGGAGCCCATGTTCTCTCTTTCTTGTGCCTATTACATCCAAGACTGCTAAAACTCCTCTAATTTCCTCCCACGTTTGATATTGGAGATGATACTTTACATTACCCAAGGAATCCTCAAAACAGATATGCTCACCAAAAATTATCAAAATTGGATAATTAGAGTAAAAGTTATGTTATGCCCTAGTTTGGGCTTCGAGAGCTCAAATTTGGGTCTGAGGAAAATTATTGATTTCCAATAGCTATAAAATTCTATGGGTTTTAATCATACCACATCCATATTTTTTTTTTTTCACAAGTAATCCTAAGTTATTTCCTTAATGACTGTCCTACTACCAACTCTCGTCCGGGAAAAGCTCACCATATGCGATCCATGCAAAACCATCATTAAAACAAGTTTCATAAAATTTATAAACTTCCACACTCTTCAACACCTTTATTATGTCTTATATATCTTGGTTACATGTTTTTAAATGTCTCTACATAACAAATTGCTTGAATATATCCCCTATTTCTTCATTAATCTTAACTAAAAATTGATTATTTTATGCTCCTAGATAAGCTCAACAACATAACTATACTTAGCAGACAAGGAAATACATTCTTAAACCTCCTCGATTCATTCAAACTCCTAGGACAACTCAATACATCATGATAAACCTTAATTAGGAATTAGAACAACTAATTTCACCTCCATTTTGATTCTTTACCTATTCTCAAATTTACTTTTCATAATACATTTACTTTCTCAAGAAGAATTACTCACATACACCTAACCAATCATGCCTAGATAGTCTCATATGACCTTATATCACCTATCTCCTTGATTCTCCTACATAAATTTTTAGTTTCAAAATATAATAATTAGATCAAATATTATATCAAATATCATCTTAAACACCTCACCATCTAGCAATTCTATTTTTATGTTGTGTAATAATATCACCTAAATTTTTTTGATAGAAAAACAATCTAAAAGATAATAGTTCCTAACTAGACAAGAAAATAAATGTGTTAATAATACTAGGAAATTCTCTACTACTTTTTTATTTGTATACAAATGATAACACTAACTTGAAAATTATTTAAAGCCAATTTCTCTCAACTAATTTTTTGAAATAGATGTTATATTCTTATTAATGATGATATTTTTTCATATTATGAAATTTCAATGTTCTATCTACACATTTTCTTGTGCTTGAATCCATCCCTCCCTATCACTAAGATGAAGAGGGACATCAATGTATATAAGGTAAACATGTTTCTTCATACTTAATTTTTAACTAGTAGCTAATTCATTCAGTTATTAAATTTAAGATATAATGAAAATTCAAAACATCATAATTTAAGTTCGGATGAGTGAAAAGTAATATTACCACAAATAACATGCTAATCAATATAGAATATGTGAAAACATTCCTCTCAACACAATTTACACTTGAAACATGATCCATTTTTTTATAATCATAATACATTGAAGAAAATGCAAAAAAAATAATAATTAAAATTTGACTAAGAAAATATATGTATTGTAAAATTTTCCCATAGAGTATGACATTAAAAATGATTCAATAACTATTAGCTGAAATATATTCATAAAAATTTGTATAATTCCCTTAGTCATCAACATGTTAGGGATAATAAAAACAAAAATTAAAATATCTATGATGAAATCCAAAAATACTATAAGTAAAAACCAACGGGGCTTGAGTAGTACATTGGATTATAATACGTAAGTGTTTTTAATGTGTAGACTATTAATCGATTAAAGGAATTGTTTTAAAAGTATCTTAATAAATATTAATTTATGATTTGATCTATTCATTAATTGTTATTGATTGAAATTCTAAATAGAATGATGCATGTCGGGTTAAGGGACATGGCATCCCTAAATGATTTTTGTGATGAACATGTCCTTATGTAATATGTTGATGTTATTTTATGTTATGTATTTTTTTCGTTTTTAATTATAATTCCCAATGGTAATCTGTAATTTTTAAAATTTTGTTTCATTTTAAAGTGATAATAATTCTAATTTTGTTTCAAATTTTCTCCTCAACAAAATTTTAATAATTCTTAAAAAAATATTAAACTACGGAAGTCCGATATGTTTTCTATTATTCTTATACTATTAAATAGAGAAAATAGAAGATATCTACATTTTCATATAATAATCTATTGAATTTAACAAGTTAAATTGTGTTACACTCATATTGATTATAAAAATGACAAGAACTTTTAATTTTGTGATTATTTTTAAACAAGATTAATTTAAGGCTTTAAACCAAAGACATGCATCAAGATTTCATGGGCTTTGTTAGTAATTCTTACTTATAGACTCTAGGCTTCGGAATTAACTAGAAAATAAATAACTTCAGGTTCGAATAGTTAGTGAAAACAAGGACAAAGATAGGTGTCGATAATTCATTAGTAAAAATATCTAAAGTTTGACACTGTGAAAACAACATATACGTGGTGCTTTATTATTAGTTCACACTTTATGTACACATAAGACCAAAGTCTATTAAAATCATACATGGAATTATCTAAATGACTTACTTTTCACATAATCATAAGGTTATATGACAGAGAAAAATACAAAAGAATGTGGAAAAGTTTTGTTGGTTTACATTAAAGAAAAATATGACAAAGGAAATAACATATGAAATCGGTGGCTTAATCTTATTGGTTGTGGTTTATCAAAACTGAAAAAACTAACATCACAAAATACTTGGTTCGATTTTCGTAGAAAAGGCATGACACATTTAAGAGAGCGAAACATGTGGAATAACCTAAGGGAGACACTTGGCGGTGATTGAATGAACGAAGATAGATACACGGTAGAATTCCACCAAGTTTCCAAGAGGTGGCTCTAGGTGAACGTGAAGTCCCCAGAGTAAGCAAAAATTTAATGAATTTTGGGTTTGAAAATAAACCAAACAGGGACACGTGTTGATGACATAGCAAAAGGTACTCTATAGACTTAAGTTTATGAAATAAATTGAATTCTAAAATAAAATTTACATCCGCATGATAGCGTAGGGAGTTAGAACACTTAAAATAGAACACATCGAAACAAAGAAGAGACAATGAGAATTAAGAAAATGCCATGTCACCTCCCAAAATAAGCGTAGGATAAAGATGGCAGACATAACAGACACAACCATGAAATATAGAGCAAATAATTTAGTCCAAAATGCCATAAAATTGCAAGATTATAAGAAATACGATCAATTACATGCACACAGTCTTATTCTATATTAATTTAAACATGTTTTCTTTAAAAACAAACATACATATCCAAAATTACGCATTTCATTAACTTATTTTTGTAATTCATTATTTTTATAACATAAGCAAGTATTTTCAAGATATACAACACAAAACATACATAATCAATAGAAGAATATATAATACATAATTATCATGAATCTATAGTACAAATTCAAATGTCGAGAGAGAATGAGGATCAAGAATTATAATACAAAATTATAATACAGAGAGAGAGAGAGAGAGAGAGAGAGAGAAATGATATGAAATTCTTAATACAAAATTCCAACACATCCACAAGTTAACAAACACAAAACTATGGCTGCCTATGAGAGGAAAATTTTATACATCTAATGTATATTCACCTTGCCCTGGCCATGAACCATCCGAGGTTGTATTTTGTACCCCTAATTAGGACAAAGTGTTGGAGCCCCTCTCTCTTTCCCACCACCTTCATGTACCCTTTTAATCCTTGGAATTACTTCCATAGACTAAATTCACAAAGCCTTTAAGACTCTTTTTACAATTATTATCTTTCACAAAATCACAAACACAATTCCTTTTCTCTCACACATTCATTCGTTTCATGTTTTCTATTATATATATATATATATATATATATATATATATATATATATATATATATATATATATATATATATATATATATATCATGGTTACGAGCCAACACAATGGTTTCCACACCTTTTCATAAATCAAATTAAACATCTTTAATCCAATGCTTAGGATATTTATCCCCATGTTAATCAAATAGCTCATTATAACATCTTTATACAAAATATTTACTCAAAATTGTATTAACAAGTCTCAAATCAAACTTGTCTTTAATAATCTAAAAGTCTTTTAATGCTTTAAAAGTTTTGTGGATTTAGTCACATGATGCAAAGTAGTAGTAACAATAGGTGGAGGACCTATGACATGTGTGGTAATGAGGTCTTGTTCTAGATCAATGACTTTAAAACATAGAAGTGTGAATGATTCACATGTATCGTATTGTAATATTTTTTTTTAATGTTGGAATCAAACCACAAAAAAGATAAATTGCTTCTCTAGATCGATAGGTTGAAAGACCAATCGGTGCATATAAATATTGAATCGTAAGATGTAATCCATTATAGATTCTATTTTTCCCTGATGTAAAGTAGGTATATGATCATAGGTAACTTTAGGGCCATTGTTGATGATAAAGTGACGGAGAAAAGCTTCTTCCATCTCATAATAAGTGCTAATAGATCCAAATGTTATATGAGTATACCATTGTAAAGCTTCATAGATTCATTGGGTTCATCTCATTCAATTATATTTATATCAATAAGATCTTCTATAACATTTCAAAGCTTATCACATTAATTAGTAAGCTTCCCATTATATTCATGATAGTGACTATAAGCATTAACATCAAAAATCATACATTGAGTATATTTCATCAACCTCAAATTGTGGAGGGAGAGACATAAGATGAGACTCAAGTAATTGTGGAAGTATAATTTTTGGAGCACAAGGTCGACATGTAAAGTGCCTTTTTATATTGTAGAGAAGTAGAGACATATTTGGAAGGCTCACTTGGGGTATCAAGTTGTATATCACATGATCACGGACATCAAAATATGACATGCACAAATTTTCATCTTACAAATAAAATTGGTCATACTAATGGGTAAGTGCACCAAGTTGGTCTTAAGTGGATGCATTTTTATGAAAAATTAAAAATTAAACTTGTATAAGTTTTTAATATAGTTACACTCAAATTTGGAAGATGTTGTATAAACATGAATCATAGCATTTTTATTTTAGTTTCTAAGATACTAAATTTTATTGAAAACGGATAAGTTTAAGTGGGTCAAATAACTAAAATACTAAAGGTGCTCCTTTTTTGTTAAAAATATAATAGAGTGATTTTCGTGCCCCCACCATTTTGAGCACCATTTAGTATTTTTGAAAACCCTTTGGTAGAGAGGTAATTAGGAGCATCTAGTTTGGGCACCATTTTTTAAAGATTTTTTAGTGAGTATTTTTTTAATGATTTTTCTAGTACATGAATTTTAAATTTAAAAACATAACGGAGTTTCGACCATGCCCCCCTTAACTACCTCAAAAATATCAAAAATTATATTTTGTTTTTGAATACGTCTCAAATTAGGCCTAGTTTGGGCTAGTATAATTTTTTTTCAATTTTGATGAGCCAAAAATATATATATGACAAAAGATAGACATGTTTAAACTTCAAAAAATATCTATAAAATGGTATAGTTATAAAATAAATAATATGCAAACCTTATATTAGTTAGAAAAAAAAAAATTAGAAAGAAGAAACTCCTATCTACGTCGTGGTATATTTTTTAAAACGAATCAATTGTTTTATGTTGATTTATCATGTCGGAAGTGGCATTTTTGCATTTTCCTACAAAAACACGTGATTTGATGTCTTTGTGCGCAGTCCGTGCCTTAGGCTTCGGGATCCAAAATTGATGCCAAGCCTTGAGGCATGGCTTGGAAAATGTGAATAACATAATGCGTACGCATTCTTCATAGTATGAACATTATATGTGCTTTTGGCATGCTTCTATTTAAAACTAAGTATAAGTTTATCATTTATTATTATTTATAAATATAAATAATAATAAATGAAAAACTATACTTTAAATTTATGTAAGTAAATATAAAAATTATTGTCACTCTACACCTTATGGAACTAGTCTCACACCTCCATTATTCATGGTTTAGGAGATAGTTTTTTATAGTATAATCCGGTCGGTACATAGGTAATTTTTAGGATTTCAACATCCAACTTAAATATTTCAAGGTTTAAATTCTACAATTGAAACCATAAACCCTAAACCTTAAACCCTAAAACATAGACCCTAATCCTAAAACCTAAACCCTAAACTATGATCCCTAAACCCTAAACCTTAAACCGTAATCCCTAAACCCTAAACCTTAAACATTCAACCCTTATACCTGTGATCCCTAAACCCTAAACCCTAAGCCTTAATCCCTAAACCCTGAGCCCTAAGCCATAAATCCTAAACCCTAAACCATGAACCATGAGCCCTAAATGTTAAACCCTAAACCCTAAAAATAAATCCTAAACCTTAAACCCTAACCCCTAAACCTTAAACCCTAAACCATAAATATTGAATCGTAAAACCTAAACCCGAGCCCTAAACCCTAAGCCCTAAATCCTAAATAGTAAACCCTAAACCCTTAACCCTTAACCCTCAACCCTTAATCCCGAGACCTAAACCCTAAACTATAAACCATAAACCCTAAAATAAAAATAATAAACCCTCAACCCCGAACACTAAATACTGAACCCTAAACCCTAAACCTTGAGTCTTAATTCCTAAAACCTAAACACTAAATCCAAATCCATGAGCTCTAACCCCTAAATCTTAAACCTATAACTTCGATCCTCAAACCTTGAGCCATAAACCGAACCATGAACCCTAAACCCTAATCCCTAAACCCTAAACCCTAAACCCTAAACCTTGAACCCTACACCCTGATCCCTTAGCCCTAAACCCTAAACCTTAAACACTAAGCCTGAGCCTTAAACCCTAAACCCTAAATCCAGAGCCTTGAGCTATAACCCCTAAACCTTAAACCTATAACAATGAACCCCAAACCCTAAGTCATAAAGCTTGAACCATGGACTCTAAACCCTAAGCCCTAAACCTTAAACCCTAAACCTTAAGCCTTGAACCCTACACCCTGATCCGTAAGCCCTAAGCCCTAAGCCCTAAACCCTAAACCCTAAAACATGTACCCTAAGCGCTAAATCCTAAACCTTAAACCTTGATCCCTAAACCATATACCCTAAAACTTAAGCCCTAAATGGTAAATCCTAAACCCTAAAACCTAAACCCTAAACCATGAGTCCTCAATGCTAAACCCTAAACCCTAAAAACAAATCCTAAACCCTAAACCTTGACCCCTAATTCCTAAACCCTAAACCATAAACACTTAATCCTAAACCCTAAACCCTGAGCCCTAAATCGTAAACCCTAAACCCTAAACCCTAAACATTAAACCCTAAACCCTGAACCCTAAACACTAAACCTTAGACGCTAAACTATGTAACCTAGAACCCATGCAACCTCAACCCTTAACCCTAAGACCTAAACCCTAAATTATAAACCCTAAACCTTGAAACTAAAATAACAAACGCTAAACCTTGAACACTAAATCCCGAACACTAAACCCTATACCCTAAACCTTGAGCCCGAGCCCTAAACACTAAATCCAAAGCCCTAAGCTCTAACCTATAAACCTCATATATTTCAATTAGGTCTCATGAGTGAGTTCATCTTTTTGAATATCAATATTAGGACCATATTTCCTAGTCTCGTGCCTAGAACCATCATTGAGTCTGCTTGTACAACCACCTTGTTTATGAGAGTTGGGAAAACTAACTAAATGGATATGACATCTACATTGTGCCTTGCAATGCATATTACACATCTGTACCAAACATGTTTCTCCCCACATATACTTGTGCTCTTGAATGCAAATTTCTTCACACTCTGAAACAAATTTCACATTTCTCATATTTCCATGTATGGTATTATGTAAGCCAAGATGACCCATTGGAAGTCTGTAAAAATAACCATCACAACAAAAAAATTAATCTCAAAGGAAATGGAACTGACATAGAGAATATGCCAACACGGAGGTATAATATCATAACAAAATTACTGCAGATCCTCTCCTCACAAAAATAGAAAGCTCTTTTTTTGGAATGGAGTGAATTTGAGAGAACTTCCTAAAGTGTTCAAAGTAAGCATAAAAACCGAGGAATGGATAAGAAAACAAAGGATTTATCAATCACCTAGTAAATATTTCTTGTTTATTTCTGAATGGGATTCATCTGGCCTACGACTTAGTGACCTTCTAGTTATTGATAATTCCTTCTATGATAAACTCATGGATGCTTTCAAAAGTGCCTTAAAAAAGATAGGGGTATTCATCAAGCCTAGTGAAGGGTGTGATATGACTTCCTAACAAATTTAAATTCATACATATTTAGAGGTCATAACACAAATTTACAAATATCTCTATCGTTATAAATGGAAGCCAAATAACGGTGTCTCCCTATATCCAAGGATCGAGGACTACCGGGGTCTGTGGCAGGATTGAACATTCAGGAATCATTGAGTGTTTGAATCAGAATATTATTGCATCGGAGAAAAAAATTTAACATTAGAGTAATGCATCTTGAAAAATTAAGTTGAGCCTTAAAATCCTCTCAAATTTCCAGCTTACACAAGCACTAGACATATCAAGATTTGTTCTTGAATGAAACCTTCATTCCCGACAACTTGCAATTGAAAGAATTATTCAAAAGAGCATCAAAAAAATTCTTTCAGACAAAATTATTCTTGGATATCTGTAATTTCCCTCCTTCAAAATATCAACAAATAAAATACATTAAATTGTGATGACTCTCTTTGAATGTTCTTCCTACGAAGCTGATGAATAGTTTTTAGTTGAATACTCTTTGTCAATAATAATAATAATGGGTAAGAAACATAACATTATAGTGAGTGAAATAGTTCCCCGACGATGGGAAAAAGAAGATAGATGTATTGGGTAACATTTATTTATACCGAATTGTTCTTAGATATATTGAATTTTACTCCAAAATATTAGCTGATGAAAGGCATCAAATTGTGATGACTCCATTTGAATCTTCTACCTACAAAGTAGATGAACCATTTTTAGTTGAATAATCTCTTTTAATACTAATAAGAATGGTAAGACACAAAACATTCCAGTGAGTGAATGGGTGAGCCAAAACCCTTAGCTCTAAACCCTGAGCCTTAAACCTTGAGCCCTAGACCCTAAACCCTAAACCCTGAGCCTTAAACCTTAAATCCTAAACCCTATGCCCTAAACCCTGAACCTTGACCCTTAAACCTTAAACCCTAATCCCTAAACCCTAAACCCTAAACCCTAATCAACAATAAACCCTAAACCTTAAATCTTGAGCCCCAAAACCTAAACCCTAATCCCTAAACCCTAAGCCCTAAATCCTAAACCTGTAAAACCTAAACCATAAATCCCGAGCCACAAAACATAAACCTTGAGCCATAAACTATAAACCCTAAACCCTAAACCCTTAATGATTAACTCTAAACCCTAACCCTTGATGATAATCATGTCATGAATTTATTAATATACCCAAATATCTCCAAAGAACAAGATAAAATGAGTGAGTCATGCCATCAAGATATTGTTATATAAAATAAGCTTATAATTATTTTTTGTTAACTAGCCCCTTTTTCCTCATTTTGTGCTTCAATCCGTTTTTTCACATATTTAGAGCACTTAAGGTCCCGAAAGCATTTCCATCAGATAGGAAATTTCTTCCTTTCCAAAAAGGTAAATAAGTCATTCTAACTCCTTATATTTTGCAAGTTATGGGCCGGCAGGCCTTGGAAGGATTTTGTGCCAAATGCGGGCCGACGGGGCCTGGGGAAGACTTTTCACCAAAGGGATAATGTGGACCGGCGGGCTTGGGGAGATACTTTGGCACTTTGCACTTTTTGTAAAAAAATTCAATTTACATCATGAGCCCACGAGCCCGTGGGGAAATAAAAGAAAAAATGACTAAGGCCCTTAAAGGACACGTGGCCATGTTTCAGTCAAAGCGGGAAGGCGGGTCACTTGGGAGGAACTTTTAGTATTTTGGCTTTCTCTTGAAAGGGAGTAAATTCATAAAATGGGCCACAACTCGTTAGGGACCAAAAAAAGTTACATGTTGAGCTAGCACCAAATGTTACATGTGGGGAGGTGGGCCATCGGAGAAACTTTGGAAATTTTGAAAATTTAACAAAAAAGTGTTTGAAGGTGTGGGTCCACGAGCCCATGAAAAATTTTTCGCCAAATGCAAATTTCACAATTTTGGGCCCGTGGAGGGTTTTTTTCCAAAGTGAATTTTGGGCCCGTAGAGGTTTTTTTGGGCCAAATAGATTTTCAAGCCGAAAGGTTTTTTTGCCGAGGGTGATTTTCGAGCTTGTGGAGCGGTGGAAGGTTTTGTGATTTTTACAAATTTTTGCAAAAAGCATTGTTTGTAATTTTGGGCCCGTGGATCCGCTTTGTAAAAATTGCATTTTCGCCATTTTTGCACATTGTCGATGCAAAATCTTCATATGGCCATATCTTTTGACCGAAAGCTCGGTTTTGAGCAAGAGAAGAATTTTTGGAAAGGGCTCGAAATCATCTACACCATGGAAGATTAAAATATTATTTTTAGAAGGATTTGGTTAGTGAAACGTATTTCACGCCATTGATATGTTATCCAATTGCTTCAACTACAGATATGATTTGATTTTTCATCCTTCCTTCTCTAACGTGCCAAGACGACATGGAGAATCACACTTGATGATTCAGGTGGATTTGTAGGGATTTATGGCTGGTGGTTGAGCTTTCAAATCATTTTTCCCCCATTTTCTTCTTCTCCTCTCATCGCTTCATTGATAAATGTAAGATCTTGGCTCATTTCAAAGTTGTTGATCATTTTTCCTCTCTCCCCCTCTCTCTTTCTTCCCTAGGGACGAATGTGGAGTTTAAACCTCCTCTCTTACTATGTAATGGAATTTTCTTACCTCTTGCCCGATAATGATGTCCTGTGTGAAATTCTAGAGCAATAAAATTTGTTTTGCGATATATTTTGTCCATCCTTGGCTTATTTTGTTGTCTCTTCTCATCTATCTTCATTACAGGTATTCTGTGCATACTTTTGGTGTCTATTGTAGGTTTTTAGAGCTATATTTAAGGGGTTCGAGAATGGTGTTCTCGTGTGAATCTTATCCTTATTATGTGATACATCTTGTCCATCCTTTCCATTGCTCACTCTCTCTTTTTTAGGAAGTTGGATCTATGATCAGCATTTTCCTTCTTTGGTGTATCACCGCTTTAGTGTAGGTTTATTTTCTTGCATTCTCTCTCTCTCCCTATCTCCTTGGAAGGTTAGATTAGGATTAGAATAGTTTTCCTACACTGGAGTAGCTTGTGGTAGGTAGTTTAGGAAGAGGAACCAGCCTTCTCTGGAGGATCATCTCAAGTTTGCAAGTCCCACATCTTGAGAGATGATCCAATGTTATGCAAATCACATTGGATGCCCACTATCAAACAACAAATCCAAGAGACATATGTGGGTGTTGTGATTTTACACTGATAGTTTCGACACGCCGGTGGGACAGGTTTGAAGCACCTTACCACTTCATTTTAGCAGGTTGGTGTGTTCTTGTTAAAATTTCAGCTTTTGGAAGCATATGCAAAGCATATTTGGCGACTCCATCGGTCAAAAACCCATCCTCTCGAGTTGTAGACTTTCCTTCCATCCATTTCCACCCATTATTTCTTTCCACATCTTTCATATTCTTCCATCCCATGAAGTTGTGCAATCATGACTTCATTCCCACAAGTGGAATTCACACTTATAGCAACAACAATGCATTCCACCTCCAATGTACTTCTCAACTCCTCCAGATCAGCATTATGATCAGATCCAAAACCAATATGCCTACCCATATGAACAATGCCAAAACTAGTTTGGCTATGGAGCTTATCAAGAGAAAGGGTTTGCATATGATGACAACAACTATTTGGAGAATGCAGATCTACTGGAGAAGATACAAAGAATGGAGGATGACATGGTTCAGTTAATGGCTAAAGCACAAATGAAAGCATTCAGGATTGGATGCATGGCACCTTGTCCATGGGAAGGCCCTTTTCTAAGACACTACAACCCTCAAAATAAGATTGACTTCATGGTTGAGATGTTGCCCCAACTTACACAGTGGACTAAGGAGATTGAGGCATATGAGCAAAGTGCGAGACAACCTTGTCAATGGGTAATTCCACCACCTCATAGTCTTGTTTTTTCTCCTTTCCAAACCATGTCTTTTCAGTCTAAGTGTCATAACTCAAGCTTCTTGCATGTTTCCCAAATTGTGGAATCCACTTCTCCATCTCCTAATCTTCCATCTCATCTAAATTCCTCTACCCTTTTCCCTTACAAACCATATTCCCCTCCACAAGAGCCAAAAAATACCTTCGCCTCCACCACAAATAATAGCGCAGAACCAGTTGAATCCCAACCTACCCCTCCTCTTGCTTTCCCAAATCCATGTTGGGAAGATGAAAATCGACAACCCAGTTAAGGAGAGAAGCAAAAGGAAGAGCCAAACAAAGAAGAAATGATTAGAAGCTTGTTCATCTTGGCTCTTAAATTTGGAATTGAAAAGATTCCCTTGTTGGTTAAGCCTTGAGGAGGTCAAGGTTCAAGAGCTAGTGGTGGGCAAGGATGAGTTTGCATCAAGTGGAACAAGAATATAAACAATCTATTTGTTTTGTATGTAGTGTCCATGATGGCATTTTGTTTGAGAAGATTGATTATCATATTCCAATCGCACAATCAATCAAAGAGGAGGAGTGCATTCTAGTTGTGGAGGAGAACCATAAAGTTTTAGAGGCTTTGAGCACAAATAAGGCCATAGAAGAACCTTTAGTTCTTCCTCCCACTTCATCCCCTTGAGCTCTAATTTTGAAGAAGAGTTTGATCTTTCAAACTTCATGTTTGAGGATGAGGAGAATCATGATGAACAAGTTACAAATCAGAGGACACTATGAGGGAGGTTGAGCAAAAGCAAGCAGGAAACAAGGAGGCAGATTATCTGTCTGACTTGGAGGATTGTTTTGATGGAGAGGATCCTATTGAGATCACATCATTTTCTCCTCCTTCATCCACCTTCCAATCACAAGAGTCCACTGCCATGGAGAAGAGAATTCAAAGACAACAACCTATATCTCATGACAACCCTCTAGAACCAAGGTTAGAGGATCTAAATCTTCCATGTTCTTCACAAGAGGAGGAAGGGAATAATGATGACACACATTGCATATTAGTCATCGGGGAATAATTTAAGTTGTCTGCAAATGTGCAAGAAGAAGAAAATCAAATTGCAGACAACCCATCCATCCAAGAAGGTCTACAAAAAGACTCCTCCTTGGAGTTTAATTTCAAAGCAATGGGCACATCCATAGGACCAGACCATGCCCAATTAGGTACTTGGCTTCATTAGAGACAAGGGAGAAGCCAAAACCAGTCATGCTTACTCCGAGCATGAGGATGAGTTTCAAAGCACCAAGGGTCACCATCAACACCTCTAGGAGTCTAATGTCAATCATCTTGAGGAGGTATTTTCAATTGATGTTGATACTTTGGTTATTTGGGTGGAGGATTGGCCTCTTGTCATTTTTTTCACCCATACCAACAGCCATGTTCAGCTCTAAATCATTTGCATGGCCTCCTATTTTGAGAAAGGAAACTACTTCTCCTGTCGCCACTGAGGATTTGTTTGAGTTCCTTTGCTTCTTAGTTAGAGTAGAGTAGGTAGGTTTGCTTTCGGTAGAAGAAGTTCTCTTGCACACTTTGCATATCTTATTTGGGGTATGTATGATTTCCATTTTGTATATAGTGTGTTGCGGTGTTTTGTTGCTCTTGCATGGTTCATTAGAGGTGAAGCATTTGGTGAGATCAGCTATGGTTCTAGTGGTGTTCCAAGTGACTCGTGGGGTTAGAATTTCAAAGTTTAGATTAGAATTTTGTTTTCAGGCTTGACTCCATGCCCAATGGATGATTCAAGGCCACTAATGACTCCATCTAGTAGGAAAATGTCCCCTATGAGTTGCCAAATTGTTATCCAAAATAAGCTCATACTTATTTTTGGTTAACTAGCCCCTTTTTCATCCTTTTGTGCTTCAATTTAATTTTTCACATATTTCAAGCACTTAAGCTCCCCTGAAAGCATTTCCATTAGATAGGAAATTTCTTTCCCTTTCTAAAAAGGTAAAGAATTCCTTCTAACTCCTTATATTTTGCAAGTTATGGGCCAACTTGGGCCTTGGAAGGATTTTGTGCCAAATGCAGCTTGGTAGGCCTAGGAAGACTTTTGCCAAAGGGAGAATGCAGACTAGTGGGCCTGGGGAGATATTTTTGGCACTTTGCATTTTTTGCAAAAACAATCAATTTACAATTGCAAGCCCGCGGAGAAATAAAATAAAAAATGCTCAAGGCCCACAAAGGACACGTGGCCATGTTTCAGGTCAAAACGGGAAGGCGGGTTCGTTAGAGGAACTTTGAATATTTTGGCTTTCTCTTGAAAGGGAGTAATGTCATAAAATGGGCCGCAACTCCGCCTGTGGACTAGAAAAGTTACATGCCGAGTTGGCACCAAATGTTACATGTGGGGAGGCGGGCCATCGGAGAAACTTTAGAAATTTTACAACTTTTACAAAAGTGTAGTTTGTAGATGTGGGCCCGCGAGCCCTGCAGATGTGGAAATTTTTCCGCCAAATGCAAATTTCACAATTTCGGGCCCATGGAGTGTTTTTGGCCAAATTGAATTTTAGGCCACGGAGGTTTTTGGAAAAAGTGATTTTCGAGCGAAACATTTTTTTGCCAAGGGTGATTTTTGAGCCTATGTAGCAGCGGGAGGTTTTGTGATTTTTTTAACGTTTTGCAAAAAGCATTGTTTGTAAATTTGGGTCCGCGGATCCACTTTGCAAAAATATCATTTTTGCCATTTTTGCATAGTGTTGATGCAAAATCTTCAGACGGCCATATCTTTTGACTGGAAGCTCAGTTTTGAGCAAGAGAAGAATTTTTGGAAAGGGCTCGACATCCTCTAAACCATGCAAGATTAAAATATTATTTTCAAAATTATTTGGTGGGTGAAAAATAGTAAAATGTATTTCATGCCATTAATATGTTATCTCGATTGCTTCAACTACAAAGATTTGATTTGATCTGTCATTCTTCCTTCTCCAATGTGCCGAGCCGACATGGAGAATCACACTTGATAGATTGTAGGTGGATTTGTAGGGATTTATGGCTGGTGGTTGAGCTTCGAATCATTCCCCCCTTTTCTTCTTCTCCTCTCATCGCTTCATTGATAAATGTAAGAGCTTGGCTCATTTCAAAGTTGTTGATCATTTTCCTCTCTCCCCCTCTCTCTTTCTTCCCCAGGGTCGAATGTGGAGTTTAAACCTCCTCCCTTACTTTGTAATGGAATTTTCTTGCCTCTTTCCCGATAATGATGTATCGTGTGCGAAATTCTGGAGCAATAAAATCTATTTTGTGATGCATTTTGTCCATCCTTGGCTTATTTTTTTGTCTCTTCTCATCTCTCTTCATTGCAGGGTATTTTGTGCATACTTCTCATGTCTATTGCAGGTTTTTTGGAACTATATTTAAGGGGTTTAGAATGGTTTTCTGTGTGAATCTTATCCTTGTTATGTGATGCATCTTTTCCATCCTTTCCATTGCTCACCTCTCTCTTTTTTAGGAAGTTGGATCTGTGATCAACATTTTCCTTCTTTGGTGTATCACCACTTTAGTGTAGGTTTATTTTATTGCATTCTCTCTCTATCTCTCTCCCTATCTCCTTGGAAGGTTAGATTAGGATTAGAATAGTTTTCCTTCATTAGAGTAGCTTGTGGCAGGTAGTTTAGGAAGAGGAACCAACCTTCTCTTGAGGATCATCTCAAGTTTGCAAGTCCCACAACTTGAGAGATGATCCAATGTTATGCAAATCACACCTTTGGATGTCCTCTATCAAACAATGATTTGAGAGACATCTACGGGTCTTTGTGATTTTGCACTAACAGGATATCTAGAACCATCATGTGTGAAGTATTAAGATATCATCTATCTCAATGAGATACATATGAGAAAGGACATGTATGAGACTTTTGAATTTGATTACATGAAATAATGATTTTAGAGCCGGGAATGATGAAGGGATGACCCTAAACCTTGATCCCTAAACCATAAATCCTAAACCTTAAGCCCTAAATGCTAAATCCTAAACCCTAAAACCTAAAACCTTAATCGCGAGTCCTTAATGTTAAACCCTAAACCCTAAAAACTAAATCCTAAACCCTAAACCTTGACTCCTAAACCCTAAACCATAAACCATAAACACTAAATCTTAAACCCTAAACCCTAAACCCTAAACATTAAACCCTAAACCATGATCCCTAAACACTAAACCCTAAACCTTGAACTCTACTACGTAGAACCTTAAGCCTTAACCCTAAGACCTAAAACCTAAACCCTAAACCCAAAATAATAAACCCTAAACCTTGAACACTAAACCCTAAACCCTAAACCTTGAGCCCTGAGCCATTAGCCCTAAACACTAAACACTAATTCCAGATCCCTAAGCTCTAACCCCTAAACCTCATATATTTCCAAGAGGTATCATG
Source organism: Taxus wallichiana var. yunnanensis (assembly GCA_018340775.1). Lineage (NCBI taxonomy): Eukaryota > Viridiplantae > Streptophyta > Pinopsida > Cupressales > Taxaceae > Taxus > Taxus wallichiana. The sequence goes on along the minus strand of CM031237.1, from coordinate 390,407,945 downwards.
AGTGAGTTCATCTTTTTTAAATCAATATTAAAACCATATTTCCTAGTCTCGTGCCTAGAACCATCATTGAGTTTGCTTGTAAAACTACATTGTTTATGAGTTGGGAAAAGTAACTAAATGGATATGACATCTACATTGTGCCTTACAATGCATATTACACATCTCTACCAAACATGTTTCTCCTATATATACTTGCACTCTTGAATGGAAAATTCTTCACACTCGAAAAATGTTTCACATTTCTCATATTTCCATGTATGGTATTATGTAAGCCAAGATGACCCATTGGAAGATGGAAAAAATAACCATCACAACACAAAAATTAATCTCAAAGGAAATGGAATGACATAGAAAATATATGTACACGGAGGTGTAATATCATAACCAAATTATCTCGCATTATCTCTCCTCTCGGAAAAATAGAAATCTCTTTCACATCTGAAATGGATAGAAAATTTGAGAACTTCTTGAATTGTTCAAAATAAGAATAACAACTCGGGAATGGCTAAGAACACAAAGGGGTTATTGATTGCCTAGTAAATATTTCTTGTTTTGTTCTAAATGGGAGTCATCTAACCTACGATTTAGTGACCTTCCAATCATTGATAATTCCTTCTATAATAAACTCATGGATGCTTTCAAAAGTTCCTTAAAAAGATATGTGTATTCATCAAGCCTAGTGAAGGGTGTGATGTGACTTCCAAACAACTTGAAATTTATATGATTTAGAGGTCGTAACAAGAATTTACAAATATATTTATCACTATAAATGGAAGCCAAGTAATGATGTCTCCCTATATCCAAGGATCGAGGACTATTAGGGTCTATGACAAGATTGGACATTCAGGAATCATTGAGTGTCTGAATCAGAATTTCGTTGCATCTGGAGAAACATTTTCAAACATTGGAGTAATGCATCTTGGAAAATAAACTTGAACCTCAAAAATCCTCTCAAATTGCCATCTTACACAAGCATTGGACATATCAAGCTTTGTTCTTCGAATGAAACCTTCATTCCTAATAGCTTACAACTGAAATAATTATTCAAAAGAGTGTCAAAACATTTCTTTGTACCAAATTTTTATTAGATATCTAGAATTTCCTCCTTCAAAATATCAACAGATGAAAGACATCAAATTGTGATGACTCTCTTTGAATGTTCTGCCTATGAAGTAGATGAACCCTTTTCAGTTGAATACTCTCTATCAATACTAATAAGAATGGGTAAGACACAAAACATTACAATGAGTGAAATAGTTCCCATGCGATGGGAAAAAGAAGATAGATGTATTGGGTAACATTTCTTTATACCGAATTGTTCTTAGATATCTGGAATTTTCCTCCTTCAAAATATCAATAGATGAAAGGCATCAAATTGTGATGACTCCTTTGAATGTTCTACCTATGAAGTAGATGAACCATTTTTAGTTGAATACTCTTTGTCAATACTAATAAGAATGGGTAAGACACAAAACATTACAGTGAGTGAATGGGTGAGCCTAAACCCTGAGCCTTAAATCCTAACCCCTAAATCTTAACCCCTAAAATCTAAACCTTGAGCCTTATATCTTAAATCCTAAACCATGTTCCCTAAACCCTTAATCTTGATCCTTAAACCTTAAACTATAATCCCTAAACCATAAACTATAAACCCTAAATCCCAATTAACCCTCAACCCTAAACCTTAAATCTTGAGCCCTAAAACCTAAACCTCAAACTATAAACCCTAAACCCTAAAACCTAAACCATAAAACTTGAGCCACAAAACCTAAACCCTGAGCCCTAAATCGTAAACCGTAAACCCCGAACCCTCAACCCTAAATTATATACCCTAAACCCTAAACCCTAAACCCTAAACTCTAAACCCTAACCCTTGATGATAATCATATCCTGACTCTATCATTATACCAAAATCTCTCCAAAGAAGAAGATAAAATTTGCTAGTCATGCCACTAAGGTATCTAAGACTGTCATGTGTGAAGTATTAAGGCATCATATATCTCCATGAGATACACAAGAGAAAAATACATGTATGATAATATTGAATTTGATTCCATGAAAGGATGATTTTAGAGCCAAGAAAGGTGAAGGGATGATCTTTATATGGAATACCATATTTCTAAGAATGAGCAATCATTTGAGTTCGCTGATGCAATTCACTTAGTACTATTCATAAAAATTCATTCAACACCTAGTAGTGTGATCAAACCTTTGGAGGAGGCACATTACAATCTCCTCATTTTTTCCATAGGGTAGGAATCCAATTTAGGAGAAATCCTCTATCTAAAAAGTGAGTATCTCATTTTAGTAAGAAGTAGACAAGCATGATAGAGAGCTAATTCATGGTCAATAAAGTCAATTATGGAACAGATTTCAAAATTAGTACCAATTCAAGCAGTGGTAGGGCCAAAATTTAATCTAGAAGGTTAAAAACCTACAAAACGACTATATGTTTTTGTAAAACAAAGACTGACTACAATATATATGGCCTGAAAGTTTTAGGTCATTGTTAAAATTCTGAAAATATGTAAGTACCACCATATTAGATTTTGAAAACTATCTTCTATATTATAATCGCGAGCTACGGGACCACTTTCATCAGGTGCAGAGTGACCCTAACTTCTTATATTTACTAAACTAAACTTACAGTATAAGATTTATTTGATTATTTCTATATACTTAACATTTATTTCAGTAAATATGGCTCCTTCAATATCCTTCAGGCCCTCCTAAAATCATATTTCTAAAAATGCGTAGGCATTTTATAGCACTAGAAACATGTACACATTATAGGTTCGTGAATTCCTGAGCCTAGGAAAACATAACGTGATCACATTTTGTTCATTTTTAATTTTTTTTTCCACTTTTGGCCCCACAACTTGGTGCACTTACCCTAATCAATTTCATTCATGTGTGCCTTTTACATAACATCCAAACCGATATCATCATTCGAACCAGAATATGTCTCATTGTGTTATGCATTATTAGAGGTTTTTATAGAATTCATTGTTGTGTTTCCCCTTGATTGGCCTTGTACATTCTTAAGCGATCATATGTGGTGTGTAATTTTTCATTGTTGATTGGTGATAGTTCTATGGCGGGTTAAACAATACTAGGATGTAATTCTACCACTAAGATTGGTTCTTCAAAGGATTTATGTCATTCTTATCCTCTTATTGAATAGGTGTCTCTTGCATAGTTGTAGAAGTTGCACCATTTGATATTTTATTATGTTCACGAGACATAAATGTATCACCTTTAGGAACCCAAGTTAGAGTTGAAATTTTGAGATGAATGTGTAGGAAAATGTTATGTAGCAAATGAAATAAAGCCTTGTACTTAAGTTGTTGGATATTTCATTTTAAAGCATAGAAATCATTATCACAATGTCCATTTAATCCATCATAATTGTAAAATGCTTGACCTTTGAATTTTTGTAAGCCGATAGAAAAAGGGTACTTGATAAGTAGGTAACAGATTAATTAATTGATTATTGAGTAGATTAGATAAAATATCATGTTATCTAGTATGTTGTTCAAATTGAAGAGGTGTTTTCTATTGTATTAATTTTACTTCAATTGCATGGGCACATGTATGATGTGTAAATAAATTATTTTCAATGGGATTAGAACTAGATTGATCATGATTTGTAACGATACAATGAATATACACCTTGGAATAATTTTTTAGATGCATTATCTCACACTTGAGTAATGTGATCTCGATTTATAGCCTGAAATTTATCTTGATAAGCATGATGTAAAGCTTGCATAGACTATAATATAGCCATTTGAAATGTGGATTAATTACTGAAATACAAACCAAACTTGAATTCACATGGGAAGGTGTAGTATTATCATCGGAGCTTGATTTTGTGCACTAGTTTTGTGAGAGTATCTTTACATGTTGGGTGACGTTGAAGTAAATGATACAAGGATACTTTAGAAACTATGGCATGGGCCATGATGGTATAAAAAAGGATATATAAAAATCTAAGTAGATAGAAAAGAATAAAGATTAGATATAGACGGCTAAAAATCGGGAGACCATGGGGATAAGACCCAAAAAGTGATGTTGAGAAAAAAGTGACCTTCATCAAATGAATACAATGACCTTATATATAAATATTATTTGAATTTTACATAATGAAAATAGGTATTTTGGAATCTAATTATGCAAATTAACAACCTCAAGGATTTTTTCAAAAGTGTATATTTTTCTAATTATACCCTAATTACCTGAAATTAGTATTATTAAATTTTAAATAGTGTGGAAAAATAGAAAAAACAAAAAGAGGTTTTTGTGAAATATGTATAATTAAAAATCATACTTAAAGGAATTTTAAAATAGAGTCGTTATGCTCGATATCTAAAATAAAATGTAAATTTCAAATTAATAGCCCTAGAAAGTGACCCAAAGGTTAGAACCGGCCATGAAACCCTATGAAAGTTTTTATAAACCAAATATATGGAAGATGATAGATGAAAATCAGGCATGGATCTTAAGATAAATTACATATAAGAACCCTAAGGAGACTAGGGCTTTGAGACTAATAGGCCTTATACATAAGGAGCTAAGAATATCCTAAATTTTGTTAACGGTTTGATCAAAAGTAGGATCACCAAATTCTTTACCCTAAATTAAATTCCTAGTTCATTTTAATTAGGTGTTGAATATATTATTAGAATTTATTAGAGATATTAGAACAAAAATGATGTGATATAAATAGTAAATCAGATTCAGAACTTGGATCAAATAAGAAATATTACAATACACCACTTAACCTAAAAACAATGAAAGTACAAAACAACAATATCAAAGCATTTAACTTGGCATAACTGATTTCTAGAAATATTTATGACTATGTAGAACATAAACTAGAGAATTGAACATGGGAAACCCTAAAAATTGGACTAGAATTGAAATTTTGATGAGGTTGGGGTTATACAACATAGTTAGGAATGTGTCATATGATCCATGACATTTTCTATAGTCTTGGACCTGCTCTAAGATAACTTTTGTAACTTTACGGGTTTTTCACTTTCGTAGATTTGTCTTTTGCTATCAAACCCTATTTTTCACACATGTAGTGAAGTTTTTGTGTGATCTAACCATCATATTAAACCCTAGCCATGGATGAAGAGTCCTATAATACAGACATTAGAAGGGTTGTGGGCACCCCCATCCACCACTAATGTTGTAATTACTCTGAAGAGGCATCAAACCACACATCGTTCTCCACCTAGCATGTGATATCTAGATAGATCAAGTAAATTTAGCAATTATTTTGACCATACATGCTTTGAATCGAATCTTGCTAAAAACACTTAGAAAGAGGATGTTTAGATGGTTGTAGATAATACATATGGTTGTCTTGACCTAGTTTGTTGAATCAAATATGATGTAAATGTTGCCTTAATAAATTTAGATGTGAACTTAAGTTGAAATTTGATGGGGCTCTAAGGGGAACCCCGGGATCATGGGCGGGGAGGAGTGATACGGGATCATAAAGGTAGTCTCGATTCACACGTATCTTTGGGAAAATGGGAATTCAAACCAATCATTTTGCCAAAGCATTATCTGCTTTATGGGGCCTGAGAATTACCTGACTCAAAATATCCGAACCTCATTATCAAGGGGACTTCTTGAATATCATTAATCACCTTAAACAAAGTGCTCACCTCAAGTTGGAGCATCAAGGATTTTATCTCAGAGTCCATAAGTATATGTCAAACATTCAATAACATTCGGATCATGCATACTTACCGGGAGGGTAATAAGTTGGTAGATGCACTGGCTAATTATGGCATTAATGTTAACCACATTGTTTGGGATAATAATAGCATTCCTAAGTAGCATCCAAGTGGATCTCTATACGCATGCAATTTCTTGATTTGAGTTATGATTATTGGGTGTGGATCAGTATCAATAAAACTCCCACACGTGTTGATTTAAAAACTAAGATTATGTAAATCTTGTCAAATAATCAAGATAGTGTGAAGTATATGGGAAAGTTCAAGTGGAGTCACATAGATATGAAAATCACACATGCGGGTAGACTGTGCTATCTACAACATGGGTACTTGACTCCACGGATCCCGAAGACAATAAAAATGTAATTGATGATAGGGAGTGGGCTAGCAAAAAGGCCATAATTCCCACATGCGAACTTCCACAGGCTCAGATCAGTAGTCACGCGGATGTTCGTGGGAAAAGCAACGGCTCTCATATTCAGCATTGTGCGGATTACAACAGTAAAAAGCAGTCCAGCCAAGCGCTCTCAAGGATTTTAGAATTTGTTACAAGCAGTTAAGCACAGTGACGATGGGGGGTCCCCCTTGCCAAATTGAGCCTAGTGCGAACCTGCATCGGAAGGATAATATAGAGCTCTGGAGTATTCTCGCAAGGGAGGCATCAACAACTTCATGGAGAAGGTTGTGGCCACGATCAAAGCATCTCTGTGCGTTTTGCAAAGGATTGGAAGGAGCGAATAGTGGAGTATGGGGGGCAAAAGATCTTGGTCAACGAGGAGATTATTGTGAAGCGACCGGCTCTTGGCATGGAGGGCTACCGTTTTTTTCAACAAAAGGGTCAATAAAGAAGTCAAGAGAGGAGATTTGTGGAGGGAACTGAGAAGCTGATCTTTGTTACCGCGGGCCTACTTGTTAGCTTGATTCCTCCTCCTTATGATGAGGTTAGACGATGATGATACGCTTCATTTCTTTGGAAGGGAGGTTTGTCACAGTACTTACAAAGCATCTTATCTTCCTCAACCACTTCGCAGAATCACACGGTATGTTTCCCCCATTATTTGCTTAACTCTCTTGAGCGCTCCATTTTGGAGTTTCAAAAGCATACCCGGTGGTTCCTTTACACCAGGGGCTTATTTTATTGCTGCATAAATTATGTCTTCTTCGGTATCCTGGTCTCCCTTCCTCCCCTAGCTCCGTTCCCCCTCTGCCTGGTTCAGCTGCCGCTAGCCCCATCTCTCCACATTTTGTCCCCAGCCACCGCTGCTGTCACCCCTCTGCCGGTCATCCAGGCTTCATCTTCCATTCCCCTCGCTTCTCCCGCCCCCTCGCTTCCACCTCGCCAGGCCGACACAGTCCTCTAGAAGGCTTAACATCGATACCCTCACTGGGGAAGGGTCCTCAAGAAATTGAAATCGCACATGACCTCCCGAATATTAGCAGGTGCTAGTCCCGAGATGTGCATATGGAGAGCTCTACAAAAAGGCTAGAAGCCCTGAAGCTGATATGAAGTCTGTTGAAGGAAGAGATTAAGAACTTGGCAAAGCGAGTAAAGGTAAGAGGAAGAAGGAGGAGGAGGTGGCTATAGTATAATAAATGACTAGATTGAAGATATTTACAAGAAGCTGAATTCCTTAGACTCCTGTTTAGGGAAGGCCAAGACTCGTCATGACTATAATATGGCCATTTTTAGTGCGATTGAAGAGTTCATTGAGCAGCATGTCCAAAGTGTCTCCAATCTCAGCGGAGTTCCGACAACACTTTGGGGCACCGATAAGGAAAGAAAAGGACCATTGATTAGCTGGATAAGACTGACACTGCCACATGACAACTTTGGCAATGTTCAAATCTTGGCAGAACATCAAATCCAGCATCGACAAAGTTGCCAAGAAGTAATTGTGGGTGCTTTAGCTGCACTTATATGTATTTATTGCTTTTTTTGTGGTCTCTTTTCACGCTTTATTACAGATTTTTTGTTGTTTTTGTTTTGTTGGGGTAGCTATTTTTGGCTACTTTGGGCTTCATTGTCACACTTGGATTCTGATCCTTTTTATTCTGGTTTTATTTCCTATTCTGGCTCCTAGGCCCTCTTTTGTTCACAAGGGTATAGTCCCTTTCAAAAAACTATTTGCCAATAATTAAAAAAACTTTAGATGTGACAATGCAATATTTAGAGAGCTTTGGATGCCTTTTGCAAGTGTACGAATTGAATGTTGTAGTACATTTCTATTAGGAGTTCCAAATTATTAAATGAGGTGGTGTTTTGTGTTTATATAGCGTTCCTTAGATTATTTTTCCTAGAATGGACGACTCAAACAAAGTATAAAACTAAACAAAATATTTCAAAATGAAAGTCTAGTGGAAAGACATGTCGGTTCAAGACCATACAAAGAAGTTAGAACCGTAAGGTATGGCCATGACCATCAGACGGTCCAATACATGAGAAGGGACCATGTTGAATGAGATTTGAACTGGTAAATTGATATTTTAATATAGATTTCATGTATTGAATTCTCGGGATGTCTTGTTATGTAAGTTTATAAAGATAAACAAGGTAAACAATGGACCTCGAGTAAAGTGATAACCGGGAATGGAGAAATAGAAATAATCATAACAAAAGTGCATAGTCAAATCAATGGTTACCAACGTGCACAAATTAAATATAATTTTATATAAGTATAATCAATTTAATTTAATTATGACGCCACTTTTTGTATCCTTATAAAAATGGCATCATAATTTCAATGAATTTTTACATCTCATATCAAAATACTAAGATGAATTTATGTAAAAAACAACTCAAAATACGTAACTAAAAATGAGATGAAAGATTTATCTACCAATTTTTCCAAGAAAATCCTCAAAAAAATTATTTTAAAAAAATGAAACAAATATATAAGAGATATTCAAACCCTCGTAACATCATTTGGGATGATGAAGAGCAAACATACTATATTTAGAAAAATGGTAGGAAATATGTGCCATAAGCCATCCACCTTTGGTAGAAAACACAAGGTTTAAGGAAAATAATAGTTTTATGGTTTAAAAATCCTATTTATTAGTTTTCCCATGTTTCTTTTATCAAGGCGAGCAAGGGCTATACTTTAACACACAAGTTTCTATATGGGAAAAAAGATGGGTATCCATAGAAGGGGATAAATTCAAATGAGGACAATGTTGATAAAGATAATGTAAAGTATGAACTTGTGAACCATCTCATACCTTCATAGTAGAATCGAGGAGATTTCAATGTTTTTTTACAATGATATGGTTGGATTCTCGAGACACTTTTAAATTATGGATAATTTAATTTAATTTAATTTAAAATTATGTCGTAAGTAACCAAAAAGGTTAAAGGGACTACAAGAGGAGCAAAGAGAACAAGACAATGCATGAAGGAAAAAAACAAATACAAAACAAAATACAAGAAGAAACAAGAAAGACACAGGATGCAAAAAGACTATGTGCCATGCTTAAGAGGTTCTATGCCTAGTAGATCATGACTGTTGTGTGAATTCATGTGCCCATTTATGCCTCCGGTGTTGTGTAGAAAGATGAAGGAATGCATTAATATTCTCGGGACCCAAGGCTACCATTATGATGCTTGAGGAGGCCATGTCTATGTTGGGTCATCTCCCGATAAATAAAGCTACACACCTCGGCATTTGTAATGAATAAGGGCACGTAATGAGCCTTGAGTTTCTCGAAAGAGATAATAGTACTCGCCACGAATCTCATAGTACACGGGAAAATGAAATTTAAAGTGTCTTTGCTCCGATTCAGTTCATTGTTGCAAATTGTGCAAGTGCGTTGGTCTCTAAGAATGTAGTGCTCTGTCTCCATGTGAAGCTGATGAGAGTAAACTCATAGTTGACCGAAGGGGAATCTCAAACTAAGTGGGAACCTAGGGGGAATGACATGTTCATATTCAATTTGGAGATAATGCTCAAAATAGTGGTGCATTTTTGTTGGAAATGGTTCTAATGGTTCAATCCATGTTGATTTTATGTAAGCTTTGTAGACCTCCTCTCTAATTACTCTATGAATTTCCCTTCTAGGCATGTGGGGAGAATTAATAGAGAATGTGAGAGGAGGAAGGTGATTAATATCCAATCTGATGTTTTGAAGGAAAGTTGTACAATGTGCATACCAAGTGGTTTGGATCCCCAATTCACATAGCCTCATGGATGATTGAAGACCCTTGAAGGGGTATCGATTCTTCCCAATTGGTGTATTTGCCATACATCTTAGTCTATGGAGTAGCATCACAAGATGGAATATAGTTGAGATTCATAGAGGGTGCGTGCCAAACTCAGCCAAGATGATTGCATGTGGAAGTGAGCATTTTTCCCGGAGAGTCCTGGATAGCATGGAGATGAGTACCCTATCAACACGAGCCCAACTAATGTTCCAAAGACTAGGGCCCCAAATCTCACAACCATACAACACTATAGGTGTCACTAGAGTTTGGAAAATACGTAATTTTGCGTTGGCATCTTAAAATTGAAGCTGGAAACATTGTCTCTCAAGTGCATTAAGGGTTGCATAACCTTTACATAATCTCTCTTCTGTTGCATGAAACATGTTCAAAGGAGGGCCCGTGAAAGTCACTCCAAGATAAGTGTAAGAGGAGACCACTTCCACCAAGTGTCCTTTGTACATGAGGTTAGTTGCATGGGAAACCCTCTTGGTTGTATTAAATACCACGACATTATTTCCCTTTAAGTTCACTTAGTAAACCATGAGTATCACAAAAAGAGATTAAGATGTCAAGGTGTCATTGTAGGCCTGCAATGATATGTGACATGAGAATGATTTCATCCACAAATAATAAAATAGCAATGATGATATCATATAAAAACAACCTGTCATTTCTAAGATCAGAATTTACAATGATGAGCTCTAGTTCACAATGTAGAGACCAAATAGAGTAGGAGAAAGTGGGCAGCCTTGTTTAACAAAGATGATGCTAATGATATCACTGTATAACCAGTAGGAGTTCGGACTTGGCCAACCACCTTTTCATAGAGTGTCATCACAAGAAGAACCAAATTCTCTGGAATTTGGAGGTCAAGAAGTCATTGGATTAGAAGGTGTCTAGGTACGGTATCAAATTCCTTTTGAAAGTCAAAAACAAAAATAAACCTTACACTTCTCGGCCCCCGCTTCTTCAATTTTGGCTCTAAGAGTTAAGGCATGGTCTATTGTTCATTGATCCCATATGAACCCTACTTGTCCTTTCACACGGAGTTTCTTGGATTCAACAAATGTGGAAATCAAATCATCTAACACTGTAGCAAATAACTTTCTCAAAGTATGCCCAATCATGATGGTTCTATAATTATTTGGCTCTTGTTGACTCCCTAATTTAAATATGGGGCAGATGATGTGAGACATCCATGCTTGTGGGAATCCATATGAAGCCACTAGATTAAACAGTCAAGCAATGTGCATTACTAAGAGTTTTGGACTGTGGTGAAGAAATTCAACTTTCAAGTTATCTATATCTGCTAATTTCCTTGCCTGAAGTTTGAAGATAGCTCGTAACACCATACGGTCTGTGAAGAGAATTTTACCCTATCACCTGTTCTCTACTGAAATTGAAACTTGATTGGGGACGTTGTAGAGAGAGGATGTGTAGTTGAACCATGTATCTATGTCCTGTATAACACATGAGGATTTTCTTGGGAGGAAAGTTTGCCAAAAATACTTCACTTTAAACCTCAACATGTTGAGTGTGTCCCTTTCTTTCTTGTGGATATATAACCTCTTCTTTTTCCATAGGATCTGATGGTACATTTTTTGGGCTGACTTCTTCCTATAAGGGTGTTGGCGAATGATGCGAGTCATAAGCTTGTGGAGGGATCTACAACTACTATCAAACCGGACATTCGGGTGCAATGGCCAAGTGGGACTTTGGTGGGATGATTACAAGTGGAATGGGGAAAGGATTGGAGAATTATATTCCAAATTGTTATGGGGGAGATATTCAACACTTGCCATTGGGCATTAGATAGAATTTATATCTTGAAGGTTGGTTGTCAAGTTTTCGGTATAAATATCATCAAAATCATAGTCGAAGGAGATATGGGTGGAAGACGACAAGTATAAGAGGTGATATGTGTAGCCCCAAGAGTGGGGAGTATGATCTTAAAAGAGATAGGTGCATGGTCTGCAAGGGGTGGGAGAGGTTCCACACAAATATTGGAGATGGATGACTGCAAAGTAATGTTGCTCATGGCATAATCCACCACACGGCACCACCAAAGCATGAGGATAGCAGGTGGAAGCCCCAAACCCTGGGGAAAACAAGAAGGCCCATTCAACACTATCAAGTCGTGAGATTCCCACATCTAATTAAATGTCTTCCATAAGGTGAAATGGAATGATCAAATTGACCGCCTATAACACATAAGTCCATATATTAGGTCTCCATTTAGATATTTTAAAGAGTTTGTGAATTCACGTTCGAGGTCATCGAAGTGTTGAGTGTGTATGGGTGGTAAATAATGTATAAATTTTAGTGGTACATTATGTTGGAAAATATAAATATCATGTAAACTTAAGAAGAGACTTAAATCAAATAGATTTAATGTAAAAATAAATATCAATTTTATTAGAGTGTAAATAATAATAAAAATATAAGAAAAAAATATGGGTTTATTTTGGGACTATTCTTTTAGATAAAAATAATAAAGATCTTTTTATTGCATATAATCATAGTATTTAAAGAGTCCATTATATGAAATTTTTATTAGAGTAATAATGTAATTGAATATTTACTATAATAATAATAAAATTAAATTACCAATGATTTTATTCTTCACTAAAGTAAAATATTTGTTGCTTATTAAAAATAGAGAAATTTACAATGTATTGATTGGAGTAAAAATAATTATTATAAATTACGCGTATGTCAAATATGGATAAAATTGGCCCAAACCACATCTTTGAAATAACATAAAGGGTCGACCGGTTTTTTTACCACATAACAAAAACCTAAACAAGAGTCTCAATATGACTAGTCCTTGCCTAAGTGTTTCTAATAAAAAAATGAGTTTCTTAATATTTTTGATAAATCATGTGCTTAGCTTATCAGCTCATAACATTGACCATCGTCTCATTTGAGATCTTTTTCACTTGAAATAATTTTAGAAAAAAAAATATACAATACTTAAAAATGAACTTATTTGGAACCCTAATTGGGCCTTGTAAGTCTAGGTCTAGGATTTATTTAATTCTACATACTTATCTACCTTCAAAACCAATTGTAAAATTAAATGTTGGCTTATAAAACTGCTCGTCCAAGAAAATGGAAGCTTCTCGAGTATGGGAATTTGGAATAGAATAGTTGGAGTTGCCATGTGGCCTGTGGGCGTAGAGAAGAAAACGTGCATTATTGAGTATCTTAGCTAAAATATCATTGTATCTAGTATGTTGTTCAAATGAAGAGGTGCTTTATTGTATTAATTTTACTTCAATTGTATGGGCACGTGTATGATGTGTAAATAAATTATTTTCAATGGGATTAGAACTAGATTGATCATGATTTCAGTAACAATACAATGAATATACACCTTGGAATAATTTTTTAGATGCATTATCTCACACTTGAGTGATGTGATCTCGTATTTATAGCCTAAAATTTATCTTAATAAGCATGTTGTAAAGCTTGCATAGACTCTAAGATAGCCATTTGAAATGTGGATTGATTACTAGTAGATGGATTTGAAATACGTAGACCAAACTTGAATTCACATGGGAAGGTGTAGTATTATCATCGAGCTTGATTGTGTGCACTAGTTTTGTGAGAGTATCTTTACATGCTAGGTGATGTTGTAGTAAATGATACAAGGAGACTATGGAAACTATGGCATGGGCCATGATGGTATAAAAAGGATATATAAAAATCCAAGTAGATAGAAAAGAATAGATATTAGCATATAGAGGGCGACAATCAGAGACCATGGGGATAAGACCCAAAAAGTGATGTTGAGAAAAAGTGACCTTCATCAAATGAATATAATGACCATATATATAAATATTATTTGAATTTTACATAACGAAAATAGGTATTGCCTGGAATCTAATTATGCAAATTAACAACCTCCTAGGGATTTTTCCAAAAGTGTATATTTTTCTAATTATGCCCTAATTACTGAAATTAGTATTATTAAATTTTCAAAAATGTAGAAAAATAGAAAAAACAAAAAGAGGTTTTTGTGAAATATGTATAATTAAAAATCATCCTTAAAGGATTTTGGAAATAGAGTCGTTATGCTCAATATCTAAAATAAAATGTAAATTTCAAATTAATAGCCCTAGAAAGTGACCCAAAGGATAGAACCATGAAACCCTATGAACGTTTTTATAAACCAAATATATGGAAGATGATAGATGAAAATCAGGCATGGATCTTAAGATAAATTGCATATAAGAACCCTAAGGAAACTAGGGTTTGAGACTAATAGGCCTTATACACAATGAGCTAAGAAGATCCTAAATTTTGCTAACGGTTTGATCAAAAGTAGGATCACCAAACTCTTTACCCTAAATTAAATTCCTAGTTCATTTTAATTAGGTATTGAATATATTATTAGAATTTATTAGAGATATTAGAACAAGAATGATGCAATATAAATAGTAAATCAGATTCGAACTTGGATCAAATAAGAAATATTACAATACACCACTTAACCTAACAAACAATGAAAGTAAAAAAACAATGGTATCGAAGCATTTAACTTGGCACAACTTATTTCGAGAAATATTTATGACTATGTAGAACATAAACTAGAGAAATGAACATGGGAAACCCTAACAAATTGGACTAGAATTGAAATTTTGATGAGGTTGGGGTTGTACATCCAACATAGTTAGGAATGTGCCATATGATCCATGACCTTTTCTATAGTCTTGGACCTTCTCTAAGATAACCTTCGCAACTTTATGGGTTTTTCACTTTTGTAGATTTGTTTTCACTATCAAACCCTAGTTTCCACACATGTAGTGAAGTTTTTGTGTGATCTAACCATCATATTAAACCCTAGCCATGGATGAAGATTCCTATAATACGTTTGACATTAGAAGGGTTGTGGGAACCCCCTGCACGCACCATTGATGTTGGAACTACTCCGAAGAGGCCTCAAACCACACATTGTTCTCCACCTAGCATGTGATATCTAGATAGATAAATCAAATTTAGCAATTATTTTGACCATACATGCTTTGACTCGACTCTTGCTAAAAACACTTAGAAAGAGGATGTTTAGATGGTTGTAGATAAGACATATGGTTGTCTTGACCTGGTTTTCAGAGAATCGGATCATATGATGTAAATGTTGCCTTAATAACTTTAGATGTGACAATGCAAGATTTAGAGATCTTTGGATGCCTTTTTCAAGTGTAATATTTGAATGTTGTAGTACATTTCTCTTAGGAGTTCCAACTTATTAAATGAGGTGGTGTTTTGTGTTTATATAGGGTTCCTTGGATTATTTTTCTTAGAATGGACGACTCAAACGAAGTATAAAACTAAACAAAAGATTTCAAAATGAAAGTCCTCGTAGAAAGACATGTCGGTTCAAGACCATACAAAGAAGTTAGGAACGCATGGTATGGCCATGACCAGATTATACGGTTCGATACATGAGAAGGGAACATGTTGAATGAGATTTGAACTGGTAAATTAATATTTTAATATAGATTTCATGTATTGAATTCTCGGGATGTCTCGATATGTTAGTGTGTAAAGATAAACAAGCTAAACAATGGACCTCGAAATTGGTAATCGGAATGGAGAAATATATAGAATTTATCATCACAAAAGTGCATAGTCAAATCAATGGTTACCAACGTGCAAATTACAAATTTAATTTAATTTTAGATAAGAATAATCAATTTAATTTAATTATGATGCCACTTTTTGTATCCTTATAAAAGTGGCATCATAATTTCAATGAATTTTTACATCCCATATCAAAATACTAAGCACACGTGGCTTCTTTTTGTCTACTAATCAGACGATTTTATATTAGAAAACAACTCAAAATCAGAATTAAAATGAGATGAAAAATTTATCTACCAATTTTTCCAAGGAAATTCTCACCAAAATAAAAAATTATTTAGAAATAAATGAAACAAATATATCCAAGATATTCAAACCCTCGTAACATAATCATTTAGGATGATTGCAGAGCAAACAGACTATGCCTTATTTAGAAAAATGGTAGGAAATATGTGCCATAAGCCATCCACCTTTGGTAGAAAACACAAGGTTTAAGGAAAATAATAGTTTTATGGTTTAAAAATCCTATTTATTAGTTTTCCCATGTTTCTTCTATCGAGGCGGGAGAAAGGGCTATACTTTAACACACAAGTTTCTATATGGGAAAAAGATGGGTATCCATGGAGGGGGATAAATTCAAATGAGGAAAATGTTGATAAAGATAATGTAAAGTATGAACTTGCGAACCATCTAAAGAGAACCAGGAGATTTCAAAGTTGCTTTTTACAATGATGACGGTTGGATTCTCGAGACACTTTTAAATTATGGATAAGACATAATCCACCACACCGGCACCACTAGCATGAGGATAGCAGTGGAAGCCCCAAACCCAGGGGGAAAACAAGAAGGCCCATTCAACACTATCAAGTCGTGAGATTCCCCACATCTAATTAAATGTTTTCCATAAGGTGAAATAGAATGATCACTGTTCGCCTATAACACATAAGTCCATATATTAGGTCTCCATTTAGATATTTTAAAGAGTTTGTGAATTCACGTTCGAGGTCATCGAAGTGTTGAGTGTGTATGGGTGGTAAATAATGTGTAAATTTTAGTGGTACATTATGTTGGAAAATATAAATATCATGTAAACTTAAGAAGAGACTTAAATCAAGTAGATTTAATGTAAAAATAAATATCAATTTTATTAGAGTGTAAATAATAATAAAAATATAAGAAAAAATATGGGTTTATTTTGGGACTATTATTTTAGATAAAAATAATAAAGATCCTTTTTATTGCATATAATCATAGTATTTAAAGAGTCCATTATATGAAATTTTTATTAGAGTAATAATGTAATTGAATATTTACTATAATAATAATAAAATTAAATTACCAATGATTTTATTCTTCACTAAAGTAAAATATTTAGTTTATTAAAAATAGAGAAATTTACAATGTATTGATTGGAGTAAAAATAATTATTATAAATTACGCGTATGTCAAATATGGATAAAAATTGGCCCAAACCACATATTGAAATAACATAAAGGGTCGACAGGGGTTTTTTACCACATAACAAAACCTATACAAGAGTCTCAATATGACTAGTCCTGCTAAGTGTTTCTAATAAAAATGAGTTTCTTAATATTTTTGATAAATCATGTGCTTAGCTTATCACTCATAACATTGACCATCGTCTTTTTCACTTGAAATAATTTTAGAAAAGAAAATATACAATACTTAAAAATGAACTTATTTGGAACCCTAATTGGGCTCTTATAAGTCTAGGTCTAGGATTTATTTAATTCTACATACTTATCTACCTTCAAAACCAATTGTAAAATTAAATGTTGGCTTATAAAACTGCTCGTCCAAGAAAATGGAAGCTTCTCGAGTATGGGGGAATTTGGAATTTGGAATAGAATAGTTGGAGTTGCCATGTGGCCCGTGGGCGTAGAGAAGAAAACGTGCATGGTACCTAAAACAATAAACCGTTTGAAGGGAATATTTACGGCAATCCCGAGTTGAGTCCAACATTCGACGTGGCATGGCACGCTTGATGACAATGTCACACCATCAACCTCACTCGTTATGCTACGCACGTGTAACAATAGTTTACCGATATATGTATTTAAATATATCTATTATCGAGTACATTTATTTGAAAAAGTTCTTCTTTGGGAAGGATTATCATGGTTATTATTTTGTATTTTGGATTATTATTGATAGTGAAGACTTTGGTCATAAGGCAGTCATCGGTAAATAAACATTTTGGTAATTTGAATACATAAGGGGAAAAAACGTAAAGGATTTAATTTATTTTTATAATATCAAAAATCGAATACAAAAGATATCCAACATGATGTGTGAGTGTTCGTTTTTCAGAGTCTAATTTATAGGTGTAATCCATTCTTGGAAAACATACTATCCCATTTCCCTCTTTCAATAGCATTTTTACTCTATACTTTGCAATTTCTTGTGTTTCTATTTCGCAACACAAAAAGTGGCATCTTAATTCAATGGATTTTTGCATCCACTTTGCCAAAATACTAAGACGAGTTTATCTAAGAAAGAACTCAAATTTCGTAACCAATGATTAGATGGATTTATCTACCGGTTTTCCCAAGGAGGTTCGAAGGAGATTTTCTTATTTAGAAGATATATCCAAGATATTCAAACCCTCATGACATAGTCATTTACGCTGTTGAAGAGGATTATATCAACCCTTTGGAGGATGTCGATCAACATGCACAAGATGAGGAAGCTCGAACATGTATAAATCTCGTATCATCTCTCATTTAATCTAAAAATGAAGATATCCCAAAACATGACTTAGTGAGATCTGGTTTGAGTTAGTTATGTGACCTAACCCTTATGTTGATTGAAACCCTTTTGTAATGATTGGAGTGAATTTTCTCTTTCTTAAGACATGGTTCTATGATCTTTTCTTCTTCGTAGATGGGTAAAGCTAGACTCCTTGACCTAGTTGAGTATTTCACACTTGTAGTAGGGACTTCCGTATATGATGTATAACTGATTTGAGTAGATTCAATAACCATTTTATTATTACTTCTAGAATGATATTTGTAATATAAGCTTGTAATAATTCCGGGTGAGTTATGATGTGATAATTAATGACTTGCTTATATAGTCTTTCATAGGTGGGATATTATGACAAGAACAACACTAGAAAGATGAAATGACCCAAATAACTATTTAGCATAAAAAGAAGAGTATGTTATTATGAAGGGACGAGAAGTAATGCCATAAAAAATTGCAATTTAAAAGAATGCTTAGCTTATAAATTTCATATTTATATACATATGTCATCTCATAGATTTTTATTTTATTTTAAAGACCTTCCATTAGAATTGTAATATTTTTATTTTATTTTATATACATATGTCATCTCATAGACCTTCCATTAGAATTGTAATACGCTTTTTTACCTTTTGGCCATTTGTGATGCATCAGATCAGTGCTGTGGAGTGATAATACACCTCATGGGTGATTTTCAACCCTTTCTTGTCTTCATTGTTCTCATATGATCCTTCATCTGTAATATGGTTATATGTGCTTGGTATTTGTATCATTATTTTGGTTTGTGTCTATCAGCAAAGTAGATGTTCATCATTCCTTTAGTGCATCATCTTGTTAGCTTAGGTTTATTTTTCTTGCATCATCTTGTTGGCTTATAAAACCGCTCGCCCAAGAAAATGGAAGCTTCTCGAGTATGGGAATTTGGAATTTGGAATAGAATAGTTGGAGTTCGCCATGTGGCCCGTGGGCGAGAAGAAAACGTGCATGGTACCTAAAACAATAAACCGTTTCAAGGGAATATTTACGGCAATCCCGAGTTGAGTCCAACATTCGACGTGGCATGGCACGCTTGATGACAATGTCACACCATCAACCTCACTCGTTATGCTACGCACGTGTAACAATAGTTTACCGATATATGTATTTAAATATATCTATTATCGAGTACATTTATTTGAAAAAGTTCTTCTTTGGGAAGGATTATCATGGTTATTATTTTGTATTTTGGATTATTATTGATAGTGAAGACTTCGGTCATAAGACAGTCATCGGTAAATAAACATTTTGGTAATTTGAATACATAAGGGGGAAAAACGTAAAGGATTTACTTTATTTTTATAATATCAAAAATCGAATACAAAAGATATCCAACATGATGTGTGAGTGTTCGTTTTCTACAGTCTAATTTATAGGTGTAATCCATTCTTGGAAAACATACTATCCCATTTCCCTCTTTCAATAGCATTTTTACTCTATACTTTGCAATTTCACTGTGTTTCTATTTGCAACACAAAAAGTCGCATCTTAATTCAATGGATTTTTGCATCCACTGCCAAAATACTAAGACGAGTTTATCTAAGAAAGAACTCAAATTTCGTAACCAATGATTAGATGGATTTATCTACCGGTTTTCCCAAGGAGGTTGAAGGAGATTTTCTTATTTAGAAGATATATCCAAGATATTCAAACCCTCATGACATAGTCATTTAGGCTGATGAAGAGGATTATATCAACCCTTTGGAGGATGTCGATCAACATGCACAAGATGAGGAAGCTCTGAACATGTATAAATCTCGTATCATCTCTCATTTAATCTAAAAATGAAGATATCCCAAAACATGACTTAGTGAGATCTGGTTTGAGTTAGTTATGTGACCTAACCCTTATGTTGATTGAAACCCTTTTGTAATGATTGGAGTGAATTTTCTCTTTCTTAAGACATGGATCTATGATCTTTTCTTCTTCGTAGATGGGTAAAGCTAGACTCCTTGACCTAGTTGAGTATTTCACACTTGTAGTAGGGACTTCCGTATATGATGTACAACTGATTTGAGTAGATTCAATAACCATTTTATTATTACTTCTAGAATGATATTTGCAATATAAGCTTGTAATAATTCCGGTGAGTTATGATGTGATAATTAATGACTTGCTTATATAGTCTTTCATAGGTGGGATATTATGACAAGAACAACACTAGGAAGATGAAATGACCCAAATAACTATTTAGCATAAAAAGAAGAGTATGTTATTATGAAGGGAAGAGAAGTAATGCCATAAAAAATTTGCAGATTTAAAAGAATGCTTAGCTTATAAATTTCATATTTATATACATATGTCATCTCATAGATTTTATTTTATTTTATTAAAACTTTTAAAAGTAAACATATTAGATAGATAGATCAGGTATCTTGAAGACAATGTTGTTGATTGACAATCCAAGGTGGCATAATGACTACGGTCTCGCGACAAATGAAGATTTCATCATGGAAAGCTATTTGAAGCATGTGGAGAATTGTGTGTAATTGTGAATGTGAATACAAATAAAGACAAAATTTCTCACACCAGGATGTTGCTCAAACGGAGAGGTGGATGAATTGCTTAAGTTTCAAGCTTGGCTCTCTTGTCATCTGGAGGATGACCGAGCACTGGCCGATGAGTTCATTCCTCTACGGCCGGGATAGGTGGACTTTTGGCCCACTAGATAAGGCACCGATCTCGTGTGTCTTGAGCTAGGTGGAACGTTGTTGACTAGGATGTCTATGTGTGTGTCCAAGTCATTTAAGTGGGGTCCACATGTACCCATTGCTTTTATTTATAAAGTGATGTTATTGTTAAACTCACTTTTGGAAATTTTTGATAACTTAAGTGGTTTCTATTTTCAAGTTACTTTTTAAAAGTTGGTTGAAAAATTCAAAGTCACTTAAGATGCCCTATTTGTTGGACTTTTTCATGAGTAATAAGTGTTGTCATTGATGTCAAGTTGAATCAGTTGATGTTAAACATTACTGATGGAAAATGGAAAATTGGTAAGGTGAGCATGTAAGAAAGATGAAGGTTGATTGGTAGTGTCAACCCACAGAGGCTTTGAGATGATCAAGGATAAGTCCTAAAGGACTTAGAAAACATTTGAGCATACCATGGATGTAAGGAGTTAGTTGCCTTAGTGTAGAAGTAGCCACCTAAGAATATAGAGAGCCGCAGAGTAAAGAAGCTCAAGGAAGGAACCACGGACTAAAGGAAAGCTCCAGAAGAAGCCGTGGAAGGTAAGTGAGTGCCACAGAGTGAAGAAGGATAGAATGTAAAACTGTAAGTATGAATAATTGAGAAATCCATGCATAAAAGGAAAAGGTACAAAACTATGGACAAGACAAGAAAAAGCCGCTAAGTATAGAAGATTGCCGCAAATAGAAGGAAATCCATGAAGAACTAGAAAAGGAGAAAAGCTGCGGAAGGTAGAAAACAAGGAGGAAGCCACGAGAAGTTTAAAAAGTCACACAATGCATACAAATGCCACAGATAACTAAAAAGTTGCATAAAGAAGGGAAAAGTGAAGGACAAAAGGAGAAGCCGTAATATGAAGGAAAAGATCAAAGATGCCAAAGGAAGCTGCAAAATGATCAAAGTGAACTAGAGTGGATCAAGGACAATTAGTTGGAGTTCAAATTGAAAGAGTGAACATTTGCATTCATATTTTGAAGGAGATTTGATTGATAGAGAATTGCAACTACAAGTACAACTGGAACTTTGCATAGACCAATGAAATTCTCTATTTCAGCTACCAACATTTAATGCATGTTGACCATGAGGCAATTTGGTTATAAGCTCGATGGAGATTCTCAATTTCAAGGAAAATTAAAATAATGCAAAGAAGATGGGTCGCCATTTTAATTTCACGATGAAAATTCTAAACAATGAAAGTTTTCTATTTTTGGAAGTCACTATTAAATTGATTTTTCAGATGTGTGAAAGAAGGAGGAATGAAGCCGAACAAGGAAAGAATAAAATCTGGACTCATGGAAACATTTAATGATCTGGATTCACATGCGATAGATCAGGAAGAGTACACGATGCAAACTTCAAGCAAGCATTTTGAGTCATTGGTGCAATAAAAGAAAAACTCTAAGCTATTTGAAGTTGTTTCTCATGAAAGAACTAAGGCATTAGAGCTAAGAAGAGCAAAAAGGTAGAGAGAAGAAAATATGATGCAATCAAGCTAAGAAGAGCTACAACGGTGAAGAAGAGAGAAGGGTGAGATCGAACAAATAATGAAGAACATGATCAAAATAAGTAGAGCATAACAATGGTAGATTGAATGAGCAAAAGAGAGCAGAATGAATGAGCAGAAGAGTGTGACAGAGAAAGAACACAGATTGAGCCAAGAAAGTGATCATAATTCATTTTATAAGTTATTGTTGTAACTACATGATCAAACATTGTATGTATAGAACCAAGGCTAAGTCATAGCTTAGTAGATTTAGGGATTTATAGTTTCCATGTAGGTGGGTTCTCGTAGAAAGAAATCTCTTGTGATGCGTAATATTCACTTGAGTCCTTTGTTGTGCGTAATATCAACATAGGTGTAGGGGTTGGTGCTCCTTGTGGGATCGGTGTCTCACTAAACAAATCTTGTAAGATGTGTTATATTCTTATGAGTCCTGCTTTGTGTAATATAAGAAACGGTTTTGGTGGGTTTTTCTCCCAAAAGGGTTTCCCACAGTAAATATCTGTGTTCAGTGTTTATGCATATGTTGAATACTTGATTTTTTTTCCCTCACACACATAGATTGGTAAAGAATATAAAATTGAATCAAGAGTGTAAAATTTTTAATCTGCATTGATTCACCCCCTCTTAGTGCTTGTGATCTACAAAAATTGGTATCACAAAGAAGTCCTTATCACAGAAGCTTAACATCTTCAAGGAAATCCTCCAATCATGAGCATGATGACAAATTAGGAACAAGGTAGTTTATCACTATCCAGGTCACCTCGCTTTACTAGAATGAATTATGCATTATGGAGAATAAGGATGAATACATATTTGATGTCACTTGGTTTTGACATCTGGGATTGCATTGAAAAAGGTTATACATCTCTAGCCACACCAATTACCTCCTCAGTAGATAAGGCAAAATATGAATGTAACTCTAGAGAAATAAACTCCATTCTATGCGGCCTAATAGAAACAAAATTTGTCAAAATAATGAACTGCACAAAAACAAAGGAGATATGGACACAACTGTAAAATATCTATGAAGGAGATGAAAAAGTCAAGATGGAAAAGTTGCAGACCTATAGAGCTCAATTTGAGAATTTGAAAATGAAAGATGATGAGAGTATAACCTACATGCAAAGAATAGATGAAGTTATTAATATGATTAGAGGTTTAGGTGAGACACTAGAAGAGTTAGTGTTAGTCCAAAATATCCTGAGATCCACGACCAACAAGTATGATGCAAAGGTTTCAGCCATTCAGGAATCCAAAGATATGAATACTCTCACGAAGGATGAATTATAGAGCACTCGGTTTACGAGATGAAAATTTTGGATCTAAAACTACCAAGAAAGAAGTGGCTTTCAAGGTCAAGAAAGAAATAAAGTCTAGTCAAGAAGATGAAGAAGAATCAAGTTCCACAGATGAGATGGATGAATAAAAATTGAGGCATTGTTCGTGAGGAAATTGAAAAGAGGCTCTAGTAAGTACAAAGGAAAAAATTCCATTTAAATGTTTTACATGTGTTCAAGTAGGACATTTTTCCAGCAGATGTCCAAACAAGAATAAGGACAATCAGTCTGAACATGAGGAGCACAGTCATAAACATAATAGAAGAGAAACTGAGTATAAAAAGAAAGATAACAAGAAGAAATTCTTCAAGAACAAAAGAAAATTCTAATCTTAAGAAGATTCTAGTGAATCGGAATCAAACCACTCAAGACTCAGAGAATGAGGGTAATGAAGATCAATCATAATGTCCATTTATGGTTATGGACGTGGATGAAGAATGTAGCTTTAGGGGAATAATTCGGTTGAATATGAAGATTCTCATGAATAAGAAGATGAGTTAAATCTTGAAGCAGAACTAGTGAGGGCACTTGAAGAACTACAACTATTGAGAAAAAGAATCAAAAACTAAGATGCATATTTAAGGATTATGAAGAAAAAATCCACATCTTTGAGAAAAGACAAGAACAAAAAGAAGAAGAGGAGGATAATGAGATAAAGGAACTTGAAAATCAGTTGGAGAAGATTTCTAATTCCTACAAATAAAAAGAGGATGAGTGTTCAAAGTTGAGCACAAAATTGGAGGAGTTAAAATTTGAGATGGATCAAATGTTTAGAAAGCTAACTATGTATGAAAAGCTAGAAAAGAGATCTTTTTTTTTGCTAACTGATAGGCTCAGCCGCCAACAAGATACAACTACAAATTTTGGAATTGGCTTCAAGGGAGAAAACAAGGAGAAATATTCAGCAAAGACTAAAGAAAATAAGCCCGCATCTAAAGGTTTCTATAAACCCATGAGAAGAAGAAACATTGTTCCTAGGATCACCTATGTAATGAGGTACACACATTCCTTTTATGGGTATTGTTTTTCTTGTAATCAGTTTGGACATAAAGCCGCGAAGTGTAGAAAGAAATCTAGAGGCTATAGAATAAATTTTGGCCCATCTTACACCAATTCAAACTTTAATGCTGCTCAGTACACCTATCACAAGAAAATAAATAATCCACCAATAAGGAAACAAGAGCCGCCTAAACAACAAAAGTGGATATATGTAAAGAAATATGAGAATAAGAGAAAATAATGTTGCTCAATAGTATGATGTGTTTCATGTATAGAATGAGGATAAAATTTGGTATTTAGATAGTGGATGCTCCAGTCACATGACAGGTGATAAAAGTAAATTTATTTCTTTGTCAAATAATGCATCAGGTGTTGTGAGATTTGGTGACAACAACTCTACCAACATAGTTGGAAAAGGGACATTAAGTTTAGATAATGGAAAGACTATTACAGAAAATGTTCTATATGTTGAAGGCTTGAAACATAACCTGTTGAGTGTGATTCAAATGTGTAAAAGAGGATACAATGTCATATTCCATGACCGAGGATGTGATATTATCAACAACAATATAGGAAAAAGAGTTGCAAAGGCCAAGCGGACAAAGAACAACATGTATGTGTTGAATGAGATAAATAATGAGAAATGCTTCACAGGTAAAGTTGATTATAGTTGGTGTGGCACAGAAGACTTGGACATATGAGCTTTGAGAATTTGGTTAAAATGAGTGCTAAAGGGTGTGTGAGACACATGCCTAAGATTATCAAACCCACAGATACACTATGCAAGGCGTGTCTACATGGTAAACAAATAAGGAGGTCATTCAAGTCAAAGGATTACTCTACAACAAGACCACTAGAATTAATTCATATAGAGACTACATGCGTCCCTACCAAAAATTGAAGGAATATCGTAAAGTGTATTTCATATTACTTATAGATGATTATACAAGAATGATTTGTGTAGCATGTTTAAAAAAATTGTAAGCTCTAGATATATTTAAGAAATTTAAGACACCTTTGGTAGAAAATGAGAAAAAAAGATCAAATGTCCGAGATCATAAAGGGCGGTGAATTTTGGTCTAATGAATTTGATGAGTTTTGTGAAGAACATGGAATCAGGAGAAAATTCTTAGCGTATGAGAAATCCTCAGAGAATTAAGTTGTTGAAAGGAAGAACAAAACAATACAAGAGATGGCAAGGACCATGTTAAATGAATCCAAACTCCTAGACATGTATTGGAGTGAAGTTATATATACCACGGTTTATCTTTTGAACAGAGCTCAACTGAGAGTAAACAAGTGATAAGACTCCCTATGAACTATGGAAGAAGATGCCTACAAATGTGAAGCACATCAGAGTGTTTGGAAGAAAATGCTACATTAAAAGGGATGAAGAAAACTTAGGTAAATTTGACTCAAGAAACGATGAAGGTATATTCCTTGGATACTCAGTGGTTGCGGCCTATAAATGCTACAACAAGTGGTTACAAAAGATAGTGGAAAGCACTAATGTGAAGGTGGATGAGGAACAATATGGAAAAACCAACACTCAACATATTGGTGGAAATGAAGAACAAGAATATGATGAGGAATTGGATAGTCTCGTGTGAAGGAGTAGAAGAAGAAGAAGAAAGACCGAACACTAAGGCACCCTCAAGGCAAGTCAAAAGGACCATCCTTCTAATCAGATAATTAGAAACAAATATGTCGACATCCTAATAAGAAGAAGACTCAGAGAACAAGTAAAACCATGAAGACACAACCCTTTGTCAATGATACAACCCAAGAATATTCTAGAAGCAAGAAAGGATCAAAGCATGGGATAGACGCATGAATGAAGAATTAGATTAGATAGAAAAGAATGAGACATGGAAAATAGTACCCAAGCCATGGGACAAGAATGTGATTGGAACCAAATGGGTCTTCAAGAATAAGCTAAATGAAAAAGGAGAAGTGATAAGAAATAAGGAAATAATAGTGCAAAGGATATGCTCAAATGGAAGGAATTGATTTTGATGAGACATTTTCACTTGTGGCAATAATGGAAGCAATAAGACTATTTATGGCTTACGTGGCATACAAAAAGATTAGAGTGTTCAAATGGATGTGAAATCAGCCTTCCTAAATGGTTTCCTAAATGAAGAGGTATACATTGAACAACCTGATGGATTCTCACTGACTGAAGATAAAGATTATGTGTGTAGGTTGAAGAAAGATTTGTATGGATTAAAGCAAGCTCCTAGAGCTTGGTACAATGATTAGACTCATACCTCATTAAGAAAGGTTTCAAAAAAAGGAGTTGTGAAAAACAATCTATACATAAAAGAAGAAGGAGAACATATGCTCATTGTAATAGTATATGTGGATGACATCATTTTTAAAAGATCATGACAAGATGACATATGAGTTTGCAAACTTGATGAAATAAGAATTTGAGATGTCAA
Source organism: Taxus wallichiana var. yunnanensis (assembly GCA_018340775.1). Taxonomy (NCBI): domain Eukaryota; kingdom Viridiplantae; phylum Streptophyta; class Pinopsida; order Cupressales; family Taxaceae; genus Taxus; species Taxus wallichiana. Next base: position 390,380,634 of record CM031237.1, on the reverse strand, counting down.
TGCTGGGAGATCTATCTTTCTTTCGGGATTATAAATAAATCAATCTATTAGGACACAAATGGAAGACTCAGTAAACCTATTAGGACACAAATGGAAGTTGGATGCAAGCTAAGCAGAGATGATGATTCACCAAAGGTAGAAAAATATTATACAGATCCATGATAGGAATTCTACTTTACTCCACAACATCAAGACTAGACATCATGCAAGTGGTAGGCCTTGTTGGAATATTTCAAGAAGATCCAAGGGAAACAAACCTTAAGGTGGTAAAAATAATTCTAAGATATCTCATGGGCACAATTGAATATGTACTATGGTACCAAAATAGTAGTGACTTCAAAGCATCAAGGCATATACACAGATGCGATCAATGGAAGTGTTGATGACAAAATGAGTACAAGTGGAGGATCATTCTTTATTGGAAATTTCTTAGTATCATGGCTGAGCAAGAAATAATCATTAGTGGCTCTCTCAACATGTGAAGCAGAGTATATAGTTTCCACGATGTGTTGCACTCAAGTTTTATGGATGAAGTAGACATTGGAAGATTATAAGGTAAAATCTGAAAATCCAATTCCCCTATTGTGTGATAGTACAAGTGTAATCAATGTCTCAAAGAATCTAATGCTCCACTCAAAGACAAAGCACATACCAATCAGATATCATTTTTGAGGGAACAAGTAAATGAAATGAAAATCATTCTGGAATATGTGAGAACCAAGGAAAAAATATAGATATCATGACTAACCCACTGTCAAAAGCAACATTTGAGCACTTAAGGAAACAACTGGGGGTCATTCTTATCCCACCAATAACTAGAAGTTTTGTAGAGAAGGAAGGGAGCATTCTCATGTATTATCATCTCCTAAAATAGTGCCAAATGAAAGGGGGAGTTAGTTTACTAGCTCAATACAACAATTGGTATCATCATCTCAGGGGAGAATTTCCAGGAAAGAACAAGTCAAAAGGAATGAAAACATGAAATCGTGGGGAGTCCAAAGTGAGGTAAGAACATGAAAAATATTGCTTACTACCTAAAAATGGCATAGTTGGCCCTTTGTCATTGTTGTCAAAGGGGATACTAACTAAGATAAAAAACCATACTACCAAAATAGAAGATGGAGAATCACAGAGCCGCGGATATTAGAGCCCAAAGAGGAAGAGTAATGTCAAAGGGGGAGCCATGTAAAAGAGAAGATGGAACTAAAATAGGGTATGAAAATATTTTTCCATCAAAGTATGTAGGTTTCTGAGGTAATGCAACATTGGTATTATGTTTCCATCAATGACAAAGGGGGAGATTGTTGGACCTTTGTCATGAGTAATAAGTGTTGTCATTGATGTCAAGATGAATCAGTTGATGTCTAGATGAATCATTTGATGTCTAAAATTACTGATGGAAAAATGGGAAAATTGGTAAGGTGAGCATGCAAGCAAGATGAAGGTTGATTGGTAGTGTCAACCCACAAGAGGCTTTGAGATGATCAAAGATAAGTCCTAAAGGAATTAGAAAACATTTGAGCATACTGCGGATGTAAGGAGTTAGCCCCCTAGTCTTGAAGTAGCCTCCCAAGAATATAGAAAGCCACAGAGTAAAGAAGCTCAAGGAAGGAACCACAGACTAAAGGAAAGCTCTAGAAGAAGCTACATGGAAGACAAGTGAGTTCCATAGAGTGGAGAAGGATAGAAGGTAAAATTGTGAGTATGAAGAATTGGAGAAAACCATGCATAAAAAGGAAAATATGCAAAACTGTGGATAAGCAGAAAAGCCGCTAAGTATAGAATATTTCCACAGTGTAAGGAAATATACAAAGAACTAAAGAAGAAGGAAAGACGCGGGAGGTAGAAAACAAGGAGGAATCCACAAGAGTTTGAAAAAGTCACACAATGCATACAGATGTCATGGATAACTAAAAATCCACATAAATAAGGGAAAATCCAAAGGAAAAAGGAGAAACCGCAATATGAAGGAAAATATCAAAGACGCCAAAGGAAGCCGCATGAACGATCAAAGTGAACTGGAGTGGATCAAGGACAATTAGTTGGAGTTCAAATTGAAAGAGTGAATGTTTGCATTCATATTTTGAAGGAGATTTGATTTGAGATAAATGAAACTACAAGTATAACTGGAACTTCACACAGACTAATGAAATTCTCTATTTCAGCTACCAACATTTAATGCATTTTGAACATGAGACAATTTAGTTATAAGCTCGATGGAGATTCTTGATTTCAAGGTGAATTAAATTAATGTAAAGAAGATGGGTTGCCGTTTCAATTTCACGATGCAAATTATAAACAATGCAAGTTTTCTATTTTTGGAAGTTAGCCATTAAATTGTTTTGTCAGATGCATGTAAGAAGGAGGAATGAATCCGAACAAGCAAAGAATAAAATCTAGACTCCGCTGAAAACATTAAATGATCAGATTCACAAAGTGATGATTAGGAAGAGTACACGATGAAAATTTTGAAGCAATCATTTTGATTCATTGGTGCAAAAAAAAAGAAAAAATCTAAGCTATTCAAAGTTGTTGATCATGAAATAACTAAGGCATTAGATCTAAGAAGAGAAACAAAGGTAGAGAGAATAAAATACGATGCAATCAAGCTAAAAAGAGCTACAACGATGAAGAAGAGAGAAGGAAGATATTGAGAAAATAATGAAGAACATGATCAGATGAGAAGATCATAACAACGGAAAATAGAATGAGCCAAGGAGAGGAGAATGAATGAGTAGAAGATTGTGAGAGAGAAAGAACAAATACCAAGCCAAGAAAGTGATCATGATTCATTGTATAAGAAACTACTATAACTACGTGATCAAACATTATATGTAAATAACCAAGTCTAAGTTATAGCTTAAAAATTCATGGAGTTATAGCTTCCTTGTAGGTGGGTGCCTGTAGAAAGAAATATCTTGTGATGCGTAATATTCACTTGAGTCATTTGTTGTGTGTAATATCAACATAGGTGTAGGGGTTGGTGCTCCTTGTGGGATTGGTGTCTCACTAAAAAACATTTATGGGGTTAGCACACCGGTCATACATATAATATATCATATCTAAGCATACATGCAAATAAAAGTGAATATTCTACCGAAAGAAATATACAAAACAAGAGACATAAATCAACACTAGATTTAATGTGGTTCACCCAAAGGTGGGCTACGTGCACCAAGAAACAAGCCAATCTATTATCCAAAGCTTTGACAAGATATACAATGAAGATTTACAATCTTCCACACCTCTCGCGATGTTCAAGAATTTCTTTCTTCAATCTTTTGTCTTTTTCACTAAGATTTCTCTCTCACATAATTATCTTGTAATTATGATTCATCATCACTTCAAAACCCTAGCTTTTATGCTTATATAGTCATTTTTATACTTAGGGCACTTAGCCATACAATTATAATCAATAGATATATTTTAGTGCTAAAAATAGATCTAATTCCAAAGAGTTAATTAAAACATCCCCACACAAGTAACCAATGCCTGTTATCCCTATCCGTGACCAGCCTCCTTTTTGCTTGATCGATGTCGAGTCCTTCCTAACCAATGTCGGCCCTGGTGACCGATGTTGTTGCCCTTCGACTTATGCCGTTGCCATCGTATTTTCTAGCAAGTTCTTCATTTCATGCTAAACCAAAGTAATTGAGCTCCACAAATCATAAATCTCCCACTGGAGATTAATTACCGCAACATACTTGTACACAACGTCATTCTCGGGATCCTTCCTTAGCTTTGTTTCTTCCTCCTCAAGTATCAAATTCAAATACCAATAGAAGTGGTGTGTAACTCAAACTTCTCTTTGCTAACGGCTTTGTTAGCATGTCCATAGGGTTCTCACTCGTATGAATCCTTTCCGCACTAAACTACCCATCCTCCAATACCTGCCATATGAAGTGATACCTTAACTAAATGTGTTTTGTTCTCGAATGAAATGCTGAGTTCTTTTCCAAATGAATTACACTCTGACTATCACTAAAAAATTTGCAATCATCTTTCTCCTTTCCCAACTATTTCATGAACCTACTCATCCATATCATCTCCTTGCTAGCCTCTGTAATTGCAACATACTCTACCTCTGTAGTAGACAAATCCATAACCTTTTGTAATCTTGAAATCCAGCTAACTATCATCCCACCTCCTATAAAAATATATCCAATAGTGCTCCTCCTACCACCCTAGATATTCAGCCATATCCGAATCAACATAGCCACATAATGAAATATCCTAACCTCCGTATTATAACTGCATGCTAATTGTCCCTTTTAAATACCCGAGTATCCATTGGACTTCTTTCCAATGCTCTTTACCTGGATTGGCATATATCTACTCACCACTCCCACCGCTTGTGTAATGTCTCTGCTCGTATAAACCATATGATACATGATACTCCCTAATCGCCTGAAGCATATGGCACTTGTGTCACATATTTTACCTCCTCTTGTGATGTAGGACATTGATCTTTGCTCAATTTGAAGAGTCCATCCATATTTGTACTAACACGTTTTGCATTCTACATCTTGAACCTTTCTAACAATCTATAGATATAATCGTCTTGAGACAAATACAATTTCTTATTTTTCTTGTCTCTGTGTATTTGCATACCAAGGATTCTTTTTGCAGCTCCTAAATCCTTCATAGAAAATGTGTGAGCTAGATTTCCCTTAAGCTTACCAATGTCCTGCATACTAGATCCTGCAATAAGCATATCATCCACATACAGTAACAAAATAATATAGCTCCCATTTTTAAGCTTCTTGAAATAAACACAATGGTGAGATTCACATATCAAGTAACCATGCTCACGCATAAAACTATCAAACCTCATGTACCATTGCCTTGGAGCTTTCTTGAGCCCATGTAGGCTCTTTTTTAACTAGCAAAATGATTTCTCCTTACCCTTGACTTCATACCCAAGTGACTGCTGCATATAAATCTCTTCATCCAAATCACCATGAAGGAAAGCCATCTTCACATCTAGTTGCTCTAAATGCAAATCCTCTACTGCAACTAAACTCAATATAATACAAATAAAAGTCATCTTAACAAGAGGAGAAAATATTTCACTAAAGTCAATACCTACTTTCTCGTGTAAATCCCTTTACTACTAGCCTTGCCTTGTACCTTATTTGTCCACCCTCTTCTTCTTTGATCATGTAAACCCACTTGTTCTTCAATGTCCTCTTACTCGTGCAACTTAACCAAATCCCAAGTTTGGTTCTATTCTAAGGAGTCAATCTCCTCATACATGCCATGCTCCCACTACACATGGATCTTATCCTGCATTGCTTCTTCAAAACTTTCTAGTTCACCATTATCAATCAATAATAAATAAAATAGAGAAGTTGTAAATCTTTTTGGAGGTTTACTTACCCTTTGTGACCTTCTCATAGGAGTTTGGGGTGCCTGAGGTGTCGACACTAAAATTTTCCTCCGTAATTTCTATTTCATTAATGTATGTATTAGGAATAGGATGTTGTTAAGTGTAATTAGTAGTAGCGTCTGATAGAAGATAACGGCGCCACAGTATGGTGCCGCCAATAATGTAGAGTACGGTAATAGTCAAAGTACAATATGAATGTTGTAAAAAGTAAATATTTGTTGTAAGTGGTCCGATAATGTTAAAATGTCAAAGTTGGAATAAGTAGAGAAGTAGGGTCTACATGATTAGGAATTAGAAATATTATATTGGTAATAAGGACAAGGAGTGAGGTCATAAATATTTTGTGTATTTTATTTGTAAAAAGTCTAAAAATGTGGAACCCATGTGAAATGATAAGGTTTATCTTATCTTAAAAGATAAGCTTACATGTACAGATAAGAGTTAAGGTATGGAATATGATTCGTCAGAGTGGATTTCTTATCCTATCTTAGAGATAAGATGGATAAGCCTGGAATTTCTATAAATAAAGAGGCCACCCCCCTCATTTAGCATAGAAGGAAGTAGTGAGAAATATTGTATGAAGTGTGTAAAGGAAGCCATCAGTTTAAAGGTGTGTTGAAGAAGCCATTAAGAGGTGTAATTGTAAAGTTTCTTCCATAGTATTGGTGGAAGGCAAGTGAAGTCAATAACACTTGAAGTACCTCATGGGTGAGATTGAATAATTTCATGTTTAATATTATAAGTTACTTTGATATTTCATATTTGTCATCATTCCGTCTTATCATAGTCGATGGTATTCTTGTGTTATGTTTGTTGTTTTTTTCCAGATTACATCCACCAAACTAAAGGTCAGTGCATTAGTAAATAATCATAAGACAAGGAGTTCCCGTGAAGAATTATCATAGTGCCGGATTGGTGATGACATTTTGGTTCCGCTGTCGAGACCACTCCTCATTGGTGGATATGTCTCGGAGAGATATTCCCACTTAGTCAAAAATCAATTGGAGGGTAACCTTATTTTTACTATGCATAGTAGTTACCATGGTAAAGTCATTTTTTCCATGAATAGTAGTTACCATGGTAAAGTCATTTTTGTTGTGAATAGTATTTACCACAGTAAAGTCACTTTTTACCGTGAATAGTATTTACCGCAGTAACTTCACTTTTTATTGTGAATAGTGTTTACCACAGTAAAGTCAGTTTTTACCGCAGTAAGTCAAGTTTTACCATAGTTTACCGTGGTCATTTCTATTTTCTATTATAGTGATTTTAATTATTGGTGCACATAAGTCTTGTTGATTGTACTTTTGGGTTGGTATTTCACTGTGGTTACTTTTGAAAATGGGGAAGATTCCTGTTTTTTCAGCCCAATCTAATGAAGATGCTTCCTCTTTCATTCAAGAGTTTAAACGATCTTGTATTTGTAATGGCCTTATAAGAAGGGAACAATGGACTGAATTTTTTCCTACCTTTTTGGATGGTTCAGCCCTTAGGTGGTTTGAAACACTAGGTGATAATGTGAAAAAATCATGGGATTTATTAACTGAAAGTTTTCTTGAAGAATTTGGTGAACAACAGAGATATGCAGATCTCATGATCGATATCACAAAGCTAACCCAAGGAGAGAAGGAGAAGATAAGGGATTATCATGCTCGTGTTCTAGAGCTAAGGAGGAAGCTCGACGCCCTGATCTGGAAGGAAGGATTAGCGGATGGGTTGATGAATGGCGTGGATAATCTCCTATGTAAGCACTTCAATTTTTGGGATGAAGCCGAGATCGACAACAAGTGAAGTATGACCGCCTAGCTACCATTGAACAAGCAAAGGAGATTGCAAGAAGGCAAGAAGAAAGCATGGAAGAGGAGCCCAAAGAAATTGTTGCTAAAGTAGAGCCTACACCAGCACCTTTGCTCCAGAATCCACAACCACTCTCGGTGAGCACAAATCTTTCTCCTAGTACATCTACTGAGTATGAAGATCTGCTCAAAAGATGGGTCAGTTAACTATTAATCTTCTTCAAGGAAAAGAATTTAGTTCTCAGGGAGGAGATAGAGGTCCAAAAAGAAATATTTCTGAAGTTGTATGTTATGGTTGTTATAAAAAGGGTCATTATAAGTATAATTGTCCAGATAGAGCTTCTACATCTAGTAAAGGAGATAATGATAAAGGAAAAGCACCTATGAATTCTTTTGATGTAGTAGATAAGAGCAAAAATAATGAAGTAGATGTGTTTGTAACAAAAAGAAAGAAAGAAAAAGATAATCAAGATGGAAATGATCCTAAGAAGATGAAAGGAGAAACTAGTAAGAAACATAGGAGAAGAAAGTTGGGTGTGCAAGATTTTTTGATTTCATAGGGGCAAGGACCATACTCCATCTTGGAAGATTTGTCCAAAAGGCCTGCAAATATTACATATGGTCAACTCTTGGCTATGTCTTCTAAGAAGAGGCGGGAGCTACGAAGTGGACTCAATGCTCGACGAAGGAAGGAGGTTGAGGTCCCTGTTTTGGAGGCAGAGGCGGATCCCTATGCTCCATAAGCTGAGGTATTATGTAATGGTATTTCAATTCATGATGTCTTAGTTGATGGAGGTGCTGCAGTTAATGTAATGACCGAGTCTGTAATGAATATGTTGGGTTTAAAAATTGATCGCCCTTCAACACTTATGTTAAGGTCATTAAATAAGGAAAAACTAAACCAAAAGGTGTAGTTTCAAATGTGGCAATATCTGTTATGGGTGTTGTATGTGTGGTAGACTTTCGGTGTGATGAAAATGGTATCATGCGTATCCAATGTCTTTGGGAAGACCATGGCTAAGGAGAGTTCATGCAATAAACTTCCTGGAATGAAGGCTTCATGACACTTGGATGTGGTAGAGAGAGGGTGAAGATAAACGTGATCCCTCAACATCATAAGGCGTAACTCGTGAATTCAAGTGATGAAACCGATGATTGGACATCCTCTCGACATTACTCTAGTACCAAAGTGAAGTGGACATCAAGATGAAGAAAATGAGGTTGATTTTTCAGTCATGGATATCCTTCCAGTCACACCGACTCATGACCCCATAAAATTATCTGAATAAGAAGTTGATGATCATCTCCAACAAATAAAGATTGGTGATGCTGTGATGGAGAGTGAGAAGGAATCCTACCTCCATCTCTTTCGAAGGTACATACACATATTCACTTTTGATTACAAGGAACTCCGTCAAGTAAGTTGGGTAGAACATTCTATTGAGCTGGTAGATGGTGCTAAGCCTATAAAGAAAATGCCATATAGAATGAATCCTAATTTTTCCAAGACTGTAAAAGAAGAAATAGATAAGTTGCTTGATGTAGGATTCATATTTGTTGTGGAGAATTCATAATGGGTTTCTCCCATTGTGATCTCAATAAAAAAGAATGGGAAGCTACGCATTTGTGTTGATTACAGGAAGCTCAATAAGGCAACAAAGAAGGATCATTACCCTCTTCCATTCTCAGATTAGATCTTGGACGAAGTAGCTGGCCAGGAGTGTTATAGTTTTGCTGATGGATATAGCGGATACAACCAAGTCCGTATAGCGGAGAAAGATTAGCTGAAGACCACGTTCACCACTCCTTGGGGAACATTTTCTTATAGAGTTATGCCTTTTGGGTTGTGTAATGCTCCAACAACATTCCAACGCTTGATGAATAGGGTGTTTGAACCCTACATTGGGAACTTCATCAGAGTATTTCTAGATGATTTTTACCAAGATCAGCAGCAATACTATCTCTCGGATACAACATGCCCTAAAAAAATGCCTTTAGAACATCCAAAGACACACTTTGTAGGGTTTAGTGAGGCTTGCGCTTCATCTAACCTTTGAAATGATGTCTCCATCTCTGATAAAGTGGTCCAACTTGGTCCCATAGATGTAAAAATCATCTAGAAATACCGATGAAGGTTCCAATGTAGGGTTCAAACACCCTACTCAAACACCCTATTCATCTAGAAATACTCGATGTTTTATTTCTAGTTGATGCAAGGATGTTACTTATGAACCGGAAATAAGGCGCATGAAGCTTTTGGAAAATCAAGGAAGCTCGATGTCTTCACCTGCTTTAAAGAATCCAGATTGGAGCAAGCCATTCATTGTGTACACTAATGCCTCAGATGTAGCACTAGGAAGTACTTTGAGCCAAAAGGATGAAAATGGGAATGAACATCCAATTTACTTTGGGAGCAGACAAATGAGCAATGCTGAGGTAAATTATACTGTAACTGAAAAAGAGGCTCTAGCTATCATTTTTGCTGTAAAGAAGTTTAGAAATTACTTGCTAGGGCAGAAATTTATAGTCAGTAGAATAGTATCATCGTGCTCTAAAATATATTGTCAATAAGCCTAACCCATCAGGGAGGATAGCAAGATGGATAATTTTTCTACAAGAATTTGAATTTGATATTATAGATAGGCCAGGAAAGAAGCATGTCAATGCAGATGCACTCTCTCGAGCCTATGATGGTTTAGGATCATCTTGTGATGATGATGATTTCCGATGTAGCATTATTATCCTCGACACAATCCCTAGTGAATACATAGATATTTGGAATTATCTAAATGAATTCAAGTTTCCGATGATGCCAATGCAAAGACTAAGAGAAAGATTACTCAAGCCAGTCATCCATATTCTATTCTGCATGGAGTATTATTTCGAATAGGACCTGATGGACAGTATAAGAGGGAAGTTAGACGTGATCAAGGGAAAGAACTGCTAGAAGAATTCCAAAATGGTACATGTGGAGGGCACTTTTCCGGACAACTTACAACAAGAAGGATCTTGGATGCAGTTATCATTGGCCCACTCTTTTTAAAGATTGTTATAATTATTGTAAGACATGTGATATTTGTCAAACACATGGTAATCGTAAGACTTCATCACTCCATTATGTCCTATTCTTCCACTTGGTCCCTTTGAAAAGTGGGGAATAGACATTGAGGTCCACTTCCAACTACCTCATGCCAAAATAAGTATATTGTAGTTGCACAGCATTATTTAACCAAGTGGGTTGAAGCTAGCCATTCAAAACAACTTACATGGATGAGGTGGCAAGGTTCATATATGAACGCATTGTCACCTGATTTGGTTGTCCATTAGAAATTGTAATGCATCAAAGAAGCCACTTCATTAATGAGGTAGTAGAAGCCCTAGTCAATAAATTTTCTATTAAGCACAGAAGATAACAACATACAAGCCAAGCACAAATGGACAAAGTGGAACGAACAAATTTTGTGTTGTGTCAAATTCTAGTAAAAGATGCAGCCTTTGCAGTACATAAGTGGGATAAAAGGATTCATGCAAAGATTGTGGGCATATAGGGCAACATCAAAGTCAGCAATAGGATACTCCCATTTCAAATATTGGCCTATGGCATTGATTTAGTTCTTCCTATTGAGTTTGATATTCCCATTGTGAGAGTTATGAAAAATGAAAGGATGGATGAAAGTGATTCAGTAAAAGAAAGGTTGGTACATCTTCATTTGCTAGAGGAAATGAGGGAAATAGCAAAGGATACAAGCCATAAGAAGAAAATGAAGCAGAAGGAATAATTTGATCAAAAGATCCGTTGGTCTCCATTTCATGTGAATGACTTGGTTCTAGTATATGATTCTAGATACAAAAAAGAAGCAAGAGAAAATTTCTTCCAAAATGGATGGGGCCCTACAAAATAAATTTGTGCATGAAAATGGTATGTCGACTAGAGGAATCGGATGGCACTCCCACTACGAAATGGGTTAACCACGACAAGTTAAAGATTGTCCAAGCACCAGAATAGTCTACTCTGAGGACGGAGTAGAAGCTGGAAGGGGAAGATGTCGACACTAAAATTTTCCTCCGTAATTTCTATTTCATTAATGTATGTATTAGGAAAAGGATGTTGTTAAGTGTAATTAGTAGTAGCGTCGATAGAAGATAACGATGTCACAAGACGGTGCCGCCAATAATGTAGAGTACAAGAATAGTCAAAATACAATAGGAATGTTGTAAAAAGTAAATATTTGTCGTAAGTGGTCCAGTAATGTTAAAATGTCAAAGTTGGGATAAGTAGAGAAGTAGGGTCTACATGATTAGGAATTAGAAATATTATATTGGTAATAAGGACAAGGAGTGAGGTCATAAATATTTTGTGTATTTTATTTGTAAAAAGTCTAAAAATGTGGAACCCATGTGAAATGATAAGGTTTATCTTATCTTAAAAGATAAGCTTACATGTACAGATAAGAGTTAAGGTATGGAATATGATTCGTCAGAGTGGATTTCTTATCCTATCTTAGAGATAAGATGGATAAGCCTAGAAGTTCTATAAATAAAGAGGCCACCCCCCTCATTTAGCATAGAAGGAAGTAGTGAGAAATATTGTATGAAGTGTGTAAAGGAAGCCATCAGTTTAAAGGTGTGTTGAAGAAGCCATTAAGAGGTGTAATTGTAAAGTTTCTCCCATAGTATTGGTGGAAGGCAAGTGAAGTCAATAACACTTGAAGTACCTCATGGGTGAGATTGTAACAATTTCATGTTAATATTATAATTTACTTTGATATTTCAGATTTGTCATCATTCCATCTTATCATAGTCAATGGTATTCTTGTGTTATGTTTGTTGTTTTGTTTCCAGATTACATCCACCAAACTAAAGGTTGTGCATTAGTAAATAATCATAGCACGAGGAGTTCCCGGTGAAGAATTATTATAGTGCCGGATTTGTGATGACAGAGGCTCAACTGGACCTCATGGACATTTATATCCAATTTAATGTGGACCGACACCGGCCACCAGAATCAACGCTTGCGCTAACCAATGTCGGTTTGGGTCTTCTAGAATCGATACCGATTTGTCCGATCAATGCTAGTCGTTGTTTAACCAACAATGGTTCTCGTGTAATATTGTAGGTGTTTTTTAAACCCGAGAGTTCATTTTCATCCATAAACTTCTCAATTTTCTCATCCTTGGGTACCAAAATTTAATCCCTGGACATTCTCTTTTCATTTCATTCAATATCACGACTCTTAACAATCTTAGAATTCTCTAAATCCCAAAAACAAATCCAAATACTACATCCATAACCAATAAAAGTGCATCTCTTGGATTTTACATCCAACCTTTTCCTATTTTCCTTATCAACATGCACAAAAGCTTCGAACCAAAACTTTAATAAAATAAAGATCTACCTCTTTTCCGGTCCAATATTCCTCCAAGTATTCCTCCATCCGTTGAACTTGAAGGCCCACGGTTAATCAAATAAATCGCTGTATCAACCGCTTCTACCCAAAACTATAAGGGCAATCTAGAGTGTATCCTCATACTTCTAAAGCACGTTCCATGCTTGTCCTATTTATTCTTTCTTCAACATCATTCTCCCGTTTGTTCTTGGAACCGTTCTTTCTCTACGGATCCCATTGAATGAATAATAATCATTGGAATCCTCGCTACAATATTCACCACCATTGTCATATCTAAGGAACTTTAACTTTGAATTTGATTCATTCTCAAAAGGGATTTCCATATTTTAAATTTTTAAAAACATCACATTTATGTTTAATATAATAAACCCATACCTTTCTTGTAGCATCATCAATTAAAGTAACATAATATTGAGATCCTCTAAGAGAAGCTACCTGAGTTCGTCCCCATACATCTAAGTGTACAAGATCCAATTTCTACTCCTTAATTTTCCCAACTTTGAGAAATCTCACTCTCTTTTTCTTTCCAAAGACACAATGCTCACGTAAATCAAGATCTAAATATTTCAAATCGATAACTCACCGTTAGCCTTTAAGATCTGCATTCCTTTTTGACTCATATGGCCCAACCAATTATGCCACATTCCGCATCTAAATCTAAAGTAGATAATAGAAAATGAATCAAGAATACATGGTAGATAAATATAACGTTCCTACCTTCTTACCTCTTACAACAACAAAATCACCCTTAGCGACTTTCCAAGAGTCTCCTATAAAAGTGACCATGCAACCAGCTTCACCTAGTTGCCTTGCAGAAATAAGATTCTTCCCGAGGCTTGGCACATGCCTCACATCTTTCAATACCCATGTATATCCATTATGCAATTTAAGATGAACTTCCCATTTTCCAAAGAATACCGCAAGGTTCATCACCACCCAAATAAACATGCCCAAAATTTCCTTGGACATAATTTCGAAATAACCCTTATTAGGGGTTCGATCAAAAGAAGCTCCCGAATCTAAAACCCATGATTCAATTATATCATCTAAAGAAATAATAAGAGCATCTTGCATTACCTATGATGCAAAAATATTTGTTTCTTTACCTTTGTCTGGTTGTTGGTTCTCTTTATCTTTGACTAACAATCTTTCTTCGCTTGTCCTTTTGTTTCACATTTATAACAAGTAATTCCCTTTGGATTTAGATTTGCTATCTCTTGACTTTGATTTCACATTATTCTTACTCTTGGATATCTCCTTTTGCATGGCCCTACTTTCTACATTCAAAGCATTCCCAGATGATGATTCCTCCGTACTCTTCCTACGAATTTATTCATTCAAGATTATGCTAACCACATCATCAAACTTCCAAACATTATTAGCAGATGATGTATTACTAACAGCCATTACCAAGTTATCCCAACTATCAAGAAAAGAACATAAGAATAAAATTGTTTTCACTTCATCATCAAATGGTATTTCAACCGATTTTAACTAATTGAAAATAGATCTGAAATCATTCAAATGACTAGATGTAGATCCACCTTTATGCAAATTAGAACTAAATAGTTTCTTCATCAAATAAACTTTATTTGAAGCACTAGGTTACTCATATAAATTAGCAATTTATTTCATTAACCCTACCATAGAAGTCGCTTTGTAATTTTGGAAGCCACGGATGCGCCAGCTCAATCTTATAGATCTCAAAGCCTTTTCACAATAATCTTTCATTCTTCATCACTCATCTTCGTAGGTCTAGACTTCTCGTCCAACGGTAAATACAAATATCTTTAATACAGATAATCCTCGATCTCGCATCTTCCATAACCGATAATTTCAGCCATCAAATTTCTACCTTGTATTTGTTTTCTTGCCATTGTTGTAGCTCCCACTCAATCGTAAAACCCTATGTGAGTAAATATGTCAACATAAAAATCCCTTAAACAAAGCTTTGATACTAGTTATTAGGTTAGCGCATTGGTTGTACAGATAATATATTAGATCTAAGTATACATACAAATAAAAGTGGATATTCTATCGAAGAATATACAAAACAAGAGACAAAAATTAACACTAGATTTCACGTGGTTCACCCAAAGGTGGGCTATGTCCACCAAGAAACAAGCCAATCTATTATCTAAATCTTTGATAATATATACAATGAAGATTTACAATCTTCCACACCTCTCGATGTTCGGTTCTTTATTTCTTCAAACTTTTGTTTTTTTCACCAAGAGTTCTCTCTCATATAATTATCTTGTAATTATGATTCATCATCACTTCTAAACCCTAGCTTTTATACTTATATAGTCATTTTTAGACTTAGGGCACTTAGCCATGCAATTACAATCAATAGATATATTTTAATGCTAAGAATAGATCTAATGCCCGATAATTTATTAAAACATCCTCGCATAGGTAATCGACGTCGGTTAGCCTTATCTCGCATGCCTGGGCTTCCTCCTTACTTGACCGATGTCGGTCCTTCCTAACCGATTCCGGTCCTGGCCGATCGATGTCATCAAGTTACCCTCGATCGATATCGGTTACTATATTTTCTAGCAAGTTCCTCATGCATGTTAAACCAAAGTAATTGAGCTCCATAACCCAACAATCTTGTAAGATGTGTGTACGCACCCAAAATTACACATGTTGTATTGATGGGAAAATGGTTACGAGAACTCGAATGATGATTCGTATACCTGAACGCAAGGTGTTTGAAATCTAGAAAACACGCGAATGTACACATCTCGCATCCTAGAATGCCTTATCAATATTTTGCATACTTTAATCTAACTTCTTGCCTCGTTTTCCTTGCATTTTGGTCATTAGTTACAAGAGCGCTGCCTGCCTAGGTGGTGGTCCCATGACCACCGGCCATAATAGGGTAGCACCCCATAACCGCCACACCTCGCTCTGGGTAGCGGTCCTACCCGCATTTTCCAAAACCTTCCGACGCTTCCGCCGACATGAAAATCAAGTTGCACTTGCAACTCTCCACGGCTTTTTATTTGTTTAAAGTTTCCATCCACTTTGTAATAGTAGTTCTTCATTTTAAATGATAGAACTCATCAATTTCAACTTGCCTTTCCGGTGAGTTGAATGCTATAAATATGCAGCTTGTTCACAAGCAAATGGTCGATCTCTCCTCTTGTACTTGAAGTAATTCAACTCATGCCTTTGTGCCTCCCTTTGTATGTTGTTTTTGAGAATCAAAGGTCTAAATTTTGTGTAAGGAGTAAATCCCACCTTAGTTCCAAGTGTTTAGATTCTTGAAGTAAATTTTCAACCTTTCACCCAAGGCTTTGCTCCATCTTTATCTCATTTCGTCATAGCAAGTAAAGGTCTTAGACTTTCAAAGACGTCCGTGGTGTATTCTTGCAAACAAACTCGTTGGGAATTCGTGCATAAGCCAAGCTCTGTCTCTTGCGTTATCCCTCTCCTACCCGCATTATTTTCAGTTTATTACCAAGCTTATTTGAAAGACTCCTCTTGCTGCCACTATTTCATTCTTACCGCTTCGGATTCACGTGAACACGAAGGAACAAAGAAATCATACCGAGGGGACAAATTACAAGGCTGGATTTACCTCTATTTAGTAGACACTAGGTTTGAATTTTCCAAGTTATAATCATATCAAATAAAGTAGGAATTGATTTCAATTTATATTGCAAATATCTACCTAAACTTAAATAGAATTTAAATTAGACAACAACTCCGATGATGGATTCTCTTCTTCCCATTCGTGGAGGAGAAAATATCTATAGGAAGTGATTACATATGGTAAATTGAATTGTAAAAGTTATTATTATTTGTTAGTCCGAAAATCAACTCACAAAGGCACAGAAAATAGCTACATCCGGCTTCCTTGCTTTTTTAGTTCAATTCTTAGTTAATCGCTTATTATTTAAAATATATAAAACTACAAAAACATTTAATTTCATTAGATTAACTGCTCTTTTATTTTATTCATAATCAAGTACTTGAAAATTCCAAAAGATTAGGCATAGAGTAAATTTCTTTCCATGATTAGTTCATTCCATTGAATCATTTCTTACATGACAATTATGGGACCCAAAGAGCCTAGAGATTACGTATTTGAACCAAGTAGTGCCTCTCACCAAATCTCCTCAGCAAGCAACACTAGCAGATATAGATCAAGACCTCGTAATCCACGTCTTTCAAACGAAAATGAACTTACAAGAAATCGCCTAAACAATGAGAGAATTGAATGCGAAGACAACAAAGTGTACGAGTTTTGGTCAAATCAACCCAACTATCAATTATCTTGGAAAAGTTTAAACAACACATGACCATACAAGAACCTGAAAAAGAGAAAACTTTTGGTTGTGATCCTTTATTCCCGTTTGATGCAAGAGATATTCTAACTAACACAAATACAAGCTTACACATACAAGTTGCTAGAACCCCAAAGAAGGTATTCGAGAAGATTGCACAAATTCATGTATTAAACATGAGGCATTAAAAGCTTATGACTATTGGATAGTCAGACTAGGGGATTAATTCCTCACATGACTAGAGAAGGTCCACACAAGAACCAAGAACTCACGGTTGCGATCCCTAGGTCCCACAACCCAACGGGCCTGCTAGTCGGTTCAATATTGATGCTAATCTACGTACACTTGTGTTTATATCGTCGCCACTCCCACCGGACATTATCACACAATTTTCTATGTTGGACATAGAAGCCGATCAAAGCTAAGAATTTCAGGACTAGATTAGAAAATCACCCATAGCTCTTGGTGCAACTCGTAAACACCTCTCACTAGTATTTCTATGACCTTGTCCGGAAATACGCACGAGGCATCCAGAGGTCATTTTCACACATTCAACAACCAAATGATAGAATCTCGGCAAAGCTCGATATTGATTGGAGCCTCCGAGCAGCTATAATATTCAACCAATCCATCACACCGACCCAAGTTAGGAGATCCCTCTTTACCTTGGATTCACAGATCTCGTTATTGCGTGTTGAGGATATAAGATTACCCAACTAGTTTTTTTGTATCCAACATATTCCATCCCCACCGATCGTCTCGCACTGCACCTCGGGAGGTCAGCACGGAGAAAGGCTACTCGCTGATTCTCATGCTTGCCTGTCACTTTTCTATCATACAAAATTGGTGAACCCGACGTGAAATAAACAACTTCAACCTTATGATTGATTCACTTTTTCATCTTTCTACCTCATTTGGCTTTCACACCGGCTTCACCAACAAAATTGGTGAACTCCGATGTGAAACAAAAAACTTCTCCTTTCTTTTATTTTCCATTTCTTTCATCCATCTTTGATCCTTCCCATTATTCTATGGGTATTTATATACCCCCGAATATGTCGGGATACGACGCATATGGCAGACCTCTCTCAGGTCTCGAGGCATATTACACACAAACAAGTAGACAATAAATCACCCTTGCTTTCTACGTGGGTTGAAAACTACTCAAGCAATTACCTTTTATCACAAACTCCTCCTCAAGAGTTAGAATTGAGGAACCTGGACCAACCCACTCAAATGCAACAACTAGAGCCCTCAAGCTTTAACAACATGACATTTAATGGAGAATCTAGTTCATCTCCCCAAGTTTTGTTTAGACCACAAATTAGTAGACATGTCAAATCCTTTTCCACTCTTGGATGAGGAGTATTTATCATGTTATGCAGGAATAAACAACACTTCCAAAATATGTACCCACCTCAGAAGTCTCAAGATACACAACTTGAAGCTCCGTTTCAAGAAAGTACTCCCATTCCTCCACCTACGGAAGTTACCCTTGGAGAATTGGAAAGGCAACGAACTATTCATAGTAGGGTATCATACTCCTCTACACCTCAAGGGGTACCACAAAAGCCATTAGATCGTAACACTACATCATCACCAACTTGAGGTCATCTCAGCTTTAGTTGAGAGGGTGAAAGGGCTAGAACTTGCTCAAGCAAATCAAGCTTCACATTTGGGACAAGCATGAACTCTTAATCCTCCATATCATCCTGGTCAAGTTGACCTCCTTACATGGAATAGGCACATTAGGCATGCCTCCTCAACATTCATATAGCTATAAGAAACACCAACTTAACCGCATTCTCAAATGTTGCTCTAGTTAAAAATGTGATACCTCCCAAAGTGTAACACCAAACAATCCATATCGAACAATGTTCGCCGACACTAAAATTTTCCTCCGCAATTTCTATTTCATTAATGTATGTATTAGGAATAGGATGTTATTAAGTATAATTAGTAGTAAATGGTCTCGATAGAAGATAACGACACCGCCACTACGATGCCACCAATAATGTATAGTACGGAAATAGTCAAAAGTACAATAGGAATGTTGTGGTAAAAGTAAATAGTTGTCGTAAGTGGTCCAGTAATGTTAAAATGTCAAAGTTGGGGTAAGTAGAGAAGTAGGGTCTACATGATTAGGAATTAGAAATATTATATTGGTAATAAGGACAAGGAGTGAGGTCATAAATATTTTGTATATTGTAAAAAGTCTAAAAATGTGGAACCCATGTGAAATGATAAGGTTTATCTTATCTTAAAAGATAAGCTTACATGTATGTGATAAGAGTTAAGGTATGGAATATGATTCGTCAGTGGATTTCTTATCCTATCTTAGAGATAAGATGGATAAGCCTAGAAGTCTATAAATAAAGAGGCCACCCCTCATTTAACATAGAAGGAAGTAGTAAGAAATATTGTATGAGTAAGTGTGTAAAGGAAGCCATCGGTTTAAAGGTGTGTTGAAGAAGCCATTAAGAGGTGTAATTGTGAAGTTTCTCCCATAGTATTGGTGGAAGGCAAGTGAAGTCAATAACACTTGAAGTACCTCATGGGTGAGATTGTAATAATTTCATGCTAATATTATAATTTACTCTAATATTTAAGATTTATCATCATTCTTTTTATCATAGTCTATGGTATTCTTGTGTTATGTTTGTTGTTGTGTTTCTAGATTACATCCACAAAACTAAAGGCTCTCGCATTAGTAAATAATCATAAAGACGAGGAGTTCCCGGTGAAGAATTATCATAGTGCCGATTGGTGATGACATTTTGGTTCCATCTGGGACCATTCCTCGTTGGTGGATTTTCTTCGGAGAGATATTCCCACTTAGTCAAAAATCAATCGAGGGTAACCTTATTTTTATCGTGCATAGTAGTTACCATGGTAAAGTCATTTTTCGTGAATAGTAGTTACCATGGTAAAGTCATTTTCATGTGAATAGTATTTATCATAGTAAAGTCACTTTTTACCGTGAATAGTATTTACCGCAGTAACTTCACTTTTTACTGTGAATAGTGTTTACCACAGTAAAGTCAGTTTTTACCGCAGTAAGTCAAGTTTTACCATAGTTACCGTGGTCATTTCTATTTTACTATAGAAAGGTGTAAAGTCACTTTCTATTACAGTGATTCCAATTATTTGTGCACATAAGTCTTGTTGATTTTACTTGTGGGTTGGTATTTTATGGTGGTTACTTTTGAAAATGGGGAAGATTCCTATTTTTTCAGCCCAATCTAATGAAGATGCTTCCTCTTTCATTCAAGAGTTTAAACGATCTTGTATTTGTAATGGCCTTATAAGAAGGGAACAATGGACTGAATTTTTTCCTACCTTTTTGGATGGTTCAACACTTAGGTGGTTTGAAACACTAGGTGAAAATGTGAAAATTCATGGGATTTATTAACTCGAAAGTTTTTTCAAGAATTTGGTGAACAATGAAATATGCAGATCTCATGATCGAGATCACAAAGCTATCCCAAGGAGAGAAGGAGAAGATAAGGGATTATCATACTCGTGTTCTAGAGCTAAGGAGGAAGCTCGATGCCCAGATCCGGAAGGAAGGATTAGCGGATGGGTTGATGAATGGCATGGATAATCTCCTATGTAAGCACTTCATTCTTGGGATGAAGCCAGAGATCAGACAACGAGTGAAGTATGACCGCCCGGCCTACCATATGAACAAGCAAAGGAGATTACAAGAAGGCAAGAAGAAAGCATGGAAGAGGAGCCCAAAGAAATTGTTGCTAAATTAAAGCCTACACCAGCACCTTTGGTCCATAATCCACAACCACTCCCAGTGAGCACAAATATTTCTCCTAGTACATCTACTGAGTATGAAGATCTACTCAAAAAGATGGGTCAGTTAACTATTAATCTTCTTCAAGGAAAAGAATTTAGTTCTCAGGGAGGAGATAGAGGTCCAAAAAGAAATATTTCTGAAGTCAGTATGTTATGGTTGTTATAAAAGGGTCATTATAAGTATAATTGTCCAGATAGAGCTTCTACATCCGTAAAGGAGATAATGATAAAGGAAAAGCACTGTGAATTCTTTTAATGTAGTAGGTAAGAGTAGAAATAATGAAGTAGATGTGTTTCAGAATAAAAAGAAAGAAAGAAAAAGATAATCACGATGGAAATGATCCTAAGAAGATGAAAGGAGAAACTAGTAAGAAACTTAGGAGAATAAATTTGGGTGTACAGGATTTTTCGATTTCACAGGGCAAGGACCATACTCCATCTTGGAAGATCTACCCAAAAGGCCCGCAAATATTACATATGGTCAACTCTTGGCTATGTCTTCGAGAAGAGGCGGGAATTGTGAAGTGGACTCAATGCTCGATGAAGGAAGGAGGTTAAGGTCCCCTGTTTTGGAGGCAGAGATGGATCCTATGCTCCACAAGCGAGGTATTATGTAATGGTATTTCAATTCATGATGTCTTAGTTGATGGAGGTGCATGCAGCTTAATGTAATGACCGAGTCTCAGAATGAATATGTTGGGTTTAAAATTGATCGCCCTTCAACACTTATGTTAACGTCATTAAATAAAGGAAAAACTAAACAGAAGGTGTAGTTTCAAATGTGACAATATCTGTCATGGGTGTCAGATGTGTGGTAGACTTTCAGTGATAAAAATGGTACTGCATTGCTGCGCACTCCAATGGTGCTGGGAGGACCATGGCTAAGGAGAGTTCATGCAAGAAACTACTGGAATGAAGGTTTCATGACACTTGGACGTGGTAGAGAGAGGGTGAAGATAAACGTGATCCCTCGACATCATAAGGTAGAACTTGTGGATTCAAGTGATGAAACTAATGATTGGACATCCTCTGATTACTCTAGTATCGTGAAGTGGACACCAAGATGAAGAAAGTGAGGTTGATGTTTTAGTCATGGATATCCTTCCAGTCACACTAACTCATGACCCCATAAAATTATTTGAAGAAGAAGTTGATGATCGTCTCCAACAAATAAAGATTGGTGATGCTGTGATGGAGAGTGAGAAGGAATCCTACCTCCAGCTCTTTCGAAGGTACATACACATATTCACTTTTGATTACAAGGAACTCCATCAAGTAAGTTGGGTAGAACATTCTATTGAGCTGGTAGATGGTGCTAAGCCTATAAAGCAAATGCCATATAGAATGAATCCTAATTTTTCCAAGACTGTAAAAGAAGAAATAGATAAGTTGCTTGATGCGCAGATTCATATTTTGTGGAGAATTCGTAATGGGTTTCTCCCATTGTGATCTCAATAAAAAAATGGGAATCTACGCATTTTTGTTGATTACAGAAGCTCAATAAGGCAACAAAAAGGATCATTACCCTATTCCATTCTCGATCAGATCTTGGACGAAGTAGTCATGCTAGAGTGTTATAGTTTTGTTGATGGATATAGCGGATACAACCAAGTCCGTATAGCGGAGAAAGATCAGCTGAAGACCACGTTCACCACTCCTTGGGGAATGTTTGCTTATAGAGTTATGCCTTTTGGGTTGTGTAATGCTCCAAAGCAACATTCTAGCATTTGATGAATAAGGTGTTCAAACCCTACATCGGGAACTTCATCGAGTATTTCGGATGAGTTTTGCATCATGGGAGCAAGATGGACCACCGCACTACTGGAGACAACATTTCAAAGGTTAGATGAAGCACAAGCCTCACTAAACCCTACAAAGTGTGTCTTTGGATGTTCTAAAGGTGTTTTGTTAGGGCATGTTGTATCCAGAGATGGTATTGGTACCGATCCTGATAAAGTTTCAAAAATCAAAGAGTTACCATTTCCTATGAATAGAAGTAAGTTGAGATCATTTTTAGGCTATGTGGGTTACTATAGAAGGTTCATCAAGAATTTCTCAAAGATTACACAACCACTAACCCAAAGTTCTTGAAGAAGGATGTTACTTATGAACCAGAAATAAGGTGCATGAAGCTTTTGGAAAATGAAGGAAGCCTCGATGTCTTCACCTGTTTTAAAGAATCCAGATTGGAGCAAGCCATTCATTATGTACACGATGCCTCGAGATGCAGACTAGGAAGTACTTTGAGCCAAAAGGATGAAAATGGGAATGAAAACCAAATTTACTTTGGGAGCAAGATAAATGAGTAGTGCTAAGGTAAATTATATCAGAATCAAAAAGAGGCTCTAAGCTATCATTTTTGCTCAGTAAAGAAGTGTAGAAATTACTTTCTAGGGTAGAAAATTATAGTTGTAAGATCATCGTGCTCTAAAATATATTGTCAATAAGCCTAACCCATCGTGGGAGGATAGTAAGATGGATAATTTTGCTACAAGAATTTGAATTTGATATTATAGATAGGCCAGAAAGAAGCATGTCAATGCAGATGCACTCTCTCGAGCCTATGATGGTTTAGGATCATCTTGTGATGATGATGATTTCCCGATGCAAGATTGTTATCCTCGACACAATCCCTAGTGAATACATAGATATTTGGAATTATCTCGAATGAATTCAAGTTTCGATGGTGTCAATGCAAAGACTAAGAGAAAGATTACTCAAGCTGGTCGTCCATATTCTATTCCGCATGGAGTATTATTTCGAATAGGACTCGATGGACATGACAAGAGGGCAACTGGACGTGATCAAGGGAAGGAAGGAGCTGCTAGAAGAATTCCACAATGGTGCATGTGGAGGGCACTTTTTCTCGACAACTTACAGCAAGAAGGATCTTGGATGCAGTTATCACCGCCCACTCTTTTTAAAGATTGTTATAATTATTGTAAGACATGTGATATTTGTCAAACACATGGTAACCATAAGACTTCATCACTCCATTATGCCTTATTCTTCCACTTGGTCCCTTTGAAAAGTGGGGAATAGATATTGTAGGTCCACTTCCAACTACCCCACGCCAAAATAAGTATATCAGAGTTGCCACAAATTATTTAACCAAGTGGGTCAAGCTAGGCCATTGAAAACAACTTCCATGGATGAAGTGGCAAGGTTCATATATGAATGCATTGTCACCAGATTTGGTTGTCCATTAGAAATTGTAGAAGATCAAGGAAGCCACTTCATTAATGAGGTAGTAGAAGCCCTATTCAATAAGTTTTCCATTAAGCACATGTGAAGGCAACAACATACAAGCCAAGCACAAATGGACAGTGGAACGAACAAATTTTGTGTTGTGTCAAATTCTAGCAAAAGATGCGGCCTTGCAGGTACATAAATGGGATAAAAGGATTCATGCAAGATTGTAGGCATATACGGCAACATCAAAATCAGCAACATGATACTCCCCATTTCATTTGGCTTATGGCATTGATCCAGTTCTTCCTATTGAGTTTGATATTCCCACTGTGAGAGTTATGAAAAATGAAAGGATGGATGAAAGTGATTCAGTAAAAGAAAGGTTGGTACATCTTCATTTGCTAGAGGAAATGAGGGAAATAGCAAAGGATACAAGCTATAAGAAGAAAATGAAGCAGAAGGAATACTTTGATCAAAAGATCCATTGGTCTCCATTTCATGTGAACGACTTGGTCCTAGTATATGATTCAAGATACAAAAAAAGAAGACAGAGAAAATTTCTTCCAAAATGGATGGGGCCCTACAAAATAGCAGTTGTGCATGAAAATGGTATGTACCGACTAGAGGAATTGGATGGCACTCCCATTACGAAATGGGTCAACCACAACAAGTTGAATATTTTCCAAGCACTAGAATAGTCTACTCCAAGGACGGAGTAGAAGCTAGGAAGGGGGAAGATGTCGACACTAAAATTTTCCTCCGTAATTTCTATTTCATTAATGTATGTATTAGGAATAGGATGTTGTTAAGTATAATTAGTAGTAGCGTCGATAGAAGATAACGGCACTGCTAGTACAATGCCGCCAATAATGTATAGTATGGAAATAGTCAAAAGTACAATAGGAATGTTGTGGTAAAAAGTAAATAGTTGTCATAAGTGGTCCAGTAATGTTAAAATGTCAAAGTTGGGGTAAGTAGAGAAGTAGGGTCTACATGATTAGGAATTAGAAATATTATATTGGTAATAAGGACAAGGAGTGAGGTCATAAATATTTTGTATATTTTATTTGTAAAAAGTCTAAAAATGTGGAACCCATGTGAAATGATAAGGTTTATCTTATCTTAAAAGATAAGCTTACATGTACAGATAAGAGTTAAGGTATGGAATATGATTCATCAGAGTGGATTTCTTATCCTATCTTAGAGATAAGATGGATAAGCCTAGAAGTCTATAAATAAAGAGGCCACCCCCCTCATTTAGCATAGAAGGAAGTAGTGAGAAATATTGTATGAGTAAGTGTGTAAAGGAAGCCATCAGTTTAAAGGTGTGTTGAAGAAGCCATTAAGAGGTGTAATTGTGAAGTTTCTCCCATAGTATTGGTGAAAGGCAAGTGAAGTCAATAGCACTTGAAGTACCTCATGGGTGAGATTGTAACAATTTCATGCTAATATTATAATTTACTCTGATATTTCAGATTTATCATCATTCCTTTTTATCATAGTCTATGGTATTCTTGTGTTATGTTTGTTGTTGTGTTTCTAGATTACATCCACCAAACTAAAGGCTGTGCATTAGTAAATAATCATAGCACGAGGAGTTCCCGGTGAAGAATTATCATAGTGCCGGATTGGTGATGACAGCTTCCTCCCTACCTAAACATATATTCAAGATTTCCACAAGGAGATATGTTCTCATTTCCCAAGACACTTGTCTAACCACAAGGGTTTCCTTACGCCGCTATAAATACATATGCTACGCCATATCAACACCCCATTCCACCTCCGCCTCCTCAACATGCACCATCAATGGTTGAATCCTATGCAAGAGGGACCTACTCAAAATACTTAAAGGAACCTATATTTCACCATATGAGGTGTCATGCTTCCAAGACTTCTACCTGATCTACCTAAGTTCAAGGGGGAGGTATATCCAAATGCGCATATCAAGGCCTATGCCACGGCCATCTGAGAACTACTCCCCTAGGATGCGGATGTTGCCAAGATTTTCCCTAAAACCTTAGAGGGTATTACCCTTGACTGGTATTATAGAATACCTGAAACTTTGATACACTCATTTAAACAACTTGTCTCAGAGTTTATCAAAGCCTTTGATATGAACAAATTGTTAAGAACATGCATTAGGGAATTCTTACACATCAAACAAGAGCACAATGTATTTGCTGCCCACTTCATACAAAGATGCTCCAAACATGGATCAGATGGAACTATATGACTTATTCCTTCATTATCTCAGCGAGAGAGATAAAGGAAGAAGTCCAAAAGTTCCTACCAAGGACTTATGATGAAGTGTTTGAAAGTGCTCTTTGAATTGATCAAGCGTGCAATAGATAGTGGTTGTAAGATGTATGGAATGAACGGGAAATTACTTGCTCCTAATAAAAACACTACGACATATCCCAATGTTGGGACTACCAATCAAGGACCCAAGATCCTTAAAACTGTGGGGTTACAAACAAATGGAGTCACAGATCAAGCTAAAAGACCGAATGTTGAACACCACCCGCCACCGGCTAATAATCAATGCAATAATAACTATGCTCCGGCAATCAATACGGTGGATGTTAATCATCCTCCACAACAATGACAACAAGTAAGTACAAGGCCCTGTCTAAAATATAATCGGATATCAAAACCAAGGTCAAAGGTTACAACCACAAAATTTTAACTACAACAACCAACCCCAATCAGAATTTTAGTCCGTAACAAGATTTTAACTAACGACCATGAAATTATAATCCCTATCTTTATTGTGATTTCCAAAAGTTCAAGGTCATGATAAAGGAAGAAGTCCGTAAGTTCCCACTAAAAACTTATGATGAAGTTCTCAAAAGTGCTCTTTGAATTGATCAAGCGATAATAGATAGTGGTAATACGTATGGAACGAATAGGAAATTACATTCTCCCAATCAAAACACTACAACATATCCCAATGTTGGGACTACCAATCAAGGACCCAAGATCCTTAAAAACCATGGGGTTATAACAGATGGATTCACAGATCAAGCTAAAAGACCGAATGTTGTGAACACCCTACCACCGATTAATAATCAACACAATAATAACTATGCTTTGGAAATCAATACGATGGATGTTAATCATCCTCCACAATAATGAAAATAGAAAGTCCGGGCATAAGGTCTTGTGCGAAATCGAATCAGATATCAAAACCAAGGTCAAAGGTTATAACCACAAAATTTTAACTACAATAACCAGCAGCCCAATCATAATTTTAGTCCACAATAGGATTTTAACCAATGACCATCAAATTATAATCCCGATCTTTATTGTGATTTCCAAAAGTTTGAGATCATGATAAAAGGACTTGCCATGATTATAAAAAGTTCTTGGAGCGTTTGCGGAAGACCAAAAAAAACTCTTTATATACATGTTTACGGTAAATTCCACATCGATAGCACCAAATACCTATGGGGATCAAAGTATCCCCTCAAAATGTGCCTCTCAATATTTTCAATGATCCTCTTCCAAATCATCCTAACAATAACGAGATAGATTGAAATGGAAGAAAAAAGGCGTCATAATAGGGAAAAACAACCATAAAGCTTCAACTTCATCAAACCCATTGGTCACACCCCAATTAGGAACTCGACCAGCAAACCAAGATATTTGGGCTTATAGAGTTAGACAATCGAATTACAAGCTGGAAACCGTAATAAGAACATGGGACTACTCTTCCCAACAAAATCCCAATTACCCATTAATATCGGATAGCACTCAATAAACACCGGTAAAACTAGTAGGTGCTTATGACTGATCAATGACCTAACAAAGACCTTCTCTCACATCTCCTTTTTGGATTTGTTAAAAATTCTCCCACACATAGGGCTGCTCTCTATTAGAAGCATTGGGTCTTGGTCATCTAGTCAACATCACTCCTCCTCCCAAAACTTAGGTAAACCATGTAGAACTTTGACGTCTATCCTCTAGTGGCATAGATAGGGATACAAAGTTTACATTTGACATAAATCAAATGCCTACAAATGCTGAAATCTCACGTAGAGGGATCTTATCCACAATAATTATGTGAAGCATGCACGATGATTGATGATGGGGCATAGTGTCCCCTTACTAGTCTTCTTTTTGTAGAAGTTGGGGTATGGGAAACTAATTTCTCCTCGACAAGAAACACGCTAAGAGGTTATGATAGCCTCAAAGAAACCTCAATGAGAACCATTATATTGGATAAGACGGTCTTAACTAAATTTTATATTATAGATCGAAAACCGGTTATAATAAGATTCTCAATGGACCCATGGATACATAGCATGAAATCAATCCCATCCACGCTATTTCAAGAAGTAAGATTCCTACACTTGGGAAGGTCTTCGTGGCCTAGGGTGATCCAAAGAATTTTGACATACATTTGGCCAACCTAAAGAAAATACTAGAATTCACTCTAAGTTTGAGCTTCCACAAACCCAATTAAATAGACTGTGAAAATATAGCACAGAGGAAAATTTAATACCCATGACAGAGCTAAAAGTCATGGGGCTGATTGAGGGTAATCTAGAAGAGAGAGATGAAACCATAATTATAGAGATAGTTTCACTAGGAACCACTACAAAAATCATCAAACTCTTTGGAGAAAGACTTACCTATTCGCCTACCTTTTGATTCCATGGGTATAAGACATACCCTTGGGGTTGGTTCCATACCTGCACATGAAATTCTCATGGTGGAGGTAATTGAAACAAAGAAAAATGATATCAAGAGTACCCAACACCCATCTTCCCAGGTTACTATTGGATTCTCCATTTTGATGGAGAAAAATGTCATTTAGGCACTGGGGTAGGTGTGATCCTTAACTCCCCTGAAGGGATGGTTTTTCCTTTTCCTTCAAATTGAATTTCAAATGTACAAAAATGGAGCTGAGTATGAAGCCTTACTTCTTGGCCTTATCATATCCAAAAGGTGGGCGTTGTTAATATTAGAAAACTCGAGAGAATCACAATTAGTTGCAAACTAGCTATCTAAATGTATGAGACTAGAGCTAAACACTTGCAACTCTAAAAATGGCTTTGTCTTAGATCTAAGAAAGGGATTTGACTTTGTATCAATCAAACAATTCCATGAGAAGAGAAGAACTTTCTTGTCATCGATTTAGTAGTAACCTCGGCTTCCCGATTCACTCCGAGCAGTAGTGAATTAGAAGATACACATTTTACAATATCAATTCATACTTAAGCCTTTGATACGTAAAAGTACCAATAGGCCCGATCTTAACACCTATTGAATTCAAGAATGAGCTTACCATCCTAGATTAATTTAACAGTGATATGGAAACTCTTAAATGTCTAAATGCCTATGCAAATTGCATCTTGTTCACCACACGGTTGATTTCTCTCTAATCCCCTACTCCTCTTCCTATTTTGGGAATCCCATGATAGAATCTCCCCATGGAGGATCTCAAAATTTATGAAGTAGAGAATGAAGGAGTTTGGGATTACCCAAGCCCCACCTAAATTTGATGGAGGATAATGCCTCCTTAATCGAGGGAACAATCGATATCAATATCGAGAATAAAGTGGAGGAACCAAAGATTCTAAAACTAGGGTCTTCCTTAACTCCTGAGGAAATAGAAATACAAACTCAAATTCTCAAAGAGCATAAACAAGCATTCACATTTAGCTACAAGGAAATGAAAGGATTACACCCATTGTGGTCCATAACCTCGTCACCAAGCCAGATGCTAAACCAATTAACCAGAAGTCGAGACCAATGAATCAAAGGTAGACCTTATGGTATAAGAGGAGGTAATGAAACTTCTTCAGGTCAGATTTATTAAACCAGTTGATTACTCACAATGGGTTTCTAAAATTGTTCATGTTCTTAAAAATAATGGAAATATTCATATCTGTATATACTTCTGAGACATAAATAAGGCCTACCCTAAGGATGATTTCTCACCTTGCCGTCTATTGATGTTATTGTTGATGCGACAAATGGGTTCAAATTGTTATCACTTTTGGATGACTTTTCAGGATATAACGAGATCAAGATTTCCCAAGAATACCAAGTTAAAACAACATTCATAACCCCTTGGGAACCTACTCTTACAAATCATGCCATTCAGGCTCAAGAATGTCTTTGGTGCAACATATCCATGAGAAATTACTTATATATTCCATGATCTTATTCATAAGATTGTGGAATAATATGTTGATGACCTTCTGTCTAAGGCCAGAAAGCGTTGTGGTCATTTGGAAGTTCTCTGTATCATCCTTTCTTGATTAATCGAGTATGGGGTCACATTGAACCCAGAGAAATGTGTGTTCGAGTAACAGGAGGTAAACTCCTGGGTTATATTATATCTTCACGAGGAATTAATGTAGACCCCGCCAAAATTTGGGATGTGCTTGAAATGGTTCCACCATCCAATGAGTCGGCATCAGATCTTTCCTTGGGAAACTTCGATGCAATCCGAAGGTTTATCCCCATCCTAACCTTTTCCATTCATCTAATCAACAATTTGTTAAAAAAGTATTGCTGCATTATTTTAATGGAGGCATGCCATGAAGCCTTCGAATCGATGAAACAATTTTACTATCTCCACCCACTCTCATGCCACCTAGGTTAGATCATCCCTTAATCCTATATTCATAAGTAATCGAGGTTTCACTAGCTCAGCATGTTGGCTCAATAAGATGATAATAAACGTGAACATGTGGTCTACTTCATCAGCCAAACTTTTCTTGATTATGAGACACATTATACACAAGTAGAGAGGGAGTTCCTCACTATAGTTTTTGCAACAAAATGCTTAAGGCATTACATGCTGAACCAAGAAATAAGAGTCATCATTAGGATGACCACCTACGGACCTTTCTCACACAAGGGTCCTTATCCAAGAAAGTAGGATGTTTCATAACCCTAATGGGTGAGTTTGAGCTAACATTTGTAAACCAGAAGTCCGTTAAGGGACAAATCATTGCAGACTGGTTGGTGATAACCCATTAGATGGGGGTGATCTGGTAGATTTAGACTTTCCTAACGAATGTGTATATTTTGTCGAGACCAGGCCTTCGAGCTCCACGTGTCCTTGGTATATTGATATAATCAACTTCATCATGGACCATACATACCTAGAAGGGGTAACATCAAACAAAGGAGACGGTTACGTATCATCGCTACTAAATACATTATTCTAGAACAAGTACTCTACTACATGGCCTTTGACGGGATGTTATTGAGGTGTGTTGATGTAGAGGAATCTAAAAAGATTCTCTACGAATCACATAGTGGGGTATGCGGAGTTCACTTCAAAGTGGCCATGCCACTTCTCGAAAGAGTACATCGGATGGGATATTTTTGGCCCACCCTAGAGCATGATGTTGTAGAATTCGTATGTAAGTGCCATAAATGTCAAGAGTTATCTCATGAGATCCATATGTCGACACAAGATTTGTTTGAACCAATTACTGTAACTCCATGGCCTTTTTCCACCTTGGGCCTGGACTTGATAGGGAAATTCTCATCCTCATCAACCGATGGCCAAAACTTCATAATCACATGCCACCAAATATTTTACTAAGTGGGTAGAGACCATGCCTCTTACCACCGTCCCGTGCTCCGTATTGCTAAGTTCATTCTAAATAAAATCTTTGTAGGTATGGTGTCCCACAAGTCATTATCTTAGACAATGGCACATCCTTCAAAAATGATGAGGTCCGTGATTTTTGTAGAAAATTCAAGATAAACCATCACATGGCCTCCCTTTATTACCCCCAAGCCAATGGAGGATGAGGCCACAAACAAAACATTAAAGTCCATTCTCCTAAAAACCGTTAAGGAAAATAAACAAGATTAGCACTTGAATATTTTTCCGGCCTTGTCGGCCTACCAAAAACGTCGGTTAGAACACCAACAGGGAAACCCCTTTTCTTTGGTGTTTGGTGTTGAAGCGGTTCTACCACTTGAAGTTGAAATACCTAGTCTTTGTATTTCACTACAAGGAATTTTGGGAGAAGAGGGTTATCGAGAAGCCCGACTCTCTCTACGCTAGAAAGTCTCGACAAAGCTAGACTCGATGCAACGTAATGACATAGTGTTTACGTTGACCGAATGGTTTTCCAATATAACAAAAAATTCTACGAACATGAGATATGTGAGGGAGATTTGGTATTAAGAATTGATAGCCAAATTGACAAAAAGATCGGCGAAGGAAGAAAATTTTGGCACAAGTGGTTGGGCCCATATCGGGTCATTAAAGACTAAAAATGGTGCGTATCTCTTGTGTACACTAGAAGGTGAGGAATTTTATGAAACATTTAATTCCTTACATCTCAAATGGTTTTATGCATGAGTCATTAATTAACAACACCATTTGTACACTATTTTCATCTACATTGCATTAATCATTTAGTTAACCCATTTTGTTCACTCTTTTTGTAAAGTTTGTGGTCAAGGAACTTATTCTAAAGAAATTAATTACAAACTTCTAAAAATAATGGAAAAGTAATTAAATCATATCTCTTCAACCTTCATAATTTCATCAAATGGTTTAGAAATCATCTCATCAGACAAAATCTTGACAAAAACCATACCAAGGCTTGCATACTAGGTTATACTCTTTTCCTTCTATTAGGTTAAGCTATTCTTATCCTACTATTTGTTATAGAATCTTCTTGGTGTCACATCTATCCCTCTTACATCTCTTTGAAACAAGGATACTCCAAAGTCACAAGATCTCGGAAAGATCAAGTCAAAGTTAAATCAAAAATACTAAAATGAACAAAATTATTTTATTTACACACTTCTTTGCCCTACCAATCTTTGGTGATGATCCCGCATCTCTTACTAGTAGTGCGAGGTTGGGAAAGGAAATAAGTGCCCTTACTCACCTATGTCTTGCCTTCGGTGATGAGCCCATACTTTTTACTAGTAGTATGGGGCAGGGCATAGGGGATCCATTCATGCAGATTAACAAATCTTAGTGTTTTAAAGTTCAAAGCAAAATGTATTTTGGAAAGTGAAATTAAACATCCAAATTCCAAAGAGATTAAATCCTCAAAAAAGATTTTTTCAACCAAGTTGCCATTTACAAATCTAAGTCTAGATAAACTGGAAAGTAAGTCACATTCGAGCTATGTAGCAGAGTTTGATTAAGGTAAGTACATAGGCCCAAATTTGTTTTCTGTCAATATTTTGTTTTTCTCTCATCACTTCCATTCAACTCATACAATTTTCACCCTTCCCATCTCTCGGTGTTGAGCCCTCACATCTTACTAGTTACGTGGAGAAAGGATTGGGGAAAGTTCATCTCATTATCAGTATACATTCATCATATTTTACCAAAACAAGAAGAAGCAACAGACATTGCTAAAATAAACTAAAAGTTCAATACCATAGTTTGTTTGCATTATCATATATCAGAATTACAAAAAGCAAAAAGAAAACATTCTGTTCAAATGTTTGTTATCACTAACCATCCATTGCATACATTGAAAAACATATAAAACCAGAGCTTTTAAAACATCTAGTGTACACATGAGAAATAACCCATAAAAATATGCATATAAGAGATTTGGATCCATATATAATATATATATATATATATATATAGAAATCATGTTTTATGTACAAAGCCATCAAGCACTAAGCATGGTCAAAACACTCAATGAGCCGGAATATAAAAAAATGAATAAACATGTCAAAATCATATCAAAACAACAAAAGGCTTAACAAAGCTTATCAATCCCTATAAGACCCCTTAGATGGTGGATGGCCACATCTAAGACTCCTACTAAGGCTGTGGCGATGGTGAGAGTGGCCCGAATGATGCGAGTGACCATGGTGATGATCACTAGCCATGGTCTCACTATGAAAGTGACTGCGCCTCATCGGGATGCTCAGCGGTCAGCCTCATACCCAAAGCAACTTGGGTATGAAGGGAAGTCACTATCTCCACAATCCTCCAAATAGGAGAAAACACATCAATCAGTGTGTCTACCCAGCAGCTAAGGGCTGGCCTTAATCCAAAGTTAGCTTGGCCCTTGAGATCATCCCTTGATGGGATAAGTATGGTGTCCACACACACCGACGAATAGGATCTCGCCACTCATCAAGAGAAGTGCAAGTAAAGACATGGAGAAAATAAAAATTAGAAAATCACTAAAAAGAAAACTAAAAACAAACAAAACATATCAACTAAAAATCTTTAAAGATCGAGAGAAGAGTGCTAAATTGCTCGGATCTCCTAGATCCAAGTGGGATTCGCATCTCTACCGCTATAGGTGCTTTGCTTTGTTCTCTGTGGGTCCTCTCCAAAGTCGAACAAGATGATGACCCATCACTAACTTTCGTCATCTCTCTCTCCAACATGAGGAAGTTTCATCTTTGAAACCAATGTCTCTCACTCTACATCCACCTCCTCCCATGTAGCTCTAAGAACCTCCACGAGTTTCATGCCACTCAAGGTCTCTCTCCTCTCCCTATGAAGGGGTTTCCCCCTCATCCTCCTCTCCAGTCTCCTCTCCAAGGGATTCCTCTTCTCATCCCCCATATAATCCTCATAATCGAGTCACACTAAAGAGCTCGCTCTCTCTCTCCTCTCCACTATGAATAAGAGCGGCTGCAATCTGAAGTAGGGGCACCGGTGGGGCATCACTACCCGATGGGAGTGAACCACCCACCTAACTATAATTGACACCCCAGTGGTAAGCGTGGTCCAACCCCGATCTCCCTAAAACCTTGCTCGGGCCTCACGAACACGCCTATACACATGCATCACTAGAGGAAGCATGTGGATATAAGGGAGGCCAAGCGTTGAGGGACTCTATCAAATGGATGGATCTCCACTCTCCCTATCTTGTCTGCCGGATGACTGTAGTAGAACAGGAAATCAATGTAGTCACCTCCTCCCCCACAATCCTACCATAGTTTGATAAGGAGTAGCCTCCATATCTGCAGTAGTCATTGAAGCCACCAGATGATGTGGCATCTTGAGTAATCGACATTCCCATCCACCTCGCTGGCCTAATAACTCCCGGATCCTCTCTTGGCACGCCCCTCCCATAGGGGATGATGCACTCATACACCCAACTCATAAGCAGAGGAGGGTGACTTAGAGACTTCCCCCGTAACCCGACCACTCTGTATAAATCATGGTATGTGGTCCCAATAATATCTGCTCCCCAAGCATAGATACGGACATGAGCCTCAATCTATGAAATCACAAGAGTCCAATAGTATAGAAGAGTATATCCTCCCTTATCTCCAATCAACCGTGAGGCTAGGATACCCATAATGTCCTTATGGAATGGTGGGGATGGGAGCGATAGCAATAGAACAAACTCTAATCCCCTTCTTTGGCCCATAAGAAACAACAACGTCTCCCATATAGCTAGCTTGATCAATCATCTCAACCATGGATCACGATGTCTCAAGAGATAACCACCTCCCAAGAGTGGAACTCCCAAGTATACGATAAAAATCCTCAAGGATGATATTCCACTCACCCCTAACACCTGGTAACTGGAAAGTATTCCGGTCTACATCCCAATACGAAAATAAGTCACACAATATGTGTGGCAGAATAACGTGAGGAACTGTGAAATCCTCAAAATACCGGCCCTCTGAAGAGTATCACGCTCTACCTAGGTCAAAACATCTAACATTTCCGGGAGCCAATCACACTCCCTTTCTCTACTCCATCAAATGTACTCCTCCTTTTTTGCATTCATCAATGTGTTATATTATTATGATTCATTACTTTATGTAATATAATTAATGGTTTTGGTGTGTGTTTTTCCAAAAGGGTTTCCCATGGTAAATATCTATGTTCAGTGTTTATGCATATGTTGAATACTTGATTGACTATTTTCTGCTCACACACAAGATTGGTAAAGAATATAAAATTGAATCAATAAGTGTAAAAGTTTTAATCTGCAATGATTCACCCCCTCTTAGCTTGTTATCTACAACACTATTTAATGTTCATGTAAATCCTAACTACTTTTTAACCAAATTTTTGGTTATAAAAGGAAGTTATGGGCTCATTTGTAAGGGTGACTTTCGAGAGAGGAAAAGAAAATAATTTTTATAAAAGATTTGTTTCAAGAAAGAAACTTTGTGTTCTTTTGTAAAGATATTTTGAGATAATGAAATATAAACTTGTGTCTCATTCATTGTCTCTTGTAACATTTGATGTTCTTATGTTCATTAGATGTTAGTGTTTACATATTGCATATAAATATTGTCTTTGATCTTATTTTCAATGCTATTAATATGGTGTTCTTGTTCACAAGTGATACAAATCTGATATTTATCTACTCACATGTGTTCCCTTTTACTTATTCTTGTTTAGTTGATTCAAACTCTATTTTATTTGAATTAGTTGTTCATTGTTCTTCTTCTTCTATATGCAATATTAGGATCTGTTTTTACCTAACTATTGTATGCTCCTTCATTCCATTTCATTTCCCTCATTCACACTTCTCCTTCATTCCATTTGTTTTTTCATGCTCCTTCATTCCATTTCATTTCCCTCATTCACACTTCTTTCCATTTGATGTCCCAAAACACCCCCCACATATAATTTTGAATGTATAGATGTAAATATAGTTTTGGTTTTCAATAAAGGAAACCTCACCTTCATTGAGGAGGGACTTCATTCCTTTACTATTGCATGTAATTTTTATGCATCCAAATCTATATGATAACCATTTTTAGGAAATTCTCACGGGAATTCTAGAATCGTTAACGGTGCTTGGTTAAATATTTATGAATATCCCCTTTACACAAGCTCTAGTTCTTCAATCGAATCTTATGACCAATGAAGATTTCAAGGAGACATTGTTGTCAACCTTCGGATAGTATCTTGGGAAAACCATGAAAGCTTGTATAAATTTGTGGTTGTTGATAGAGCCATTGACAGAGAAATCTAAATTGAAGACATTAGAAGAATATTACCCGCACTTATGGCGGAAGAGGTGTTGATCATTTTTCACCGATGTGGCCCTCTTCCACCAAGGTAATAATCTGTATGACTATTATAGGTAACTCACCTATCTTGCAACCAAATATTCATTTTACAGATAATGAATAAGACATATCATCATATTTGAGGAAAACTATTTGGGAAAAGTGCACAAATGACTATCATTTTCATCTCGCCGCATCAATATTGGATAACAAAGAAAATCAAGTTGTGAAAGTTGCTAGAGTAATTCAGGTGCAAAGAGATCATGAAAGAGATTAAATATAAAAGGATAGAGTTGATCGAACATGTCGGTTATCATTTCACAGTAAAGATTTCAAACTAGCAAAAAGATAATTTACTAGGAGAGAAAGATAAAGGCGATTAGATCCCATTTTTATTTTCAAGGAATTTTTGGTTTCAAGTTATCTTCTCCCAAGAGTAACACTCTTTGTAAATCTAGAACCCTTCCATCAAGTCCTAAAAGAGGAAGTAATGGAGGAATCACTAATAGTCAAGCACTTGTTCTTTCTCACGTTATTTTAGCCTCACATACCACCTTTCCCAATATGAAAATTAACGTACCATGTGGAAATTCCATTTCCCATTGGCCTTACCAAATTGACATGATCTCAGCGAGGATAGATGAAGATTTTCCCAAGTTCAATGGAGATGGGAAGACTTCTCCCGATGACCAAATTTATGCCTTCTTTATTACATGTGTAAGTTTTTTTAGTGAATATGAGACATGTTTTTGTTCGCCTCTTCATTGAAACATTGTAGGCATTGCCACATATGGTTTCATCATCTCCGAATGGATGCATTACAAATTGGGATAATATGAAAACTAAGTTTGAAGACCATTTCAAAATGACAAAATATGAACATGCCCTTCTTTCCTAAATATCTCGGTGAAGAAATAACCAACATAACCCATAAGAATTTTAAGCTCAACAAAATTGTGAAAAAGTTCCACTGGAATTCACCTAAACCCTGATGGACAAAAATGTTTCTTTATTAATGCACACTAACCCAAATTGTGTTATTAGCCGAGAAGGGATAGAGTGGCTAATTTATAACTTACTCAATACTTGGCCATAGAAATTGAGGATGAATTAATCATGGCGGAAAATTCAAGAAAACGTCCCTCAAGGGAAAGAGTCAATAAACCCCAAATTCTTATGAAACCATACTCACTAAGTTGGCTAATGATGGGCTAGCTTTAAAAAAGTAAGTTGATTAGAGTAGTAAACCTCCTACTTACAGAGACATACCAATAAAGGTTATGTTCCCAACAAATAAAAAATTGTAGGTGCTCCGATGAGGCTTGTTATTGAAGCATCACCCAAAACTAACTCAAAGTGTGATGTCATTGAGTAAATCGAAAATGAATTTGAGATCATCGAGGTTGATGAAGAAGAGCGAGAATCTAGGGCATCTTAACTTGAAGTCAAAGAGCCTGAAGGAGAAAGTAATAATCATTTCTTCAAGTACCATTAAGAAGAAGATGAATATAAAGAAATTGTAGAAGATATGAATATTCAATCCTTCGCTTTCTTCACATGTTCTTAGAAAAATCAATAGGTACCACTAAGGTGGAAGATGAAAAGAGCTCTAGGTAAATTCCTAAAGAATCCAAAACTAAGGAAACTTCTAAAGAATCTAAAAGAGATTCCTACAGAATCCAAGGTATATCTACTATTCATTCCTCTAAATGAATTTAGAAAAATCCTAAAGATGGGAAGACTCAAAATATTGTGGTGGCCACTACACCTTCAAATGAAAAGGTTGAAACTTTTTTTGTGTCCTTTATGATCAATGGATGCAAATTAAGTAATTGCATTATAGATTTTGGAGCCTCGAGATAATGTGATGCCTGTAAAATTAACACATGTTATTAGGTTGACTTTTATGAGAACAATACGATCTTGTTACTCCATGGAGACAAGACAAGTTCCTCTGATTGGGCAGATTAAAGATGCTCAAATGGCTTTAGCTCAATTTCCTCAAAAGTGAGTCAAGGTAACCATTCTAGTTGCTGATATTCCCGCTTCATATGGTATGTTATTAAGAAAGAAATTTTGTAGAGATATGGGTGGTGAGATTCAAATGGACTGGTCTCATGCTATGATCCCTATTAGTGGAGAAATGAAGAAGCTAATACCAGAGACTCAAGAAAATTTCACCATAACGAAAACCGATGATCCCCTTTTGCACACAGCCTTATTTCAAAACTCAAGTATGGGTAATTATATGATGACTACAGAGGTTCATGCACCTAAGGTCACTTGACAAGATCCCAATGTGATATGGACTCTTGAGTTGATGGAATTTGTTGTTCAATAGGTTCAGCGTAGGCGTGGTGCTTACATCTCCGAATGGTAGAATGATTCCTTTTTCTTATAAACTCCAATTTTCAAATACTAAAAACATTGTAGAATACGAGGCATTAATCCTTGGCCTCTAAGTTAAGAAGAGAAAGGGATAAAATTTTGAAATTCTTTGGAGATGTAGAGTTGATCGTGAAACAAGTAAAAATCAGTTTCAAGTAAAGAATGATCATTTGAGACACTATAGAAATAAAGTGTGGGACACGATAGAAAAATTTGATGCTTTTTCCATAGAATTCATCCCCCACAAAAAAGAATGAAAAAATAGATTCTCTAGTAGTCTCAACTTCATTGATGATCCCTCATTCATAGTTTGATCAAGAAAATACACCATTGAAATGGTTTTTAGGCCAAGTGTTCCTGAAAATTTAGAAAATTGGAAAGTCTTTAATGATGATAAAAAAATTATTGCCTTCTTAGAAAAAAGGGATAATTTTGAATAGTTGTACTTTGAAGGAAGTGATTTTGCATTTCATGAATCAACGACCTCACCCATTCAAGAAGGATTTGAGAGTGAGGATCTTGGTGATGGCATCATTCAACTCAAAGGAAATAAAATTCCAAAAGTATTAGTTTCACTTGAAGAAATTTTTGATAAACATAATAGGTTTATCAAAGAGAAAGAGCAGTAGGACTACAAATTCTTCTAACTATGAGAAAGTTAACATTGTTCCCAAGGAAAAACCTCACCGGTCAACATTTGTAATTATTTCTCACTGAGAAGCACAAGAAATTTTTAAGCCTCCTTACCAAGTATTCAGATGTCTTGGCTTACTCATATGAAGACTTGAAGTCTTTCCAACCTAGGGAAATGGAGCATGCCATACCCTTGAAACTTGGTGCAACTCCATTCATGAAGAAGCAAAGGCAATATAATCCCAAGATAACATGGACAATATTCAATGAGGTTTAAAAGATGTTAGACATACTAATAGTATTTCCTATTCGACATTCAACCTAGATAGCTAATATTGTCTCGGTTTGCAAGAAAAATAGAGAAATTAGAATTTGAGTGGATTTTCGTAATCTTAATCAAGCTTCCTTGAAAGATAACTATCCACTTCCGGTCATGGACCATATTATTAGGCAATAAATGGATTGGAAATGCTATCCATGCTAGATGGTTTCTCTGGTTATAATCAGATTGAAGTGGCTAGAGAAGACCAACATAAAACTGTGTTTACACCCACTGAGGTAGGTTTGCATGTAGAAGAATTCCTTTTGGTTTGATCATTACCAAGCACAACCTTTCAAAGAAATATTGATATGAATTTGTAGATTATAAAAACAAGATCATCATAATATACCTAGATGATTTGGTAGTTTTCTCAAAGAAGTGAGAAGACCATCTAAGATATTTGGAGAAAATATTGCAAAGGGGAAAACTTCATAGAATCTCCCTGAATCCAAAGAAGTCAGTGTTTGGAGTTACGGAAGGGAAACTCCTAGGTCATATTGTTTCTAAATAGGGAACTAAGATTGATCTGAGCATTTCAAGCTATCAATAATCTTTCCTTACCTACAAGTAAGCCTAGAGTGCACTCATTCTTTA
This sequence comes from Taxus wallichiana var. yunnanensis, assembly GCA_018340775.1. Lineage (NCBI taxonomy): Eukaryota > Viridiplantae > Streptophyta > Pinopsida > Cupressales > Taxaceae > Taxus > Taxus wallichiana. Next base: position 390,339,848 of record CM031237.1, on the reverse strand, counting down.
GGAAGGTGAAAATTTTGAGAATTTTTGTGCCATATTTTTCGAGCTAACCAAATAAATCACTGATATGATGAAAGGTAAATAATCCTTCAAATGGTCGAAGGAAGGTAGAGAATCATTTTAAAAATCAAGGATGTTATTGTGAAAGCTCCTACATTGGTGTGTTTCGATTTTTAAAATGATTTCATAGTTTATTGCTATGCTTCTCCACACATGATCTCCACCATCCTAACTCAGCATAATAAAGAGGGATCTAAATCTCTTATTATATTCATGAGTTTTGGATTCAAGAAAATGAACTGAATTACATGCCCCTTGAGAGGCATGTGTACACGATGGTTAGATCCTTTAAACACTTCAGATACTATGTATTGAATTCTCACGTCAAATTCTTAGTTACGGACACCACAATTAAATCAATGTTAACACAATAGAACCAAGATCTAAAAGAGCTAATTATGTCTCGAGATCCAATAATATAACTTGGACATTAAGCCTACCAATTTGGTTCGAGGAAGAGGACTTTTCCAACTCATCGCAGAGAACAAGCCATGAGATGACTATGAGAAAGAACCAGTTGAAAAACGTTTACGACTAGTAGTTTTCATCAATACCATAGATGAATGGTATTCGATATAGCTTACTTTATCACATATGGAAAACTTCCTGAGAATCGATGACTAAGGAAAAAAGAGCTATCAAATTAAGAGCTGTCAAGTATGTCATTTGGGACAACACTTTGTTCAAGAAAGGTATTGATGACATGTTCCTCAGATGTGTTGATAAGGAACAACAACCTAGGTTACTTGAAGCTTTTCACAATCATGCTTGTGGTGGTCATTTCTCTGGACCAATAACAACTCATAAGATTTTGTGAGCACATTATTACTGGCCCACTATGTTTTCCAATGCTCAAAAATGGGTAGCCAAATGTGAATCTTGTCAACAATTTGTTGGAAGACCTAAATTGGTGGCTTTGCCTTTGAAGCTAGTTGTCATTGAAGAACCTTTTACCAATGGGGTTATATTTCATGAGGATCTTGAATCCAAATTCCAGTGCTGGTCATACTCACGTGATCATGACAATTGACTACTTTACGAAGTGGGTAGAAGCTATTCGGTGAAACAAACATCTACTACGGTAATCTGTGACTTCATCAAAGAGAATATATTGGTTCGTTATGGAATTCCACAAAAGATCGTGATGAACAATGCCACCAATTTCTCTTTTGTAGAGATGATAGGTTTTTGTTATGGGTATGGGATATATTTATCTCATTCATCAGATTACTACCCTCAGGGAAATGGTCAAGAAGAATCTAGTAACAAAAACATCATTACTATCGTGTGCAAGTTAGTCAAAGAAAATAAAAGAACTTGACACAAAAATTTATATGATGCATTGTGGGCTAACCGCATAACTCCCAAAAGAGAAATTGGGATGTCTCCATTCCAACTCTTATATGGAACCGATGCTCAAATTCCCATTACATTGGAGTTACCGACATTACGATTGGCTCAAGTAGTTGACGATGAATGCTTCACCAATGCATTGGATAAAAGGATCATGTTCCTAAGAAAGCTTGAAGAACAAATAATTCAAGTGGCAAACATGATCAAGGAACACCAATCAAAGGTAAATAAATTTTTGATAGAAAAACTAAGTCGAGACAATTTCAAATCAATGACTTAGTTCTTCTTTGGGATAAGTGGCGTGAACGAAAAGGAAATCATGTGAAGTTTGATTCACTCTCGATAGGACCTTTCAAAATCAGGAATTTTTGTGGAGATAACACATATTACTTGGCATATCTTGATGGAACTCATTTTCCTCTACCCTACAATGGGAAATATTTGAAGCACTATCAAAATTGAAAGCATGTTGTCCCCTTTATGTACATAGGTAGTTAGGGTTTTGTTTGTTTCTATTTTTGAAGGTACATGAGAAGATCGACACATAAAAATTATTGGTTTTTTTACTCAATCCATACATCCTGTAACATACATAGTTATAGGGAGGATGTTTCTTATAAAATAGGAAACCTCCTACAACCACTCTCCTAAATATGTGATTTTGGTTTAACAACCAAACCTCACATAAACAATATAATAAAAACCTATGTGGGTGGTTACATTTACATTTATATTCACACCCATAATTATCTCATAATGTAATCACTAATAAATATGAATTCCCAACATCCCCCTTAGTGTGAACATGGGAAGAAAACACATCTGAAGAAGCTGGAAACAAAATCATATGCCTCACATACTTTTAGGTCTGCATACTACTTGCTTGGATCTTGCTATCTAGATCTTGTTACACATGACCAATCCACTTCACCACAGTGAATCCCATATCGGATGATCACACTTCCACCGATTCACCTACATATGTGAACTCAATAGTTCCCACTTTCACTTCCAATGAACACTATATTTCACCGATCGATCGATGTTAGAAGTATGAAAATTAAAAATCTCTATAGTCAGAGGATCACTCCAGTTCAACTTCCCTCCTATATAAGTGTTCTCACCATCCAAAATGTACATCCTCCTCATTTCAATAAAAATAGGGAAGGAAACCACACACCATTTTATTCTGAATATACTACACAACTGAAAAATATAAAATATTGCCACCAAATATAAATGCGGCCCCATCACTTGTGATTGATGAGAGGCATTGATCGTCCTCCATCCTCCATTGCCTCTAACCTCAAATATCATGTCGATAGCTTAGAAAAATGTGAACATGAAGCTCAAGTTTACATATCATGACGCCGTGTTCTAGAAATAATGTGTCCGTGAAGCAATTTTTTTATTTTGACAATATTTTGACTCTTATTAATGATGACAACTTACAAAATGACTATTTAAAAATCCTAAAATCAAATATATGACTCGACTCGTATTTAACGACACAATTTTGACTATGGTCGGTATTAAAATGACATTATAGCTTGATCTTCTTGATCGACACAAGAAAAACAACATGACAATTCTTATGAATCTTACATAAATATACTATAACTTTGTCTTTAGCTTTTAAGTATATTTTTACATATAACAAGAGGCCACTATTAGAATTTACACCTTATTACTAATCTATTAACCATTACAAATTTTACTCATGTCAAACTAAACAAAGAAGTATATATAATCATTTGACAATAAGACAATGACACTATTTATTAACTTGGATAACAAGACATTCTATTAACACCTATATTGACGGCTTACTTACAATATTGAAATTGCACTTGCATAGGAGTTGAGATGTAGATATAGTTGATTGACGGAGAGGGTTCGCAATTTCACCATCATTGCAATGATTTAATCACCATTGTTTGAATTAACTATGGAATGAACAAATGCACAACCACATTTTCCTAGACATGTAGAAAATATCAAAGTCTCATGTTTGGTAGATATGTGAATATCCAAGTTTGTGTCAAATCTAAAAACATCAACAAACCTTTATTGTATCATCAAGATCCTGTCAAATAAATTTATTTGCTAGAAGGAATATATGCCAATCACTTTGTTATTTTTTTCCAAACTCTTGACAACAAGGAAAAATATGCATGGAAATGATAGGAAAAATATTTAATGATAGCACTAAAAACTATGAAGGATGATTATTTGTGTGCATGTTCTGTAAGATCAGCCACCTTATAAAAATGAATGGTAACAAAAACTATCTATATTTGTGCAAGATATATGGGGCTGAGTGGGATCCAACTACTCAAGACTATAACCTCCTAAGACGCGTGCAACAATAATAGGTGTAGCTAAATGTGTCCATGTGGGTGTAGATGTCTAATGCAAGTAGGTTTTGGATGCAAAAATTGATCTTATAGAAGCCAAAACATCTTCTGGCAACAAAGATTCAAAACTACACCTAGGAAAACAATTTATCTTTCCATCACAAAAATATTAGAGTCACTCTAATACCAGAGATGAAGGTACGGGAGAAGATCGACACACAAAATTCTTGTTTTCTTTACTCAATTCATACATGTGCAACATATATATTTATAAGGAGGATGTTTCCTATAAAATAAGAAACCTCCTACAACCACTCTCCTTAAATACGTGAGTTTGGTTTAACAACCAAACCTCACCTAAATAATATAAAAAAAACCTACGTGTGTGGTTATATTTACATTTATATTCACACCGTAATTATCTCATAATGTTAGCACTAATAAATATGAATTTCCCAACAGCTTTCTTATTTTTCGGTTTCCTTTCTTTTTCGTCACGTTTTTGTGCATCATTGTCGTCTTTGGGATCATGTTCATTAAATAATTTTTGGGTTTGGGTCCATTGTTGCATCCGTGAAGTCCTTGTCCCCAATTAGAGGCAACTGTTATCAGCTAATTTTGACTTCACAAAATTACAACGTGAAAATTAAAAATAATCTAAAGTGTCATTTCTCATGATTTATCACCTTCGTCATGATCGTTTTTGGCCTTCATTTTGTCCATTTTGGGTAAGAACTTCTCCTGCCATGTCGTGAACCATGTTTAAAATTAATTAATTAATTTCTTACCCTTTTATTTAATAAAATTAATTTTATTAAATTTTGGGGTTTTTAATTAAATAAATATTAATTTAATCTTCATTAAAATTGATTGAAAAATTGAAAGAAGTTTTCTCACTTCCCCATTTCCGTGGGCAATTAAAATTCCACCTCCAATTGTCGGGAATGCCAAGTTGGCTTTCCGCTCCCGATTTTCCCTTTCCTAGAAAAGTTTCCATTTTCCCCGCTTGTTGGAAATTCTCTTGTTGATTGCCAACCCAATCGGATGTCAAACGGAAAAATATCTCCCATTTTCCCATATGGGGAAATGGATCAGAAATTGTCATATGAATTTTCCATTGTTAAGAGAAAATGGTTAACTTCTTCCCATTTTCCATTGACAATTAATGCTCACTACCCAGAGAAAGAGCAAATTGGATATTTCAACGGGACGAAAGAATAAAGTAATTAAGAAGTTTGGAGGATTTTTATTTCCAACTTCTTATTATTATTTCAATTTTTTATTATTTCCTCTATGTGGAAACATTTTCGAGAAATATTTTTCCAAAGAATTCATAGCACATTCCTCACAGACAACTCAGGAAGCAATAGTCCATGCTCAGGAAGAAGGAAGCAAATATCCATCAAAGGAAAACTTCCACGCCTAAGGGAAAATCTATCCACACATTCATCACAACATATACCAAATCCAAAGCACATATTCACGCAGGGAGGCTACGCATTCATCAGGACAACTGTTTGCTCACACATTTCCCAAACATGTCTAATAAAATAACAATCCACAAATGTCAAAGAGGAGAAAGTAAGAGCTTTACACGCATTGGTAAAACAAAAGGAAGAATTCAACACATGCAACAAAGTCAACGCCAAGGTAGAAATAGAAGCATCAAACTTCTATGCCTAAGGAAATACCACAAAGCCAAGGTAAAAATAATATTGTCCACACATGCATCAATATTCCATGCTTAGCCAAAAAAGGGAAAGATACACATTGGTGAAAGATAGCAGCTCCATGCCTCTACCTGGGAAAATCCAAGCAAGAGGTAAGAAAAAAAACATTGTTCATGCATTGGTTAAAGAAAAGAAAGAAAAATACAGGCTATTGCCCACGCATGCAAAGAACAATACTCACGCATTGGTCAAAATCCAAGATAGTTGTCGGAAAGAATCCAAGCATGCTCTCACACACATTCATATTTTTCCACATAAAGGAAGGAATTCCAAACCCATTTCCAACAGATTCACAAAGAAAAATCAAAGAGTTCAACACATTTACAGTGCAATCAAAGCCACACGATTGCAAGAAGAGGAGGATTGTGCGTGAAGAGAAATCACATGAACTATTTGAAAAAATATCAAACAAGATATATATCAGCACAGAAAAAAATGAAATTAATGAAGAAAACAATAGATGCGGAATGAAGGCTGCTGCGGGTTGTATCTATCCAAGTAGTCAACTTTGGAGCTTGATATCTCGAAGCAGGGTGATTCTCGTGAAAAACCAATCATTGCCCATAATTTTTCTCATGTTAAGGTGTTTCTATAATTATTCTTAAATCCCCAACACCTCATTTGATATTTTTCATGGACCCAAAACAAACACATTTTGTTGGATTTCGCTGCGTGTCTAGTTTTCAACTTATTAGACGGCCTAATTTGAGCATCCATATTTCTAGCTAGATTTATCATCAAGAAGAACGGTTTGGTTCTTTGGATTTTCTCCATCTTCATGTACTCCATTGAGAAGTTTCAAAATCACAACACCTCATTTGGTATTTTTGCAGACCCAATTAAAAGACAATTTATTTGATTTTGCTATGCTTGCGGTTTTAAGCCTATCAAGGGGACTCACTTTGAGAGTCGATATTTTGAACTTGGATGATCATCAAGAGAAAATAATTAGTTATTTTAATTTTCCCCAACTTATGTGCCCCCTGCTAAGTTGTATATTCCCAGAGTGATGTTTGGTATTTTTCCCAAGCTAAATTAAAATGGAGTTTTTCATAAGTTTCACACCTGCATTTTCCTAACAGTTTCAGAGAAGTCATCTTTGACCTTTAATATTTGACTAAAGAATTTGATTTGGGAAAAACCCTCTAACACACAAACATGTGATACCTTAATAGACTCCCTCATCTAGTGAGATCTTCTCAGAACAAGATTTTCTATTTTTCCTAGGGCAATTTTAGAGGTGATTTGTTCAGTTTTGAAGTCTAGAAGTAATAGCTAGAAATCAAGCTTCTGTCACAATCATGTCACCTTCGAACAAAGTGGTGTTGGTATGAGTTCCAAGGCATTCTACCCACCTTGACGCTCCATTCAGAGTATGAGAACATCACCAATACCAAATTTGGGACACGGTGATGTAATTCGGTTCTGCGATCACCTATCAACCAAAGGTGAGTCGAATTTTCCTTACACTTGTTCCGAAGTGATCTCTCATGCACAAACAGCCTTTCTAGTGTCTTTACAACGTCCTAAATTGCTAATCATAACAAGGAGAATTCCAATGACATCGAGTATCTCATCCAAGCTCAATTCTAGCTCGTGATTCTGCCCCAACTCATGCGAGGACAAGGTGTTTGAGCTACGTAAACTCATAGGAATTCCAAAAGTCAAATTGTGTGATGCGAGGAAGGTATGTTTCCCGATGATCTATGAACATCTGTGGGAAGTTATTCAAGACTGATATGGCCAAGTACATGCCCTCAACATGTGGAGATGATGTCTTGTTGAAGCTTTCATCCCCAAAAATGAGGACGAGAAGGATTTTCAAATCAAGTACAACATATCAGATAAATCAGGTATCTTGAAGACAATGTTGTTGATTGACAAGCCAAGGTGGCGTAATGACTATGGTCTCGCGAAAAATGAAGAATTCACCATGGAAAGGTATTCAAAGCATGTGGAGAATTATGTGTAATTGTGAATGTGAATGCAAATAAAGATAAAATTGCTCACACCAGGATGTTGCTCAAATGGAGAGGTGGATGAATTGCTCAAGTTTCAAGCTCGGCTCTCTTTTCATCTGGAGGATTATGGAGCACGGTCAATGAGTTCATTCCTGTACGACCGGGATAGGCAAAATCTTGGCCCAATGGATAAGGCACTGATCCTAGGTGTCTTGATCTAGGTGGCATGTTGCTGACTAAGATGTCTATGTGTGTGTCCAAGTCATTTAAGTGGGGTCCACATGTACCCATTGCTTTTATTTATGTACTTTTCCTAAAATGACTTTAAAATTGTTATAAAGTGATGTTATTGTTAAACTCACTTTTGGAAAATTTTGATAACTTAAGTGGTTTCTATTTTCAAGTTACTTTTTAAAAGTTGGTTGAAAAAGTCAAAGTCACTTAAGATGCCCTATTTAATGTTCATGTCAATCCTTACTACTTTGTAACTAAATTTTGGATTATAAAAAAGTTAAGGGCTCATTTGTAAGGGTGACTTTGAGGGAGGAGAAGAAAATACTTTTTTGTGCAATATTTAATTCAAGAAATAAACTTTGTGTTCTTTTGTGAAGACATTTTAGAGTTAATGAAATATGAACTTTGTGTCCCATTCATTATATCTTTTAAAATTTGATGTTCTTATGTTCATTGGATGTTAGTGTTTAAATCTTGCATGCAAATATTTTCTTTGATCTTATTGTCAATGTTATTAACTGGTGTTATTGTTCACAATGATTAAGCTCTGATATTTACTTGCTCATGTGTGTTCCCTTTTACTTATTCTTGTTTAGCTGATTCGAAATCTGTTTTATTTGAGTTAGTTGTTCATTTTTCCTCTTCTTCTCTATGAAATATTAGGCTCTATTTTTACCTAACTATTGTATGCTCCTTTCATCCATTTATTTTCATTTCTTTCCTTCATTCATTTCATTTCCCTCATTCACACTTCTTTCCATTTAATGTCCCAAATCATCCCCCACATATAATTTTGAATGTATAGATGAAAATATTGTTTTGGTTTTCAATAAAGGTAGCCTCACCTTAATATAGGAGTGACTTTTTTCTTAGTATCGCATGTCATTTGCATGCGTGAAAATCCATATGCTAATAGGATTTCGAGCTCAATGGATCTATATGTTGATTTTTGTATTTTCAAACTATTAGTTGATTTTGTTGCTTATTCAATCTTGCCATTCATGCATGGAAGAAATAAAGGAAGAAATTTATTGTTGAATCTATAAATGAAGATGGGAAGAATGAGTATGGGGGTTTCGAGGATTTGGTTTCAAATTTATGTGGATTTTGTTGCAAAATATTAAGGGAAATTATGGAGCTTGAAGATTTTCACAAGAGACCTATAGGTATGATAGGCTCTAACCCATTATGATATTTTGCTATATTTATAAATATCATGAAAAGAACTCTTCTCATTTTCTAAAATCACATTTTGAGTTTTGTTTTGTTGTTGTAATGTTATCATAATTATCTCTATTCTTGGTTGTATATTATAAGGGTGTAAATAGTTTCTTTTCTTTGATGGTTAAAGTTGATTCCAACGAATCTGGTTATTATATGGTACTCAAATTGTTGTATATAAAAATGGTGATAATATTAATTATGTTTGTTTAATTTGGGTTGCTTGAAATCATTTTTGGATTTAGGTGAAAGAGGGGATTCTGGGTCGATACCCATATGTGACATCGTTTGGTGTACTAGTTTTCTATTATGAGAGTCTCTAAGCAAAAAGTGGCTTGTTATTTCCTTGGTTGATTCTCATGAAGGATCTATTTCAGTATTTTGACCATTCGGTTCTTGAATCTAGAATTAATACCTTTTAAATCTCAAAATTGGGCTTAATCCCTTTCTTGGTGTTGAATGTTATGATTATTTTGAATCTAACCTTGTGGGAAAATAGTGATGGTTTTTTGTCTAATTCCAGATCCCCTTTTTTGTAAAAGATAATGTGTTTATCCTATCTTCTATTCCTATAATAATTGTGGCATGTATCTCTTTTTCGCTAAGTTGTAATATTGTCGTGGTTTCTTAAGAAGAGTGTTTACAAGTTCCTATATTGGTCTTATTGACCATTCTTTCGTGAATCTCGATTTAGAGCTTTTAGGAATAAAAATCGATTTAAAACCCTTTCTAGGTGTGGATAGTTTTTATTGCTTCAAATTCCATCTTATGGAGGAGAAATCCATTTAATGGAATGAGAATCCCAAAATTCTTTTACGATTGTGATTAAATGATCCTTGTTTAGAGATTACCCTTTTTAGGGATGGCATAAATCTTGATTAATATTTTTGAAATGACTGAAATCCTTGTATTTCCTTTTTTTCCATTCTAGGATGTTTATTCTCACCATTTTGGCTGAGTTACTTGGTCTTGTGATGGAAATTCTATTTCTGAGTTTTTATTCTTCTTGTGGATATTGATTTAGCCTTGACTATATCGATCTTTGATCATATTAATTTGGGAAAGAACCTTCATCTTGTGGATAGAAATTATGTTCTATTTTGTAATTAAAGGACTACAATGATTCATTTGTTCACCTTCTCGTAGGATTCAATTGTTAAATATTGACCATTCAAGTAATCCTTAATCTCTTTGTGTAAGGCCTAGTTTGGATACTATGGCCGACTTGGTCGATAAATTATTGGTGAATAATTTAGATTTTCTGTTATTACATTGTGTATATGTCCTCATTTTGGTCTTTTTTTGAGTTCAATTGGTTTTCATTCATTTGGTAGTTGATTAATTACTTAGTTTGACCAATACTACACTATATTCGGTTAATATTGATTCTCTTTGATTAATAATCATTATTCTATAGTCTCCGAGAAGAAAACTTAGTTGATAGGTGAAGAATGAAAATACTTGATTTGTTGTGATAAGATACATTGGATTTTTGATTTGATTATGATATTTGTTGTAATTTTCCTTACATTTGGAAAATTTTCTTTTGGTATATCAAATAACTTAGGTTATTAGGCAATGACTTATTTTGAAATTTTGTTAGATAAGGAAATATTGATTGATGGTTTGGATTATTAGATGCAATCATATACTTTATATGATTACATGATGGAAATCCCAATACTCTTGATACTTATTTTTTACTCCTAGGACCAATAATCTTATTAAACTTATGTCAGTTTAGAGAAAAAGGGTTATAAATGGTACATGTGACTTCCTTTCTTAATCGACATTGTGGCATTTTAAGCATGCTTAAATAAGTTGTTAGTGTTTTAGAACTTAAAAAATTTCATTAAATAGAAGGGTTCCTTCCATGAAATCGATAGATAGTAGCATACTATTCTAATGTGTTTCTTATCATGCTCGGCTTCTCATGAGCTAACACATGTTGTACACACCTATAATTACGCCTAAGAAATTTAAATACTTAAAATGTGCTAATTATATCCTTTCCCACAAATTGATGCAACATCGCCAAAAGCGCTCATCTTCTCTTCCATTGTCGTTAATTAATTACATTACGCTAATTAATTAAGTCACCTATCCAATAAATACCCTGATTAACAACCTTCCATTAATTAACCCTTCCTTTTATCTAGACTAATTAATTATTATTAATTAATTAGCTTCCCCTCTCATCAAATCAATAAATCATTATTTAATTGATTTAATCCCCTTTATAGTCTACATCATGCTAATATTCCTCTAAAATATTATAAAGCTTGCACGTCTATTAATTAATCACTTTGATTAATTAATAAACCCCCTTTATCCACATGAGTCACTAAAGGACAAACTAAACTCTCCTAGAGTTAACTCAACCCTTTCTAAACCCCACTTATCCATAACTAACTCAACATCCCTATTGTTCCACATGCAAAAGGATGAAGTGATTCCTTTATCCATTGGTTATATAAAGATCCCTCCTCCTATCTTTACACTTACACCTAAATTCCTTGAGAGAGAAAAAGTAAGCACATAGTGTTAAACTATAAAGCCTTTTGTTGTTCTTGAGCAATCCATCATCTTTTAAAGAGCCAAGCCTCATGTTCTAGAATTTTGATATCCCAAGGTTCAAGATCAAAAACCAATTTTGATTGCCATTGGAGCTTCATAGGTCCATTTAATTTTGTTGGTAATCTAGGAGAGTAGAGATTTTAAATAGCATGCTAGTTTTGATCTTATGTTTCAAAGTTATGATGTTAATTTAGGTCTTGTTTAGCTCTTCATCTTGATGGTGCTTAAATTTTTGTCTTAGCTAGGTTATAGAACTATTTAGGTGGTAGTTCTTATTCCATTTAATATAGCTTGAGAAATTACACACGCACACATATGGCACACCCAGTGGGACCCTTGTCCCTTGGCATTTTAGTTCAATTTGTGTTGTTTTTACTAACTCCTCCTTATGTACATAGGTAATTTGTATATATTTTGATAATTTGCATGCCTTTGGAAGAGTTATTATCGTTATTGAACTAACATGCTAACATTTGATACATTTTGTGCTTGTTTGTGTCATTTGATCAAATTTTGATGTCATCATTTAGAGTACATTTTTTTTGTAGGAGGCACGCAAGTACAAAAACAGGCGTGCAGCATGCTAACCCACACACAAGCACCACATCCCACATGCATGTACTTTAACATCGTCACAACGTATTGTAGGTCTAGTGCAGTATCCTTTTCTTTCGCGTGCATATACCCTTCGCTGGAACATACACTCTATCCTTTACCACTAACGCATACACCCTATCCTCGCACATATGCCTCTCAGCCCAACACACACGCCTGTGTAGATTTTCATCTCTATTTTTACCCATTAGCACATACACTTTATCCCCGACACATACACCTAAACCCTAGTGCACATGTGTACCCTTGATAGCATACACAAGTGCACCGTAAGTTTAAAAGTTTACGAGGCGCACACACACCTTTGTCCCGGCGCACACGCCATACTCCCCCAGCACACATATCTAGTAGCAGCACAGTGCACTATTGGCTCTAAAACTCACAGGGGCGCATACGCCCTAACCCACGTGTATACACCCTAACCTACGTGTAGGTGCCTCGGTGCTCACATTAACATGCTTGTTTCAGATTTTTAACATTTTGTGTGTGAAGAAACTAACTTCTTTTGCAGGTTTTATCCGATTAATGCTTATTTCTGCAGAGTATTTACGTGCTTTTGCTAAAATGGTTGGATTTTTCATGCTTGTTTGAAGGAATAAGGTTGCGTATTCTCTTCCCTCATGTCCTTTGGATGATCTTGGGAATCAAAAATGATTCTTAGTTCCTTTTGATGTTTTGAAAATATTGAGGATGTTCATATTAAGATATATTGATGCATTTGAATTGAGTGTTTTTTATTTGATATTTGCTTGGTTTTAGACAAACATCCCGTATGCTCTTCTCTTGCGTCCTTGGATGATCTTGAGAATCAGAAATGATGTTTGTTTCTCTTTATGGAAAACTACTAACTTGTTACGCAGAACCAAACAAACACATGTCAAAGAAAGGAGAATCGAAACAAAATCAAACTTCTAATACAATTGTCTTGCAGGTTGCCAAAAGGAGATCAATCAAACCACATCTTAATAAAGCAAGATAAAAAGAACAACACATTCAAAACACTATATTACAAGTTTCAGAAAAGGGTACGTCCCTCTCCACTCAATTGGAACATAACCCCTTTGGAATAACACCTTAAGCTACAACAATGGGGGTAGTACAAGAACCCAAAGTAGTCCACGCAAAGAGGGAACCTTGTGGACAAAACGGGAAGTTCTTCACACTACCTACTTGACTAGTGATTCCTTGTGAGTTTAGCATTACAAAGTCATCCGTATCGCGACCCTAGAAAGAGTACATGATGGATGCATTTATTTCCCACTGTACTTGAAGGGGGAAAAGTTGAGATACTCCCAAATTAGTCAGTGCGACTTTTTGGGTAAATCGTTCCGCTCTTAGATGGATTGTAACACCTAGGATGAGAGAACCACCTAGGAAAATATTCTTTGGCTAGGAGCCCACTATGACCATTTCAAAACTGTGTTGAGTTGTGAGCCATCATTCATCACGAAACGTGTGACGCGTTACTTTCGCTTAGTTTTTCACTTACCCTAAGGTAAGGTGAAACTCTGCCAAAGTAAGGCCAACATTTTTCACCCCATTTTGATCTACTTCCTTCACTTTATTTTGACACTTTGTTGATCAAAAGAGGAGTGACTACCTTTGTGTTATCAATTGATTGTTTCGCCACTTTTTTGTCCATTTACGCCCATCCATGTTTGTGGTTGGGTTAGTTAAACGTCTAAAGTGTGTGGAGATGTACTTATATCATTAATAGCCATTGTGATCTTGATACCCAAGTAGGATCGTCATCTTAGCTAGGCTTGATTCTTCACTTTTGAGATTTTCTGGAAAGGTTACCTTGTTTATATCATGTCACTACAATCTTGATATTTATGTCATGTTTCTCACAAACTTGACCTAAATATCTACATTGTAAGGTTACACTATGCACATTTTAACAATTCCTAGTTATACCTTAAGCTTTTAGTTTGATTTTATTACTACCTCGATTTTGGAAGGTGCTACGTGTTACCCTTTTACGTGTGTTATATCAATATCATCTTGATATTAATACCTTACTTCCTCGTGAAGTTTGGATAACATATCTTGGTGAAATTGTTGTGTCACTTAAGTTGTAACTCACACTTTTTAGATATAGGTATTGAAACATCTTGCTTCTTATATATTGTTTGGAAGTCACGTTAACTTTTTGTTGTTACTTATGCCTTGTTCAAAGTTCTTTGAACTAGACATAAGTAGGAACATCTTGTTGAGTTCTTGATATCAGGTCATCGTTGTAGTTAGGCTTGTTTCATCACCCGGTTTCTCCTTATACGGTTATCTTGTTTGTATCGTATCATTACAATCATGATATTTACATCTTGTTTCTTACAAAACTTGACCTAAATATCTACATTGTAAGGTTACACTATACACACTTTAACAATTCTTAGGTATACTTGACGCTTTGAGTCTGATTCCAATTATTACCTTAATTTTGAAAAGAGTGTAGTGTTACCACTTGTGTGTGTTATATCAATATCATCTCGATATTGTTACCTTACTTTCTTACGAAGTTTGGTTAACATATCTTGGTGATATTGTGTGTCACTCATGATCAGAATCGATGCTTTTCAAAGTATGGGTCTTAATTGGACTAAGACTTGCTTCTAGTATACTTTATTAGGAGATCACATTAACTTCTTGTTGTTACTTACGCCTTGTTCAATTTTTGAACTCGACTTAAGTGAGAACATCTTGTTAATCATCTTACGACACTGACTACCTCTTTGGAACAAACATAGGAAGTATTTCATTCAACTGGTTGGCTTGATAATAAAAATGTTACATCATTGTTGAATTGTGCATTTTAGGCAATTATTGTACCACATTGGTACTTTGACATTCATTTGATTCTTAAAACATTATTTTACGTTTCACTTAAGGTCTGATTTGAAAACTATTGAAAATCACATAACAAAACCTTAGTGATGCTATCACACATCATGGCCCTAAAACAATATTATGGCTAAAAAGACAAACATTAGAAGTAACAAAATGCAAAATTGGGAAGCATCAAACCAACAGGGGTCAAATCCCTTTGTTGGCCATGATCTTGGCCCTTTATTTTCCACCGAGAAATAATTTGATGAAATGGTAGACCATAGAGGCGATGAACTAGAGTCTCCATGTGTTATAATTTGACTTTGATCCTACCTTGCTAGATGAATTCCTTTTTCGAAACAAGGATAGAGTATTAGCACGCGTGGTGGAATTAGGGGCTAAATTGCCTACAGAACAAGAACTAATTCCACCTATGAATGAGGCCAATGATGAGGAATGGCCCCTTATTAATATGGATGACCTTTTAACACATGGACATGCCTCTACCTTCAATGCAACGCAGAAAATGATAAGGTAGTGGGACATAGAATACCTCTTGTTAGAATACCGCATAGGGTTAGGATAGAACATGAAATTGTTGAAGAACCCCCTTAGGAGGAAGAAGAAGAGGAACCTCTGGAGGAAGAAATCACTATCCAACAATAGATTTGTAACCTTAGTCAACAATTGGCCTTGTTAACTTCACATGTATAGAAAGGAGCTAACAAGAATGTTCAAAAGGTAAGGCCTAAGGTCAAAAATAGTGAACCTCAGAGAGAAAACCCATGAGAGGAAAATGCAGATTACAGTCGGGTATATATCCCACTTCCCCCACTAAGGAACAGTTACTTTCCCAAGAAGTACAATCGATGAAAGTGACACTCGCAAGCCTTCAGGAAAGTAGTGTGGGGAGCATTAGAAAGTATCAATATGAAGAATTGTGCCCCCATCCATTTGACAAAGCTATGACACTTCAACCTTTCCCTAATAAATTTGACATGCCAAAATTTGACAAATATAGAGGGAAGGGTGATCCACGTGATCATGTAAAATAATTTTACATGGCATGTCAAGAAGTGGCTTATAGTGATAACTATCTCATATGACTCTTTCCCAAGAGTCTAGGAGGTCAAGCTTTAGAGTGGTTTACTCGCTTGCCTTGGGGTCCATTTTCACCTGGCTAGAACTAGTAGAGAGGTTTGTACGACACTTCTTCGTATAATATGAAAGTGATATCACCATAGTAGACTTGTGTGGCACAAAACAACACCCTAACGAGACATTCGTTAGCTTCCTAAAATGATGGAGAGGGATAGCTAGTCACTTCCCTTGCTCATTTCTTGAAAACTAGCTGGTCAATATCTTTGTGCCCAATCTGAATCCAGACATTACCTTTCACCTTCAAATGCATTGTGTTCACACTTTCGAGGAGGTTATTGAAAAGGGCATTCAAATGGAAAAAGCCCTCATTGCCAAAGGGACCATTAAAACACAGTCTAAAGATAATCAAAGTGTTAAACCTATGGAGAAGCCAAAGATATTCAACAAAAACAAGAATGTAGTAGGAGACGGAATCATGGATTCCAAGCATGTGCAAGCAGTTCAAACTGGTCAACCTTTTAAACTAACCAAAGGACCCATTTAACCACCACCTAAGCATCAAAATTTCACTCCCCTAAATGAGCCTTTGTCCGTCATTTTGAAACAATTAGATGCGGCTCATATGGTAACATACCCCGTAATACAACCCTTTGACGATAAGCACTCCCAAGCCAACATGGTACAAAGAGCATGAATATTGTGATCTACATCATGTCAAAGGACATAAAATGGACAAGTTCTTAAGATTGTCACTACATTTAGGACCTCATTGATAATGGGGAGATTGAAGTCGATAGCCTGAAAAAACCAAACTCCAAATGAAAAGATGGGAATCTACAAAGAACCATTCCCTAAGCATGGAAGAACAAGGAGAGAAAAAGCCGGATCAAGGAGATCCATCCCAGAGTTATAGAGGCCAATTATCTATATACCAATACTAACAATAACCATATATGATTCGCTCATTGGATGTATCCGCTCTCCCAATGAAAATGTGAATACAATCCAGATCAAAGGGAAGGATTACGCTATAGTAACAAGGCGCACCCATCTCACGATCCCTGAACCCTCTCCATTGACCCCACAAGATGGTAGATATAACCTCCTAGATCAACTTGAGAAGATGTCTGCCAAGATTTCAATCTTGGATCTTCTCAAGATATCCAATGTCCATAAGGACATCTTGTATAAAACTCTCCAGGGGTCAGGAGTACCAATGGAAGTAGACCCTTCACATCTTCAAGCTGTGGTGGCAAACATTGCACCAACCAATTTCATCTCCTTTAGTCATAAGGAACTTCCTAGTGAAGAACCCATGCATAACCTCCCCCTCTACATTGAGGTCTTTCTTACTCATAAAAAGATCAAACGGGTACTTTTGGACAACGGATCAGGTTTGAACATTTACACGCTAAAGCTAATTAAACAATTGGGACACATTGAAGAAGACTTAAGTCTCAAATCATTACCATAACCACTTACGACAACGTGGAAAGGGAATCAGTTAGAACGATCACATTGCTAATAGAAGTTGGACCTATATGCTATAATACAAAGTTCCATGTCTTAGACTTATAACTTCCATATAATATGCTTCTTTTCCACCCATGGATTCATGTCATGCAGGCCATACCATCAACCTTCCACTAGTGCATTAAGTTAAAGCATGAAGGACATGCGTTACAATATGGGGAGACCCAGAACCCTTTGCCCATTCAGAAGCCCTCAATATAACTGCTTTGCGAGAGGTATCTATAGATGTCCCTCAAGCCATTATTGCAATTCCCCTTCAATCAAAAGTGATGGAGTCATGGGTAGACTCCAAATCTCTTAGTTCTGCACCCGAGAGGCTTCCACATCTACCTCCCTTTTGATTCTTGGGAGATGAAAGTGTTAGAATATGGTTGTGGAGAATACAATGTACAACAAGCTCTTTTAGTGTCTGATTTGTCTTTATCACCAAAGACTAGAGGTCGACCAACTACCATTTCGACGGCCTTGAATGAGAAAACTATCAGGTCATTTTTACCTAGAGGATTGTTGGCTGAAGAAAAATTGTTAGATCCTCCTACGACTTGGGTCCCAGAGGATACTCAGCCCACTTGTTACCGAATCCTGGATATGATAATTCTAGCCGCATGATGTATTCCATGGGCTACAAAGGTTTGGGATGTGGCAAAAATGAACAAGGGCCAAGGGAACCAGTCCCTCTCCCACATTTTAAAATAGAAAGGTATGGCAAAGGAATTAGACCCTACATGGGGCACATCCCAATGATCAAGATGCTACCTGTTCTGAACATGAGGATAGTTCTGACTATTTAGACAGTGATACAGATTCCCATTGTAGCCAATACAAGGATCTTGCCTCTACGAACCTATTCATGAATACCGTTGTCTTTACCATAACCCCCACAGAACCTATTCTTGACCTTGTTTACCCTTTCCTTGTTGAATGAGACCAACAATGTCACATACCACTAGATTTTTTCGAAAATGATGAAGCCATCACTGAGTTCATGGGCATGCGGGATACAATCCCCATTGGAGATCACAAAAAAGGATTCTACATTGATTTAGATACTTGTGCCTACTTTGGAGAGGAAGCTAAGCTTTGTGGTCAGCAAAATTTAAAGAAAAGTGAGGGAAAAATTTCTAATCAAAAGCCTCAAAGAAAATCAAAGTCACCTTGGGTCGACACATAGTGAAAACCTCTTTGAGGAACTAGTGGACCAACAAGTAAAAAAATCAAAGGACGATAAAAGTGACCACACCAAGGATGAAAATCTCATGGAGACATCCTTGGATAAAGATCTCAACCTTCCTTCCGATCTTAGAATCTTGTCGGCTTGTGAAGTTGTTGGTCCTCACCTTCCATGGTATCTGTTACATGTATGAAGGATACAAAAGCTCATTCCTTGTCAAAATAGCCTATTTTACCCTCTTAGAAGGTATACTCTATCATCACCCTCTATTGACTATGATGGGAATCCACCAAATAACCCATTATACATTTTCTTGATATGATGGAATCTATCCAAGTAGATTAAAGAGGTCCACATAAAGAGGTGTGAAGGGGTGAGGCCCACAAAATAGAATGGTCCTAGCTAAGAAATTGCTGAGAGTGGGATACTATTGGCCTACCATGGAAAATGACTGCTAAAATTATGTTAGAAAGTGTGTACTGTGTCAGAAGTATGGAAATTTCATCCATGCTCCACCGCAACCATTACAACCCATCACCACCCCATGGCCATTTTCAAAATGGGGACTTGATTTAATAGGAAATCTTACCCCTACTTCATCTGATGGTCACACCCACATCATTACAGCTACTAAATACTTTACCAAGTGGGTGGAAGTTGTTCCTTTAACCTATGTAATAGGGGATTACATCTCAAAATTCATCATAAATCATCTTATTTGCTAGTATGGCATCTACTGCTATTGTTATGAGATAATGGGAAATCATTCAAGAACAAGACTGTGAAGGACCTATGTCATCGGTTTCAAATAAGGTTAAAATTGTCTACACCATACTACCCCCAAGGTAATGGATAGGCCGAGGATACTAACAAAACCTTGGTTCGCATTATGGAGAAAATGGTGAGTAAGATAGGTCAAAATTGGCATTTGCAAATCCACCCAGCTCTTTGGGCTTATAGGACCTCTATTCGCACTCCTACTGGTGCGACACCATATTCACCGGTCTTCGACACAAAATCTATCATTCCTTTGGAGATCAAACTTCCTTCCCTTAGAGTCTCTTTAGGGATTATCTAGATAAGGGTGAGGATTACATAGTGGCTCACCCGGCAGAGTTTGGAGCTCCTGGATGAGAAGCGCATCCGCACCCTAAATCACCTTAAAGTGTATCGAATGGAGTCTCTCTTGATTATAACAAATGAATCATACCTCGGCAGTTCGAGGTTGGTGACCTGGTTATGAAAGAGAATCAGTTCAACACAAGGACAAAAAGAGAGAAAATGGGAAAGTTTGAACCACATTGGCTAGGTCCATATGTCATCATGGCTAAATATTACACAGGAGCCTACAAACTTTCCCACTCTAATGGGGATGAGCTCTGTGAGCCTATGAATTCCATGCACCTTAAGTGGTTCTATGCTTAAGCATGATATAGCTAATCAAGTGACATGCACAAAGGAGTAGAAAATTCAAAAACATACAAAAAAATTTAAAAAGAGAAAAAGGAAAAGAGAAAGTAGGTCATCCATAAGTGAAAACCACGTGATTGTGGCACTTGGGATAGGTCCTGAGGTGAAAACTAGTTTTCCGGCACCTTGGGAGGATTCATTTTACACAAACATCTTGCATCTAAGGGGTAATTTTCCTTAGTCTAGGGCTGGTCCCACATCGGCATCAAAGATTACCTATGAGACTATTCTTGCCAAATCTTGATTGGATTTTTCCATCTTGTTAATTCGGTGAAGTGAAGGTCTTTTGTCTATTTCCCATCTAACGCTGGGGGCATTTATTCATACTTCACTTTCCTGTTTATATGCATGTGGCACCTACCCTTGTATATTCCCCATCTAACGTTGGGGGCATCCACATTTCATGGTTACTTGTGCATAGCTTGAAAAATGTTAGATAAACACAAAAAGATATTTGCAAAACTTAGAAAATCACACAAAAACAATAGAAAATGGTTTCAAAAACTCTAAACAATGGAAAATTGTTTCAAAAAACAAAACAATAGAAAATTGTTTCGCAAAAAAACTAAACAATGGAAAAATGTGTCATAAAACAAATCTTACAAAAACATAGCTTTAAATTTACTTTCTTTGTCTTGTTTCTTGCTTTGCTTATTTGCTTGGGTAATTCTTTCATATTTGTACATTTGTATAGTTTGTTGCTTAGACATACTTTAGTAGGATTCATCTTTTCTTTCTTAGATTAGATTTATTCTTACTTGTACATATGAAGGTGTGTTTTTGCATGTTCGAGAATAAGGTGATGATTTTTTTAATGTAGTTAATTCTTTGCATTTCAATTAGGTTTGTTTGATTAATGTTTGTTTTACATGTGCATACATCATGTTGTTATCACATCACCATATGTCCATCAATATCATCACATCTAACATCATCTATACATCATATATCAAGAAAATGCTAAGTATTACATCATGCATGTATGTTAAGCTAATCATCACATATCGTATCATCAAATGGGGACGAGAGGGGTTGCACATGATCACAAATCTATCCCCCCGCACCAATATCATCATATCATCCCATCCATTATTACATTTGCAACATCACATAAGAAATACATTCGATGTCATCTAAGGATCTATCAGCCTAAAATACAAAGCACATGTGTACACATCAAACGTCAAGATAACATACATGCAAATACAAAATCAAACAACATCATAAAACATCCATAAGTGCTAAATAAAAAAAAATAACATACATCAAATCCAAACCAAGCAACATACCATAAGATTCAACATAGAGTAATTTCTAATAAAGGGTATTTTACATCATATAATTATGCCCACTCATATCCCAACACGAATACAAAATAGTAATCATATCATAAACACGTATATCCGATCCAAAATAGTAACCATCTATATACATGTATGCCATATTAACAAAAAACATGGATATACATCCTTCATTTATACAAAAAATCATTCATCCGAGGTGTACAAAAAGAGATGGTATACATACATCAACTAATACAAATGCCTTCATCAGAGGCATACATCAAAGAAGGATGTGTCAAAATAATACTCTATACAAATGAATGTTGTCCATCAAAAATGGTACTATATGACTTCATCAAGAGGCCAAAGAATGAATACAATATACATCATGGCTGATTTGAGCCATCGATAGGCCAAATTAGCCTACCCCGTGGTGGTAGCATCGCACGTGCGCCTGCTAGATCCAATAAGTGGCCTTCGTGATCGCTCAATCAATCTCGTGGCCTCTCGAAACTCTCTTCTCTAGTCGACCTTCTCGATTGTTGGCTATATGAAGGCACTCTGCACTCTGGGAGGGACCGCCTCGTAGTATATTGACCTATAGAAGAGGCTTGACCCTTTGTTGTGGCTAGGTCTCTCTATGAACCTGGGGTCATCAGCCTATCCGTCATGCATCTTTATGATGTTATCTCTACTAATGATCGAGCTAGGTCAGCCCGACCCATGACTCACTCAGCCTCAAATTTCGCCTATCTCTCTCTAAGAGCCGCAGCTAGTACTAAGCCCGAAGCTACCGATGAAGGCTCGTCACCCGAGCCATATGGGAGGCCATCTACTATATCTACTAAAAGTATGGTCCCATCACTGCAGCCTGGGCTAAATCTTGGTCTCGCTCTTCCCTCACTTCCATCACCTATACACGAGCCTCGATCCCGCTTTGCATGGCTACCACCGTCTAAGCTCTGTGCATGGTCCTCTCACTGAACAGAACTCTGTTGAACTCCGCCACTATCTATGCCATTGGTGGCACCACATGAGCTAGTGCTTGGTATGGCCACATGTACCTACACCGGTGGCGTGGTGCGCATGTGCCCCGCATCTCGAGGCTAGATGGTTATCTCGTACACCTATGGTTGTCTTAGCCTCGTCCCTATATCTCGTACATGTGCTCGCATCTGGGGCCTGGACTGCGGTACCTACACTGTGGTTGTCTTGGCCCCGGTCCTCGCACTGTGTGTGACCCCGCCCATCATGGGGCTACCCGCCGAATGGGTCATCCGAACCATGAGCTCTAGTGTCATCCCCCTCATCATCTTTGTTGATGAAACCTCGTGTGACGACATAACACCTGTTGCCCACTCCTCATCCGGGATCATCGACATCGTGGTAACATAGTAAAGCATACCACTTCCAGAGTCAAAAGCCACGCCTGGATCCCTAATCTACCACCTAAAAGAAACTCAATCTCACTCTCGTTTCCTATATGTGGGGCCCCATAGTCTCGCCTCTCAAGTATCTCAAAGCATACATACCATATATCGGGTCATGGACATCCACACACTCAGCCTAAGTGGCACCGAAATTGATCTACCCTGTATAGCTTTGTAATGTAGTTGTGGATACCAATTATAAAGTGCTCTATGGCATGTGCACGCCGAGTTCTACCACATCCTCCCGCCACCGAATATGTTTGTAGGGTCTCCAAACTACATCCCGATCTAACAGTCATCGAACTCACTCCTATAATGGTAGACGCTACCAGGTGCTCATGTCCATCCCCACCTACTCGGAGCCCAAGCCATATATGTCACTCCTCTAGCACTTGGACATATCGTGGGCCTTCTGTGGCACCCGATGGCTATATGATCCCAAGCCTAAATCTATAACAAAGAGGTTGGCCCCACCATCTTCTAACGGTGGTAGGTGATCAAATGTAAGTCCTAGTATAAGTGTGCCGAATACACCGACTCCCGCTATAGCGCTCATTGCTGAAAATCCCGTTCATAAGTATGATCAAACCCATAGGAAACGATGTCCCAGTCTTATCATTGAGCAAGAACCCACTGATAAGAGACATCACATAAAGCAGCCCCCGGTGTAAGGTCGATTCATCATACACTCGTGTATCGTAACCGTCATACCTCACATGGTATGGCATTTCGGTCAAAGAGGTCCTCGAGTGCCATAGTAAGTTGTCTCGACTTGCTGGTATACTCGATCAATGTGCCTATGATGGGCATGCACAAGATCCGCCAAACATCCTCTAGGGTCATAGTCATCTCTCCCGCCCGAGAGGCAAGCACCGCTCTCGCCGTGTCATCACTAGATCAATGCGTAAGAATTCCATGGTCCAAAGTAATGGAGGGCATTCGGCCACGGGGCCTAGGCCCACCGCCTAAGAGTATGCCCATCATGCGTCGATTGTGCCGGTGCATGCTCCTCTCTAGTTTCGTAATGTGGGTATGATGCTCTCGCGTATGTAGAATGGGAAAATGTCACTACAAAATAAATCCAAATGTCGATTACTAACAATTCTTCTAGGTTCTTCCTATCCTTTTGTTAGGGTTAACCCAAAACTCTACTTTTTCTTCTAAGTTTCATTCACCTTGACATTTTCTAACTCTTATTTGTCTAACCTAACATGCTTTCATGCGCCCTTTTGGGTGCATGCGCTATTCTTTTGGCATGTGCACCTTCCAAATCTCATGCGTGTAATGCCCCATTTTATACACACACAATTACAACAAAGAAATTCTGGATAATTTTTTTTTTTATTTACATTGCTCACTACACAACACGTAAAGGGCTCTAAATACATAAACTTGACATGCATACAAAAATTACATAAGTCATCGACTCACATGTAGACACATGAAAACAACATAGGCATGTCGATGCCAAACTTTTCCCAATGAATGGATACTAAAGTAATGACCCAACCATAAGAAAATCGACTCAAGGATGGGCAAACCCACAATACATCATTTCTTTAATTGCATCTTAGTTACGATCAACATTCTAAGAACATTATTGTGCAAGGATAACTTTCTCCTTTTTCCATCTACAAAATCTTAAGTTCATTCCACATTTAATTTACAGTTTGACCATTTTAAGTTGGCCTTTTATCCTTCATGGAAATTTCCATAACTTACATACTTATTTGGCATAATAAAAATTACATATAAAGTACTTAATTAACTTGTTCTTGTGTTAAGAATATGCTTCTCAAATGTTTATTCAATGTTTAAAATTTACCCTTGCTACACAAGTGAATCTAACGTGATGTCAAGATGAAATCTTGGGATTAAGGAAGACTTAGATTCGAGATAGCTTTTTCCCCAAGAACATTCTTCGATCACGGAATAGTTATTTCGCTACCATAGCTAATAAAGTTCAATAACTTATTGACTTCCATTTATATTTATATATCTTTTGTTTTCTCGATGTTTGATCACACCAAGACAATACATATTCCTTGAAACACAAAATATATTTAATTGAGTTATAAGGACTCCAAGAGTGGCAGTATCCCTAACCTCAAATCTCTTTTTTTTCTCTTCTATGCTTTACTTTTACATCACATTATGGTCTCATTATTACCATCATTTTATAACAAAGAGTTACGAAAGTACTTGTTTGACATCTTAAAGAAGTACATGGTTATAAGCATTATAAACTAGACATGAACCACAAGTGATTTGTGTTCAAGGTAGGGTCCCATCTTTCTACCTTTCATGATTCCACATGTGAAAGGTTATTTATTTCTTAATGTCATAAACGGACCTAACAAGGTATTACGGAACAAGACTTTGGTTTCTTGGGTTCTCTAAAGTCAACATCTTTCAAAACAACTTTGTTTTGCAAAGAGTTACTTAAAATTTTCTATCCACATGTTAACCACCAAAACAACTAAGGTTAAGCTTAATTCCAATTTTCACCCAGGGCTTTAATCCCTATTATAGATTTGATTAAGGTTAAAATGTATTTACTCTATAAACCCTTCGTGAGAGTTCAAGGCACTATATTGTCACAAGCCAAAGATAAGACATTTATCTGTGAGGGACTAAAGAGTTCACTAACAAGAATGCAAGACATAGAACAACTATATCACGATCTCCATTTATGTCGTCTGAATCCAATAGGGATTTCATTCGATGAAGAAATTTAATTTTAAATCTATCTTCGAAGACAAGGTAGTCCACTAGGATATGAAGGAAGAGATAGCTCTACTTACTCCAAATGAAGTTTGATTGTGTCACTCCTATCAGACAGGTTTATGACAATGTCACTAAACATACCGACTAAGACGATAAACCCATTCTTGGGCTCTTGTTTACTCAAACTAGGAGGTTCCATCGAGTGCAGAGTTTAATTTCATTCTACAGTTTTCAATGTCTTCTACGGTAAGGAGTATCACACATGAAAACAAGTTATGCTCCGATATTATACAAGGGTAGAGTGTTTCGATTAAATCTCTTTATTACATTTGCAAAGTATGAATGCACAAGATGACTCATTAATCATTTATTGAACACTGAGTATGCACTACAAGATATTACTTCAAATTCATTTACCTATATATATATATATATATATATATATATATATATATATATATCACACTTTTTACCATGTGTACTATGAATCAAATTGAACCTATGATTAAATACACATTTCCTAGATATCCCTAAAACTAGCATCTCATACAGATTAGCAAATTATCAATTATAACTTTCTGTAACATGAGACTACATTATACATATATTCATTTTACAATGAAATATATAAATTACAATGATAATTAATAAATTACCTTTTGTCATCATTCTTTCAACCTGCAAAACCACGTGAGCATGAAATCAGCAATAAATTGCTGGCATGGCATCCACCCTAATCTAACATAATTAACATTTTTCAGTTTCTCATTTACATATAATAATAATTAAAATTTGCAATCAAAAGAAAAGGTTTAGAGACATGTATTCATTACATTTCATTTCACTTCATTTTCAGAACCCAGAGAGAGAAAGAGAAGGGAAGAGAGAGAAAACACCATTTTGTCAAAAGTTCTATTTCACACAAGTTACACTATAGAGTTTTTAAACCATTATTTACATGTGTCAAAAGTTTCCACGGTGGTTTGGCAACCCGACAAGGGTCCCACAACTTTCTATTTTTACATTTTCTTACTAGCTACAAAAACATTCAAAACGGGCTCGGAGGCTAAGAAACCACTTTCAAATGTTGTCTTCCAATGAGAACACACACCACGATTAAATTTATACGTGTCCACATATATACCAAGAGTTCATAGCAATCGATGTAATCTAGAACCGATGAACGGTTTACGTTTGGCGGCTAGTTTTCTGGGGCCACTTTGGTTCAGTTGGCCAAAGCTGCAAATGAACAAAAGTTAGCTCAAGGGCTCAGAAAACCATGTCCAAAATTGACATTTGATGGATGAACGCGCAACAAGAAACTTCCTACAAATTTCCCTATATAAGGAGAATTCAACAGAGTCGATGAAACTCAGAACTAGAAAACAGTCTTCGAACGGTGACAAGTTTTCTCAAGCCATGGTCCTGATTGGTCCAGCTTTGACTCACAACCGCAACAGAGGCCTACAAAATGTCATTGTCAAACTATCCAAAAAAGTTTTTTTCCCTAAACTGAAGGTCCATGTAATTGTCTAGTAAAAAAATAGAGGTTTGCAAAGACGGATAATAATTTCTCTATCCAGGTTTCAAATGGTAGTTCAAAACGAAAGCCAACTTTCTAGATTTAATAGCTTTCTATTGCTGTAAAAACAGTGTAATAGGGCTCCTATAAGAGCATCAAAAAGATCACATATGTTCATTTGGGTTCGATCCAAAGGTTAAGGTAACTCCTCGCATAACAAGGTACACGAATGAAGCTTAACATCTCATTTTTAGAGTTACGAAGGGTACTTAATGAGTCTTCAAAAAAAGAAAAAAATAATTTATTTAAACAGGAGATGATCAACACTATTACTCGGGAAGTCAACTCGTCTGCAGTCGATAAAACAATATTGTATCGATCTAGTTGGGTAGGGAATTTTCTAAATCACCTCGTAATGAGGGAAGAAGTTCATGGTTTAATGCGAAAAGAGTTATTTTGATTTCGTGAGGTATGACACGACATTTCATTGTTTTACAACGAGTTGATAAAAACAATTAACTGTATTATAATCCTAATATTTTAAAATTCTATTAGGTTGAAAATGAGAACTACAAAGCATGATAATTATGATAGGTAAAGAGATATGAACCATTCTTGGAAGGAACGGAGTCGGTCAAACCCGCAGGATTCGGTTCAACATCTCGCTTAGGCATTTCGTCAAATAGTTCACGAGCAACAACAACCCAAACTCCATCACAATGACCATGTGTTTTAATGTTGTTGTTCTGCACTACAAATCTGCATCTGCAGTGATTTAGGAAGCTGTAAATGAGACTTCTTAAAATTGATGACAAAATGATCAACTCGTTGTCTGTTGTCAATAGTGTAATATGTCGCCCATCTGCACTCCAATCAGCTATTGTAACTTTCTCTTCTATGTGTTGAAAAGAAGATCCAACTTCTCCACAAGTTAGTGTGCTTTCACTGGAAAGTGCTAAATGAGTGTTTTCTTTAGCTATGCACCAAATAAACTTCCCTTTTAAACTTGAGCTTCATAAACCAATGTCGACAGAAATGGCTTGAAGTTGACCTTGTGTACTAAAACAGAACGCTTAAAAAAGGAATTGTTTCCCCTACACAGCAGCGAAGGGTTAAGCCAAAATGATTAGATATAGAAAGGGCATGCAATGGAGCAGATTCATATACATCCACCAAAGCATTTGCAACTACAACATCTGACAAAACCCCTCTATCTTTTATGCTTTGTTAGATGTCCACGCAAGGTTCTAGAGCTCGTGTTTAACACCTGGCTAGGAGGAAAATCCAAAATCCATGACCTTTCCAAATGTTGGAAAAATAAACCATGAGAATCTGTCTCATTCTTTCATTTGGTCAAACACTATCACAACAACAAGGGCCCGAGAGATGATCTTGCCCAAAAACACGCCCTGGGAATTAAAAACGCAGAAAAATATTAGAATGGCTTCCTCACCGTTGGACATCTTCAACCGAGAATGGTGCAGATAACCATTTAAGCGCCGAAAACCTAGTTTTCACGAACTGCCACCCCCTCATGCCTTCTTCAACATCTTGGGGTGTGCATGACTGGTTTGAAGCTTTTCCTCCCTGCATGGCGGTGAGTGTTCGCCTACAAAAAAAGGAAACATAAAACGAGATAAGGAGCCCTAAGACCTTTTTGCGCCTCTAAACCACCCTAGTCACGAGCCCTTTTTAAAATTTAACTCTTTTATTTTATTTAATTATTTATTTTTTAAGTTTAAAACTTGCGAGATTGGGTTCTAGATTGACTCGACCAAAGTCATCTTCGAGATTGACAAGTTAAGATTGAAACCACGCCCTAGCGATAACACTTATGTGTTCCAAGGTTCTCGAGGTCCGGGACTCAAAGCAGAATATGGCATCCGCGAAGGCAACTAGTTCCTGATTGAGGAATTAAATTTTATAAGAATAACTAGTACTAAGAATCCGTAATGAACTGATTTAATAATTTGGCATAAAATGTTTGAAACGGTCACAGAGCCAAAAGATGACTCTCGGAAATCTTTCCACCAAGTGTGGCAGCAAGGATAGTATAATCATGAACACGCAAGAGACCAACTCGATACTACAAAAAAATGTGAACGGCAACGAGAATATGTGGGCATTACAAGGTGGTGTATGTGCGCATGCGCATCCCACGCCTACGCTTATCTCTTTTGTACTTACACGTGCACGCAAGTACCCTTTATGTGTGTGTTCCATAGATGGGGCACATGCAAGATGTGCGCATGCACCCCACGTGTGTGCGCATGTTTGTCTTTCAATTTCTGTGTGTATGCATGTCCACGCATACACCCCTGGCACGTGTGTGAATGCACGCATGTGCTCCAAGGGTGCCTCGCGCCACCGAAGTGACACCTACTCCCCGCACATCCGCACATGCACCAACCTAACCCTAATTACTATGTTTTGGCATTAATTAAGAGCATAAATGAAAAATTTGATGAAGAAGGTCAAGCTACTCACAAAGTGGCCGTCGCTTGCATGCTGCACATACTCACAGACTCAGATGTGCCTCCGACGTGCTCATGCTCTCACCATCGTCCTCATCACTATCGGGGGTCTCGTAGTAAGAATTTGGCGAGAGATCGCAACAAGTGAATCGGTCACGATGATTTACCCCCCCTACCGGGTGGGGTATATTAACCCATTTTCACTCATTGTGATTCCTGAAGCTTGTTTTGATCGCTAGGATCACTCTAATCTGCTCTTCTATCCATCGTAAATGATTATTTTTATTTTTAAAATAATTATTTTCTTATCTTTTCCATCGTACTCAGCATTTTTGTCACCGGGTACCCTTTCTTCTCCTTAAAACAATTTTTATTGTTCCTAGGTGATTTTATTCTTCCCACACTCCATCGAATAATTATTCTATTAATTTTTCCATAGTATACGGGCATTATTTGTCCCCTCGCTCCTTCTTTCTTCCCCCTGCATTCCTTTTGTTTGGGCCCTTCCTTTCGATTCTTCTACTTTCTTCTACGCATCCACCATCCACCAAAAATTGAGAAAACAAAAACAAACAAAAATATATATCCATACCAAAATCCAAAAACAAAGCAAAATTCTCCACAAAAATCCTAAAAATTGTAAAACTTACAAAAATAGGTAAACTCACTTATTATTGCGGTGAAACTTGTGCCCAATGGTTCACATCCTCACCAATCAAATGACTTACGGATCATCAGATTCACAACCAATCACAAATCTCGTTGCTTGCTTGGTCTGTACTTTGGTGCACATTTGGTTGCCTAATGTTGTTTCATTGCACACAAAGGCTTTCTCCTTGGACCCAGTGTCCATCATCATTTTCCCTTGCATGTATCCTTGCTTGGGGCATCATTTTTAACCCTTGTCATCAATCATGAACATGTGGATATCTTCAGCTTGATTAACAAAACATTTGTACAACCGTCTTGACCGTTGTTGGTTTGAATATGTGTGTTTGTACTTGTTTTCCCTGTTAAATGAGTTTGTTTTCCTTCTCGTATTGCATTGCATTATGTATGTTGCATTGAGTTGGTACTTTGAGCAATGGACAATTGTTTGTAGTTTGGCTTTTCATGTCATTCTACTTTTTCGTATGCTTATATTTTAATAAGGACCGATGATGTAGTTCTTTTGGTAATATGATGACACAGAAGTTGTTCCAAAGCAAAGGCTAGAGGCTAGTTCTTCTCCCCATTTCTCCATATTTCTTCTACATCACCCTCTTATCAACACTATTCTTCTACTTCACCTGGGGCATCTTGCCCCTCCCCATTCTTTTGTCCATCTCTCACCTTTTTCGATCATCGATCATCTTCCTTCATCATCCCATCGACACTCGAGGGGGCATGTCACCCTCCTGCTAATTTTTATTCTATCCCCTCAAAATTTCATTTGTCTACTATCTTCGAAATGGCGTCACTAACGCCACCCAAAAGAGGGGAAAATGTAGACACTTATAATTACGCCTAAGCAATTTAAATACTTAAAATGTGCTAATTATCTCCTTTCCGCAAATTGAAGACACATCGTCAAAAGCGCTCTTCTCTTCAATTTTCATTAATTGATTACATTTCGCTAATTAATTAAGTTACCTATCCAACAAATACCTTAATTAATGACCTTCCGTTAATTAACCCTTCCTTCTATCTAGACTAATTAATTATTATTAATTAATTAGCATCCCCTCTCATCAAATCAATAAATCATTATTTAATTTATTTAATCCCCTTTTATAGTCTACATCATGCTAATATTCCTCTAAAAGCTTATATAAGCTTGCACATCTATTAATTAATCACTTTGATTAATTAATAAACCCCTTTATCCACACGAGTCACTAAAGGACAAACTAAACTCTCCTAGAGTTAACTCAACCCTTTCTAAACCCCACTTATCCATAACTAACTCAACATCCCTATTGTCCCACATGCAAAAGGATGAAGTGATTCCTTTATCCATTGGGCTATATAAAGAGCCCTCCTCCTATCTTTACACTTACACCTAAATTCCTTGAGAGAGAAAAAGTAAGCACATAGTGTTAAACTATAAATCCTTTTGTTTGTTCTTGAGTAATTCATCATCTTTTGAAGAGCCAAGCCTCATGTTCTAGAATTTTATAAGGATCAAACAAGCAATTTTTGATTGCCATTGGAGCTTCATAGGTCCATTTAATTTTGTTGGTAATCTAGGAGAGTAGAGGTTTTGAATAGCATGCTAGTTTTGATCTTATGTTTCAAAATTATGATGTTAATTTAGATCTTGCTTAGCTCTTCATCTTGATGGTGCTTGGAATTTATATTACCTAGGTTATAGAACTATTTTAGGTGGTAGTTCTTGCTCCATTTAATCTTGCTTGAGCAAAGTACACACACACACACACACACACATGCTAAAAATGTGCAGATGGATTTCATGAAAAGTGAAAGGAGAAATACTTATAGAAATTTTCATTTGTTTTATTGATGAAGTTCATTTTATTCAGATGCTTAATTGTATTGAAAGGATATTGAATAGAATTTTTTGGAAAGGCTATGAGGTCTTAGTGTCTTAGCATGTTGTAATTGTTGAGAATGTCGTCATTATTGACTGAAACACTTATGAAATATTTCCCACTTATGAAATATGTCGTCATTATTGATCAAACAATTTAACACTTTATTCCCCACATAATAAATATTTCATAAGTGTTTTAGTAAATAATGACAACATTCTCAACAATTACAAAATGCTAAGGCACTAAGACCTCATAACATTTCCAAAAAAATTTATTCAATATCCTTTCAATACATTTAAGCATCTGAATAAAATGAACTTCATCAATAAAACAAATGCAAATTTCTATAAGTATTTCTCCTTTCACTTTTCACAAAATCCATTTGCACATTTGTTAGCATCTATCAGCTCATGAGAACTGGGCATGATAATAACTAACACATTAGAATAGTATGCTACTATCTATCAATTTCATGGAAGGAACCCTTCTTTTTAATGAAATTGTTCTAAGTTCCAAAGCACTAACAACTTATTTAAGAAAGCTTAAAAATGCCACAATGTCAGATTCATAAATGAAGTCGCATGTACCATTTATGACCCTTTTTCTCTAAACTGACATAAGTTTAATAAGATTATTAGTCCTAGGAGTCAAAAATAGGGTATCAAGAGTATTGGGATTTCCATCATGTAATCATATAGAGTATATGATTGCAATCT
Organism: Taxus wallichiana var. yunnanensis; assembly: GCA_018340775.1. NCBI lineage: Eukaryota > Viridiplantae > Streptophyta > Pinopsida > Cupressales > Taxaceae > Taxus > Taxus wallichiana. The sequence continues at coordinate 390,306,956 of CM031237.1, read as the reverse complement.
ATTATTCCAAACCATCAATCAATATTTCCTTATCTAACAAAATGTCAAAATAAGTCATTGCCTAGCAGCCAAGTTATTTGATATACCAAAAGAAACATTTCCAACTATAGGGAAAATTACAACAAATATCATAATCAAATCAACAATCCAATGTATCTTGTCACAACAATCAAGTATTTTCATTCTTCACCTATCAACCAAGTTTTCTTCTTAGAGACTTTAGAATAATGATTAGTCAATCAAAGAGAATCAATATTAACCGAATACAAGTGTAGTATTGGTCAAACTAAGTAATTAATCAACTACCAAATGAATGAAAACCAATTGAACTCAAACCAAGACCAAAATGAGGACAAATACATAATGTAATAATAGAAAATATCCTCTAAATTATTCACTAGTAATTTATCAACCAAGTCGGCCATAGTATCCAAACTAGGCCGTACATACTAAGAGATTAAGGATTACTGTAATGGTTAATCTTTAACAATTGAATCCTAAAGAAGGTGAAAAAATGAATCATTATAGTCCTTTAATTACAAAATATAACATAATTTCTATCCACAAGATGAAGGTTTTGAAAAAATTTCCCAAATTAATACCGACTCGTAGATTGATATAGTCAAGGCGAAATGAATATCCACAAGAATAATAAAAATTAGAAACAAAATTTACATCACAAGACCAAGAAACTCAGCCAAAATGGTGAGAATAAATATCCAAAATGGAACAACACGGAAACACAAGGATTTCATTCCTTTCAAAACTATTAATCAAGATTTATGCCATCCCTAAAAAGGGTAATCTCAAAACAAGGATCATTTAATCAAAATCGTAAAAGAAGTCTCTGGGATTCTCATTCCATTAAACTGATTTCTCCTCCATAAGATGGGATTTGAAGCAATCAAAAACTATGCACACCCGTAAAGGGTTTTAAATAATTTTTTATTCCTAAAAGCTATTAATAAAGATTCACAAAAAGAAAGGTCAATAAGACCAATATAGGAACCTTCAAACACTCTTCTCAAGAAACCACGACAATCTCGCAACTCAACACAAAAATTGATACATGCCAAAATTATAATATCAACAAAAGATAGGATAAATGCATTATATTTTATAAAAAGGGGATCTCGGAATAAGACAAAAAACCGCTCACTATTTTCCCACAAGGTCAAATTCAAAATAATCATAACATTCAACACCTGTAAAGGGATTAAGCCCGATTTTTAGATTTAAAAAGGTATTAATTATAGATTCAAGAACCGAATGGTCAAAATACCGAAATATATCTTGCATATAGAATCAATCAAGGAAATAACAAGCCTCTTTTTTCTTAAGCGACTCTAGTAATAGAAACCAAGACACCAAATGATGTCACATATGGGTATCAACCCGAATCCCCTCTTTCACCTAAATCCAAAAAGGATTTCAAGCAACCCAAATTAAACAAACATAAGTAATATTATCACCTTATTTTTATACAACAATCTCATAAGACTATATAAAGCAACCAAATTTGTTGGAATCGACTTTAACCATCAAAACAAAGAAACAATTTACACCCTTGTAATATACAACCAAGAATAAAGATAATTATAATAACATTACCACCACAAAACACAAATAAAAATGCAATTTCAGAAAATGAGAAGAGTTCTTTTCATGAGATTTATAAATATAATAGAATATCATAATGGGTTAGAGCCTATCATGCCCGATAGGGCTCTCGCAAAACTCTTCCAAGCTCCCGAGTTTCCCTTCAAGGTTTCGCAATAAAATCCATAGTAACCTCAGAATCGAATCCTTAGAAACCCCATACTCATTCTTGCAATAGTAAGCGAACAAAGTCCCTCCTATATGAAGGTGAGGCTTCTTGTATTGAAAACAAAACAAGATTTACATCTATACATTCAAAATTATATGTGGGGATGTTTTGGGACATCAAATGGAAAGAAGTGTGAATTTGGGAAATGAAATGGAATGAAGGAAAGAAAGAAATGAAAATAAATGGATGCAAGGAGCATACAATAGTTAGGTAAAAAAAGCCTAACATTACATATAGAAGAAGAAGAACAATGAACAACTAACTCAAATGAAATATATTTTGAATCAGATAAACAAGAATAAGTAAAAGGGAACACATTAGCAAGTAAATATCAAAGCTTGATCATCGTGAACAAGAACACCAGATTAATAGCGTTGACAATAAGATCAAAGATAATATTTGCATGCAAGATTTAAACACTAACATCCAATGAACATAAGAACATCAAATGTTACAAGAGACAATAAATGGGACACAAAGTTCATATTTCATTAACTCGAAAATGTCTTCTTAAAAGAACACAAATTTTATTTCTTGAAACAAATATTGCACATAGAAGTATTTTCTTCTCCTCTCTCAAAGTCACCCATAGAAATGAGCCCCTAACTTCTTTTTAGAACCCAAAATTTAGTTACAAAGTAGTAAGGATTGACATGAAGATTAAATAGGGCATCTTAAGTGACTTTGATTTTTTCAACCAACTTTTAAAAAGTAACTTGAAAATAGAAACCATTTAAGTTATCAAAAAATTTCTAAAAGCAAGTTTAACAATAACATCACTTTATAAAAAATTTAAAGTTATTTTAGGAAAAGTACATAAATAAAAGCAATGGGTACATGTGGACCCTACTTAAATGACTTGGACACACACATAGACATTTTAGTTAGCAACATGCCACCTAGATCAAGACACCTGTGATCAATTCCTTATCCATTGGGTGAAGAGTCTCGCTTATCCTGGTCATAGAGGAATGAACTCATTGACCATGCTTAGTCATCCTCCATATGAGAAGAGAGATGAGATTGAAACTTGAGTAATTCATCCACCTATTCGTTTGAGCAACATCCTGGTGTGAGAAATTTTGTCTTTATTCACATTCGCATTCACAATTACACATAATTCTCCACATGCTCTGAATACCTTTCCATGGTGAATTCTTCATTTGTCGCAAGACCGTAGTCATTACGCCACCTTGGCTTGTCAATCAACAACATTGTCTTCAAGATACCTGATCTATCTAATATATTGTACTTGATTTGAAAATCCTTCTAGTCCTCATTTTGGGGATGAAAGCTTAAACATGACATCATCTCCACATATTAAGGGCATGTACTTCGACGCATCAGTCTTGAATAACTTCCCACAGATGTTCGTAGATCACCGGGAAACACACCTTCTTTGCATCGCATAATTTGACTTTTGTAATTCCTATGAGTTGGCGTAGCTCGAGCACCTTGTCCTCGCATGAGTTGGGGCATAATCACGAGCTAGAATTGATCTTGGATGAGATACTCAATTTCAATAGAGTGCTCCTTGTTATGATGACCAATTTGAGATGTTTTACAAACACCTGGAAAGTCTCTGTTGTGTGTGAGAGATCGGTTCGAAAGAAGTGCTGGGGAAAATTCTAACTCGCCTTCGCTTGATATGTGATTGCAGAACCAGCTTTACGTCGACGTGTGCCAATTTGGTATCGATGATGTTCTCATACTCGAATAGAGTGTCAAGATGGTTAGAATGCCCTGGAACTCATACTGCTAAACCACTTTGTTCGAAGGTGACATGATTGTGATAGAAGCGTGATTTCTAGCTATTACTTCCAAACTTCAAAACTGAACAAATTACCTCTAAAATTGCCCTGGGAAAAATAGAAAATTTTGTTCTGAGAAGATCTCACTAGATGAGGGAGTCTATTAAGGTATCACATTTGTATGTGTCAAAGGGTTTTTTCCCAAATCAAATTCTTCAATCAAATATTAAAGGTCAAAGATGACTTCTCTGAAACTGTTAGGAAAATGCAGTGTGAAACTGTGAAAACTCCATTTTATTTTAGCCTGGGAAAAATACCAAACATCACTCAGGGAATCTACAACTTAGCAAGGGGGCACATGAAGTTGGGGAGAATTCAAATAACCAATCATTTTCTCTTGACGATCATCCAAGTTCAAAATATCAACTCTCAAAGTGAGTCCCTTGACAGGCTGAAAATTGCACGTGCAGCGAAATCAAATAAATTGTCTTTTATTTGGGTCTGCGAAAAATACCAAATGAGGTGTTGTGATTTTGTAACTTCTCAAGGAGTAAATTAATATGGAGAAAATCCAAAGAACCAACTGTTCTTCTTGACAATCACTTAGGCTAGAAATACAGATGCTCAAATTAGGCCTTCTAACAAGCTGAAAATTGGGCGCACAACGTAATCCAACAAACGGTGTTTGTTTTGGGTCCGTGAAAAATATCAAATGAGGTTTTGGGGCTTTGAGAATAAGTATAGAAACACCTTAACATGAGAAACATTACAAGAAATGATTGGTTTTTCACAAGAATCACCCTACTTCGAGATATCCAGCTCCAAAGTTGACTACTTGGACAGATACTTGACCCGTTGCGACCCTTTGTTCCACATCTATTGTTTTTTTCATTAATTTCATTTTTTGTGCTGATATATATCTTGTTTGATATTTTTTCAAATAGTTCACGTGATTTCTCTTCACGCACGATCCTCCTCTTCTTGTAATCGTGTGGCTTGATCGCTGTAAATGCGTTGAACTCGTTGATTTTTCTTTGTGAATGCGTTGGAAATGGGTTTGGATTGCCTTCCTTTGCGTGGAAAGATATGAATGTGTAGGAGAGCATGCTTGGATTCTTTCCCGACAACTATCTTGGATTTTGACCAATGCGTGAGTATTGTTTCTTTCGATGTGTGCGAAATAGCTTGTATTTTTCTTTCTTTCTTTAACCAATGCATAAACAAAGTGGTTTTTTTTCTTACTCTCTTGATTGGATTTTCCTGTAAAGGCATGGAGCTGATATCTTTCACCAATGTGTATCTTTCCTTTTTTGGCTGAGCATGGAATATTTTTTTATTAATGGTAATAGTTTTTCAAAGGACTATACCCTCAGATACAAAAAGGAGGCCTAACCACCGAATATGAGTGAGAGACACAATAAAAAGGAACAAGATCCAGGAAAGTCATAACAACCAGTGTAACCAAGTGCCAGTTACCCAAAAAAAGCAAACCATAACTAAAACTGCAAAAGAGCAGCAGAAAAGCATTAACAGAACAACAAGAACTATGACAAAAACCAGCATGAACAATGAAGATCCACAGCTATTTCTTGGCAGCTTTGGCAATTCTGGATTTGATATTCTGCCATGAGGTGAACATAGCCAAAGTCGTCATGTGAGTAGGGTCAGTGGTATCCAGCTGTTGGATTGTTTGCTTGCTTTCTTGTTCCGATCCCCAAAGAGTAGCTGGAATGCCACTAAGATTAGAGACACAACGAACGTGTTGTTCAATAAATTCCTCAATTGCATTAAAAATAGCCATATTATAATCATGGTGAGTCTTAGTTTTGCCAAGTCTGTTGTCCAAGGAATAAATTTTTTTGTATATGCTTTCCAACTGATTGTTGTCAATAATGCCTCCTCCTCCTTCAAGCTGCCTTTTTTTAGACAACTCGCTTTAGTTCCTCTTTCAACAAAGCAGATGTCACTTCCTATCAGCATCCAAACTTTTACTAGTGCTCTCAAGATTAGTCTCCCGAGCCCCTCGTACTACTAATGTGGAGGAGATTGTGGGCAACCTCCACGCCCCGAGGCTCATTCCTCGAGACAGGGTTTCTGGTGTTCACCTTTTAGAGGATCCGGTTCTAGGCCTGTTTCGAGGTGGAAAGGGTGGGGCAGAGGTGGGGGATGACACGAGGAACCAAGAAGGACGGTGAAGGGGAAGTAGCCCGGTGAAGGGGGTGGAAGGTGCAGTATCCGCTTCGGTGATGGGAACAAAAGGAACAAAGTCGGGGAGACAGAAGACTCGGAAACTTAGAAAGGAACAGCTTATGAATCAAGAAAATTAACCCCGATGCAATGGGACCACTGCATGTTTTGAAACTCTAAAATAGAGCGTCAAGAGAGTTGAGTAAGTAGTGAAAAGGGAACATAACGTAAATTTCCTACGAAAATGGTTGAGAAACACTAGATGCTTAGAGGGCACAAGATGACAAATCTCCATTCAAGAGAAATGTATTTCACCATAATGTGAGTGATCTCATCAAAAGGTGGGGAATGGAATTGACCAGAACCCTTCCGTAAAAAAAGCCAAATTCTCATTGTCCTCCACAAATTTCTTCTCCTATGCCATGTCCTCACACCCTTTTATCAAGAACCTCGTATCCATCCATTCCCAAACTAGTAGCCTCGCCAATTAATTCTTCACTCGATCAAAACTTTCGCCTCCATATTCGACTTTACTCGTCTTTCGAGTCCTTAAAGAAACCGAATGAGATGTTTTGATTATGTCCCCGTATTTCTTCGATGAAATTCGTGATACCACCCTTGTTTAAAAGATTCCCGATCTCTTCGTTGTTCTTCCATTCCGAGTCCGAGCTAGGTTCGATCTCGCATGGGGCTCCACCCATATTCTCCGAATTTGTATGACTAATGCTGACAACACCAAGCTCCCTTTGAGAAATGCGACAAGAAAGCCTTGCTTTGATTTTTGAACCCACGGTGACGCTCTAGCTCGTTATTACTCACATAGAGGGAAGGTGTGTAGTATAGCCAAGTTATTGATGTGGCACTTCCCATGAGTGACAAGCACACTGATTCGACCATGCGAGCTCTTTGCACGCTTGAACATTAGTTTTATTAATGATCCACTCCACTCATCATTAACCTTACCACGGGCTTGAGAATCAGAAGAAGCTGATTAATAACAACTAAAGGCATAATATTTCCCCATGTGCGGATTTATTCTTAATATAGAACCACTCTAAATCATCATTATACTTAGTGTGATCTTGAATTCCATAAAACTTTGATCAAGCGCTGATTTAAACCAATCCACGCGTGCAAAGCTAAAGATCCCCGCATGTGGACAATATTATTTTTACCTTGGCTACGTGGTATTTCCTTAGGCGTAGAAGTTTGATGCTTCTATTTCTACCTTGGCGTTGAATTTGCTACATGCATTGAATTCTTCCTTTTGTTTTACCAATGTGTGTAAATCTCTTACTTTCTCCTCTTTGACATTTGTGGATTGTTATTTTAATAGACATTTTTGGGAAATGCATGAGCAATAGTGTCCTCGATGAATGCATAGCCTCCCGCCTAAATATGTGCTTTGGCTTTGGTATATGTTGTGATGAATTTGTGGTTAGATTTTCCCTTAGGCGTGGAAGTTTTCCTTTGATGGATATTTGCTTCCTTCTTCCCGAACATGGACTATTGATTCCTAAGTTGTCTCGTGAGGAATGTGCTATGAATTCTTTGGAAAAATATTTCTCAGAAATGTTTCCACACGAGGAAATAGTAAGAAATTGGAAATAATAATAAGAAGTTGGAAATAAATATCCTCCAAACTTATTAATTACTTTCTTTTTTCGTTTTGTTGAAATATCCAATTTCCTCTTTCTCTGGGTAGTGGGCATTAATTGTCAATGGAAAATGGGAAGAAGTTAACCATTTTCCCTTGACAATGAAAAATTCGGATGGCAATTCCAATCCATTTTCCCACATGGGAAAACAGAGATATCTTACCGTTTGACATCCGATTGGGTTGGCAATCAGCAAGAGAATTTCCAATAAGTGGGGAAAATGAAAAATTTTCCAGAAAGGGAAAATCGGGAGCGGAAAGCCAACTTGGCATTCCCAAATGATTGGAGGCAGAATTTTAATTGCCCATAGAAATGGGGAAGCGAGAAAACTTCTTCCAAATTTTTTGATCAATTTTAATGAAGATTAAATTAATATTTATTTAATTAAAAACCCCAAAATTTAATAAAATTAATTTTATTAAATAAAAGGGTAAGAAATTAATTAAATATTAATTAATTAATTTTAAACACGGTTTACGACATGGCAGGAGAAGTTCTTACCCGAAATGGATAAAATGAAGGCTAAAATGATCATGATGAAGGTGATAAATCACCAGAAATGACACTTCGGAGAGAAATTTAAATTTTACGTTGTAATTTTGTAAAGTCAAAATTAGTTGATAACAGTGGCTCTAATTGGGGACAAGGACTTCACAGACGCAACAACGGACCCAGACCCAAAAATTATTTAATGAACATGATCCCAAAGATGACGATGCACAAAAATGGGATGACAAAAGAGAGGAAACCGAAAAACAAGAAAGCTTGGGAATTCATATTTATTGGTGCTAACATTATGAGATAATTACGGGTGTGAATATAAATGTAAATGTAGCCACCCACGTAGGTTGTTTATTAGATTTTTATGTGAGGTTTGGTTGCTAAAATAAACTCACGTATTCGGGGAGAGTTGTTGTAGGAGGTTTCCTTTTTATATGAAACATCCTCCTTATAAATATATATGTTGCACAATGTATGAATTAAGTAAAGAAACAAATAATTTCGTGTGTCGATATGCTCTTGTACTCCATCCGGTATCAAAGTGACTCTAATCTTTCTGTGATGGAAAGATAAATTGTTTTCCAAGGGTAAGTTTTGAATCTTTGTTACCCAAAGAGATGTTTTCTTATATAAGATCAGTTTTTGCATCCAAAACCTACTCGCATTAGACGTCTACACCCACATCGACATATTTAGCTACACCCATTATTGTTTCACACATCTCAGAGGTTATAGTCTTGAGCAATTGGATACCACTTAGCCCCATATATCTTGCACAAATCTAGTGTTCATATGAAGTGAAATCTAGTGTTCATTAAAGTGAAAGGGAATCGTTGAGTTCACATATGTAGGTGAATCGGTAAAAGTGTGATCATCCTAAGATAGGATTCACTGTGGTGAAGTGAATTGGTCATGTGCGTGTAAGAACTAGATAGAAAGATCCAAGCAAGTAATATGCATACCTAAAAGTATGTGGAGGCATATGACTTTGTTTCAGCTTCTTTAGATGTGTTTTCTTCCCATGTTTGCACTAAGGGGGAGGGTGTTGGGAATTCATATTTATTAGTGCTAACATAATGAGATAATTATGGGTGTGAATATAAATGTAAATATAACCACCCACGTAGGTTGTTTATTATATTGTTTATGTGAGGTTTGGTCTGCTAAACCAAACTCACGTATTTAGGGAGAGTGGTTGTAGGAGGTTTCTTGTTTTATAAGAAACATCCTCCCTATAACTATGTATGTTGCAGGATGTATGAATTGAGTAAAGAAACCAAGAATTTTTGTGCTTGATATTCTCTTGTACCTTCAAAAATAGAAACAAACAAAACCCTAATTACCTATGTACATAAGGGGGCAACATGTTTTCAATTTTAATAGTGCCGTATATTTCCATCAGAGGGTAGAGGTGAATGAGTTCCATCAGATATGCCAAGTAATATGTGTTATCTCCACGAAATTCCTAATTTCTAAAGGTCCTCGCCATAGTGAATCAAACTTCCCGTGATTTCCTTTGGTTCACACCGCTTATCCCAATGAAAACTAAGTCATTGATTTAAAATTGTCTCCCTTAGTTTTTCTATCAAAAAAATTTATTTACCTTTGATTGGTGTTCCTTGATCATGTTTTCCACTTGAATTATTTGTTCTTCAAGCTTTTCATAAACATGATGCTTTTATCCAATTCATCGAAAAGAATTCATCATGAACTAATCGAGCCAATCGTAATGTCGGTAACTCCAATGTAATGGGAATTTGAGCATCAGTTCCATACAAGAGTTGGAATGGATACATCCCAATTGCTCTTTTGGGAGCTATGCGGTTAGCCCATAATGCATCATATAAATTTTTGTGTCAAGTTCTTTGATTTTCTTTAACTAACTTGTGCACGATAGTAATGATGTTTTTGTTATTAGATTTTGCTTGACCATTTCCTTAGGGTAGTAATCTGATGAATGAGATAAAGATATCCCATACCCATAACAAAACACTATAATCTCTCTGTAAGAGAAATTGGTATCATTTTTCATTACGATATTTTTGGAATTCTCAGTAACAAACCAATATATTCTCTTTGATGAAGTCACATTACCGCATTATATGTTTGTTTCACCGCAGTAGCTTCTACCCACTTCGTAAAGTAGTCAGTTGTTGTGATCACGTGAGTATGACCAACACTTCGGAATTTGGATTCAAGACCACGATGAAATCTAACCCCCATTGGTCAAAGGGTTCTTCAATGACAACTGGCATCAAAGGTAAGGCTGCCAATTTAGGTCTTCTAACAAATTATTGACAAGCTTCGCATTTTACTACCCATTTTTGAGCATTGGGAAACATAGTGGGCCAGTAATAATGTTCTCGCTAAATCTTATGAGTTGTTATTGGTCCATATAAATTATCACCACAAGCATGATTTTGAAAAGCTTCAAGTATCCTAAGGTTTTGTTCCTTATCAATAGATCTCGAGGAACATTCCATGAATACCTTTCTTGAACAAAGTGCTCCCAAATGACATACTCCGACAACTCTTAATTTGATGGCTCTTTTTACTTAGTTGTCATATTCTATGGAAATTCGCCATATGTGATAAAGTAAACTATATCGTAATACCATTCATCTATGGTATTGATGAAAATACCAAAGTGGTAAACTTTTTCAACTCCGGTTCTTTCCCATAGTCATCTCATGGCTTATTCTCTCGTGATGAGTTGAAAAGTCCTGCTGGTCCAAAAATCGACGAGTGGGAAAATCTATGGATAGATAGGCCAACAGCAGGCATGTGCTATAGCCCTCTTTGAGACAAAGAAAGTGAAACTAGTTTATTGTTATTCTATTAGCAGGTGAATCGTGCAAGTCTTACAAAGATCCGCCATCTCATCCTAGTGGAGTTAGTTCTGACGAAGAACAAAGGGATGAAGGAGGGAATAGAAGAAAGATGGATCTCAAGGAGAAAAGAAATGAATTCCAAAGTAGAAAGGTCAAAGGGTTTATGTTT